>JAGIQG010000002.1:50963295-51563295 GCA_024679065.1 Sphyrna mokarran
AGCATTTGAACCCCGGAACATGCAACAACCATTCCTGTCCCTGCTCTATCCATGTCTCTGAAATGGCCACAACATCAAAGTTCCAGGTACTGATCCAAGCTGCAAGATCCTCCACCTTATTGCGAATACTTCTTGCATTAAAGTATACGCATTTCAAACCATGCCCTACTCCACCTGAGGGGGTTAGCCCATGAGGAGAGATTGAATAGACTGGGTCTGTACTTGTTGGAGTTTAGAAGGCTGAGGGGGGATCTTATAGAGACATATAAGATAATGAAGGGGATAGATAGGGTAGAGGTAGAGAAATTCTTCCCACTTCGAAAGGATAGCAGAACTAAAGGGCACAGCCTCAAAATAAGGGGGGGGGGGTGCAGTTTAGATCAGAGTTAAGGAGGAACTTCTTCACTCAAAGGGTGGTGAATCTCTGAAATTCTCTGCCCGTTTAAGTGGTGGAGCCTACCTTACTGAATATATTTAAGTCACGGGTAGATAGATTTCTGATAGACAAGGGAATTAAGGGTTATGTGGAGAAAGCGGGAAAGTGGAACTGATCCACTTCAGATCAGCCATGAAGAGCTAGATGGCCTGTTGTTATGTTCTTATAAATGTGATGGGAGAGGTGTTGGGTATGGTGGAGGATTGGACTAGATTATCCAGGAGGAACAGTCTCTATGGAATGCTGACAGGGGGAGTGAATGCAAGATTTGTTTGGTGGTGGCATCATGCTGAAGTTGGCAGAAATGGTGGAGGATTATGCTTTGCATGTGGAGGCATTCTCCTTCCAGTTTGGCCTGGATACTACAGGCTACATATATATGTCATATGAACTTTACAAAATCTTTATAATCTGGTCTATTAACCTGTGAAAACTACTTTGACAGAAGCAAAATGTGAGAGAACATGTAAAGAAAAACACAACTCAAATAAAGCAGAAAATGTTGCAATTAGGCCACAGATCCATTAGCATCTGAAAAGATTGGTTAACACTTCATTCGGAAATGTCCACTCAAAACATGTTTTTCTACTCCTTTCAGTTTCAGACATACCTGCAGTCTAATGGCAGAATTTTTCACTTTAATTTCAGACTCCTAGCACTGGTGTTTGTTCCCATCAAGATGTTTTAAGTGCTGGTTTAGTTGGATATTAACAGGCAAACTCAAGTTGCCAATGCTGCTAGGGCTGGCTGGGCCTACAGCAGGAGTTTATGATTGATTGACTCAGTCACTATTGAAAGAACCTATTGGGGGCAGTGCCACGTCCTGGAAACAATGATGTCACCATTAAGCTGAACAGAGCAGATTCTGGTTATAGTAAGTGGAATCACACGTAATAAATATCAACAAGCATCAATTTTTTTAATACCCCATGAATTATTTTCCAGATATACATTCAGAATATCTGTCTGCTTTATCAATTTCCCCAGTCTGTCTTGTAAGTACATTTACAGCTCACAAGGCAACAGACTATACCATCCTTGTCATTGCTGTAATGTAACACCCACATTCTATGAAGTAATGAAATCTTAACCTCGCCCACACCAAGTAAGTAAAACCGCCCACATGGAGTTACTGTCATCTGCGGTGAGGATAGCAGTAATATTTAGCTATATGGGAAGACAGTGCTTTAAACCTTATGGTGTTTAAAATGATCATTCCTTTTTGCCAGCTGTTATTTAAAATATAAGTGATGCTTTGAACATGCAGTGTTTTGTGCACAGGTGACTGAATAGCATTAGGCGCAACCTGATTTCTGTCCTTTTTTTCATAAACTGTAAAAGAGGTTCAAACTTGAAACTGTGATATGGTAAGAAAAGACAATGAAAGCGAAGGCTGTTAGTCAAGTTTACTTCCAGATGGGGAACCCATTAATGATGTCCCTTGCATATAGTGGAGATAAAATACCACAGCATGCAGGGCAATCTTAACCTCCAGGTTTCCTTTGGCTTATCTTGACTTGGATCCCTGCCCCCCCACCCATCCCCTCCTTTCCCCACATCTTCCAACCTGCCATAGGCCAGCTAAATTAAAATCCAGACCTATATGTGAGAAGACAGAAAATGTTGAAGTTTGGAAGATGGGGTAATATTATATCCTCAAATACGGCATCTTCCTTCAATAAAGGCCACCTTGAGGCCATGGGCAGCAATCTGACATAGTGCCAGTAATGCTTTAGTAAGAGGCTATTTGGTATTAAGTAGAGAGAATTTGTGGCCAGCTGCATATTTATGGCATTGACTATAATAGGCCTTGGCAGGACTATGGAAATCTAAACCCATTTCCTAGAAACATTGAGAGTATACATTGCACGATTCTCCTTTATAAACTGAAAGAAAAGAGATAACACAGCCGGATTAAAGTGAGCCAGAGCATGTGCTGGTTTATAATGAGAGGGAGCATTGTACTGTATAATACATTGCACAACAGTTAATTTCCCATTGTTCAGGGTCAAATTTGTATTTTTTTTTCCTTAAATAAAGGACATATTGACTCCATGGGCTGCAACTTTGTGGAATAGATTGCCTAATTTAAGCTCTAATGGAATGTAAGTCAGAAAAATTCTATAATGGGCACTGTATCCACTATCATGCATCAGTTAAAAGATGCGCCTGAAATGCAGTAACCTGCAGGGCTACAAACCAAATGTTGGGAAGTGGATTAGGCTGGGTGACTCATTTTTTAGCTGGTGTAGACATGATAGGCCAAATGGCCTTTTTCTGTGACAAATACTTTCTATAATTCTACACTATATATGGAAGGCTATTCCAGATATTAATCACTTGTTTTGGAAAGATGCTTCCTGACATCAGTCCTCAACTTGCCAGTTACTAGCTTGTACCTATTTCAGTTTCTCCTTCAAACAGCAAGCTGAATTTAAGCTGAATAGTGTCCTGAAGGTGTAGTGAAGAGCGAGCCTCAACTTACAGCAGTGGGATCTGCTCAACAATTTTACCACAATGGTCTCCTACTTGGCTGCCTGTGGGCTGGCCATCCAATAAAGAGCTGTGTGTGAACTCTCCATGCCGTCGATCCAATCAAAGGGCCAGCAGCTTTGAAGTCTCCGCAACCCCACTGAGGTTTGCTGGATTGCTCAGGATCAAAGACTGGTAAGTTTGAAAAAACATTTAAAATTTATAGGATTGAGGGCTGAATGGAAAACCCCTCCATGCAGTTCATTGGATCACAGGCAGGAAAAGCACCATCTTTGGCCCTTTTCTTGGCCCATGAAACTTTCCCCCACCCACGCTGCCTAAAGGAGGTTGCCTCCTGTTAACTGGCAACATCCTTTTTCCCACATGGCAACATAGTAAGCATTCCTTATTATTTAGAGCCTTTGTTTATGCAAGTCACTTCTAGCCCAACATGGTGGCACAGTGATTAGAACTGCTGCCTCCCAGGGACCCCTGTTTGATTCCAGCCTTGGGTGACAGTCTGTCGAACTTACAGATTCTCCCTGTGTCTGTGTGTGTGGGTTTCCTCTGGGTGCTCACGTTTCCTCCCTTAGTCCAAAGATGTGCAAGTTAGGTGGATTGGCCATGCTGGATGGGTACATGAATAGGGAGGGAATAGAGGGAATCAGATCGAGTGAGGGCAAAAGATATTTTAGTTTAATCGGACATCGTGATCGGCACAGGATTGGGGGGCTGAAGGGCCTGTTCCTGTGCTGTACTTTTCTTTGTTCTTTTTTGTTCTAAATTGACCTCTGGTGTCTAAAGACGTGTAGGTTTGGGGGATTACCAAGCTAAAAACATGGGATTTTGGGGATAGAGCTGGAGTATGGGCCTGGGGAAGATGCGCTGTTGGAGTGTTGGTTCAGACTCAATGGGCTGAATGGCCACTTTCTGCAATGTAGGAACTCTATCTTACAATTTTACAATTAGCAAAATGCCCTGACAGTATTATTGTGTCAGAGAGCCAATGTGACCTGTCTGCGTCTCATTTTATCAACCCTCATACCCCGCATCTCACCCCCTAGGCTCTGATAAAATTCAGCTTATGGTTTAACTTGAAAGAGTGATTAGGATTAACCAGGGAACCCAAGACATTTTCATCACAAAAAGGAAATTTTCAGCCTATTGTGATTACATCAGTTCTGTGCCCTATCAGTCCAAAACTAATTCTACTGCAACTCTCTCTCTCTCTCACCATGGCTGTGCATCTTTCTCTGCTTCACACATTTATCTACATTCTTCTAAATTAAAACTAAAGATCTGGCTGCAGAAATTTCCTTCTAAAGAAATGAATCTTTGCATTTCTGCTCATTCAGTAAAACTAAGATATGGACTAGCAAAACAAAGTTCATGAATTCATAATCACATCCCAGCAAATCTGAATTTGATAAAGGAAGGCTCCAGTGAATTGAAAACAAGGTAACAGAAAGAAATGATGAAACATATATAATTAACAGGAGACCCCTTAATCTTGGATTCTAATTTTTCAAATAATGAATCAATCATTAGCAACAAACCTGAGAAAATAGCTCAGCATGTGACAGCGAATGTGATTTAAAAAGGGGCTGATCCTGTCTCATCAATCTCCTTGCCTTTTTTGGGGAAATAATATTTCATATGGAAGTTGCAAGGTCCTTTGAGATAGTGCACCTGCATTGTTAAATTCTTGCATGAATAGCTTCTATACATGAGTAAGTTGGTGGATTTTTGAGGTTAGATTCGGAGGTGGATAATAATAATTGACTGGGAGGCAAGTGCAGCTTGAGAGGGTGATGGACAGACAGAAGAGGTAGTGTGGCTCACTGGTCTAGGGATCAGTACTAAGGCACATAACCATTTACACAAAAACCAGCTCGCCAGTTGATCATTTACACGGTTAATATAAAACGGAGAAGAAAGAATCAACTGCGATCAAGCAGGAAAATAACTAAAAGGGCATTCAAAAAATCCGGAGAAGTGCTGGGCTATGTATTTATTCAATAAACTGCATCGAACAGTAAATCCGTTCTATGCTTTTTGAATACTCTTCTTAACTAGCTCTGCTATCTTTAAAGATTTGTGGTCAGTGTGGACATTTAAGGCAAAGATTGATTTCTGATTAATAATACTATAAAAGGTTATGAGATAGTGAATGTAAAAGACATTGAAGTGTCTGATCAGCCATAATCGTACTGAATGGTGGAGCAGGTTCAATGGGCTGAATGGCCTACTTCTGTTCCTGTATTCCATTCTTATGTATCCAGGCAGAGCCAGAAAATCACCTGCAATAGTTTCTTTAACTGTTCTCGCACTATTATTACTGGAGCTCACCAAGGAGCTAACACTGCTCATTCTCCTAGTTCCATGCTTCAAGATGCCATCAGCGACATCATCTGGAAATATATAGCTTAATGACTGTCAGCCCTACCTCTCCACTATATTGAAGTGGCTGAAAACAGTTTTGGTCTTAATATTATACGAAAGGATAAGAGATACAGGAGAAGGAAATAAAAGAAAATTTAGTGGAATTACTCTAGAATTGAATATTTAGGAAAGATCAGACAGGTTCCAGCTTTGTTATCTACAGATAAGTCTGAGGGTGATCATGATGTGGAGATGCCAGTGCTGGATGGGGTAGACACATAAGAAGTTTCACAACACCAGGTTCAAGTCCAACAGGTTCATTTGGTAACACAAGCTTTCAGAACATTGTCTCTTCATCAGGTGATGAACTCTTACTGAGGGTGACCTGTTGTGATCCTTAAGATTATGGAAGTGTTTGATAGGGTAGAAATATAATAGATGTTTCCACACACAGGTGAAATGAGAATTAGCAGTCCTATATATAAGATAGTCACTAAGAAGTCAAAAAGAAAATTCAAGAGAAATGTCTTTATTCAGAAAGGAGAATGTAGAATTTGCTACCACAAAAAGCGGGTGAGGTGACTAAGACAGACACACTTAAGGAAAATCTAGATAAAATTTAAGGATATGTTAATGGGATTAAAGAAGGATGGTTGGAAGGGCAGCAGAAGTGTGGTCTTATTGAGCAAAATAGCCTGGCCCATACTGTAGATACAATGCAATAGAAGCATTGAGACATTGAAATTAGAAGTAGGAGTAGGCCTTTCGGACCTTTGAGCCTACTCCAACATTCGTTTTGATGATGGTTGATCATTAAAATCGATATGCTGATCCTTCCTTCTCCCCATATTTCTTGATCCCTTTAGCCCCAAGAGCTATTCCTAATTTCTTCTTGAAATCAGATAAATATTTATCCATCTTTGATCCCATCAATTTCCCCAAAACCATTTCTCTACTAATGCTGATTTCCTTCAAGTAATGCAATGCTTACATCTGCAATTTGGAGGTTTGAGCATTCTTGCCAATTCCTCAACTTATGTGTTACCATGGACAATTTAGTATTATGTAATGAAGAAGGGTTGATAAATAGTCTTGCTATTAAAGATCCTCTGGAAAGAATGATCGATCACAGCATGCTAGAATTTCAGACTCACATTGAGCGAGCAAAGACAGTGTGCCATACTAGCGATTTGGCATTGGGCAGAGGCAATTATACAGACCTGAGAAAAACTTTGGCCTAAGTAAACTGGGAACAAATAGTTGAGGGCAGGACAGTTGACAATGGCAGATGTCAGGGAGATATCGAATACCCTTCAATTAGAAGTATATTCCTGAGAGGAAGAGGAATTGTAAAAAGAAGAAAAACATTCCTAGTAAAACATGGCTAGACAAGGAAATCAAAGAGGACATAAAGGCAAAAACTAGGGCATACCAAACTGCAAAAGCCAGTGGTAAGTGGTAAGGTTCAACAACAGCTACTAAAAATAGAATCGAAAGAGCTAAGATGAACTATGAAAGGAAACTAGCAGAAAACATAAACACTGATACCAAAAGCTTCTATAGGTATATAAAGAAGAAGAGCTAAAGTAAATATTGTCCCTTTAGAGGACAATGTTGGTGAGCTATTAATAGGGAACATAGAAATGGCAGGGGCACTTAACCAATATTCACAGTAGAGAATAATGAAAATTTTCCAAAAACTGTTTCAATGCAGAGGAACTTGGTGCAATAAACATCACTAGTGAAAAGATATTGAATAAACTAATGGGATTAAAGGCAGATAAGTCCCCAGGCCCTGATGGCTTGCACCCTAGGGTATTAAAGGAGGTGGCAGCAGAGATAGTGGATGCATTGGTTGTGATATTTCAAAATTACTTGGATTCTGGTAAGACCACCGTGGATTGGAAACACATTACTGTGACGCTCCTATTCAAAAAGGGAGAGAGGCAAAATTTAGGAAACTACAGGCTGGCTAATTTAACCGCTGTGGTGGGGAAGTTGCTGGAATCAATCATTAAGAAGGAGATGAATGAGCATTTGGAAAGACAAAGCTCAATATACCATTGTCAGCACGTGTTATGAAGGTAAGTCACGCTTGAAAATTTGCTTGAGTTCTTTGAGGACATAACCAGCAAGATGGATAATGGGTAACTTGTAAATATGGTATATCTAGAATATTCCAGAAAGTCTTTGACAAGGTGCTGCATAAGAGACAAATCCAGAAGGTGAGATCGCGGGAGACTGGGGTAGAGGACTGGATTGGCTGATTAACAGAAAGCAGAGGCTTGGAATAAATGGTCCTTTTCTGGCTGGTGAAATGTAACCAGCGGAGTGCTGCAGGGGTCAGTCCTTGGATCTCAGCTGTTTACAATCTACATAAATGATCTGCAAGCATGGGCAGAGTATAACAACAAAAACTGAGGGTTGAGGATATAAAATTTTACAGATGATTTATAGATAGGATCGGAAAATAGGCCAAAATTTGGCAGGTGGAGTTTAATGTGAGTAATTGTAAGGTTGTCCATTTTGGCAGAAAAAATAGAAAAGCAAATTACTATTTACATGGAAATCTGATTCAAAATGCATTCGGGCAGAGGGATCTGAGTATCAATGTTCATGAATCACAGAAAGTTGTTTTGCTGGTGCAACATGTGATAAAAAAGGTAAATGGGATGTTGCCATTTATTGCAAAGGGCCTGGAGCATAAAAGTGGGAAGTGTTGATGCAATTTTATAGGGTGTTTGTGAGACCACATCTGGAGTATTGTACCCAGTTTTGGTCTTCTTATTTGGGGAAAGATGTGGTGGGATTGAAGATGGTTCAGAGAAGGTGCACCAGGTTTATTCTGGGGATGAAAGGATGATTATATGAGGAGAGATTAAACAGCCTGGCTTATAGTCCCTGGAATTTAGGAGGATGAGATCAGATCTGATTGAGATGTATAAAATTTTAAAAGGGATCGATAAAGTAAATATAAACCGCATGTTTCCTCTTACGGACAATCTCAAACAAGAAGTTACAGGTATAGGTTGAGAGATAAAAACAGAAAAAGTCTGGAAAACCTCAGCAGACCTGACAGCATCTGTCGAGAGAGAGTAGAGCCAATGTTTCAAATCTGGATGACTCTTCATCAAAGCTCTGACAAAGGGTCATCTAGATTTGAAAGGTTGGCTATACTCTACTCTCTCTTCACAGAAGCTGTCAGACCTGTTGAGATTTTCCAACATTTTTCTGTTTTTGTTTCAGATTCCAGCATCTGCAGTATTTTGCGTTTATCATAGGTTGAGAGATGGTAAATTTAAAACTGGGATGAAGAGAACTTTTCACAGAGAATGGTGTATTTGCAGAACTTGTTGCCCCGTAGGGTGGTGGAATCTGAATTATTGTATGGATTCAAAAAAAAGATAGATATTTGCAAACAAAAAAAGGATGAAGGGATATGGGAAACAGGTGAAGAGGTGAATTTTAGCCCAGGGAGAGAACAGCCATGATCTGACTGAATGGCAGTCAGCTCCAAGAACTGAATTTGCCTACTTCTGCTCCTGCTTCCTATGTCCCTATAAAGGCTCTTGATTTGTTCAGTGCCTGAATGAACTTTCACCATTCACCAGCCAATAAACTCCCATAAGTCAGTGCCACAGGCTGTTTGACCTCATAATGAGTGCCTCAGTATCTTCCCTACAACAGTTCAGTGAAACTGGTTTTGAGTAATTAACACCTTAATGTTGGATATGTTGGCTTTGGAATGATCATTGCCATTAAACTGCTATCTTTTCACCAGATATAAAGGATCTTGCAAAGGCAGCATTGGTTGTACTCTTCCAGTGTTTTGAGATGCTTGTTAAAGGTTGTCCAAGTCTTTGAAGCATACAGGAGCACAGAGATCACTTTTGGTAAACCATAAACTTAGATTCAGGTTTGAGAATGTACATTCTTTGTGGCGTATGCTTCCAAAAAAGCCCAGTCTTATTGACATTAAATATTTCTTTCAGTGAGTAGCCTTTTGTTGTCCACTGATTTTCTGCAAATAGTAAGACCTCTTAAAAAACTCAAACCAACATGACTAGCACTAAAATGTTCTGACTCTGAACTCTAACCCTGCCCATTCTTTAGGTAGCCATTCAAGCTTTTAGCTTTCGTTTGAATGGCACACTGCATTGATTTTGGTCTTCGATCCAGGCGAGCTAGAGTGTTTCCATATTTTCCATGATGCTGGTAGTACTTAAGGTGCAACACCTTGTTTCATTTTGTCACCATGACAATGAATTGCTCTCATCATCATGGAGGATAGCCCGATATCCCAGTATCAATTGCTCATTCTCCAGCCTCAAAGTACTTCAAAATCTCTCATTTAATTGGTAAACTGATAATAGTTATTTTTTTTTGTGTATCACCAGACTCACAATTACTGTTTACTGGACATTTTCACTCATGTTTAAGAGGGATTTAAGAGATTAAAGTGTTACCTCAAAGGATTTCACAGTGGTGACAGAGTTTCTATTCTGCAAAGGCTTACCTGCACTCTGAAATCAACACTCCACTTGCAAGCTTAGTAGACAAGTGAGTAATTCAGTCTGAATACCCCAATTCACCTTTCTCCTTGCAAGCAATTAGGTCCTGTACTCTCTGATATTTTTCACCTGAAAGGCTGCTTTGAGGAAATTACAACAATGCTACATTGAGAGTCCTCTTGTATTCACATAAAAATGCCATGTCCAGTTTAGACAACAGGGCCTGTAACGTGCACAAGCAATGTCATGAGAAAGCCTTAGTATTCAGTGTATTAATTCACCCTATTGCAGATCCAATGTTAAAACGGAATGATTTAGCAAAGCAATGGTAAGCAGGCATTTACTGTATGCCAGATTTGTGACAATTTAGCTGAGAGTAACTGAAGTACACTGGAAGGATATCAAAGCTTTGAATTTGTTTATCCGTTTTTATCCTAAACAGGATTTGGAATTTACTCTGCTAATTGAATGAGTAAAAAATGCAACAAAATGTTCTCAAAATTAAATTTAATTTCTTGGGTTCAAGTACAGTCTACATTTTGCCAACTATTGCATGATATCTACAGTGGCTGTAACAAGGCATTTAACTACATGGAAAATCAAATATCTCAGTTTTATTATGTTTAATTATCTGATTTGTAAACTAGGACAAAATACAAATGGACAGTTCGTAGTATGAGACATTTAGTGTTCTTTTAATAAAAATGGAACCTTTAAAATGACACTAACATTTTTTTTTAGCTTTGCTGTGGAATGGGAAATGGGTGAAGTGAAGCAACTGCCTATTTTTAAGCCTGCTTGATTTGATGGAATAGGCTGGCAGATCAGTGGGTCTTTTGTCATCCCTCATTGTTTGTATGTTCGTAAATGAAAATGCGGCAGAGTATCAAAAAGGCGGAGCTGATCCACTACTCCTCTGAGGGTAAATGTTAAAATGTACTCCCACTGTATCTAACCTCTCCAACCAGAATACTGCATGCACTATCTGGCAAACACATGTGAAAAAAACTGCGCAACTACACAACTCAACAAATTAGAACGTAATTTTACTAAGCACAACCATATTCTAATGCTCATTTTTGCTGTGTCTAACCATGTGTTTATTTGCAGTCACAGAGTAAAGCCACTCCACGCAGGGTCCAATGATCGGGAAGCTGTATTGTTTTCAGATAGAGAGAGAAGATGTATGTCAAATCAGTCCGCCTGGGCTTCTTGTAGACGGGGCATGAGTATATTGCCCCCTGCTGCTTCTTTGAATCAGCAGGTGCAGTGGCGCTGATTGCATACACATGAACTACAGGAAGTAATGTGAACAAGACCTGCAAAACAGATGGAAACCACAGACAATTAAATGGAGTCAGCAAACAAACACAGAACTTTGAGCTGTGCCTTTTTAAATGTGTAATGGCAAACAAAATAAATGAGGCTATGTTCAATCATACATTGCTGAATGATTATATCATAATTAGCATAATCCTTACCTGTCTAAGTGGAGGCTTGAATAGTTTAGCAATTATTAGATAAGCATAAAAAATAGCAGTCCCAATGTTTGTTTTCTATTCCTGACATTTAGTCAAGCACATTACGTCACACGTCGTCACCCTGAATTTCATACAAGGAACATTGTGGTTCGAGGGCAATCCCTTATGAGTCCTCCTGCCTCCTGCTAAAACCCAGTTCTGGAATTCTCCAGCCCCTCATGCCAGTGGCACCTCCCGGTCTTGTTAACACGAATGGAGATTTCAGTGGCTCATTGGCGTGGCAGAGCTGGAAAATTCAGACATCAATAAACCTGCTGTCCCATCACAAATATTTAATTACAGTCAGTTGCGAAGCTACAATGGCCTTGAGAGATCTAGTAGCAAATGTGGAAAAATACATCACATGCATATGAAATACGTGCAACAGTACTGGAGTCTCCCTCCAGAATGTCGATGTTATTCCATTAGAAGCTTTGTGTTCCAATCTACAACAGTGGAGGATTGGTATGGCTAAAACCGTAACACAGGTCAGTTGACACCAGCCTCTTCTGCTCAGAGGTCTACTCCCACACAAGTCAGTGATTAATTGCATTGGAGCACAACTGGAGTAGACAAGATTGAAGATGCTATTGTCACAGTACCCAACTTTCTTCTAATGTTGAAAAAAAGCCATATAATAGGCAGGACTAGTTACTCTGGCATTAGATATGGCAACTGAGAATACAAGGAAAAATGGAGCTATCTCAATCGTAGAATCCAATCATAGAATCCTTACAAGGCAAAAAGAAGCCCTTCTGGTGTGGGCAATCAATCTAACCTGCACATCTCGAGAGCGTGGGAGGAAACTGGATTACCCAGAGGAAACCCAAGCTGAAATGGGGAGAATGTGCAAAATTCACACAGGCTCTGTGAGGCAGCAATGCTAACTATTGTGTCCCTGTACCACCAGTCTGGCAGTTTATCAATCCTTAGAGGTGGTCACTATACCCAGCAGCTTTACATTCAATTCTACAGCTGGGAAGCAACTACAAGTAGCACAGTATTACAATGTAGAATGCATAAAACATAAAGCACCAAAGGAAAGCAATGGGGTTACAAAAAACTTATAGGACGATAAATTGAGTTGATTTTATTACTGGTCTTTTTCCAGAGAGTTTCTACTGGTGCCAGATAACTGCCAGCAATTTTCTTTTTTCATTATTTACTACTAAAAGTATTAAATTCTACCACTGGGACACTTTCAAATCAACATTTCGCATTAGTTTTACATTATCTTGCCAACATAACTTATGGTTAGATGCTTTGGCACTCCCGAGGGTGTAAGTTGTAACGAAGGAGGCATTTTATCGAGCTCCTCCTTAATTGCCTTCCTGTCCTGGTGTATTTTTATTTTACGAGTCAGTTTCTCTGGGAAGTTGGAAAAAATATACAGCTGTTTATCTACTCACATACTCAATGATGTGATCCAAATATAGAAGCATGAATTTTTCAGAGGTATTCCCAAAAAATGGTAATAAAACCAAGCAAAATTCATTGAAGGACAGAATATTGGGTGTGGTATAAAACAAACTACCAATCGCCTAACATCTATTTTACACGACAGATGTAAACAAATTCTGCCCACAGGGTGTCTTTAATTGTTTCTCAAAGATTTTGCCCAAAGAATAGTGTTGTGTATTTGGACAATGACACTGGATTAATAAACATAACTTTATAGTGATGTGTACTCTTGTACCTGTCGCTTCTCTATTTCCTGTTCTACATCACATTACATCACAACAGCGGGCTCTGCAGTCAGCTAGCTAAAAGGAACAAATGTATAATATTTCTTCTCCCCTTAATTTGAACATCTCCAAAGTAAGCTTAACATGAACAATTGTGAATAGATTAGTCATTGCTAGCTATTCAGGCAGCCTGGGAGTCATCATTCTCAGAAGGGTAGATGGCGAACCTCTGTTTATTTTCATCTTCACACTGATGGGAACCTCTAGAGATTTCATCTTCACGCTGACGTTAGCAGTGGCTGGTTTCTTACCTTTGCATAGGAAGAAAATATTCTCGCTTTTTTTGTGGTGGAATGATCGCTCTGTTTATTTATTAGTGTCACAAGTTGGCTTACATTAACACTGCAATGAAGACACTGTGAAAATCCTCTAATTGCCACACTCTGGCACATGTTCAGGTACACTGAGGGAGAATTTAGCATTGCCAATGCAGCTAACCAGCATGTCAATTTGACTGTGGGAGGAAACTGGAGCACCCGGAATACATTACACATGGTCAGTGCAGGCTTGGAGGGCCAAAGGACCTATTCCTATGCTGTAATTTTCTTTGTTCTTTGAAACCCATGCAGACTCGGGAAGAACATGCAGACTTCACAGAGACAGTGACTCAAGCCAGGAATTGAACCTGGGTTCCCCACAGAAGATACCCTGACTGAATTGAGAGCAAAGGATCGTTCTGAGTGTGTTTTGTCATGTGATAGAAGTAACTGGTGTGTTGTGCACTCATTTAAAATAGAAAATATTCCCCTTTGAGCGGCCTGAAGAACTGATAGGTACTAGCAATCCTGAAAGCCCATCGGCATTACAATATAAATGGGACAGGTATATTTAATGGTGTAGTACATACAGACAGGAACAATGCCCATCTTTGTATCCTACTTGCAGTGAAAGGCAGAATTCCCATGTGTAGTCCAAAAATGATAGTAAGTAGGCAATATCCATCAGTAATGGAATTTCTGGACATTGAAGATGATTCCCGGTGCTTCCCGTTCAATCTGGGTATAGTTCCACTTAAAGTTTGCTTAAAGTTTGGGAAGCAAAGGCAATGGGTCTTTCTTTACCCAATGATATCATGTGGGAGACCATCTCCTGCACCATAAAGAGATGCATCACAAGTTAACTGTAAGGATAAAGTCAGATCAAAGTGTGTGAGAGATTCAGACTTAAGTAATGCTTTTTTGGCATGCATCAATGTGTTGTTGTATTCATCAACCACTTCCAGATGAGATTATGTAATGATTTCAGACTTGTTGCCAAGATTGGGACAAATATTCAATAATAATTCAACAATCTAAGGAGGAAACATAACTGATTAATATTCTGAGGTGCAGATGCCTTTCTGATGGCCTTAACCTTAGAAGCAGATTTGTAAAGGCCAATGACATCAACCACGGTACTCAGTGGTGGATTGGAAGAATTCACACTTGGCCTTACAGACTTTCTGACTGTGGTCTTCCAATCTGTGGAGAATGACATTCAAGTTTTGAAGATGTTCCTCTTTACTTCTTCTGGTCAGTAGGATGTCATCCAAAGAGCACTGGACTCCATTCAGTCTGCTCAGGATGTGATCCATTGTCCTTTGAAATAATGCAGGAGTAGATATGATACCAAAAGGCAATCTTTGGGACTGGAAAAGCCCATGTGTGTCATGATTGTTAGATGTTTCTGTGATTCTTGTCTACTTTCATCTGCAAGTAGATCTGGCTTAGGTCAATTCTGCTGAAAGTTTGGCTTTCCGCCAATCCCAGAAATGGATACCATTCAGTATATAACATTGGATTCATGGTGACCTTAAAGACCCCACAAATCCTTACAGAACCACCTTTCTTGATGACTGGGCTAATAAGCATCGCCTATATTTGTGTTGTCGAGCAGAGGGATCTTGGGGTACAAGTACATAGCTCTTTGAAAGTTGGCACCCAGGTTGATAAAGTTGTTAAGAAGGCGTATGGTGTGTTAGCTTTTATTGGTAGAGGGATTGAATTTAGGAACCGTGAGGTTATGTTACAACTGTACAAAACTCTGGTGCGGCCGTACTTGGAGTATTGCGTACAGTTCTGGTCGCTGCATTATAAGAAAGATATGGAAGCATTGGAAAGGGTGCAGAGGAGGTTTACCAGGATGTTGCCTGGTATGGTGGGAAGGCCTTATGAGGAAAGGCTGAGGGACCAGAGGTTATTTTCATTAGAGAGAAGAAGGTTACGCGGTGACCTAATTGAGGCGTATAAGATGATCAAAGGACTGGATAGGGTGGATAGTGAGAGCCTTTTTCCTCGGATGGTGATGACCAACATGAGGGGACACAACTTTAAATTAAGAGGTGGTAGTTATAGGATGGATGTCAGAGGCAGGTTCTTCACACAGAGGGTGGTGAGGGCGTAGAATGCCCTGCCTGCAGCAGTTGTGGACTCGCCCACTTTGGGGGCATTCAAATGGTGGGTGGATAGGCATATGGATGATATTCGAATAGTTTAGGTTAGAGGGTCCGCTGGCCGGCGCAACATCGAGGGCCAAAAGGCCTGTACTGCGCTGTAATGTTCTATGTTCTATTCACTGATGCTGGCAGGTTCCAGAACTTCAGTCTTCACAAAACCACTCGAAGTCAGCCTCCACTTTCAGCCTAAATGGCATTAGCTACTGGCCATACTTTCAAACATTTTGTTTGGCTTCCATCTTTTATTTTTAGTTTGACTGTAATATCCTCATTCGCCCTAACTTTCCACTGAAAACAACAAAAAATGAATCCTGATTCTCCATTGGCTCTTATGTGTTCTTCAGCCCAGTTCAGTTCAATCTTCTTTAGCCATGCATGACTAATCAATGCTGATAGTCTCTCTTCAGTAAGCGTAGGGGCAAATCTGTTGTTTGTTTACTGAACTGCATAGCCACTTCAATGTGGCTCTTTAGGGGAACCGCTTCTCCTCAGCACTATCCGTGATGATGTTAAGGGAACATGTTAAAATTCCTGATTTTAGATCATCTCTGGCACTGCTGTACCAGTGTCAAGCTCCATTCTTACTGATGCCCATCCACTAGTGGAGTGACCCAGTATCTGTGGCGATAACTCCTCCTCTGATTGTGTGTTATCGCCTTTCTCAGCCTTTCTGTTCAACATGGACATCTCTCTTTTTACTTTGCTTAAAAGTTGTAACAATCTGTTCTTGTTTTTTATTTGTATTCACAGTTTGCTTTTTTTGTTCCAGCAAGCATGCTTATTTGTCTCCTGCAGAATTTGCACATTCTCCCCATGTTTGCATGGGTTTCCCCCAGAAGCCCTGGTTTCCTCTTATAGTCTGAAAGATATGCTGGATGGGTGCACTGGCCATGCTAAGTTCTCCCTCAGTGTATGCTAACAGATGCCAGAATGTGGCGACTAGGGGAATTTTGCAGTAACTTTATTGCAATGTTAATGTAAACCTTACTTGTGACATAAATAAATAAACTTTTTTCACAGTTTCAACATTCCATGAGCATTCAGAAATAGAATGCCCTGGCTTTGCATATCGATAGACATTTTGTGCACCTGAGTGGATGAACTCAATTGGTGATCTTACTTTGCAGCCAACTCCATAGAAGCAGTGACTTGAATGGCTTTCTGCAAAGCGAAATTACTCTCAGTTAACAGACATTTTGCGTTGCTTCGTTGCACAGTCTACAAACAATTCTGTCACGAATGGTGTCATTAAACATGTCTCCAAGCTCATAATGTTTTGCAAGTCTTTTAAGTGCTGACAGGAAGAGCGTGATTAACTGTCCCTCCTGTTGGTTTCTTCTATGGAATCTAAGGCACTCTTCAATCACCAGGGATTTAGATGAAATCTGCGCTTGCAAAATTTCCACAATTTGCTTGTATGTTTTAGTGCTGGCTTATCAAATTGCACAAGACAGTTTGGGAGATTAAAATTTTTACCTTCAATCACATTCTGGAAAGTGAGCATCATAATATCTTCATCTATTTTGCTTGCCAGCGTAAAATAATCAAAATGCTCAGTATAAGAGCTCCACTGCTCCACATTCTCATCAAAAGATCCAATGTCGTTGACAACTCCAGCCATTTTGTCGCTCATGCAGGTTTCCCATTTGCATATTTTTCAGAATATCTTTTATTCACATTCACACTAGCCAACTGATTTTTCACACATGTTTATTGCTGTTTAAGTGGGAAAGTTTCACTTTTCCTGACTTTTCTCTACTTAAACTTCTTCTTCCGATGATCCAGCAAGCATACGTTTATTATGCTCGTTGCCAGTTGTGTTACATACTTGGAGAATGACACCACTCAGGAACACTCAACGAATGAATATAACATTATTGTACTGTGTTCCCTCTCATTGCTGCTGCTTCTCTGTTTCCTGCACTACATTGCATTACATCACTTCCTTGCATTATTACAGCAATACTCTGTGGTCAGTTAAAAGGTAGAAATATATGACAAATATGAAACACAACCAGGCTTTAGAAGTGCCTTATTTCCATGTATGTTGCACATCAATGAAGCTCTCTTACAGAGGCTGGAATTTAGTCAGGGCAGTGGAGGCCCTCAAAATTGTCCCAAGATCCAACAGCCTCATTTTGACCATTAGGCCTCTAACTAGTTATCTTCAAGGCTTGTGTTCCTTTAAAGAAACTGCAAAAGATGCCAGCCAATCAAAAGGCTAGTGGCATTGGGTCTCAACAGTTCCGTTGGGTGTGACAGCTACTGACAGGACTATGCATAAATGACATAGGACACAGTAGTGAAATCTAAGATTGCCAGGGCCAGTCAGGTAGGCTCTGGCATGGAGGCAGGACTATTGTTGAGAGAGTGGAGGTTGGGGCTGTCATTGTCACTGAGGGACCTCTCCATGAGATATAACATACCCAATCAGGTGTTCCCATCATCTCTCCCCTGCACAAACTACCAAGATTCACCTAGAAATCACCCCACATGGCAAAGGCCCACACATCATCATAAACAATCAACTACCATGGGAGAAGATCTTCAGTTGGTCACTTAAGTGGCTCAATTGGCTTCTGGGTGGCAATGCCATTCTCCATCTTCTCCATAGCTGGTAAAATGCCATAGTGACATATTGGCAATGAGCACTCCATCAATGGGCCTTCCTTCTGCATTTTATAGGCACCCGAAATCCCAGCTCATCCTTAGAAAGGTACTAATTCTCTCCCAGAATGTGTAAGAACAAACCATTCAGATGAAAGCTCACTTGCAGGCTGGAAGGAAGGGATGAAGAAACTCTGAAGAAAGGCCTTAAAGACTCCAGATGTTAACTCTGTTTCTCTCTCCAGAGATGCTGCCAGATTGTTTGAGTTTTTTCAGCATTTTCTATTTTTGTTTCAGATCTCCAGCATCTGCAGTATTTTGTTTTAATACAAGGAAGGGGGTGGGGGGGGATGCTGGATAAACAGGCTGGGTGATAAGTTTTCCATTTCCTGCATTGCTGAATTCCATCCGCAGAAATTATCATATTCATCTGAAAATTTACCCATTCGTTGTTTAAAAGCAAAGTTACTACAAGTAGGCGCAGAGGTTAAAGAGGACATGCCTACATTTTGTTCCAAATGGAGATGGCTTTGTGTAACTAAGTGGTTTTCACAATTTGATGCATATATTTTGGATTTTAAATGCAAATAGTAGAATTATCATTCAATAAGAGAAACTATATCTTCACCTGTATTAATTTGTCTCTTGGTTACAAATTCAGGAATTCCATTGTCACCAACCCCACGCAGTAGTTTAATACAACAGGAAATAAGTCTGCATCCCTTTCACACTACTGTATCTGCTCACTTAGGAGGCCTTGTGGTGCAGTGATAGCACCTCTACCACTGCAACAGAAACCCCAAGTTCAACTCCAGAATTTGTTCCCACGCCAATCATTCAGCCCACAGAAGGAATGTTCAACATGGTTCAAAGGGCTGATAATCAACTCAGAAATCCTTCCGCTACTTGCCCCCTTATTCCCATACAGGTAAAGATCAGTATTGGTGTGAAGCTATGCCAACAACAATAGTATGATCCCTTTAAAAATATTCTAAATATTAAATAGAGTAAAGCCTTTCAATTCTTTCTGAGGTTAATGTCAGTAATTAACACTTATCACATTATCAAACTGGGACCATGACTTAACTGTGACTTTTAAATGGCATCTGGATAAATATGTGAACAGGATAGGAATAGAGGGATATGGTCCTCGGAAGCAAAAGAGATTTTAGTTAAGATGGGCAGCATAGTCAGCTTGGAGGGCCAAAGAGCCTGCTTGTGGACTGTAATTTTCTTTGTTCTTAACATTCCTTGACAAATATTGTGGAACATTTTGACACGCGATAATGAAGGGTAACATTTTTGTGGCCTGTTTATGCTTACAAATCAGATGATTTTAACTAATGGAAGTTTCAATTTACTGATGAGTTCCTTCGAATCATGATTTTTGGAATGATTCAATATTTCAGCCACACTGCCAAGATACTAAAGCAGTCACATTGAAGAGATACCTTTCACTTGCCCCATGTGTGTTGGAAAGGATTCAATTATTTAACCAACCTCACTTCACACAAACTTGTTCACACTGATGAGAGATCATTCAATTGCTTTGCCTGTATTCAATCCACCCTGGAGCTCCCATCAAATTCAACTCACTGTAGATTTTGCAAACATGTTTTATTATTGCTATAAAATGCTGTTTTTTTTATCATTTGCTTTAAGGTGCTGTCACAGGTCCTTCATGTCTGATTAGCTCCCTGAGCCACCTTTTATGGACTGTGTTACACATTGGCAGAAACATAGATTACTGGATCAAAATCAATCTAATCTCACACCAACTCCTCCAGAAGTTAGCCATGTACTTCCGACTTTATTCAGCACTATCCAATTAATGTATGCTAAAATCACCTCCGTGAGAGTTTACAAAGCCAAGTGCCAGGCTTTTGCAACAAGTAAATTAAACACAGCTTACTTTTGGCGACGATTCCATGAGCCTCGTATTCCTTCTGTCCCAGCCTCCTCCATCCAGGAACAGGCCATAAACATAAACACCACCAATATCGGCAGGAGGGGCTGAATTGACATCTTCCCTCATCATCTTGGTCACATCATTATAAAGAACGACACTGTCGAGAGCCCAACCCTTGCTCAGATTCATACGAGTGGTTTCCTGTCGCATTGCAGTCAAAAAGCCCTGCGGAAAATTTTTTTTTGACTATTAGGTGTACTACTAGCAGAAAAACAGATAGATGGATGCAAAAGTCAATTCCCAATGAGTCAATGATATGATGAATTGAAAATTTGTTGCTGTTCAAATTTTGAGGCTACAAAATTCAAAATTCCCAAAAATAGAAGCAGGGATCATAATATGTGATTAATCTGGCCCATTACTTCCAATGCAGAAGCAAACAAGCATAGCTTTAACCATGGGCTGCTGGCCTGAACTGTATGGTCAGCATGATGGCACAGTGCACTGCTATCTCACAGTACCAGGGACCAGGGTTTGATTCCTAGCTTAGGTCACTGTCTATGAAAGTTTGGACATTCACTCTCTGGTTGCTCTGGTTTCCTCCCACAATCCAAAGATACGAAGGTTAGGTGCGTTAGCCATACTAAATGCTCCCTCAGGTGCTGGAGCGTGGCAACTAGGGGATTTTCACAGTAACTTTATTGCAGTTTTAATGTAAGCCTACTTTCTGTGCTAATACCAACAGTTAATGCTAACAACATCGCACAGTGCTGCCTCAAGCACCAGTGACCTAGGTTTGATTCCTGCCTGCATCACTATCTTTGGAGTTTGCATGTTCTCCCTGTGGTTTGCGTGGGTTTCCTCTGGGTGCTCTGGTTTCCTCCCACAGCCTGAAAGATGTGCTGGTTAGGTGCATTGACCTGAACAGGCGCTGAAGTGGGGTGACATGGGGAATTTCACAGTAACTTTGTTCCAGTGTAAGCCTACTTGTAACACTCATAAATAAAATTTTAACTTTTAAAAACAGTTCTGTCCACTTAAAGCTGACATTGAGTCTTGTTAATATTATTAATGACGTATCTTTTAGTTCCTTAAGTATCCCTAATTATGCCTAACAGCTAACTGTCTCAGCTCCTGTTCACGTTTCTTGTTAAGGAAATCATCTGTTACCATGTACAAAACTTGCTAAGTGGCAGAACAGAAGTCATGACATGAGTTCTGCAGTTTATTTTGCAAACACTGCAAGCTTTATCAACATTAACAACTAACACCTCTAAACCGTAATGAGATAAATGTAAATGGGGGACAAAATATCTGTTTTTAAACAAGTACCGTTGACACTCAATTAATACTTAAACATTTATGTAAAGCAAACATAAAGGTAAACAGTCCATCTTCAAAAATCTAGCCAGCAGCAAGCTTACCACCAGTGTGCCTGTAGAGGATAGTTGGTGTGTAAAACAGGCCTATTTATAATCAGGGGCAGGGAATGCAATTGAAAGAGACCTTTGATCAAGGTAACTGTTGATGATTGATGAAGGTAGGGTAGGCTGGGACCAAGTGAATCTCAGAATCATAAATATAAAACCCAAGATATACAAGAGACTGAAAAGAATTTACAGAGAAGCACCAATGAAATAAAATGCTTAGAAAATAAATTGAGATGATAGGTCTTGGCTTTCTATAAACCATCAAAATCATATCTAAGACAGGTATTTTTAGCATTTACAAGACAATAAAAAGTGATTTTCACTTTGTCACTGTCGGAACATATCAAAATTCAGAACGGGGAAATAGTTTTTTTTAAATAGAATTTTGAATTAGTTGTAGAAAACCTTGCCAGAGTGTTTTATTAATTCATTACAGTTTTGTAACTGCAACTGTAAAATGATTTAACATATCTTGAATTCTCAATACAATAAGATCAAGGCATGTGTGTGATTTAAGAATCATTGATAACTGCTGTGCTGTGTTCCCTGGCATTGATTTAGATATTTCAGTATCAGTTGCTCTTACCTGAGGATTAAAGAACCCTGTCATCCAGAACTGGTTTGGTCGTCCCTCAAAAATCCAGGTGTGGAATTGTTGATTTCTTTCAAGGAGCTCTGTAAACCAGAATCCAAGAGTCGCAGATTCCCAGGAAATTTTGAACCAGACCTTCGGAATCCGGGCATCATACATGTTATCAAGAGCATCTCTCAAGTCTTCAGACATTATAATTGTGCCTGAATTTAAAAGATAATAGTCAGATTCAGAAACATGGTAATAAGGTGTTGATTCAATCACTATGGTCCAAATTCTCCAGCATCCTGACCATCGAAGGCCAAATGCACAACAGCTTAAAACCAGGTTTAATACCTGAATAACTTTACATTAGACCACCTAATCAGACCCACTCCACCCCTCACACCCCGGTCCTTCCTCCCACAACTATCCTTGGGATCATCAATCATATCCCAACTTCACTACATCCTCTGACCCAGCAACTATACAACTACCCGTCACCTAACCTGACAACCACTCACAACCGGCTAGACTCATCTGACTTGACTATCTCCTCAACCACCCAATACCCCCCCTGATCATCCAACTAACTCCCCCCACCAGCCAATTATCCATTCACTTGCGCATCTTCCCATTCGTCTACCTCACCCATTCACCCACTTACCATCTCAAAAGTATAACCATCTACCTACTCAGCCATCTACCCACACCCACCCCCACATACATGTTCATTAACTTAACTATTTACATCCTCACCCACCAAACCACCTCCCTCACTTACCCATTCACTAACCCTCACTCAAAGAGTAGATTTTTAAATATAGCTGAACATGACAGCCAGTGCAATATATCCTCTCTTCCCAGATTCTATTCCACTTCAGTGGAATTCCCTGGGAAACACTATACAGCTGGGATTGGGTGATCCCAGAAAGAATGGGCAGTATAGCATTGGTCAGGAAAATGAATCTTCACAGACGGGTATAATGCACACAGCATTGCCAGTTACTGGAAGATTCAAGTCATATATTTTGAGGAAGTAATTTTTGTCTAAGCCAGATTTTCAAAGGACAATTTTGCTTATTTTCCTTGTTCCCCTACAATTCTCCTCCATCTATAAACTGCCACAATTGATGGTAATATCCACACAGTAAGCCAGCCATACAAGGTTTATTAGTGGCAATATGCGGTAAATTTGCTTCCAGCTGTCCACTGTCATCTTTAAACAATCTCATTCTCCTCAGCTCTTAGTATTTTTTGCAAACACTTATTTACAACAATGGTTAGATTTCATGAACAAAAACAATGGAAAGCAGATATAAACCTGACTGAATTCAAATCAATTTAAAATGTTTCTTTGTTAAGGACATTTTCAAGTGTTTCAGACACAAATAAAATTTCCCTCTTAAAATAAATGGTGTTAGCTAATAAAAAATTTTCAGAGGGTGAGTAACCAATGAAACAAGTGAATCAGTTTGATTGTGCTGTTGTTTCTTCACCATTTGCATCAAAGGCACTGTGACCTGACCAAGAGTTATAGGCAAAATCTGTGGTTTTATTCAACATCAGCCTTAATGGCTTTATACCAAATATCTGCATGAATAAAAAGGCAATAAAGCAATTGGAATTCAACTACATTTTCAGTTAATGCATACAGCCCCCTCCCAACATGGATTGCTAGCATCAGAGCCCTCCCAATGCGTTCCCCTGTCTGAACACCTAACATGCCCCTTCATTATAATTCCCAACACGATCCCTTCATCATAACCCACGTCACGTTCCCCATCATGACCTCTCACGTGCCCCTCTTCATGTTCCACCTCTGCACGACCCCACTACATAACCTCCTCACTTGATTCCACCTGCCACCCTTGCATGGTCCTCTTATGATAGCCCCCATGCCATAGCCCACATTCAGGCCCTATCCTCACTCAGGACCCACCCTCTTGGCACAGTCCCTGGCAAACTGGGAGTGACCAACTGGCGCTGGCAGTGGTCACTGCCCAGTCATGTCCCCAACTACCTGAGGGGTTCAATGGACTCCAAGCCCCCTGACATGGACATCGATAATCAATTATCTCCACCTAGCGGAGACCAGGAGTGATTTTCACCATTCTCATGCCACTCCCCATAGTTGGGAGGTCCCAACAGCTGGGAGAATCCGGTGTGGAGCAGGCTAAGCATATTTATACAATAATTTAAATATACTAATCAGTCTCACACATTTCCTGGGCATAACCCTATTTGTGCCATTGGAAAGAGACTGGGCAATTGCAAGTTGTTTAGCACCAAACGCAAAACTGAATTTTAGGACCTCACTCTATTTTCTGGGATTGGCAAGATCAAAAAATCACTCCCAAACGGTCCTATCTTTATCATAGGAGTAGGTGATTTGGTTCCTTGAATCTGCTCAACCATTCTATAAGATCATGGCTGATCTGATTGTGACCTCAAATCTATATTCACCCTGAAAACCTTTGACTCCTTTGTTAGTCAAGAATCTATCTACCTCTCCCTTAAAAATATTTAACCATCCTGCCTCTGCTGTACCCTTGGGGATAGAGAACCAGGGACCCACAACCCTCTGAGAAAAGGATTTCTTCTCAGGTCTGTAAATGGAAGACCTGTTTTTTTTAAATTGTGTCCCCTAGGTTGGGTCTGCGACATTATTCTGAGGAATTCTCGCAATGATGTCCTGTGACTGAGATGATTAGCTTCCAGCAACCTGAACCATCTTCCTATGTGCTGGGTATGACACCAACCTGTGGAGTTTACTCCCAATTCCCATTGCCTGCAATGTTGCTAGGCCTCCTCAATTCCACCCTCAGCCAAACACTGCACTGATAGTAACATCACAGTGTGCTTCTGTATTAAGTATTTAATTGTAAGAACATTGAGGTCACCTATTTAGAAACTGTTTTGATCCCAGGTTTTGATGCAGGATTCTATGATATATGGAAATGATAATTTTCTGGCTTAATTCTGTAAAGCCTTATCTACCTATTCTATAGATCGCCCAATAGCGACAGGGAACTTGAGGTGCAGATAAGGAAACAGATCCTCGACAGATGTAGAAATAACAGGGTTGTCGTGATGGGAGATTTCAATTTCCCAAACATCGACTGGAATATCCCAAGGGTAAGGGGGTTGGATGGTGTGGAGTTTGTTAGGTGTGTTCAGGAAGGTTTCCTGACACAGTACGTGGAAAAGCCTACGAGAGGAGAGGCTGTACTTGACCTGGTGCTTGCTAATGAGCCAGGACAGGTGTCAGATCTCACGGTAGGTGAGCATCTTGGGAATGGAGATCATAATTCTATCTCTTTCACGATAGCGATGGAAAGAGATAGGATCAGGCAGGCTAGGAAGGTGTTTGTCTGGAGTAAGGGGAAATATGAAAACATTAGGCAGGTAATTGAACGTATAAACTGGAAGGAGGGGTTCTTGGGGAAGAGTACAGAAGGAAAGGGGCGGATATTCAAGGAATGTTTGTCTGGGGCACTGCAAGACAACGTTCCGAGGAATCAAGGAGGTTCTGGTAGGACGCGGGAACCGTGGTGCACGAAGGTAGTGGTGAACCTAGTTAGGAAGAAAAAAAAGGTATATAAAAGGTTCAGAGAGCTAGGGGATGTTAGGGATCTAGAGGAGTGTAAGGTGTGTAGAAGGGAACTTAAAAAGGAAATTAGGAGAGCCAGAAGGGGTCATGAGAAGGCCTTGGCAGGGAAGATTAAGGAGAATCCCAAGGCTTTCTACAAATATGTGAAAAGTAAAAGGATGAGAAGAGAAGGGATAGGGCCTATAAAAGGTGAAGGGGGAAAAGTCTGTGTGAATCTGGAAGAAATGACAGAGGTGCTTAATGAGTACTTTGCCTCGGTATTCACGGTTGAAAGTGAACAGGGAGATTGCACTGAAGGTTTGTGGCATACGGAAAAGATTGAATATGTGGATGTTAGGAAAGAGGATGTGTTAGACCTGTTAAATTCTATCAAGATAGACAAGTCGCCGGGACCGGATGGGATGTACCCCAGGTTATTGTGGGAGGTGGGGGAAGTGATTGCAGAACCCCTGGCGATGATACTTGCGTCGTCCATGGAAACGGGAGATGTTCCGGAGGATTGGAGGATTGCGGATGTGGTTCCTATCTTTAAGAAAGGGAACAGGGATAGTCCAGGAAATTACTGACCAGTGAGTCTGACTTCAGTGGTTGGTAAGCTGATGGAGAGGCTTCTGAGGGATAAGATATATGAACATTTGGAAAAGTTTGGACTGATTAGAAATAGTCAGCATGGTTTTGTCAAGGGCAGGTCATGCCTTACGAGCCTAGGTGAGTTCTTCGAAAATGTGACTGAACACATTGACGAAGGAAGGGCGGTGGACGTAGTGTACATGGACTTTAGCAAGGCATTTGATAAGGTCCCACATGCAAGGCTTCTGGAGAAGGTGAAAGGGCATGGGATCCAAGGGGCTTTGGCCTTGTGGATCCAGAACTGGCTTGCTGACAGAAGGCAGAGAGTGGTTGTGGATGGGTCTTGTTCTGCATGGAGGTCGGTAACCAGTGGAGTGCTCCAGGGATCTGTTCTGGGATCCCTGCTGTTTGTCATTTTCATAAATGACCTGGATGAGGAAGTGGAGGGATGGGTTAGTAAGTTCGCTGATGATACAAAGGTCGGTGGTGTTGTGGATGGTCTGGAGGGATGCCAAAAGTTGCAGCGGGACATAGACAGGATGCAAGAATGGGTAGAGAAGTGGCAGATGAACTTCAACGTGGATAAATGTGTAATGGTCCATTTTTGCAGGAATAATGGGATGAAGGAGTACAATATAAGGGGTAGGAGTCTTAGCTGTGTTGTAGAGCAGAAGGATCTCGGGGTCCGGATCCATAGGACTCTTAAATCAGCCTCGCAGGTGGAGGAAGTGGTCAAGAAGGCGTACGGTGAACTGGCCTTCATTAATCGAGGAATAGAGTTTAGGAGTCAGGAGGTAATGATGCAGCTCTATAAGACTCTTGTCAGACCCCAGGTGGAGTATTGTGCACAGTTCTGGTCGCCTCATTATAGGAAGGATGTAGAGGCTATTGAGAGGGTTCAGAGGAGATTTACAAGGATGCTGCCTGGATTGGGAGGCAGGCCTTATGAAGATAGGTTGAGGGAGCTGCGACTCTTCTCACTGGAGAGACGTAGGTTGAGAGGCGACCTGATAGAGGTTTATAGAATGTTGAGAGGAATAGATAGGGTGGACTCTCAGAGACTATTTCCCCGAACTGAAATGGTCACTACGAGAGGACACAGATTTAAGGTGCAGGGAAGCAAATACAAAGGAGATGTCAGGGGTAGGTTTTTCACTCAGAGGGTGGTGAATGAATGGAACCAACCGCCATCGGAGGTTGTTGAGGCAAACTCACTGGGGTCTTTTAAAAGACTTCTGGATGAGTATATGGAAAAGAATAGGATAGGGGGTTATATTTAGGTCTGTGGATTGGTAGATGTGATTGGCGCAACTCGTGCTGTTTGTGCTGTATTGTTCTATGTTCTATGTTCTATCTCTTATGCACCTTTGAAACTTTGATACACATTGGGCCCTATTGATTCCAAGTGCTCTGCGGACTTGAAACTAGGAGAGTTTCAGATCTGAGTTTTAGATCCGTTCTGAGGCGCTCCCATAGGCACCTATCTCCTCATTAACCAGAGCACCCGAATCAGACTTCTATGGAGCATGTCTGTTTTGTGCCAATTCTGGACAGGCAAATGCAGTGGAAAAGGAGGAAGGACCGGTAAAGTTTGCGTGCAGCCAATTAAATCAATTTAAATGCGTGCAAATGCATTTTGAACGGCCATCATACCCATTTTTGGCACTGTCCAAATTGTAGCCATTTTCGGACCCTGGAAAGGGGGAACTGGTGCAGCAGCAGCACAGGTCACATCAATCAGCTCACACCCAACCTTACCAAGTTTTTGCAGCCAAAAATGGAAGCAATGCAATAGTAAAATGAGGCCCAAAGAGTCTATTAATGACCATGAAACCATTGTCATTTGTCATAAAAATCCGTCTGGTTCACTAATGTCCTTTAGGGAAGGAAACCTGTCATGTTTATCTAATCTGACCTGCATATCCTCTCAAATGACCTCACAAGCCATTCAGTTTTATCCAAGCGCTCCAAAGAAAACAAAAAGAAATGAAACCGGACTGACATCCTGGCATCGATGTAGGCGCTGGAATCAATAACGCAAACTCAACCATGTTGACCCTGCAAAGTCCTCCTTACTAACATCTGGGAACTTGTGTCAAAATTGGAGAGTTGTCCCACAGACTAGTCAAGCAGCAGACTGATGTAGTCATACTCACTGAATCATGCTTTATGGATAACGTCCCAGACATCATTTGTACGATTCTCCTCAAAAAATTCTAAGTGTCAAATTTGCCGGAAATAATGGAGTAATTCACATTGTTTTCTTCAGTGGGAGTTCACACGAGAATCTCCCACCACTCTACAGTGCACAGGTCACCAGCATGGATATCATTAGATTTCAGGGGCAGGGCCTATTTACACTGGAGAGGCTGAAGTTAGCGGGCATCTGCACGTGTGTTCTGGCCCCGAAGTGTCATCCTCTTGTTTGTTGGCCAGCTCGATGCCCACTGTGCTGCCTCCCAGACCCCATGGCCTGATTATGCCGTCTCCCCCGACCATTGTCCGGCTAGCCCCTTCAGCCCCCGCTCTGTCCTGGCTCCGTCTCCCCTCCCTCAGCTGTGATGATCCACCCATCCCACTGGCAGTCTTCCTGGCTAAGTACCTGCCCAGTTCACCTGGAACGCTGGCCTCCCTCCTGCCCTGGACGTATCCCAGTGCAGAGACCAACGGAACTATCCCCCCATCCCCATCTTCGGCCCCACCTACCAATCTCCTGAAGGCCTCTCCAATAGTAGGCCTCATCTCCAAGAGGACACACTTTCGGCACTGCTCTATGTCTGGACAGCAATACCAAGGTGCCCCCTGGACATGGGCACTTTGCCCCTTGGTCTGTGCAGGTGCATAGACTGGCACTGCCATGATACCCATGCCCAGGAGGCACCACCCCCTTGCCACCTAACTCCTTTGGGGCCCTGATTGTCCCCTTTCACTCCAGTGGGCTGTCCTGCTAGTTCCCCGAAAGTGGGGAGCTACTGTAAACCCCACTGGAGTGAAACAGTAGGAGATGCGAGCGGGCCCAGAGAATTCAGTCCCGGACTTGCTAATAGTATTTAAACAGCAGGTAAAATACTATTTAAATGTTAGGCCCGTCTCCCAACAGTTTCTGCTGGAAATCTGAGCCTGCAAGACATAAGCATGGTAGAAATGCTCACAGGAACTCTCTGAATCAGTTAATGCGTGATTCTCCAAGTTCACTGCACTAAAAAATTGGCATTGCAGGATGGGAAAATCACCCTCGCACCAAAACCATTCCTGGATATATCCTATTCAGAGGATATGTCAGAGCCAGCAAAAGTGGCAGCACAGTGGTACACAGTTAGGAGACAGTTGCCCTGGGAGTCCTCAACATTGTCTCTGGCCCCATAAAGTTTCATGGCACCAAATCAAACATGGAAATCTCCTGGTGATTACCATGTACTGCCCCCCTCTCACTCCATGTTGAACACTACTTGGAGAAAGAACTGAGTTTGGCAAGCGTGCAGAATATACGCTGGGTGGGGAGCTTAAATGTCTATCACCAAGAGCGGCTCAGTAACAACACCACAGATCAAGCTGGCCAAATCCTAAAGATATTGTTGTTAAACTGGGACTGCAGCAGTTGGTGAGGAAACCAACAAGAGGGTAAAACATACTTGACCTCATCTTCACCAACCTGCCTGCTGAAGATGTATCTGTCAGTGACAGCATCAGCACAAGTGACCACCACACAGTCCTTGTTATGACAAAGTCCTATCTTCAGATTGAGGATACCCTCCATCGTGTTGTGTGACACTACCAGCGTACTAAATGGAGTAGCCATTCCTTAGGCAGCACCTTCCAAACCCATGACCATTACCATCTCGAAGGCCAGGAGCAACAGATACCTGGGAATACCACTGACTGGAGGTTTTTTTTTACTCATTCATTGGACATGGTCAGCATTTATTGTTCATGCTTAATTGTCCTTGGAAGGTGATGGTGAATTGCTGTCTTGAAGCAATGCAGTCCATGTACTATGGGTTGACCCACAGTGGTTCCACTCCAAGTCACTCATCATACTAACTTGGAAGTTTATCACCACTCCTTCATTATTACTGAGTCAAAATCCTGGAATTACCTCCCTAGCAGCACTGAGGGGGTACTTTCACCTCAAGGACTGCAGTGGTTCAAGAATGCAGCTCACCACCACCTTCTGAAGGGCAGCTAGGGATGGGAATTAATGCTGGCCCACATCCCATAACTGAACAAAAAAAACTGTGTTAGGCCTGTGTTATTTTTAATGATTTTATTGTGCTTTTCAAGATCAATTTTTTCTTTTGTCACATAGGCAGTAATCTGTAGGAGTGGGGCACCCACCCATTGTATAACATATCTAATATTCTTTCTGTTAAAATCAATGTAATAAAAACAAAGTAGGCTGTACAACTGGCAGGAGATTTATTCAATTATCCTCCAGACACTAAGGCCAAAATGTCACTCTTTTACGGTAGAGTGGATTGGGAAATAATTCTGAGTTTATGATGATATATTGTTCCCTAAGTTTCGAAGCAGCAGTTGCGTAAGTTAAAAAGGTGGAGGTCTACTTTCGGTCAAACCAACAATCTGGGCATGAATTGTGCTCAAAATAGTGTTATTTTTCCAAAATGTTTCATGGTTCAAACTTCTATTTAAACTCATTTACTCTGTCAAGATTCCTTTTATCACCTGTGATTAATATATTTGCATGTCGGCGATGAGTGTTTTTCCATCCTCAGAGTGAATGTTCCAATTAAATACTTCCAGTAATAAGATTTTAAAAGTTAAAAACATAGGGATACATGAAGTAAATGTATGAGTTTAAATAAAAATAAAGATAGTTATTTATTATCAACCATTACTCTGAATTTAGCACAGCTTTTCACTCACTCATCTGACACATACTCTCTCTCCCACACAAATATTCAGCCAAGATTGAAGTAATATACTGCTACAGCTTATAATTTTCTCAGTTTCTTTCATGACAGGTCTGTGGCTTCTTAGCTACAGTGGATGCTTTCAAGTTGAAGTGAAGATCTCGCAAAGAGAGGAATTATCAGAGGCTGTGACAAGTCTCATAGTTGAATTTCTAGGAGGTTAGTTCTCAGGTGAACTGAAACAGGGTATGTTTTCCTTCCCTCTCTGGTGGAGTCTCCCACTTTTCACATTATTTACTTTCAATTACCTTGGCTACTTGATGGCTTTCAGCTCAATTGATAGTAGAACTTTCTACCTGCTTGCAAGCAGCTTCTTACTGGCTTTGAAAACAGTCAACAAAATGGTTCCCTGATCTGGTGACTTCCACAAGTTCAACGTTTTTTCTTCAAACAAAGAATGGCATGTATGTTGATTCCAATCATCCTGTGTTGACAGTTGGCACCTTGAGGTTTACCCAGTCTAACTAGGTGAGATATAATACAAAAACAGAAAATGCTGGAAAATCTCAGCAGGTCTGACAACATCTATGGGAGAGAATAGAACCAATATTTTGAGTCTGGATGACCCTCCATCAATGGAAGTTTAATATGATCCATTCACCTTGTTTACACATTGGGGGCAATACTCACAAAAATATTTGCATAAAACTTCAAGTAAATCACGCTGATTCTTTCAATGGGAGTTTCTAAATGAATCTCTCACACTCTGTGTACTACAGAATGCCTCAGCATGAATCACTCCAAAAAGCAGGGGCAAGCCTACTCCAGCTGGAGAGACCTGCAGCACAGTGCTGAGAGGGCCATTGTGCATGTGCCAATCTGTCAGCACTGAGTGACTCCACCCTGCTAGCCTCTTGATCACTGGCCAGCCCGATTGCTGGCCAGCACAGCCTCCCCTCCCCCCATCACTGACCTCCCTCCCTCTGCTCTCAATTCCAGTGCAGAGTGGCAGCAGGACTCTCACTGATCCCTCCCCCACCGAGGCCCCTCACCCCATTAGGTCCCACCCTCATTAGGCCCCACTCTCTTGGTACTGCCCAATGCCCGGTGGGCAGTGCCAAGGTACCTCCTGGGCAGTGCCAGTGGGTCAGGCAGGGAGCACCCTCTCCCTAACCTTGACCTTCTGGGGGGCCTCGATTGCCTCCAATCACTCCAGCAGGCTTCCTGCAAGTGGGGAGCTACAGTAAACATCACTGGAGTGAACCAGTCAAAGCCAGGTACAGGGTGGGCCAGGGGCAGTGTAGAGGGGGACTGGAGTGTTTATTGCAAAAGCAAGAAGAATATTTGTCCTGATTTCCTGTACAGTTGTGAATGTTTATTGCTTATATCTATCAGATGACATGAGCAGTAAGGCTGCCTGAAAAATGTTCATACCTCAAGTGAACCCACTCACGAGCTTCTATTTCACTGCAAACTTCCCTTCCCCACCAACCCCTCCACACTAATTTCTAACTTTTCCTCCCCTGAAAAATCAAGCAACTGTATCATTTTTTTGTCCCTGTTCTTAAGATCTAACCCCATTTTCAAGACATCAATTAATATAAAACTTTTGTCGGAATCAGTTCCCATCTGTGTCCCATCCTATTCTAAACGTCCAAGCTAAATATTCACTGTCCACCTTATCTATACCTTCACTATTTTATAGACATGTATTATATTTTTTCTCAGTGTCCTTGTCTCTAGTTGTAGAAATTTGAGTTCCTTCAGCTTTTCATAGCAAAATCATTCCCTATTATTCTATTTGCTTTTCTCTGAACCTTTTCTAACATTTCACATTGCCTGACTGTTTTCAGACACAATCATTGATTGCTCCAACATCCTTTTCAATTGCAGCTTCTAACATGTTATTTCAAGCTCTGGTTCACACCCGAGTGGCCTTGAAACATAAACATCTCGCTTTTTCCTAGTTCAATAGATGCCCTCATGACTGGTAAGCATTGCATGGAATTCTTGTTTTTATTTCACCAGATTTAACCCATTGATATGTTTTTATTGTATTTTTTTTTGTTCAAAGTCAAAACCTCCCTCCCTGGTGATGTTGTCTTTTGAAGGTGAGGCATTTGATTATTAAACCTGTCTGAGCCCACAACTGAACTGCCCAATTTAAATTATGAGTGAAAGGCTCAAAGTGGAGAGGATATCCGAGAAGATTGCACATATCGACACAGACATCACTCACCAGATGAAGAAGCAGTGCTCCGAAAGCTTGTGATACCAGATAAACCTGTTGGGCTTTAACTTGGTGTTATGAGGCTTCTTACTATGCCTATTTGAAATAGTTTCTTACAATAATCAACAGTTCTATTTGCCTAAATTAGGGTGCTATCACATACATTTGAGTACTTGTTTATGTGTGTATACCCTTCACTAGCACAGCCTGCTATTTGGTCACAGGGTGCCTTCATTGACTAATATTCATTGTTAATTATTTTGCATTAATTTCATCTAGCTTGATCAATTTAATTTTTTTTTGGTTATTTTATTGTTTGCAAATCAGTTTGGGCAGCTAACTCCATCAAAAAATACCTAATGGTATGACTCCTTTAAGTGGAAGTACTCATGCACACTCTAGTGGGATTAGATCATTCAATCCTTCTTGCCAATTTAAAGTCAGATTCTTCGATTTGTAAAGTTAAACTGGTGGATCAACCCCGTCTGCACCCCCCCCCCCCCCCCCCCCCCCCCCCCACTACAATTGTAGTCTCTAGTTTGAGAGCAGCACATGCTGAAGTTACATGAATTAGCCTACAGAGTATTACAATTCCTGTTTCATTATTTAAAGTAGGAGCCTTTCATGTTACTTTGAGTTATGGTTTTTGCCCAGGTGACTCTTGAGTATCAGCACACTCTTCAATTACTCACTGTTGTCTTTAATGATTCGAGACATCACACATTCTTCTTTTTCCATTTCAATCATTAGTGAAAGTTTATTTTGTTTAAAGCACAGTTAGGCTATATCATCCTCTCTACAAACCTCAAGCAATGCCTTTCTTGAGGCATTTGATGTTCCTTATTATCCAATCCCATAATTTCACTGGCCTAAAATTTACAATTTCTATTATTCTGTGCCAACTTTTTTTTGTTATTTATATATGGGATGTGGGTGTCGCTAGCTGGACCAGCATTTAATGCCCATTCGTTATTCATTTGAGAGTCAACCATGTTGTTGTGGATCCGGAGTCACAAGTAGGCCAGACCAGGTAACAATGGCAGAGACATCCATCCCAGATCAGTTTTTAATGACATTCAACAATGATTTCACAGTGATCATTAGACTTTTAATTCCTGATTGTTATTGAATTCGTTATCTGTCATGGTGAGATTTGACCACGGGTTCCCAAATTTCCTCAGGATCCCTGGATTACTAGCCCATTGACAATACCACTAGACCACTGCCTCCCCCTTATTTACATCAAAATTCATCTCCTAAATCTCAGAACATCTACATGATTTGATCCAAGATGTTCTGATAATCAGTGTCATTTCTTGTTACCTGCTTAAATATGCGTGGTAATTTGGCTATGTGAGAATAGAATGGTTTATTACAATGAAGAGAGTGTTACAGGACTATACATATTTCCCAGGTGAATATCAACAACTGTAAAACAATCATTAATTACTTTATTATTAGCTGCTACTGGTGAAACCATCAGTCCACACAATAGTCATGCAAATGTGAAATTTGATGCTCTATGCATAATTTTCCAAAAATTGTGGTCAATACATAATAGAACATAGAACATAGAACATTACAGCGCAGAACAGGCCCTTCGGCCTTCGATGTTGCGCTGACCAATTAAGAAAAAGCAATGACCCTCTAACCTAAACCATTCCCTTTTCATCCATAAACGTATCTACTAACCTCTTAAACGCCACCAAACTTGGCGCATCTACAACTGCAGCAGGCAGGGCATTCCATACCCTTACCACCCTCTGGGTAAAGAACCTATCTCTGACATCTGTCCTATAACTACCACCCCTTAATTTAAAGCTATGTCCCCTCGTGCTAGCTTTCTCCATCCTCGGAAAAAGGCTATCACTGTCCACCCTATCTAAACCATCTAAATGTGTATCAAAGTTTCAGAGATACATCATGGGTAGATAACGCTTGACAGAAATAAGCCAGAAAATAATTCTCTCTATTTTTCATCGAATCCTGCAAAAAAAACTGAGATCAAGACAGTTTTTAATTAGGTGTCCTCAATGTTCCTAACATTAAATACTTAACACAGGAGCATTACCATTAGTGCAGTGTTTGGCTGAGTATTGCATTAAGGAGGTCTAGCAACATTGCAGTCAATGGGAATTGGTGGATAAACTCCACCGTTTGGTATAATACCCAGCAAAACGAAGAGGTTCAGGTTGTTGAAAGCTAATTGTCTCTGTCCCAGACCATCATTGCAGGGTAATGTTCCAGGCCCAACCAGAACTAGGGGACACAATTTAAGATGAAAGGGTCTCTCATTTATGGGCACGAGAAGAAATCTTTTCTCTCAAAGCATCATGGGTCCATGGAACTCTATTCCCCAGGGAACAATAGAGGCAAGATATTTTAAAAAATATTGAATATTTTTAAGGCAGAAGTAGACAGATTCTTGACTAACAAAGGAGTCAAAGGTTTCAGGGGCAAATGTAGATTTGAGGTCACAATCAGATCAGCCATGATTTTATAGAATGATTGAGCAGGCTTCAGGGGTCAAATGGCCTACTCCTGCTCCTAATTCATATCCTCGTAACCATCTTCAGCTGCCTCATCAATGACCTTCACACCAATATAAGCTCAGATACGGGGATGGCTACTGATGAATGTGCAATATTCAATGCCTTAAGTACTAAAGCAGTCCATGTCGATATGCAGAAAGACATGTACAACATTGAGGTTTGGGCTGATAAGTGGCAAGTGACATATATGTGTCACTTAAATGCCAGGCACTGACTATCTCCAACAAGTGAGAATCTCTGCATGACGCCGGCATCTTTACATCATGACATTTACTAGCCAGAATTTTCAGACCTCATCCATGGCTGGAATTCTCCAGTCCCATTGCTGTAAATTCTCCATTCTTGCTGGTGGCATGGTTGACCAGAGAATTCTGGCCTATTGTTCAACTCCCCCTCCCCCCACCTCCCTCCCCAGTATCAATATCCTGGGGAATTACCATTAATCAGAAACTTGAACTGTACAAGCCATATACATACTGGAGCCACAAGAGCAAGTCAGAGGCAGGGAATTTGGAAACTTAATTGCTGAGTTCCTAAAGCCTGCACATCATTTACAAGGAGACTGATGAAATATTCCCCACTTGCTTGGATGAGTGCAGTGCTGACAATACTCAAGAAGCTTGAAACAATTCAGGATAAACAATTCACTTGATTGGCACCCAATTAGCACCTTAAACATTCACTTTCGTACAAGTATTGTTCAGCTCTTCCACTTGTCCTTTTTGTCTCTCAGTCACTGAAAATTAAATCTAAGTAGAACCCTTTATCTGTGACACAGAAATCTCATTTAATCTCTTGATCCTATTAACAAGGATTACCAATTTCTTTCAAATGGGAGGAACAATATAGAACCATATAAATCATAGACTGATACTCGTGGAGAAAGCTACTACTGTTTTATGCATTTTTCAACAGTTCCTAGGTGTTGCTGCAGATCACGTAGGCATAGGCATTAGTTAACCTGTGCCTTCCAACATTCTGCGCACATTCTCACTCATTCACAGATGTCAGGGAAGATTATTCTTCAACTCAAACATTATGGAAATAGAAATAAAATGCAATGCCTGAGTAATTAACCTATTCTTTTGCAGTTAAAATGGAATCAGTTCACCTCTAGACATTTGGGAAATCAATTTCTGCACTTGAAATTAAATTCTGAGTGAAAAGTTAGAACAGCTTTAAACATACATAATGGTAAACTACACAGTCGATCTAATAATGTAACCTTTTGAAGTAGAAGGTTAAAATAAAATAGCAACTTAGGTAAAAAATAACAATATCAGTAAGCTGTTAGTCTCAGGAAACCTTTTCTCTCACTTCCTTCCTTCAAGGACCTATGTGCCTCATGTGAACAACACATACTTTCTGATTAGCCCTTATTGATTTACCCACACTAAGAATAATTAAATTCCTGTTTAAAATTTCAGATCTCATTGTTGCAGTAAAGGCACGCATGCAAATCAGTATTTATTTTAAATGCCACTTTGATATTTTGCTTTATTGGACTAAATTAATTATTCATAATTATTCATTGGTAGCCTTTTTTGGTAACCAATAAATTTTTTTATTTCACAAACTGCACAGCCTAAGACATGACAGTAGGGAATTTCCTTGGAGTAGCTCCAGCTCTGCCATCCTAACGTCACCAGTGGTATAGTTGAAAAAAATTCACATTATTAGTGTTTCCTGTGCACTTCTGCCAAGATTATGGTAGTGGGGAAGGAACAGTTCTGAGGAAGTCCCCAGTCTAAGAATCAGGATTGGTTCAAAACCATTTCAATACTTCATTATATGTCATAGCCTACTTTAAATGCAGCTGTGACAATACACGCAGGCAGAATTTTTATGTCTCACACCCAGTGTGAGGGCCAGATTGAGAAGATTGAGGGCATGTATCATAAATCAGGTGGTTAGGACACCATCTTCCCATCCACCCCTGAAATTTCCTGCGTATCTACCATGTGGGTATTCTCATGAGGGCACAGAAGGCATTGCCAGTTTGCCCATAGTCAACTGAGCCTATTAGGTTTCTGGTTAAAAATCTCTTTCCACCTCCACTGCAGTGGGTGGGGGCAACTGAAAAGAAACCCAACTTGGGGTAAAAGACACAAAGAAAGCATGGGGGGGGGGTGGGTCAATTGTTTTGGAGGTGGGTCCTCAGTGTCCATTGGAGAATGTTGCCCCGTGTGCCTTCATTCTGCCCTCTAATCCTGACCCCCCTCCTCCTCTCAGTCCTCCTCCTCCTCTTACTCACTAGAGTCCCCAATCCAACATTGGACATACTTTTCAGTCTGGCATCCATGATCTTCTACTTGGGACTTCAATACTGTGTTCTGATGTTGCTGGGACTACTTAGCTACTGGCCAATTCGCTGTCAAAGCTGGGACTTCCTGTCTCTGAGGGAAGAAGTCTTGTTACCTTGTTAAGAGCATTCCCAGTGTTTTTTCGCTGTGGGATAGCCCCTTTCAAAGTTAGCAAGCTGCCGACTGACTTTTCCACTGGGGCATTGAACAATATACTCCACATCTCTCCTGTAAAATTCACCCCTTTGATCATTAAATGTCTGGCAACCCACCTTTAAATAATTACTGCCAAAAACTTTTCCACTCAAACACAAAAAAAACTTTGCTGAATTTCCTTTCTGTGCGCATTGCAATGGAATTGCGACACCTTCTCCCAAATAAATCCACAACTAATCAGCGACAGTTTCAGCCCTGTAATAGTATCATTCCCAATGCATTTATTGCAAGTAGCAGGGAGGGAAAAAACTAGTGCCAAGTAAAGGAGAGGATCACCTCCTAAGAGATTGCTTGAAGCAGCAGTGTTTTGGGGGTAATCAGCATAGTGGCACAGTGCTTAGCTGCCTCATAGTGCCAGGGACATGGGTTTGATTCCAATCTTGGGTGACTGTGTGGAGTTTACATGTTCTCCCCATGTCTGCGTGGGTTTCCTCCAGGCTCTCTGGTTTTCTCTTGCGTTTTGGCCATGCCAAATTATCAATGATGTGTTAGTTAGGTGGATTAGCCATGGCAAGTGTGCAGGATTACAAGGATAGGGGAGAGGAGTTGTGCCTGGGTAAGATACTCTTTTGGAGAGTTGGTATAGACTCAATGGGCTGAATGCACTTTTTCTGCACTGTGGGGTTTCTATGGAAGAGCTCCACAAAGGTACTTATTTAAATTCAGGTGAGAAGAGCAAGGCTATCGGGCACTGATGGCAGGAAGCCATGTGAAAAAGTGACACAGTCTGCATGGAGCAAGGTAGGAGAAGCAGTCACTAATACTGCCGCCATGCCAAAAAATGACACTATGTTGGAAGAGGTTCAGTAACCTCACAGGATTAGCCAAGGTCAGTAGAAGCACTGGTGTTGCTCGTCATCAAATCACATCTCTCTGGTGATTGCCAGGGTATCTCCAGCAATCGTTTATCTTCCTGCTCTTCTAACCAACCAACCCTACCACCAACAACCCTCCTACCCACAGGCAGCATTATTTCTGAAGTCTCCTGAGGACTGATTTAGAATACTGAAGCCTATGTCAGTCACACAGCACCCTCCACCCCTATCACACCCCCAGCCTCCCTCTGTTCCTCCAGTTCCCAATGCTTGGCAAATTGGTTCAAGGTTCTCAACTTCCCCAAAATCATTCTATACTCTTACTTCACCCGATCTCAGTGATTTTTTTTTTAAATCTGTATATCCTAACTATCGCCTTTACTCAACATTTTGCTTGCCACCACCACTGCTTCACTATCAGTAGAAGTTCTTTCAGTTTTTATATCCTTTTAACAAGATGACAGTTCTCCTGAGGAACAGGAAGTCCTGGCCTCATTAGCTGATGGGGAAACAGCAGAGCGCTCCAAGCAGTGTCAGAGCCTGAATAGAAGACCATGGATACCAGACTGAAAGATAAGTTCGGAGCTTTGGTCAGGGAGAGATTGAGGACCCTCGTGAGGTCCTGTCCATTAAAAGCAGGAAAACTTTAACCCAGTGAATTACTACCCCATCTGTCTATTCTCAACCTTCGAAGTGATGGAAGTTGCCATTGGCAATGCTATAAAGCAGCAAGTTCCTGCTCACTGACACTTGGTTTGGGTTTCACCAGGGTACCCAGCTCTGGACAAAAATTAGGAAGGCAAACAGTATGTTCATCAAGAGGATTTGAGGACAGAAGTAAAGATGTCTTGCTACAGTGATATACAGCCTTGCTGGGGCCACACTAGGAGTATTGCATGCGTTTTTTTTTTATCACCATATCCAAAGAAGCGCATAGTTTCCATAGAAGGAGTGTAACAAACCACTCTGTTGTACCAGAGGGACTGCAGCAGTTCAGGAAGTAGGCTCACCAAGGGTAGTTAGGGATGAACATGGTGCATCTGGGGCATAGTTAACATTAAAGTTATGAAGGGCTGAGGTGGGTGGGTGGCGAGGAGGTGCCAAAATGACGTAGATTGCCATGGATGGGCAAGGGATATGTGATGGAGGGATGATAGGTATGCGCTGGAGGGATGTTTATTTTTTATAAACTGGGACAAAATGCTGGACTACCGAGGCCATATTTTACCTGCCCAACTCCACACTCAACATCCAGCAACTCCAATGAAATTCAGCTCCACAGGAAAGCTTCAGTTTCCCTCAGACCCTGTTGAATTTAATGACAGAACCTGGCTAACACATTGTGTCTCTGTTTCCTGACCACACCCAGTCAAATTGAGAAGCTATCTAGCTGACTGTTGAGAAGATAGACCTTTGACACCAGGCTGCAGGTAGGGAGTGGAGAGGAGGTGGTAGGTAGTGAAGATTGGAAAGGGCAGAATAGATGGGGACAAGAGGTCAGTGAAGAAATCTCAGGTTGGGTTTGGGGAAGATATGGGTTGAGAGGTCAGAGAATAGGAGAAATTCAAAAAGATATGGCGGTGCGATCAATTGGGTCAGCTAGGTAAGGAGGAGGTGTGGAGGGGGGAGATGAAATAGTGATGGGGGGGTGAAGAGTTGGGGTGGAAAATACCATAAAGTGGGAGGATTAGGAGAGTTGATGACATGGAATTTGAAAGGGTTGATAGTAAGGCATCAGAATAGTTGGGCTGAGGACAAGCATCCAGCATTAGCTGATGGTTGAAGCAGTTAAACTGGATCCAGCAGGTAAAAGGCAAAGTTCCAACCAACTGGATCCAGCAATCTTCACTGCCCCTTTAGCTGCCAGATTTCCCTGTGTCCTGGCTGGCTAAAGTTAAATTTAAAATAGTGATTAATTCTGAATCTGCAGCCTTATTATGATATTTAAATAGCCAACCCATCTCCCGGGAGTAGGTTGGTGACGCGTCCTGGTTAAAAAGTGGAAGTGGCAGGTTGAGATTGGTTTCAGATATGTAGCATTTTAATCATTTGGAGGTTTAAAATCTCAGCACTCAAATTTTCTTAAAGAACAATTTGATCACTGAATATAGAATGACACTGACATCAAACCTGGACAAGATAAGATAGTTTGCAGTCCAACATTGTGGGTGGAGAGGAGTTAATCAGTCCATTACCAGTGGTGTGATGAATATCACTGTTCAGCAAAAAATTGTGTACTTCCAACACCTTCCCGACCATAGTACAAGTTTAAACCTTCACACTGTATTCCTGCCAGTTGCAAGTATAGAAACTTTAGCAGCAGCTGCCTGTTTCTCAGCAACTTAATCACAGTAGGCATTGAGCCTTTGATATTTGAGAAAATAGTCTCATGTTCAGCCATTAGAGAACCTTATCCAGCAGCTGTTGTCTGAAGTCTAAGAGTTTTCTTGTCAACTATGAAGTAGACCTCTATCTATATGGTGGAGCAGTGTGGGGGTGCAATATTATTGGCTTACTATGTTAGTCAAGTGGCGTGGCAAACTGGTAAAATAGGATTAAAGGTGAAAATTGGATTCTCGTCTGGTTTCTTGCCTCTCGTAAGCTTACTGGCACTGCTTTGCTGGTGAAATAAGCCTCGCTGTTTATTTATACAATGCATCCACGTGATTGGTCCCCCCTAAAGCAACCTGATATTTAATTGTGTTTATGACAGACAGTACATTAACTTTGTTAAATTAACATTCTGCTTTTAAGTCCTAGTGAAATAGAGGTAGGAATTGTGCTTTTATTGCAGCACATTTTTAACAACTGATTTTTAAAGAATCAGTGCCAACTTAGACACCATTGCATGGACTTTAACAGTTAGCTCTCCAAACTTAAAAAATTATCTTCAGAAGAGGACAATATATTGGCTTCAATCAATGTATAATCCTTGGTTAAAGCCAAATAACTTCCTTCCCCATTCAATCATGTACACATTAAAAAAATGATGTGTCCTGAAAGACAAAATGATCATTGTTTTTTTTCTAAGCAGGCATTGTGTCCTTAATATTAAAGCCCTTGTTGTTTTATTTATTCTTTGATTGGACGTGGGGCATTGCTAGCAAGGCCAGTATTTATTGTCCATCCCTAACTGCCCCCAGTGCTTGCTGGATCATTGTGGAGGACAGGTAAAAGTCAACCACATTGGCATTGTCACTAATCTACCAAGACATGTTGTGATTGATTATCCATCACATACTAATATTGTATTTCATGTAGATATCTTCATTAAAAGGCCTCAAAAAAGCTTGAAATTCATTATTATTACATCATTATGTCATTTAAGAAGGAATTCTCGGAAAGAAGGCAGGAAAATGGGGATGAGGAGCATATCAGCCATCAGTCTGCAGAGCAGACTTGATGGGCTGAATGACCTAATTGTGCTCCTATATCTTATGAACTTAAGAAATTATGAGACTACAAGAAAATCCGAAGGTGAACCAAATGAACTTTGATTAAAAGCAAATTACTGCAGGCGCTGGAATCTGAAACAAAAACAGATTCTTGTTTTGGGAAAACATTGGCCTTTCTTCATCCAGTATTTTCTAAATTCCTCTGAAAGTATTGTACTCAGCCAGTGAGAACTCTGCACAGTTAAACATTATGATCAAATAGTCCATACTCATTTCAGTTAATGATTGTCATACAGATTTAACATTGGACGAGACTTCCCTTTTCTCAATGTGGAAGCAAAAGCTTACCATCGATAGCAAGTTTTAGGTCTGTCAGTGTAATTCTCACTCTCGCAATAACTCGTTGCATTCGATCAATTTCCTGACGTAAGAAGATGTTCATTGGCTGGATTGCACCCATTTTCTGAAGTCGAGCTTTCACCTGCAAAAAATCAGTCAAAGTAAGGTTTATTTTATTTCAGGATGTGACACAAAACATTTAAAAAGTGCAGATCTTTTTTTAAAAATATTTCCTCTGTTCTACTCACATAAATCTTTATCATAGTATCCCTACAGTGCAGAAGGAGGCCATTTGGCCCTTCAATCCTACGCTAACAACAATCCCACCCAGCCTCTATATCTGTAATCCCACATATTTACCCTGCTAATACCCTGATGCTAAGGGGGCAATTTAGCATGGACAATTCACCTAATCTGTGCATGTGTGGAGTGTGGGAGGAAACTGCAGCACCCAGAGGAAACCCCTGCTGACATGGGAAGAACATACAAATTCCATGTAGACAGTGACCCGAGGCCGGAATTGAACTAAGGTCCCTGGCGCTGTGAGGCAGTAGTGCTTACCACAGTACCACTATGCCACCTAATACTTTAAATAAGTAATACTTGATATGAGTATGAAGATATTTTGTGAAATAATCAAGGAAGCTGAAGCATATTGTCAACGTGAATACATTTCCCTGGTCTTACATTATTTGTTAATTGTTTAAAAGTAGATTTTATTGTTGTCCCTGGGAGAAGTGTACCTTAGAGAGAGGTAAAACTGCCAGATATCATATTACAAAGTAATTCAATCATTTCCTCCAAACATTATGTATCTAATAAGAATATTTGCTGTATTAAGCACCCAAGTGTATAATTATGTCAAAATTTCAGTGCATTTAATTTAATTGGGACCCAAATAATATGGAAATTAGTGGGTGAAAGATTCTACAGAGTAAAGCAATCTAATGTAAAACTTAACAAAGTTACCAATTAGTGAGACCATGCAAAATGAAACTTACTTCATATTTTAAAAATAGTTACTTTTTAATTGTGGTATATAATTTAGTACCAGTAAAGTGGCAAAAGATATGTATAATGTTGCCAATTAACATCCAAAGTCTCAAATTGCAGCAATGCGTACATTGTGAAATCACTGAGGGCTGTTGGCAACATTCAATACCATAGAGGCTAAGACCAATACTCCGAATAAGTTTAATTTTCTTCAGTACTGAACCTCCAGGCATTCATCAGTCCTTTATATTATAATAAATTGCACAGGAGCTATACTGAAGTATTGCACACCAGTGAAGTTAGGTGCCATTAATCCATTCATCCTTCCAGCTTATGGTCTACCATTATGGGAGGTAATTGGACATTCTTCAACTTTCTATCAGATATTTCAATGGTTCTGTAGCATTCTGATGTGCAATATGAGTAAGAAATGTGATCATTCAAAAGCAAAGTTTTATTATTAAGAGTTTGAGTTCAAATGTAACCTTTTCCCTAACAAGCAAGTGTATGGAAGAATGGCTGTGATAAAATCATATTGTCCATGTTAAAATTACCCAAATAAATAGTGTCAGAAAGAGACAAAACAAGAAAATCCAATTACTGTCTATGATGCCTAAAGTGTAGAGCCACATGAATTAATTTCCTAATCTCTGATCCCACATACGTGCTCAAAGAGCTCAGTATACTTATTTATATATAAAATGTACTTTGAGTTATGCCAGATTATTCCCTTCTCCTCAGCAACCTAGGCCAGACTAGTTTCATCTAAAAATACTCACAAGAACAGCATCATTGGTTGACCAGTTTTAACTTGCCCTGCAGTCTGCGGATTACCTTTAAAGCTCAGCTCTGATTGGGAATAAATATGTACGGAGTCATTTTATGGAGTCAGGTTAACCACATACACCATGCAATGCGATCAATACAGAAAATTCAGAAAGACAGTAGAGGAAAAATGAGGACAGTGGCAGGTAACAATAAAAAAATCATCTTGTAACAGTTAGAGATAAATGATGCTAAACCATAGATGTTTGCAAAACAGGAAGAGGCTATTGCGTTCAATATCTCTCTCCCAGCTCTTCATAGCAATCTAAAATGAGAATGGGCAAGAAAGCAGAGTTGAGGCCAAGGTGAGGTCAGCCATAATCATTTTAAATGGTGGAGCAGGCTCAAGAGCTGAATTTCCCACTGTTACTCATAGTTCTTGTGTTGTTATTTATGTTTGCCCTCTATGCTCTTGTTTATAAAATCTCAAATTCTTTTGGCCTTTTATACAACTTCTGTTTGCAGCATATTAGATATTTGAATCCAAGTTCTCTCTATACTTCAACACACTTGTGTCTTTTCATTAAGCATATGTTCCAATTCTTTATTTTTATCCAAAAGTCTTTATCTTGCACTAATTCATATGAAATTGCATCTTCCAATTGCCTGGGGAATCTGCTAATCTATTTATATCTTGTTAAAATGTTATTGCCCTCATTCTTATTTTTCTAAACCTCCTAATTCCATATCGTGCATAAATTTTGAACTTAAGTTTCCTATATCTTAATCCAAATTGCTTATAAATGTAAGAATAAGAATCTACCCTCTAGCAGACACCATTTCCAAACCTTCTCTCGTCATTTACCTCAAATTTTTGGTCCCCAACTATTACTCACCCATACACCAATAATGGGCAGAGTAGAATAAGAGTGATATAATTAATAAACAAAATAATAATCTTCTCCAAATCGTCATGAGCAAGCACTAGTGCCCTCCCTAAATAGGAATAATTCGAACAGAACAGAATTAATAATCATAATCAATGATAATGGTAATAAATTAGAATACTGGACTAGGTTAGCATGGTCAGTTTAGGGCAGCATGGTGGCACAGTGGCTAACACTGCTGCCTCACAGTGCCAGAGACCCAGATTTAATTCTGGCCTGGGGTCATAGTCTGTGTGGAGTTTGCACATTCTCCCTGTGTGCATGTGTTTCACCCGGATACTCCGGTTTCCTCCCGCAGTCAAAAGATATGCAGGTTAGATTGATTGGTCATACTAAATTGCTCCTTAGTGTACCAAGATGTGTAATTTAGGGGGATTCGGGGGGGTAAATACATGGAGTTAAGGGTTAAGGCCTGGATAAGATGGTCTATCAGAGAGTAGGTAGCAGACTTGAAGGCCAAATGTTCTCCTTCTGCGCTGCAGGGATTCTATGGAAAACTGTGAAGTTGGAATTCTACAGATTTGGTAATCTGCTGGTAGCATGAGAACAAAATGACAATGAAAGCCACAGAATTATTACAAAAATCCCAAGTGGTTCAGGAATGATAATACGTCATCCCTGCCTGATCCAGCCTGTATTTTATGTCAGCCCTACGTTAAGTACCCAACAGTAAGCTCATCTGAGATGACTGAGAAACCAATGCTGTCAAGATAAAGTTCCATTGCCACCTTCTTAGGGCAATTTGGGTGGGCAACATGTGCATATTTGCTGGGTCACCCAAGGGGAAAATATGAAAAAGATCTACATTAGGCAGCAGAGACTCAAAACGATTAAATTATAATTAATGTATACAAATTTCTAGAAGAATGGCAGATAATCTATCGTCTCATATCAGTGTCAACTGTAAACTTCAAAGTTACCCATATAATATTAAGATAGTAATTTTTAGCTAACATGGGGTGATCTTGAGTACATGCTTGCCTTATGTGCCAGTGGCGGTGGGGGCTCAGGATCCAGAAATCAGAATTCTTGCCAAGGAGATTACAATTTTGGATCTTCCCTGCCCTTGCCTGGTGACATAATCAGGTTCACATCATGGGCATGAACCTGATTTACATACATTTCCACATATTTAAATGTTATTAACATGCCCTCTTTCCAGATGTTGACTCCCCTGCAATAATTTCAAACTACGCCAACATGATGTCACATTAGTACGGTTTACAACAGATTCACTCAAGTGTGAATTTGTCGGGATTCCCCCAGGGGTATAAAGGTAAGTATAGCCCCTGAGGGAGAGGGACATGTTGAGGCAGTGGCCTGGCAATGCCCCTGTCTCTTCCCTTGGCACAAATTGGTACTGCCAGTTTATCACCATGCCGATGCTAACCTGGCAGTGTCACCCTTGCAGTGCCACCCTAGCTTGCCAACCCAGAATTGCCAACCTGTGCAAAGGGGCAGACCCCAATGGGAGGGGGGAGGAAATTTATTTATATCTGGTGATGGACCGGAATGGATGGGGGAGCATGGGATTCCGGCAATGACCTTCTGAGGACTGGGAGGGGGAGTTGGGGTTGGCTCTGACTGTGGTGAGGGGGAAACGGGGGAAGGGGCTGATGATCATGGAGGATGCATGGGAGAGGTGTTGGAGTTGAATGCAACTCCAGTGGGGGGTGGCATAGGGAGCCCCCCTTAGACCACTGTGGTGAGCTAGGGAGGATGAGTATTGCTGTTCTGATTGAGGCACACTTTAAAGATAGCGCTCTGATCTTAGTGCAGCTCTGCTGGCATGTTGAGGCCCCACCCACAGCGTGAAACATGGCCCCTTGATTTTTTTTCAGTAGAGTGTCATAAGATCTAGAAAGAAAATATGAACATAGCTGGTTATTTCTCACTGGAAACAACACTCTGCCATTTTTGGGGAAGATTTCGCCCACAGATTCAGAAAAGAAAATCTTATCTGATTAAATGACTAAACATTTTTGAGGAATTGGCAGCCCAATGTATATAATACCTTTTATATTCTGACAAGGTTTCACAAAATAGATTGTTACTTGAGTTAACATGCTGAGAATTTAAGAAAACTCTTGGGAATAAATCAGCAATGAGGATAAGCATGGGTAGCAGCAAGTGCTTGTTATAAGATGAAGAGTGGAGGAAGGATGGAAAATAATGAGAATTCCCTAAACGATCTGTGTTGGAAACCTGCCTGTGAATAATTTTATTAATCTTGAATTCAAACTACTTAAAGGTGAAGATGATACCAAAATATAATGGCTTTAGTTGGACCATGCTTAGCCTACTTTGTCTAGGTAAGGGACAAGGGAACATATTCCAAAGCACAAAAAAAATTTAGCTGCAAGACTAATAGACTAGAGTTATGAGGAAGGAATTGAAGTTTTTCAGTCATGAGAGGAGGTGACTAAAAGATAAAATTGAACAATAGAGGAAAAATAAATCCAAAACTCTATTTCAAACTAATCAATTCCAGTAGGACAAAATGATAGTTTCAAACTTCAAATTCAAATTTTAGATAGAAAATGAATTTCAAACTGATGTTGGAGTAGTCTTCTCAACACCAGAGAGTAAATAATACATGAAATACATTTCCAGCTGTAACAGAAAATGAAAAGCATGGAGTCATTTAAGAAAACAGACACTGTGAAAACTGTCAGATCTTCTTTTAGAAGAATGAGTTAAGATGAATGAAATGGCTTTCCTTACTTATATCTACTCTGCAATTTGTCAAGTGTTAATTTCAACTTTAGATTACTGTACAATCGTGAACTCACCCCAGTGGCATGGTAACATGATGGTTTAACACTGCTGACTCACAGAGCAAGAGTCCTGGGTCTGAATCCTGGCTTGGGTCACTGTCTGTGCGGAGTCCGCACGTTCTCTTTACGTATGCATGGGTTTCCTCTGAGTGTTCTGATTTCCTCTCACAGTCCAAAAATATGTAGATTAGGTGGATTGGCCATGCTAAATTGCCCTTTAATGTCGGGGTGCTAATTAGGGTAAATACATGGGGTTATGGGTATAGGGACTAGATGGGATTGTGTTTGGTGCAAACTCAATGGGCTGAATGGCCTCCTTCTGCACTGTAGGATTCAATGATTCATGTTAAGAGTTTCTGTGATGTGCTAAATTTAAAGATTTTTTCACTGTTTCACTTCAAAATAAAAGTGAAAAATCTGAGGGCATTAATGCCTTACCTCATGAGGAATATAGTCTCCTGGTAGTTTTTCCAACATCTCATTTGCAAGACGTTGGACAATGCTTTCTCTGGTTTCTCCTTCACCACCACCACTGTCCTTAGGCTGAATGTTCACTATTGTGTTTAGGGTCTCATTTGCCATATTAGTCTGGTAAGTTATGTCTGCATTTGAATGAAGCCCAAATACCTACAAAAAAAATCCATATTTGTATTCTGTTACATAGTGTAGAAAAGTAAACCTCTGTTTTTTTGTATTCTGTTACATAGTTTAGAAAAGTAAACCTCTGTTTTATTCCCAATTATGTTCAACACAGTAATTGAGAATATGCAAACATTTTGGCTTCATTCTATAATGAATGACACACAACTTCAACGACAATTAAATACCCAAAAATGAAAGAGATCTAAGCAGTTCAGATGACTCAGCTTGCAACATGCTACATGTGGTAAACTACCATAAGGGCCCAGATAACGAAGAAAAACATGCTGCATTATCACACCAATTGGATTAAAGTAGATTAATGGATAGCCAGAAGCTCAATAGTTCTGATGATAGGCCGGGATAGGCCACATGTGTATTCAGCCAGTAGGTGGAAGATCATCTTCCTGCAGCAACGCACTGACTCTGTGAACCAACAATATCAAATTATCTGGCAGGTCTCAAGTTGGAAGAAGGTAGACCTGAGGGCACTGGGGTGAGGGGGCACCAAGTAACAGTGGCTGGTATTCTAACTCTCAGAAGAAGACTGGGCAGAGCATGTGCTGTATACCCCTTTCTAGTATCATCTGATAGTCCATTTAAAGATGAGGCAACAGACAAGTTTATGCTTAATTTTGCAGGATTAGACCTACTTTTGGTTATTTAAGCTCTAGAAACAGCACAGAAATGATTATAAAGACTGATCTCTAATGGTAAGGATTAACAACATAAAAAAGAACGGGAGAAACACAATATATCAGTCTTAAAGGGGGAGACTTTTAAATGACTGTATAAAGGTGTATAAGATGGGTGACACAGTGCCAGGGATCTGGGTTCGATTCCCGTCTTGGGTCACTGTCTGTGTGGAATTTGCGCATTCTCCCTGTGTCTGTGTGAGTTTCCTCTGGGTGCTCTAGATTCAAAGAACAAAGAACAAAGAACAACACAGCATGGGAAACAGGCCCTTCGGCCCAACGAGCCCGTGCCGCCGTCTTAACGTCTTTATGACATAACCATGACCTTAGGCTATGCCTATTGTGGAAGATTCCCATATAGGGACCAATATAGGGACAATTTGATACTTAATCAGCCTAAGAGCACATTTTTGGGATGTGGGAGGAAACCGGAGCACCCAGAGAAAACCCACGCAACCACGGGGAGAATGCGCAAACTCCCGCAGACACAGGCCTAAATCCATGTGTCTGCACAGCAACAGCGATAGTCTCTGAGCTGTCATGTTGCCTCCCATAATCTGAAAGACATGCTGGTTAAGTACATTGGCCATGCTAAATTCTCTCTCAGTGTACCCAAACAGGTGCCGGAGTGTGATGACCACGGGATTTTCACAGTAATTTCATTGCAGTGTGAATGTAAGCCTACTTGTGACCAATAAACAAACATTTATTTAGAAGTGAAAAGTATAGTAAAGGCATATATGGGAAGTAATTCTACACAGAGGGGCAGCAGGACACAGGAAATAGGATGGGGAGTGGAGTTTGAAGGAGCAACAGTGAAGAGGTATTTACCTGTTTTGGTGCTAAATCATTTTGGACAGCATGGTAATGAAAGACCTAGAATTATATAAGAAGCTATGAGAGGGGAACAACATAATTTAGTTATTGTTGGATGAGTCTTCACCTGTTTTGTGAACAGTAAACTCAAAATATACATGAAATCCTTTCAATGGATTCACTTTGAAATTTTATTCACAGATGGACAATCAAGCGCATGTCAGCAGACAAAGAATATATAAACTTGGATTTTCATCTTTGACGGGGAATTGCATGTCAAGCCATTTCCCAACATTGTGATCCCACCTCTTGCCTGGCATTGGCCACTTACACTATTTCCATGGTTGGGCGGGGAAGGAGGGGAAGAGAGAGATTGGAATTAGGCCATTGCTTCCTGAAGCAGGTCTGAGGTAAGAGTAGAGGCAGATGGATAATAAAGCTGGCAGGTTAGAAAGCTTGTCTCTGTTCCTTGGTGTGAAGATACTGGTATTGGACTGGGTAAACACAGTAAGAAATCTCACAACACCAGGTTAAAGTCCAACAGGTTTATTTGATAGGAAGAACCACTAGCTTTCAGAGAACTGCCCCTTTGTCAGGTAAGTCACCTGATGAAGGAGCAGCACTCCAAAAGCTAGTGGTTTTTGCTACCAAATAAACCTATTGAACTGGTGTTGTGAGACTTCTTACTCTGTTCCTTGGGAATAGGCTCCATTCCGTAAATAATTGTTGGGCATCCTAGTCCGTATCCCATGCACCTCACAATCCTTCCCTCATATTCCCTACATTTCCCCATGCCCACTCACTCAGTATCTACTATGGACAGAACCCATGAGCTACGAGACTTTGGAAATTTTTGAGGTGCTCATGAAATTGTAAAAACAAACAGCCATTTAAAAACATATTTTTAAATAAGCTTCATTTTCTTAGCATCTCATAAAATAATCAAACATGCAGCCATTCAAACTCTACTTGGGGAAAAACACTTAATCCTCTAGGGGTCATAAAATTGTCAAAATAAACACCTTCAAAAATCTTTTTAAGATGTCACCAATATTAACTACTCAAAACTGTGAGTAGTTTTCTTCGTGTGTGTGTGTGTGTGTGTGTGTGTAGGAAGGGAGGAGGGGTGGGGGGGAGAGCAGGCGGTGACAAAAGTCCCCGGGCTCGCTAATGAGATTTAAATCCTCATCTATGTTATTTTGATAGCTCTGCACCAATTTCTGCTGTGGAACTAAAGAAGCTGGAAATCCAGAGCCAAATACTTGCAGAGACTGTGGCACCCAATGGGAAACCTGCTACATGGCCAAGCAGTGCAGCAGGCTGGGAGAATCACCCTCTAAATGTACTGTGATGCATCTGAACACTTTAACAATGCTGGATAACAGAACAATCACTTACCTTTTCCGAACAAAACCCATTCATTAAACACTATTAAAAACATACCAAAGCTTGCAGCTTACATAGGGAGGTGATAGCCTAGTGATATTATCGCTAGACTATTAATCCAGAAACCCAATTAATGTTCTGGGGACCCGAGTTCAATTCCTGCCACGGCAGATGGCGGAATTTGAATTCAATAAAAAGTATCTGGAATTAAGAATGTACTGACGACTATGAAACCATTGTCAATTGTCAGGGAAAACCCATCTGGTTCACTAATGTCCTTCAGGGAAGGAAATCTGATGTCCTTACCTGGCCTGGCCTACATGTGGCTCCACAGCCATAGCAATGTGGTTGACTCTCAACTGCCTTCAGGTAATTAGGGATGGGCAATAAATGCTGGCCAGCCAGCGACGCCCATGTCCCATTAATGAAAAAAAATGTTGACTGGCACATAGGATAACTTAATTTCTTGGCCTTAAAAATTATGTTTTTGCTTGTACTTGGCATATAAATCACTTCCCTTTTCAGCCATGACATGCTATGTTCGCATTGATAGTCAGCCTAATTGCCACTCATAAATGGATGTTTTATTTACTGGATGCATGGGATCAAATAGTGGCAAGAGCTGTGTTACAAAAATGGGCAAGACCTTAATACAAGCACACACGGTGCAGACCCCAAATGGTGAATGACAAAGATGGTGACCACCCACATTCAAGCTGGAAATTTATTTTATACTCTACATTTAAGTTAACACACATTTTTGAAGGGATTTTCCAGACATTAAATGTTGAGATATGTGTCAACATCTATAGTATTTAACACACATCAGTATATTATGACATGTGAAGTTGTCAAAACGTTATCTGTCAAAGACAAGAATTTCCCCACAGCTCATCGCTCCTCTGAGGTATTGTCAACTATGTCTCTAACCAAAACAGACCCAACACCATTTAAATAATGGGATGTTTAAGTGTCTACTCTAGGAATGGAGTAGACAAGGGCATGATTACTGCTTTCAGATTCCTTGCCTGCACGTTTAAATCAGGACCAGAAAATCCCACATGGTGGGAAAGGGCTTGGGAATTCTAGAATTGGGTCCTGCCTTCCATTTTCAAATCTCACCTGTCCCTATTCCAATATGGCTAAGACATGAAGAACTAACCCAAAATGCCCTCCCTTCCATTTCTTGTCTGATGGCTGTATTCTAAAAAGTTATTGGCCCAGATTATTTACCTTCTGGATTATTACAGATCAGATGTATGACCCAAGGTGCATACTACAACCTAGTGGAAAACTTGATCAGCTAACTCAGTAGGAATTGAGTGAGAAGTTGGGACTTCTAATGAGCAATTTCCCCGCTCCTCTGGACCCTAACTCTGAGGTAGAGTCAGAGACATCAAGCAGATTTGCAGTACTTACTTGAATAGCTACCCAGGAAATGTTGGACAGAAAACATCCCAGTTTAACTTCTGAGTAACTATACAATTGACCTCCTAAACACCCACAATGACCACCTCTCCTTCCACCTCCTGAATATCTCTCTATCTTCCTGACTACCCTACAGATCCTCCAACATCTCCCACCCAAACATGATATCCCCCCACCACCCAGTTCCCCTCTGACCCAACCTGACCACTATCGCTTGATTTAATAAGCCCCTTACACTCTCCGACACAAACTGATCAATACTCAACCTGACAATCCCTCCAACATGCCTATCCACTCACCCACTAGCCACTTCACTCACCTGCCATCCTACCCAATTACTTAACCCACTTGCATCATCCATGCACCTACCATATCCATTCACTAACATTCACAATGAACACTGGATTCACTTTTCAATAGCTAGAGCTGTAAAGCTTGGGGTTGATGGGCTTGGGTGTAGGGGGTCAATGTAGCTGATGTAGCATCCTCATTGATTATCTTTGCTTCTCCTGTATGGTTTGGCTGTGCAGAGAGTTCTTTTACATCATGGAATGGAAGTCTGATATAGTTAAAGATAAATATACCAACTAAGTGGCTGGCTTTCTGTCTGATCATATTGGATGCAACAATTTTGACTTTGATCAGAAGATTTGGGCTAATGTCATTTTTTTTCTGTCAGATGTTAAACTAATGAGCTTGTAAATACATAGCTCCGTCCCTTTTATAAATGGATATTATGGATTCAGTCAGAATTATACTACAGTATTGTTACACAGAATACTTAATAGCAAAAAAAAACTGATACCTTTTTCAAAAGTGCTATATTCGAACCAATTCCAAAAAAGGATAATTTACTACCTCTACCTAAACAGCATTTTCGATTACCCTTTATAACTTCATTAACTAGTCATGTTTTCCATTTATTTGTGTTGATCCTGCCCTGAAGCACAGTTGCTGAAGTCTAAGACGTGAACAAACAAATGCATTAAAAATAGGAGAACAGCTAAGCTATTCTTAGAGACTAGAGGAGGTATGTATTATTAAAAATGCTGAACTTTACATCAGATGGAATTTTATCTTGACAAACAAAATTGTGAATACCTCAGGACTATCAACCAGTGGCAGGCTCTCAATGTAATGCAGGATATCTTGAACTGTCTTGCCTTGTGGAATAATATAACCTTTGTAGAAGCAAAATTTATCTGTGAACATAGTTTCTCCAAACCACACGCTTGCAAATGTATTGAGCAGTCGCTTGTCCAGATCATCTGTTACACGTCCTCCATACTGCACCTCCCCCAGCATGTAGCGCATGCAGTTCCAATTCACACCACGCTTAATGTCCATTTCATCCAGATGGTTCTGCACAAACTGAACACTGGCAGTAAAATCCGCTTGATTAAACTCATACGGAATATTCCATCCAAGTGGACCAAATTTACGTCTTTCCTACAGATATTAATCAGAAAAAGGAACTATAATTACTAGATGCAATTAAAAGACACACATTTTTCATGTTCTTTCAAGACATCATGTAGCATTTTTAAGTCCAGTGAAGTACTTTTGATGTGTTGATACAGTTGTATTGTGGAAAATACAGCAACCAAGTCACACAGCATAATCTTTCAAATAGCAATGTTATAATGCCCAGCTAATTGTTTCACTTTAATGTTATTGCTTGAAGTGTGTATATTGGCCAAGAGATTAGAAAGAACTTCCCTGTTCTTCTTCAGATAATGCATTGGGATTTTTACATCCAGTTGGGGCCCAGAGTTTTGGACTGGAATCGTTTTTATTGTGCTTCACGTTTTTATATATTATTTCTTTCACTAATTGAAATTTACCATTGGAAAAAACAATGAAGAAAGCTGAAATACAAAAGCAAATAAAAAATCAAAGATTGGGAGCAACACAGATAGTAGGTGAGATTTTCCCCAAAACTGGGAAATCTCATCCAAGGTCAATGGATCTTTGCATGGTCCAGCTCCCCTGCTGGCTATGATTCCAATGGCCGGCAGGAGGGAAAAATTCCCCCCTGTGTATTCCAGGAGACAATGACAGGTTGGTATTCTCACTGAATTAGTAATCCAGAGACCTAGAATAATGCTTTGGAGACCCAAGTTCAATTCCCATCATGACATACATTGAAATTTGAATTTAATAAAAATATGAGATTTGAAGTCTAATGATAATGAAGAACTCATTGCCAATTATCATAAAAATCCATTTGGTTCACTAATGTCCTTTAGGAAAGGAAACCTGCCATTTTTATATGGTCTGGTCTACCTGTGACCCCAGATTAACAGTAATGTGAAATAGCCTAGCAAATTATTCAATTCAAGGTCATTTAGGGATGGACATCACTAAAGTTCCAGCTGTTCCACTGTCCTCATCATGAACGTTATAAGCTCATGCTTCTAGAAATTGTTAGGAGTATTCTCCAGGACTGCTATATGCAGCTGGGATTCCCAATAGTGACCATCAAACAAGTCTAATCACTTCTAATTTAATTTAATTTAAATTTCATTCACAGATTTGAGGCCAGTTGCTCTGGCCTGACAAACAGCTCTGAAGAACAGCCCCTAATAACTTCTAGAAATATGAGTTCATGAGATTCACAATGAAGATAGTGGGGCAGTTTGTACCTTAGTAACTAACATTGTATCCCCTTAGCATTTCAAGGATTGAGAAAGAAACTGAGGAATGATAAAGAAAGAGGGTCAATTTGGATCTAATCAGGTAAAGTAAGAAAAACAAGTGAAGAGTGGGAACATGTCTCCATTACACTGTCAACACTATTATGATTAAGTAGCTCTTTCTTGAGGTCTTTAGAGACTCACAGTGGTCAGGAAAGTGGTTGGGCAGTGCTCTGGCTCTACCCCCTGCCACCCTGCCAATGTCATCTTGGCAGTGACACTCTAGCAGTAACTCCCTGTAGTTTCACTTTGGCAGTGTCATCTCTGGCAGATTTAATTAATTTAAAGAATGATTAGAGGAGAATTAAGGAGAATGTCTTTCTCCCATAGGATGGTAGAGATCTGGAAGTTACTGAGGATAGTTGAGTTTCAAGCCATCATTACATTGAAAAAGTATTTGGAGATGCATTTGGAGGTGCCACTATTGAAAAACTTATGCAAAGTTGTGATTAGATTGGACAACATGTTTTCACCCAACAAAAGTATAATGGGCTGAAAGGACACCTTCAGCACCTTAAATTCTTAAGGTCCTATGGAATGTAAAAGAACCATAATTCACAAACAATGTAGCTCTGCGTGTGTTATCATAGAGTGAACAAACAAAATTATCAGTAGAATTTATTGTGGATGCTAAGATTGCCTATTTATATTCTATATTAGAATGCTAGTTGAAATCACAGGAAATCATTAAATTAATGCTGGACTGTAATCTATAGCTACAAATTGAGAAGTGTTAATTCAAGATCATTTAAAAGAAATATAGCTTTTGTGGATGCATAGGCAGCATAAAGCTTTCACACTGATTAAATGCTGATATTTACCTGCTCCTGATGAATCATTATCTCACAACATTTTAGTGGAAATTTCGAAAGACAATTGGACTTGTATTTGAAGAGAACCAATTTTCAGAACAGTGGAGTAAACTTTAGGATATATGAGAGATCTCATGTATACTTAACCCTGTTTGCTTCAGTCAATACAAAGACTTCCTTTTAAAATATTTCTGCCAATGCAACTAATTCCGGTAAGCTTAAAAAATTGACTGCTAACTTGACTACATGTAGAATTAGAAGGTTAAAGGCTGGCTGAAAATTGACTAATTCCTGAAGGGTACACAATTCAGGCAAACACAACTTTCATAACGTTTGCTGCATGGATTGTTTTTCTAAGATGTAGATAGCCTGAGGAAAACATTTCCAATAACAAGATAATCGTTGAAATATACTTTGGATTTCAGTGTGTTTTTCTCAGTGTTGTTTTCAAGATCAGTTCAGTGCACTCAATCTCAGTACAGGGTCTGGCAGTAAAAGCCAGTCTCCAAGTTTGCTTCTACTTTTTACTTTTGTCATGTTAATTTTAAATTCTGTTCAATGAAAGAAAACCATTTTAAAACTCATATCAGTGCTGTCCTTGTCTATTCAAATGAATGAATGGATTCAACCACATGCGAGTAAATTAGACAGCTTTTTCAAAGATCTAGTACAGACTTTGCACTCTGCAGTGCTTAAGAGCATGATTCTAAAACAACATTGATCTTATCATACAGTTTGAGTCCACAGGAGCATTTGGAAACAAGTCACCAGTTCATTAGAGGTCACAACCAATCTTGCCTCATTTAACTTTTGACATATAAGCAGTATTACTATCCCATGCAAGTTACTCCCCAATGGAAACAATTCAATACATTGCTCTTCTTCAGAAAAAAGCCTTCAGTTTACTGGGGAATGCAATAGAAAATCCCACTTACTGACTTCAGCTGGCATTTTAATGTATATTGCCAATTCTTGTAAACATATTGGAAAAGGTCATGACAACATATGGGACTGACTACACAGCACTTTCAATAACACTTTCAATAAGGCAGGAAACATTGCTTGTTTAAATGGACCTTTTGTCTCACTGATGATTTGCTGATTTATTGGAATAGATGTTTGTCTTTAATGCCTAGCTGTTAAACATCCCTAAGTAGAGGACAAAACAATAAATCTGATGGGGAGCTCATATGCCTGTGATAGAAGCAAGCTAAGTTTGTATAGATGAAAAGCCAGGCTGGTTCTGTTATTGGAAATGAGAGATTAGTGTACAGACTTCCATTATAAATGTTCAATAATTCTAACAGGACTGTTATTGCATTGATTTAGTTGAATTGGGAGGTTTAAATTTGTTAATTACAAATGGAATTGCATTATAAATTACATTCTAATGAATTAGAAGGGCTATACCTGCACAGTTGTGTGAAGGAAGGCTACAGCATATAACAAAGGTTTCCACTGTGACATATTGCTGATATCTAGTTGTTCCTGGGTGATGCTGTTGTAAGTACGTTTCAGACCAGCTTTTACACCTACAAAAATACAAACAAGCAATGAAATGATTACTTTAGTCTTAGGTTTATGATACAAGGAATGTACCAGGAACTATCTGAATTAATGTCACTCATGACAAAATTGAACTAAATGCCACTGTTATTTTGTCACCTTTAAAACCAGGCATGTAAATTTCAAATAATTATAGTCAAGTTATTTTTCTTGTGAGTCTAAAATATAATATTCTTTTAGCAACACTCAAAATTGAAATTGACATGAAAACATAGGTTTCACAATATGCACTTCTGAAATTTAAACTTTCAAATTCAACAAGATATTTATATCATGAAGTTGTCTTTTCATCCTTAGAACTTAACAGATTTTACAGTATTGGAATAATTCCAGTTAATAGATTCTTTCTTAATGCATGTTCAGTGGAAGAAAACATTTGTTTTGGCACTAATCAAATCCTATACACCAGGAAAGGACACCATTAATTCACCCTACATACAGCGTAATTTTCTTCATTGCTTGAATATTATTCTTCCCACTCATGTAAATGGATGAGCTGTCTCACTATTAAAGATACTATATAACTGCAAGTTCTCTGACGGATTATCGTAGAAACAGTCCCTCTAATGCATTTCATGTCACTGTACTATTTGAGTAAAATCATTTCAGTACATACAATATATGGAGGCTTATTCTAAATTCGAACATGCTTTCAGTGGTGTTATGCAGATTTAGGTTGTTTCCCACACAGTGCCACAAACCACCAGATACATTCCACATAGGTTTCCACGGTGATTTTATTGCAGAATGCTGCATGGGTTGTGCAAATAGCAGACTGTGGTTCTCTTTGTCTCCAGGGAATCATTACAAACTCACATGGCGCTATTTCAAAAGATGCTACATAGACCTTTTCTCCCCCAAATCTTTGCTCTGGGAGTCAGGCAGGCAAATCCAAATAAAATAATAAAATGAAGCATTTGTGTAAATATGCTAAAGCTCAAACCACTCCCAAGTCTGAGAGAGAAACATCAAGAGCTTCATAAGTTCATGAACATCATTACTCGCAGCTGATCAGCCAGCAACTTTCATAACTTGAAGGATGAGATTTCTCTTTCAGGTAGGTCAGGACTTCTGAATGGCAACCCGCCTCAGACATGCCCTCTACCAAATTGAAAATTACCCATACAACGTGGGCAACTGATGAAATTTGTACAAACACAGAGGAGCCCTATGCCGCATAGAAAAGAAATAAGAGTGCCAGGCAAGAAGATGGAGAGTTTGATCTGGTTCAATTTGATTTACTATTTCACATGTATTAACATGCAGTCAAAAGTACTGTTACTTGCGTGCAATACAGATAAAACATACCATTCATAGAGAAGAAAACAAGACGTGCAGAATGTAGTCATAGCTAGGGTGCAGAAAAAATCAACTTAATGCAAGGTGAGTCCATCAAAAGTCTGACAGCAGCAGGGAACAAGTGCTTTTGTGTTGGCTGATACGTAACCTCAAATTTTTGTACTTTTTTCTCGAAGGAAGAAGATGGAAGAGAGAATGTCCGAGGTGCATGGGGTACTTAATTATGCTGGCTGCTTTCCCAAGGCAGCGACAAGTGTAGACAGAATCTATGGATTGGAGGTTGGTTTGCATGAAGTATTAGGCTACATTCGTGAGCTATTGTAGTTCCTTATAGTCTTGAGCAGAGTAAGAGCCATACCAAGCTGTGACACAACCAGAAAGAGTTCCTTATACATAAGGATCTTTTTTATGGCATTGGATTGAGATTGAGAGCTTTCCACCAATGCTCTAGAAAGTATTACCACCCTTCCCTTATCAGTTTCTCAAAATAACAATAACAGCATGGGAAGGCAGAAGAATCAAGCCTACATAGCTTTATTTAAATGTCACAGGGCAGTAAAAATGTCAATGACCATTTAGCCTGCTGGGTCAGAATGAAGGGAGTATAGCTCAGGATAAAAATGGAATCGATCTCCCAGCCAGGTATTTCATCATTGGCTTTGCCTATTTCAGGCAACCCAAAACTTTCATCTCCCTCAGGAACTTCTCCAGCTCTTTTGAGAAGATTTGTGAGAATCCAGACTCATCAAAATATCAGCAATCTTTCCAGGGGGCATATTTAAGTCTCCCATTTAATTGCTCAGGACTTCAAAAACAATAATCCTGCAAACTTTATGTTATTGTGACCAATTGTGATGACTTTAATCAGACAATTGATGTGGGCTTATTGGAATATGACCTCCCCGATTAAGGGTTCCTTAAAAGAAGTCCTCAAACGATATCCCTGATTAAGGGCCAAATTGATAGGCCTGTTGCTTTGTACTTAACCAGATCAACAACAAAGAACAAAGAACAAAACAGCATGGGAAACTGGCCCTTCGGCCCAACGAGCCCGCGCCGCCACCCCGATGTTCCCACCTTTACCCGCGATCCCTGTCTATGTTTACAGATCTATGGGTTAAAAACCAAATTTGAGACAATTTAGGGAGAATTTGTTTTGCCAATTAGCCTAAGAGCACATCTTTGGGATGTGGGAGGAAACCGGAGCACCCGGAGAAAACCCACGCAAGCACGGGGAGAATGCGCAAACTCCCACAGACACAGGCCCAAATCCATGTATCTGCACAGCACAGCGGTGTGTCAGTTCCTCTGGAACTCCGAGTGTAGACTGCTAAGTAAAAACACTTTATATACTGTTGTCAGACTTGTAAATAAAAGGATTTTGGTGAAAGGACTTCTGCCTCTGATGGCTTATTATAAGCACTATCAATAGGAATTTTAAATGTTATTTATTATTTCACAGGACGTGGACATCATTGGCTGGACAAGCACTTATTTCTAATTCCTAATTGTGCTTGAGATGATGATTGCCTCCTTGAACTTGTGCAGTACGTGCAGTGTAGGTATACCCACAGTGCTGTTACAAAGGGAGTTCCAGGATTTTTACCTCATGACAGTGAAGGAACAGTGATATAGTTCTAAGTCAGGATGGTAGGTGAATTGGAGCAGAATTTGCAGGTTGTGCTATTCACACACATATGCTGCCTTTGCCCTTCGAGGTGGGAGAGGTCACATGTTGGGAAGATGTTGTCAAAAAAGACATTATGAGCTGCTGAGGTGCATCTTGTAAATGGTACATAATACTGCCACTGTGCACTGATGAAGAAGGGAATGAATGCTGAAGGTGTCGGATGGGGTGTCAATCAAATAGACTGCTTTGTCCTAGATGGCATTGAGCTTCTTAACTGTTGTTGGAGCTGCACTCATCCAGGCAAGTGAAGAGTATTCCATCACATTCTTGACTTGTGCCTTGTAGATGCTGGACAGGCTTTGGGGAGATAGGAGATGAGTTACTCATTGTAGAATTCTCAGTCTCTGTCCTACACTTGTTACCATGGTATTTATATGGTTTTTCCAGTTCAATTTCTGGTCAGTGATGACCTCTAGAGTGTTAATAGTTGGGATTTAACAATGATAATGACATTGGATGTCAATAGGTGATGGTTATATTTTCTCTTATTGGTGATGGTCATTGCCCATGTAGCATGAAGTTACTTGCCACTTATCAGCCAAACCCAAATGTTGCCTAGATCTTGGTTCAACTAAACACTGACTGCTCCAGTATCTGAAGAATCATGAATGATGATGATGAACATTATGCAATCATCAGCAAACCTCCGTTCTTCTGTTCTTATGATGGAGGAAAGGTCATTTGTGAAAAAGCTATTGAGATGCATAGGCCTAGGACATTACGCTGGGGAATTATTGCTATGATATCCTCACTCTGAGATGATTGATCTCTAGTAATTACAACCATCTTTCTTTGTGTTTGGTTTGACCCCAACCAGTGAAAAGTCTATGTTTGATTTGCACTGACTCCAGTTTTGTTAGACCATAAGATCAGAAGACATGGAGCAGAATTAGGTTACTCAGACCATTGGGTCTACTCCACCTTCCAATAATGGCTTACATTTTTCTCAACCCTATTCTCCTGCCTTTTCCCTTTATGAATCAAGAATCTATCTATTTTGTATTGAAGACACTCAATGACCTGGCATCCACAGCCTTTTGTGGCAAAGAGTTCCACAGTTCACCACCCTCTTGCTGAAGAAATTCCTCCTCATCATCCTTTTAATCTGAGTTTGTGCCCTTTGGTTCTAGTTTTTCCTATGAATGTCCTCTCCCCTCTTTCCAGGCCTTGCAATGTCTTGTAAGTTTCTATAGGATCCCCCCTCATCCTTCTAAACTTCAACGAATACAGACCTAGAGTCCTCAACCATTCCTCAAATGACAAGCTCTTCATTCCAGGGATCATTTTTGTAAACCTCCCTGACCCTTTCCAAAGCAAGCACATCCTTCATTAGATACAGGGCCCAAAACTGCCCACAATACTCCAAACGGGGTCTAACAAGAACCTTATACAGCCTCAGAAGTACATCCCTGCTCTTGTATTTGAGCCGTAGTTAGGGCTCCTTGATGCCACAGTTGGTCAAATGTTGCATTGATGTCAAGGACAGCCACTCTCACCTCACCATAATTCAGCACAGAACACTAAAATTTCCTGATTACATGGATCTGCTACTTAGTGAATTGGCCAGCAGAGTTACTGGGGAATCCTTTATGTTTTACTACAGACAAAAATGTACTCCATCACCAAGGGACACAAAGACACAGTAAACTTTCTATTATGCCAAGTCCCTGAAAAATAACAGGTGGTCAAAATATATTCAATGAGCATTAAGCAGAAACAACTTCAGTCAATTCCAGTACAGATATCCCCAGTTTTGATCAATTCCACTACTGCTAACAATCCATTACTGCTACCATTGACGCTTGGAAAAGTACATAGTTCAGTTTTTTTATAAGTAAGGTGCCCCCAGAGGCTGGACATGCTTTGGAAGTTGCTTCTGCTCCATAATAATACATTCACTGTAGTGCAAGTCCTGTTTAGCTATATAAAAGGTTCCCAAAAAACAAAAAAAAATACAACACAGGATCAGGCCCTTCAGCACTCTGAAGTCTGTGCTGATCATGATGCCCGAACTAACCTAAAAAAAAACCTGCCCTGACCCAGTTATATCTCTCTATTCCCTTCCCAATCATGTGCCAATCCAGATGCTTCTTACATGTTGCTAATGTGTCTGTTTCCACCACCTCCTTTGGCAGCATGTTCCAGGCAGCCACTGTTCTCTGCATGAAAAACTACTCTCCACATCATCTTCTCTCACCTTGAATTTGTGCCCTATTGTAATTGACATTTTCACACTCACTCTTTCCACCCACAGTCCAAAGATGTGCAGGTTAGGTGGATTGGCCATGGTAAATGTGTGGTGTTATGAGGATAGGGTAGGTGAGAGGGCCAGGATAAGATACTCTGTCAGATGGTCAGTGCAGACTCAATGGGCTGAACAGCCTCCTTCTGCACCATAGGGATTCTGTGATTTTATCCACCCTGTCCATGCCTCTCATAAGTTTGTAGACATAAATCAGGTCTCCCTTCAGCCTCCATGTTTCCAGTACAAATGATCCTAATTGATTCAACCTCTCCTCATAGCCAATACCATTGAGACCAAGCAACATCCTCGTGAACCTTCTTTGCACTTTCTCTTCTTCTGGCAGTTTGTTGATCAGAACCGCACGCAATACTTCAAAAGCAGCCAAATGAAGATTTTAAAGAGCTGCAACATTATTTCCCCACTTTTGTACTCAATTCCCTGGCCAATGTAGGCAAGCATGCCAAATGGCTTCTTAATCACCTTGGCAACCTACATTGACATTTTTAAGAGAACTGTGGTCCTGCACATCCAGATCACTCTATATGTTAATCTTCCTAAAGGTTTTGCCGTTAACAGGATAATTTACACCTCAATTTGATCCTTAAAACTGCATTAAGGGGAAGTGTTAAGGGGAAGTCGTGCTTGATGAATTTATTGGAATTCTATGAGGAAGTGACTAGTGCGGTAGATAGAGGGGAACCGGTGGATGTGGTGTTTTTGAATTTTCAAAAGGTGTTTGATAAGGTACTTCACAAAAGATTACTGCAGAAGGTTAGTGGGTGCAGGGAGTTGGGGATAGGGTGTTAGACTGGATAGAGGATTGGTTGTCTATTAGGAAGCAGAGGATAGGTATTAATAGGTGCTATTCCGATTGGCTGGTGCTGGGGCCTCAACTATTTACCACTTACATAGATGATCTGGAGGAAGGGGCTGAGTGCAGAGTGATGAAATTGGCTGATGATACATAGAACATAGAACATTACAGCGCAGAACAGGCCCTTCGGCCTTCGATGTTGCACCGACCAATTAGGAAAAAGCAATGACCCTCTAACCTAAACCATTCCCTTTTCATCCATAAACTTATCTACTAACCTCTTAAACGCCACCAAACTTGGTGCATCTACAACTGCAGTAGGCAGAGCATTCCATACCCTTACCACCCTCTGAGTAAAGAACCTACCTCTGACATCTGTCCTATAACTACCACCCCTTAATTTAAAGCTATGTCCTCTCGAGCTAGCTTTCTCCATCCTAGGAAACAGGCCATCACTGTCCACCCTATCTAAACCTCTAATCATCTTATATGTTTCGATAAGGTCTCCTCTTAGCCGCCTTCTTTCTAACAAAAACAACCTCAAATCTCTCAGCCTCTCTTCATAAGACCTGCCCTCCATACCAGGCAACATCCTGGTAAATCTTATCTGTACCCTCTCCAATGCCTCCACATCTTTCTTATAACGTGGGGACCAGAACTGTACACAATACTCCAAGGGCGGCTGCACTAGAGTTTTGTACAGTTGCAACATGACGTTGTGGCTCCGAAATTCAATCCCCCTACCAATAAAAGCCGTATACAGCTGCAAAAGTATCCCCCTACTTTTATATTCTATCCCCCTAGCTATAAAGGCCAACATTGCATTTGCCTTCTTAATCACCTGCTGCACCTGCATACTGTGTCTTTGCAATTCATGCACAAGGACCCCCAGGTCCCTCTGCACCGTCTCATGCTGCAGCTATTCACCATTTAAATAGTAATCCTTCCTACCATTATTCCTACCTAAGCGCATAACCTCACACTTGCTAACATTATACTCTATCTGCCAGGTCCTCGCCCATTCACTCCGTACGCCTTCTTAACAACCTTATCGACTTGATTGCCAACTTTCAGGGATCTATGCACGTATACACCAAGATCCCTCTGTTCTTCAACACTATTAAGAGTCCTACCATTAGCCCTATACTCTACACATTTGTTATTCCTGCCAAAGTGAATTACCTCACACTTTTCCACATTAAACTCCATTTGTCACCTCTCGGCCCAGCTCTGCAACTTGTCCAAGTCTCTCTGCAAACTATAACACCCCTCTTCACTATCTACCACTCCTCCGACTTTGGTGTCATCCGCAAATTTACTAATCCATCCTTCAATACCCTCATCCAGATCATTTATAAAAATTACAAACAGCAGGGCCCCAAAACAGATCCCTGAGGTACACCACTTGTAACCGAACTCCACGATGAATAATTTCCATCAACCACCACCCTCTGTCTTCTTATACGAGGATGAGTGGAAAAACAAATTGAATGGAGGGTGTGGAAAGCCTGAAGAGGGATCTGGATAGGTTGAGTGAATGGGCGAGGACCTGGCAGATAGAGTATAATGTTAGCAAGTGTGAGGTTATGCGCTTAGGTAGGAATAATGGTAGGAAGGATTACTATTTAAATGGTGAATAGCTGCAGCATGAGACGGTGCAGAGGGACCTGGGGGTCCTTGTGCATGAATTGCAAAGACACAGTATGCAGGTGCAGCAGGTGATTAAGAAGGCAAATGCAATGTTGGCCTTTATAGCTAGGGGGATAGAATATAAAAGTAGGGGGATACTTTTGCAGCTGTATAAGGTACTGGTGAGGCCACAGCTGGAGTACTGTGTGCAGTTTTGGTCGCCACATTCGAGGAAGGATATATTGGCCTTGGATGGCCTACTCTGCTCCTATTTCTTATGTTCTTATGTTCTTATTACCTTGCATTTGACCAGATTAAACTCTATCTGCCATTTCCGTGCCCAAATCTCTAATCTATCTGTATCCTGTTGCACCCTCTGATAATTTCTGGCACTATCAACAAACTCCACCAATTTTCTTGTCAGTCGCAAACTTACTAATCGGACCACTCATATTTTTCTCTAGATCATTTATAAATATGACAAACAATAGACATCCTAGCATTGATCCCTGTGGAACACCACTAGCTACAGGTCTCCATTCTGAAAAACACCGTTCCACCATTACTCTCTGCCTTCTTTAACCAAGCCAGTTCTGTACCTTCTAGCCAGCACATCCCGAACCTCATTTGAGTTTTTGTACCAGTCTGCCATGTGCGACTTTGTCAAATGCCTTACTGAAGTCCATATAAACTACATTAGAAACCCTACAGTGCAGAAAAAGGCCATTCGGCCATTGAATCTGCACCGAACCACAATCACAGCCAGACTCCAAGCCCATATCCCTATATATCTGCCCACCAATCCCTCTAACCTACACATCACAGGACACTAAGGGGCAATTTTAGCATAGCCAATCAACCTAACCCGCACATCTTTGAACTGTGGGAGGAAACCGGAGCACCCAGAGGAAACCCACGCAGACATGAAGAGAATGTGCAAACTCCACACAGACAGTGACCTAAGCCAGGCTCAAATCTAGGTCCCTGGAGCTGTGAAGCAGCAGTGCTAACCAGTGTTACCATGCTGCACATATTCCCAGCCCTTCCCTCATCAATTATCTTTGTCACCTCTTCAAAAATTTCAATTAAGTTGGTGGGATATGAGCTTCTCTGTACAAAACCATGCTGCCTGTCACTAACTAATCTATTTTCTTCCAAATATGCGTATTTCCTATCCCTCAGTGTTTTCTCCAAAACCTTCCCTACCACTGACATAAGGCTCACCTGCTTTTAATTTCTTGGATTATTCCTGTTCCTTTTTTGAACAAGGGAACAACATTGACTATTCTCTGTGCTCAAAGAGGATGTGAAGATAAATACTTACTTCCCTTGCCTCCCATTGTAATCTGGGATAGATCTCTTTGCCCTGGGGACTTGTCTACCTTAATGGAATTTAGGATACACAACACTTCCTCCTTCAATATATTGAGATTCTCTACAGTGTTCACACACCCATCCCTGATCTCAGCGTTCATCATGTTCTTCTCCTTGATGAACACCAATACAAAGTACTCATTAAGGATCTCAGCTACTTCTTGTGACTCCACACATGACTTCCCTCCATATTCCTTGAGTAGGCCTATTTTTTCTCTTGCTACCCACTTGCTCCTGATACATATGAAGCTCACCAGAATATTGCCTGGTTTCAAGGTGTTGGCTATGAGCAACCTTGGGATTCTCCTTCATCTTGTTTCCTAAAGACATTTCATAGCCCCCCTAATTCCATAATTAAGCTATTTTTCTACTTTCACTATATTCCTCAGGAGTTTTGTCAGTTTTTAGATGCTTCCCATAGTATCCCTATTGCACTCTTCCTTTTTCCTTTTGAGCAAGTTTACAATTTCCCTTGTCATCTATAGCTCCCAAATCCTGCTGTTTCTATCCTTCATTTTTGCAGGAACATGCCTACCCTACATTAAATCAACTGGTCTTTAAAGACCTCGCACATGCCACATGTGAATTTGCCTTCAAATAGCCGGTCCCAATCCACGTTCCCCAGTTCCTGCCTAATTTGGATGTAATTGGCCCTCGCCCAATAAAGCACCCTCACTCAAGGGCCACTCTTGTCCTTATCCATGACAACTCAAAATCATATGGAATTATAGTTGCTAAGCCCAAAATACTCCCCCCTTGAAACAGCAATCACCTGACTCGGATCATTTCCCTAATATCAAGTCTAGTAAGGCATCCTCTCTAGTTGGATTGTCAACATGCTGTATCTTGGACACATTTAACAAATTGCTCTCCATCCGAGCCCCTGGCTGTAAAGGATTCTCAGTCAATATTGGGGGAAATCACCTATCACAACTACCCTGCTTTTTTCACACTTTATCTGACTACACAACTGCTCCTCTGTCTCTTGCAGGAAGTCTATAGCACAGTCCCAATATTGTGATTTCACCTTTCTTATTCCTGAGCTCTACCCATAAGACCTCACCACAAGATCCTTCCAATGTGCCCTCCCCCAACAGAGCTGTGATGTGCTCTCAACTCCTCCTCCTCGTTTGTTTCCCTTTCTATACCACCTAAAATAACAATACCTCAGAATGTTAAGTTGCCAGCCCTGTGCAAGATTTAACCATGCCTCCGTAATTGCAAAAACACCATAATTCCAGGCAGTAATCCAGATTCTCTTCCTTACCGGTTATACTTCCTGCATTGAAGCAAACACACTCTAGACCTGTCCCAACACCTTCCTCTACCTGCTCTTACTCTGCACCCTCTGCCCACTCTTGCTCTGTCCTTCCTTCACACTTCCAGTGAAGGTATGGTGAGAAATTGAGTGCAATTCTGAGGAATTTTCCAAAATTCTGTCCTACCTTGAGGGGGCTCATTGGTAAATTTAATAGATGACTGCAATAAGTTGATGGGAAACTTTGGATGGACCTCAGTGGTGATCCAGGTTCGACATCCATCATGCATAGATTCTGCTGTGGTCACAGTGTCTAAAAGTTCATCCATGAAAGTCAATCCCAGGTGACAGTTCTGTAAAAGAAGCCAGCCACCATCTTGCATGCTTTGAGTTAGCAAACGTCTTGCATGGATTTCCTGACCCTGGCCCATAGATATGGCACGGCACGGAATATTCTGAGGGAACATAGGAGATACAAATTTATCCACACTTGCAACAATACAAGATTGGCTCATGTAATATTCAGTTTGCATCTATGTATTCTGAAACAAAACTTAAATTCACATTATTTATACAATATCAAAACTTTAGCATAAATGAAAATACATGATATGTCCATTGTTTATGATTTTAACTTGAGATAATACATTCTATTTGTCTGTATTTAAATAAAATGTTATCTAAGGTCAAAGCAGTGGACATTTTGGTTATAGAAGTATATTTTCATAATTTATTTAGCAGATTAAATTGTCAAATAATTTGAAGATGATTAATTAATTTGCATCTTCCCATTAAGAGACTAATTAGTTGCATAATTATCAATAAAGCAAGAAAACCTCAATATTTAGAATTAGAGTGATACATGTGTTTTAATTTTTAAAAAATTGTGTTTTCTCACATCATACCTTTAAGGATCAGTTGATAATGATTGCCATTAGCAGCCGTCATATTGATGAATAGATGCTACAAATACCTGACCCAAGAGAGTGCTGGTGTGGAATACAAAGCTAGTCACAATATTATATAACTTGCCACTAAATTGTCAAATTCACGAAAGTAGTGGGCACGATTTTTTAGCCTTGCTTACCAAAGGAGATCCCCATGGCTGATTTACCAATACAGTGAGAGGTCTGACAACATCAGTTTTAAATCCAACCGATTTATTTGATAGTAAACTCTCAAGCTTTCGGCTATTATAGCCTTCTTCAGGTGAATGAAGTGTTCTGGTCTGCAATAGCACACATATCAGCACAGACAGTTTACAGATTGCTGATTAGAATGTGAATCTTTACATTCACATTCTAATCAGCAATCTGTAAACTGTCTGTGCTGATATGTGTGCTATTGCAGACCAGAACACTTCATTCGCCTGAAGAAGGCTATAATAGCCGAAAGCTTGCGAGTTTACTATCAAATAAATAGGTTGGATTTAAAACTGATGTTGTCAGAACACTTACTGTGTTTACCCCAGTCCAACACCGGCATCTCTACATCATGATTTACCAATGACAGGATGGGCACGCCATAATCAAACATTATGAACTCTGACAAGGCCAGAAGATCGTGCCAGTGGCCAATGTTGAGCCATCTGCTCTGCCAGAAAACACACTGCATGCCATGGGTGTGAGGGAGGAAGGTAGGATAATCCCACTGATACCTTTACTATATGAAATGGAAATATTCACACTATTGCATTAATAGGTAAATGATATTTTATCAAAGAGATAGAGGTGCATTGGTTAACACATGGTTTCTCATGTTGGGAATGCTTGATACAGATGTTTGGTACTCAAATATTCAATTTTCCAAATTTCCAAACATTCTTCAGATGAACAAACATAATAAATTACCAACATATCAGTTTAGACAAAAAGTGAGTACCTTATTAGTATATTTAAAGTCTTGTATATTTTTACACTATAGGTAATGTTGCATGCGTGCATTTTCAATGCCTGTTGATATGCAATTTGGAAGCTGAGACATACATTATTCAGGATTTTCCAATCAATGAGGTTACAGTCAATTGTTTCCAGTCATGCTTTGCTGTTACATTCCTGTCACATATATCTGTCATTTCTTTTTCTGTCAGACATCTCTAGTTAATGAAATTACTTGGATTTCCTGTGTTTGTTCTCCAAAATATCATACTTGCCAGGGGGTATCTCATCTAATTCTCCAATATGGGTGTGAAATAAAGAAAGCAAGCATAATGACAATAATGCATTAACAAAAAATAGTTGCATTTCATCCCTTTAACTTTTGTAATGTACCTTACTCTTGGCCAAACGTTCAATGCTTTCTGTAGGATCAGAACCCATGGAAAGGAAGCACACCAAAGGTGTTCGGTTATCACTCTCTGTCCACATATCTTCCATATCTAGAATAACTCCTTCAGCATATTTTTGTCCAAGTGACTCAGCAATGTAGTGACGAGCCTAAGAAAAGCAAGAGCACTGCAAAATTTGGGTGCTATCAAACAGATGACAGAATAAGATCAGAAACTTTGTTAGACATTAAGATAAATCTGCAGATACAGGTCAACAGAATTTAAAAACATCAGAAAAACAATTGCCGAAAAGAAACACATAAATAATTCAGAATATCCAAAAATCCACAATGCAGAAAGTTAGATGAGTAGAAATAAATATTTAATAAAGGAAATTGATCTAAATAATCCACTTTGCAGATCAATTTTTCACAGATTTTCAGGTCCAATTCCTCAGTTTTTATGTTCAATAGGTGAGAAGCTATTTGTGTCTCATCACATAAGTAAACCAATCCACTGGAGAAAAATTACTACCTGAACCTGTCAATCAAATGATTGACCTAACATGTACAGTAATTGAATGAACAATATTTGATATCTGGTCATAAAAGTCTGAAATACCACTATGGTATTTTTTGCGCAACTTGCATTGCACGTATGATCCAAAGTGCGTGAAGCAGATTATATCAGGATAGATGTGCAAGGTAACAAGCTGAGCAGAATTACTTTACTAATAGCCAATAACAAATTAAATCAAGTTCCATTCATTTCAGTTCATTCTTACCAGCATTGTGTGGCTGCTGTATCCATAGAAACATATTCACTGTGATGTCCAATGGTGTTTTAGAGTGCAGGTGCAAATTTTAGAAATATATTGATGCTCTACAGCTGATCTTTAAAAAGATATGCAATTCATAACTATTATTGCCTAAATAAAATGGAATCAATACATCCATCACCAAGATCACGGTATGATAATCTACATGCGCACTCATTCTGTAAGGGCATTCTATTCAATGACTGGGCAATAACTAAGAAAGGCAGATGTATTACAGTAAAGTTGGCTCTGTGTGGGGTTCTCTGCATATGATTTGGAGCTGCACACCACGAAATAATATGCACATTTTCAGTGCCAGAGGTTATTTGGCAGTAATTGTGAGTGATCACAGTATTAAAAATTCACTTACACCTGAATGTGCCAGAACTAACTTTCTCTGGATGTTTAGTGGGTAATTAACGGGTAAGTGACACTAATCTGTGTCCTTTGCATTAATTTCAAGAATGCTGTGGAAGTACTCTTATTGTGTAGCCTCTGGAGCAACAGAGTAACTTGGCCTACAACTTCTGGATTTCTGCATTGAATTGCCCGTACGTGTACTTTAGAGGTTGCTGACTTCCTAATAATGTTGAGAACTATTAGTCTCATCATAATTCACATCATAAAACCTGGGCCAAAATTATTAGGGGGCAGAGTTTATCCTTAGAATGTGTAACGGAAAATGCAAAATGATTTGGAGGAAATATGCACGCAGAGAAAAATTGAAAGCTGAATTTAATATGAACAATTGGTAAACATTAGAGTGGAGGAAAAATTTTACTTCATAAATGGTGTTGACGTAGTTAAGGGTGAAGATGAAAAAGATGTAAGATTTGACACCACTGCACAGCATCAATCAACAAAGCATATCGACTTTTGAAATAAATCGACAAAATGGCAGAGGAAGTAATAGTCAAACTGTCTAACATTCTGGATGGTTGACATCTTGAATACAACATCCAGTTCTACTTATATGAAAGACATTCAAACACTCCAGGCAGATCAGAGAAGTGCTAGTTATTTTGCAACCTCGAAAAGGGGTGTCGGATTGATTCTGTTATAGAGCTACATAAAATCAAAAGAGATTTGAGTACAAAAGCAGATGTGGAAAATTATTTCAAGTAGTGCTCAGAAGAGAGTGGAACTCCAATTAAAACTAATAAAAAACAATTGAGGATTGACATCTGGGTTTTGTCTCCACTCTAACTTGGTGGAGAAATTTACCTGAGCAATAGTACGATCTGGGCACCAACTCCGAATCAGTAGTAATTTACGGAATGTGTCCAATATATTATCATAGCCGTCAGGAAGAGGAGCCTCTTCTGGAGCTTCTGAGTCAAACCACTGCTTCCAAGCTTTATCATTTTTTGCTACTTGCACTAGCAGCTGAGTGAATGGATGTGAATGAGACAGCTGCACCAGATTTAGCCAGGTCAGATCAACAATCCATTTCTTTGTCTTGGGTTCGACAGAATTCAGGTCTAAGGAGGCGCCACCTGCACAAATAAATATGTATATTTGATTATTACCAACAAATTGAGTAAAAGCAACCTGCACAAGGCTTCATTACTCTCAATTTTGAAACTGAATGCTATAAAATTGATTTATGCTACTTATGATATTAAACTGCATTGTGCAGTTTAATCACAATGTAGCATCTCCTTGCATCTGAGTCTTAGTTAATTCCATGTGACTAACTTTCAGATTATAAAGAGTCATATAGAAACATGAAAAATGTGCTTTGTTTTGCTGACTTGCCTCTACTTGCTGTATTTCCAAAAGAATTTTTGCGGAAGAATTCTGACACTGGGAAAAACCAAAGTACTAAAAAAGCAAAAACATAAAATGCTGGAAAATCTCTGCAGGCCTGACAGCATTTGTGGAAAGAGAATAGAGGCAACATTTTGACTCTCATTTACTCTCCAGACTTGAAACGTTGGCACCACTCTGTCTCGACAAATGCTGGCTGTCAGATCTGCTGAGGTTTTCCAGCATTTTCTGTTTTTGTTTCAGATTACAGCATCCGCAGTATTTTGATTTTACATTTAAAAGCAGAACTGATTAGAATTATCTAATTAGAATCTACTAGCTACTTATAGTTTTCCTGATTTAAAATATTTGTTTTTTTGGAGTCTGAGACACTGGAACTTTATAGGTTTCTCTGCACTGGAAGTGGTAAACCATTCAAATTTCTGCTGACTTCGGTGTGACCAGAAAATCCCAACCATTGGGTAGAATTTAATAAATGTTACAGATTGGCAAACTGCTGGGGACCACGTCACTTCTTTTTGGAAAACTCAATACGATTAGCAGGCAATCAAGTGCTTACCTCGACAGGTTAGGCTTCCAGGCAATTAATCCCTCAACAGGGTGAAAATTCCAGCCTCGAAAGCTGCAAGCCTATTATAGGCCAGAAGTTATCCAATAGCAGCAATGCCACCAGAAGTGTTGGTTCTACACTCAAGGCTGCAGGACAGATCAGCCATTGGTCCCCATACAGAGGTGAGTGTGGGGACAAGGGTCATGGGACATCACAGAGTGGGTTGCCAGTGAGGGAGAGGGCCTCAGAAGAGGGAAGGAGTCAATTTCAATTGACCCTCAAGGTAGTGTAAGAGTTCAATAGTTCTACTACCTTTTAGAATCTGTATTATGTATGGATTTTGTTCTGTAACCCAAATTCAAATATTCAATTCGATGATTAGCCATGATCAAATGACTGGCAGAGCAGGTCTGAAGGGCTGAGTGGCCTACTCCTGCATCTATTTTCTATAGTTCTTTCAAACCTGCTAATTGTATTACAATTGGCAGGATTGCATATTAAACAGGTTGTTGCCAAGTATGGGCAGGGATCAGGGCTGGTGGGGCAGATTGGGTGAATCCTGATTGCCTTGACACTCAATGGGAATCCTGATTTTTGGCTGATGCCTCATTCTGCAAGGCATTAGGATTTCTACCAGCTATCACCCAAATACAAAGAAGGGGGACATCTCTTCTGTTGACAACACAAAAAGTTCCTGTGATTTTGAGAGATGAGAGACTTCAATATCATCTTCTTGGTAAGTATATGTAAAATGTCCCTTAATAAATTCTACTTGATTCATAAATAATAAATACTTGCATCTTGGGATCAGCACAACTCAGGGCCTTGGTGTTTGAAATTAAAAATTCAAAGCTCAGGGTTTTATTAGGAGGGTTTTATGACTCATAATGTTGAACCTTACAACAGCCACTACTGAGGCTGCAATGCAAATGAAAGCATGTCGTTATTTTGAGAATGATTTGGAAAGGAGATACAATGTTTTTCTCTGCCAGGACAAAACAGGAATGATCTTGTAGTTGGTATGGGAATACCTGTTGCCTCAAAGAACTGCCTCCTTTTGTCCATGGAGCCTCCAATTGCAATGGTCTTTTACATGAAAAGTTGCAAGGAATCCACCTCCATGCATCCAGTGACCTTGAAACATGGCTGGGAAGTCACACAACGACAGAGGCCTGGGTAAATGTCTATTGATTGGACCTTTAACTTACTGAATTAGCTGCCTGCCTCCAGTCAATGAACGGTCAAGTGCTTCCCTTTGCAGTGGGATAGTATCAGAATGCTCATCCAAAATCTCATCCAATATTTTACTCCCTGAAAGTCAATCCTGTTACTCCTTATCAAATCTACCCTTGTAAATTTTGTCCCATTGAAAGATACATTTCATCCATATAGAGGTAAATGGCTCTTTAACTACATTGTGTAATGTAACCTGGAAATCATAATAGCTTTTACGTTTCAAGGAAGCTTTTCAGATACTTGCCAGCTGTTGGCTCTGACATATTTATTTATAAGCAATGTGAGCACATCTTCCCAGTGTAATTTACTTCACATCAGTCATTTTGACACCCAATTTATATTGCAATCTTACAGAAAAAATTATCAACTATTGAATGATCCATGTGGTAATGTAATGGTGCAAATCAGAGGCATCACTGTAAATCGAAGGGGTGAATTTTAATGTGCAGTAGCCTGTGGATTTGGAAGCAGATGGGGAATTATGATCGGGGTAAGTGATAGTGGACCAGGCAGCTGACTTCCATAGTTGTGCCATTCTGCATGTGAGCCACCCCCTTGGGAGTGGTGGCTTGTCAATCAAAATATGTTAATCAGTCAATTACACTGATATTAAGATGGCCATTACAATTTAACTGTGGGTTCATGAAGTATCCCAGGCCACCTGAAACTCTCAATTAAATTGACAAGAGCATGGCAGCAATTGAGGAAAGTGAAGACATGGCAGAGAAGTATGCTAATAAGACTTGAAATCTCAGCTGTTCCTTGCATGATTGTTTGAAAGTATTCACAGAGAATTAATTATTAGATCTTTGGAGGTTTCTACAACTAATCTGCAATCATGCTGTGTTACTTTAGTCCTTCGATAAGTATCAAGATGATCAGCACAATGAGGAGAAGGGACCTCTTAAGTAGCCACATCATCATTTGTTCTTACAGAGATAGAAAAGTTAAGGAAGGGGAGAGGAAGGAAATGTTGGAGATGTACCCTGTGAATGTGAAAGAGAGGTGGAAATTGGAAATAAAGTTGATAAAATTTTCAGTTCCAGTCGAGAGCAAGAAACGACACCACTATAGTCATCAATGTACCAGTAAAAAGAGTTAAAGAAGGTAGGATGAATAGGAATTGGATTAATGTCAAAGAAGTTTTTGACAAGCAATATCAAAAACCAACATACAATACTTTAACAAAGGGCATAGAAGAGTCAACAGAAGAGAAAGGCATAAAGACTACACAAAACAAAGCAGTTTATATTTTATTATAATAAAAGATGGAGTAGAGTTAGTAGATCAGCCATGACATTTCTGAAGGGAGGTGCCTTTTCAAAGGGTAAAATAGGCCTATTGCGTTCTTATGTTTTGCAAATTGTATAAAGTCATCCTTAAGACAAGTATTAAAATTGCTTTAATGCTTCAATCGTCGAGAAATTCATGAAGTGCATTTGTAATGCAGCAACCCTTATGTTTGCCATTTCACAGTGATGTGAAAATATCTTTGTGGCAATGTAAAGACAAGCTGATGTAAATTACAGTCATAAAATATTATGGCCAATAAGCATAAATGCAATAGAAATAAAATGGTTCATCAGCTTGACTTAAATTGTTTGAAGTAAGCTAATAACACCTTCTCTGGTTTTAACAAGATTCATTAATAATGATTAATAGGATACAGTATAGAAAAATTAGTTCAAGGCCATCTCAGTTCATTGGCGATATCCTGCAACAATCAAAACTGAATAATGAGCTCACTTGCCTGCTTAGAAATTCAAGAAATCCATATGATAATAAAAAAAATTATCTGTAGCAACCGATAAACATTAAGTGGTATAGTTAATTTTCATATTGAAAGAACAGAAACTCTGATCAAAACTGAATTGTGCTGCTATAGACGGGGTTTACAATGCACAAACTAATTATATTGGTTGACGCTTCCCTATAAATTTGCAAATTATGTTTTTGCACAGCCTGCACAATTCTTCATCATGCCTAATCTCTAAATCCACAAATATCACCAAATGGAGTGCATTGGTTCAGGAAGATGATCCATTCCTGCCTTCTGAAGGACAATTGGAGAAAATCATAAATGTTAGCCCTATTTATAACACCCACATCCGAAAAACAATTTTTTAAAACACCTTATATTCACCTTGTGCATAACAACCATGTAATTTTTCAGCGATAAAGTATCTATGTAAAAATATGTACAATGTACAATGTACATATTGTACTGTTACCAAATAAATGCACAATTTCAATTAATATTACATTTCCACAAATGTACAGAATGTTTTTCTCACTTGATTTTACTCAGCATGAATAATAAGAAGCAAAAAACATTAAATAGATTATGAGTCATAAATCTAATGAAGCTAACTGAGGGCTAGCACTATGCTAAGTACCAAACTCAGCCAGCTATTATGTGAGCTAACTGGTCCAATACCAATAGATCAGAACAAAGCTATGTAGATCTACCACATATTAATGAGACTTTTTTAAAAATCATTCATGGGAAAATGGTATCACTAGCAAGACCAGCATTTGTTGCACTATCCTAATTGCCCTTGAGAAGGTACAGATGAGCTGTCTTTATTATTAACTGCACTCCACGTCATGTAAATGCACTCATGGACCTGTAATAGAGGGAGTTCCAGGCTTTTGGCCCAGTAACAGTGAAGATATGGACTTCAAGTCAGGATAGAATGTAAGAACACAAGAACTAAGATCAGGAGTAGGCCATCTGGCCCCCTGAACCTGCTCCACCATTCAATAAGGTCATAGCTGATTTTCTGTAGACTTACCTGCCATTTGCCATAACCCTTAATTCCTTTACTGTTCAAAAATTTATCTATCCTTGCCTTAAAAACATTCAATGAGGTAGCCTCACCTGCTTCACTGGGCAGGGAATTCCACAGATTCACAACCTTTGTGTGAAGAAGTTCCTCCTCAACTCAGTCCTAAATCTGCTCCCTCTTATTTTGAGGCTATGCCCTCTGATTTTAGTTTCACCCAACTTTGCAAATAGTAACCAATAACATTTGCTTTGTGTCTTTTAATATCAAACTTTTACTTCAAGACCTAAGCCTGGACTGAGAGTGGGTCAGATTTCAAACAATGATGAGACAGAGTATGGGATAGAGATAGAGAATCCATTGAACTGCTGTGACAACAAAAATATCTTCCTCAATGTCAATAAAATGAAGGAGATTGTAATCAACTTCTGAAAGCATAGTGCAGAACATACTTCTGTCTACATCAAAGGGGATAAAGTAGAAATGATAGAGAGTTTTTAGGTGTCCAGATCACCAACAACCTGCCCTGGTCCCCCCATGCTGACACTAGATGTTAAGAAAGCCCACCAATGCCTCTTCTTTCTCAGAATACTAAAGAAGTTTGGCATGATAGCTATGACTCCCACTAACTTTTACAGATGCATCATAGAAAACATTTTTTCTGGTTGTATCACAGCTCTGTATGGCTCCTGCTCTGCCCAGGGCTGCAAGAAATTACAAAACTTCGTGAATGTAGTTTAATCCATCATGCAAACCAGCCTCCATCCATTGACATTTTCTACCCTTCCTATTGCCTTGGCAAAGCAGCCAGTATAATTAAGGACCTCACGGACCTTAGATATTCTCTCTTCCACCTTTTTCCATCGGAAAAAAGATACAGAAGTCTGAGGTCACATACCAATGGATTCAAGAACAGTTTCTTCCATGTTGCCATCAGACTTTTGAGTGGACTTACCTTGCATTAAGTTGATTTTTCTCTAAACCCTAGCTATGACTGAAACACTACATTCTGCTCTTTCTCATTTCCTTTTCTATAAACTGTATGCTTTGTCTATATAATGCACAAGAAACAATACTTTTCACTATATGTTAATATGTGTGGCAATAATAAATCAAATCAAATTAAATATTTTGTCTGGCACAATGGGGTAGCGAGCTGAATTTGGTAGTGCAATCAAAGCATAAGCAGTGCAACTAATTCTTTAAGACATTCAATTCACCTATGTTGTAGGATATTTCTCCTCTCGTTTCTCGCTCTGTAGGTTTTCTGCAAACAAGTTTGGAAAACTAAAATACAAATTTCAAAATCCATTTCATGTAATGTTGTATTTTTATAAGAAAGGTTGGATGTAAATTAAAGTGAGACAAGAGAGACAGAGTGAGTAAGAGCCTGATAAAGGTCTTTACGTGGCCATGTGGAGGATAAGAGGCATCATGGTAGTGGGTTGGAATCCAAGAATGCCTACGTCCTGACAAATTTAAGAAGATGAACTCATCATCATATTTTTCTTCCGCTTCCCACTTGGCAGTGAAGTTGCTGTGCTGAAATTGCAACCCACGGTTTCGTGTGACAGAATTAGACATTCAGCAATCTGTGTAAAACATCTAAACATATGGAAGACTCAAAGATAATTCATGAGCTCAAGACTGCACACTGGGAGGATACGCATGTCTCCATACTTCTTGGTAAGGTCAAAGATTCTGAATTTTCATATTGGAATGCAGAATATTTTGATTAATGGCCATTTCATAAACTTTAAGTTGGACACCAAAGCCAGAGTTATTGCCCCATCGGACAAAGAACTGCTACAATTCCAATGGATGTTACTACTGAATGGGAAGATTACAGAATTGAACCCTGGTTTATGTTTTTTTTAGAAACATGGAGAACAGAGTCAGAGGACTGCCAAATTGCCAAAAAAAACATACATAATGCATTATCACTTTGATTATGGCACAGTATTTCTTTACTCTTTCATTAGCTTCACAAATGTATGTAGTTTTCAAAAAACATCCCATTCTGAACCAAATTTCTGATGCCTCTCAACCATGGATTTATTTTACAATCCCCCCTCAGATGACTATTACACAAGGAATTCCAAACTTTGTTCTCCAAAATAAATACTTTAAAATCTTCTATCGAACAATGCATACTATCATCTGTTTGCATTAATAATCCACTCCAGGTTTTCCAACTAGTTTTTCAAACAAAGCTTCTGCTCCACTTTTTAAACAAGTAATCCAGCACCAGGTTTTCCACCTCTCCTTTCAAGGTTATCTTGAATTGCAACATGCATCCAAAATTTGACGCAAACTCAGGTACCAAACAGGAAGTATTGCTTCAAAAATTGGAAATAGGGACAAATCTTGGGATTGATTCAGATATGTGGCTTATCTGTAGCCACCCTCATTAGTTCTTCTTTTCCCAGGTCTGATTTTGACTTTCATAAGCAATAGTCTGCTCCAAAGACAGTTCCTCTTTGAACCTGTTTACTTCGATATTCCTAGAGTTTCTTTTCTATTCCCTGCATATCAATCCTTTAGTTCCCCCAGAGCTTGCTTTCATCCTTCTTACTTGGTTGTATGGCTTTTCTGCTTCTAACAGAACCATGAGAGCTATTTTTTCTCTCACTACCTGGTTCCAACTGCGATAAATCCAGCTAAAACTAAACTCAAAAAGTCTTCCTGCCCTAAAAATATCTCTGGTTGCTAAGCACAACTATATACTTCTGCCAGCTTGTTAACTTATGATGTAATGCCCTCTACGCACAAATGCAACTTTATCTGAAAGCAAAAACCCCACATGGAAACACCTTTGTCTGGCATGAATCTAATTACATGTTTACCCTTCCTTACTCAGAAACATTGAATTTAACCCACTCAAAATTATACTTTATTTCCAATATCTAACAATAAAATTATAGATTACTTAAAACTACCTCTGTTTTACTGACAGTGATTCAGAAATCTTTGGCTTCAAACATCAGACAAATTAGGGGAATCTGATTTCCGATCATTGGCATGATTCTGGAACTACTAAGATATTGTTGCAAACAAATTTTCAAACTGATGCATTCATTCAGAACAAGTCTTTTTTTCCCTTGAGCAAAGATGTCTGTGCAGCCTGGAATCTCCTCAACATGGAAGAAAATGCCAAAGCAATCAGTGTCTTAAATTATACAGAAGTTTCTGAGAGCTCCAACAACGAAGAGTATCCTAAATGGGACTTCAGCTCTGAACTGTCTTCTCTCTTTAGAGGCTAGTTTTGCCCATTTTTGTTACAGATGCAAGAATGCCCTTAATTGTCAGACCAGCCATTCACTCAGATAGAGGATACATGAAAGTTCAAACAACAACCAGAAGAGCCTCAGCCTTGGTCCCGACAACTGTTAATGAGATCAACATTGTGACCAAAGCTGAAATTCCTAACCAATATGACAGCATCACGGAAGATGCTGGCATTGAATGGCACCCATGAATTGCCAGTTGTAAACTGCACAGCCAAACATAAAGGTAGGTTACCAAAAAAAACACATCGTCATGACAGGAATGGCCATCTTCTGTAACACATGACATCACCGTGACCCACACGACGAGAGAAGGAGAGAAATGAAAACAAGCACAATGTTCATCCACACGACAAGACATAGGAGGGAGCAACAACCATCTATCGCCACAATTGACAAAAAGCAGTTCAATACCAAGAAATGGAAAAAGAAGATACCAAGGTGCCAGAAAAATGACAGAGTTTACCTGCAACAACCCTTCATATAATGGTGCAAATGAGATTTGGTAGGGTTATAAAGCCTCCAGTCTGCCCGAACTTGAAAGAAGGAAACAGGGTAATTATGTAAATGTATGGGATAAACTAGAATAACTTGAAATACATTTGAGAAAGATCTGGGGAGAGGTGAGCATAAGAGTTAATGTGGAACTATGGTTCCCCCAAACAGAGATATAAGAGAACACATAATCTTGTACACTGGAATCAGTCTAAGGTTGACAGAGCAGTGTGCACAAGCAGACATGGAGACAGCTCCTAGCTTGAACTATTTAATGTGTATAGCTCACGTAATTAATAAATACAATTGTTAATCTACATTAATAGTTACAATGGTGAACACTTCAGTAAGACTACAAAATGGCACCAAACACATTGCAGCACCAGAGCCTATTGTTCAGGGTTACCAATGGTGGCAGAGAGGCTGTGATCAGAAGAAATGGGGCCAAAGGCATTCTTGAGAGGTTAAGGGCAGATTCACACTGCTCTTGGTCCACAAGGAGTGCTCTGGAAAGCATTTGACTTTAAGGCTCCTGTCTCCATCTTGTTCCAAAGTCTTATGAAACTTAAGTACTAACTGTTGGAGCAAAATCAGGTTTAGTATCTTATGGTAGAAGCCAGATTTAACTATTATAATGCAATGCCCCATCTTTCTAAGATGGAAGACGGACACATCAACCATGATTCTCCATGAGAAAAACTAAATACTGCCACTAGTGGGAAATTTAGAGTGATTCATGCTGGCACTAGTAGCTCTTGCCAGATGAGTAGTTAAAAATATTCAAAAGGGGAATACACCAGCAAGTCTAACTTCACAGAGATTGGGATGTCATCTTCGAAGGGCACCCAAATCTCAGTTATGTGAGAGGCCACCTACCAGTGCCTCCACCGAGATGGTGACCCCCTCTCCTACTGAGAAGGGTTACACTCCCAACCATTCACCACTGAGGTGCTATCTCCCTCACCTACTGAATGAACAGGTCACCCCCATCCCCACCCCCCAACACAATGCCACAGGCTGACCCCCTAACCCCCTTGCAACAGGAGAGACACACTGATGTGTGGTCAAAAGCCCCACTTCTCTCAGCTCCTCCTTTAGGCCATACCTCTTGGATGTGACACGCTGGCAGTGACACCTTGACAGCAAGGCATGCAGGCAGAATATATTCTCTCACTTGGATTTTTGAATTATGTTTGACGGAAACCAGATGGGAGGATCAGAGGAGAAAGTGTGTTAACAAATGAAGGTTCTCTGGCTTTTCAACAACCGCCTTTGGTTGGAGCATATGAAAATGTGAGGTATGAAGAGAGCAAAAATATGCCCAAATGTTATAGGAAGAACCAAAGATTATTGAGGCCAGTGGGCTGGGTGAGGAACACCCCTTACTAACAAGTTTCATTTGAACCCCTGACACAGGTAAGAGGACTGCAACATAGATATTTACATTCAAAATGACAGCTCCACAATACTTTCTGAAGGGCAGATGGGATGGCTATTAGATACCCACACAGAACAGAAAGGAAATGTGCTTAAACTTCCAGATGTGGGCATAAATTTGACTTGGAATATGCTAAAGAAAAAGAGCAGAAAATTTAAATTGAAACAGAAGGACAAATAAAATCTAATGCAAAACACTGAATACTGGATTACATACAAATGCAGCTTTTATCACTGAAGACTGAATTTACCCTTCAGGTCTTAGTACCATGTCAAATTCAAGTGAAAATGTCAGTGGACCATTATATTCTTTCTGCCACAATTGCAAGCATATCTTTTCTTTTTTAAATTTTTAGTGAAATCTTTATTAACTGCTGTAATAGAGGGGACGACTGCGGGAAATAATGAAAACTAGCAGACAATCAAAGTTTCATTGTGTGACATTTTATTGAGATTGCCGAACCAAACGCCAGACATGTACAGGTAATTGCCTTGAAGCGAGTGAAATGGAGGAACCTAATTTGCAATGAAACAGAGGATTCAGATCCTGAACATGAATTCAGTTTTAAGCTGCAGGATAATTCTGCTGGGAATCAGCACAAATGTATGTGAGGGAGGTTTTCTGATTAAAATACTTCTGTCTTACGGGGGAGGGTTGGTGCTACAATGGACAGCCACCAATCCAAACTGCTCCAGCAGCTTCAGGTATAGCAACTTTTTGTTGGAATTGATTGCTCTCCACTTTTAAAAAGAGCCAATTCACAAGTTTAAACTACTATTCACTTTGAGATCCAGGGATGGGATGCTCTGGTTGCTCTCACCCCATAAAATTCATACAATACAGAAAGAGGCCATCTGGTCCATCAAGTCTGTACCAACCACAATCCTATCCAGACCCTACTCCTATAACCTTCATATATCCTGCTAATTTCCCAGTCATTAGGGATAATTTAGCATGGCCAATCAATCTAACCTGCACATCTTTGGACTGTGGGAGGAACCCGGAGCACCCAGAGGAAACCCACACAGACACAGGGAGAAAGTGCAAACTCCACACAGACAGTGACCCAAGGCCGGAATTGAACCCAGGACCCTGGTGCTGTGAGGCAGCAGCGCTAACCACTATTCCACCATCCCAAAACTAAGGATCCCACCTGAGGTCAATGGACCTTTGCATAGTCAACCCCTTCCCCTTCCATGATTCTCTCATGAGAAGACCTCACACCCCTCAGGTCTATAGGCCTGAAACTCCAGCTGGGTCTTGATTTTATTTAATAAATCAACTCCTCAAAAGGATAAACTACTTAGTTTACAAAGCTGAAAAGCATGAATTATTAAGGTCAAATGGAAAGATAATTCAGCCATTTTTCTTTTGGAAGATAATCAGCTGCTTTTGCACTTTATGCCATTATCAGTCAAGGTAAAATCATAGAGTAGGAGTTTTCAACTGTGTTTACCCCAGAACTGGAAAATCCTGCCCAAGATTAACAAACTTTTGCACAGCCTGCCCTGTGCCTGCTATGGTTTCCATGGTGGACGGGATGGGAAAACGCCCCTCCTCCCAATAAAATCATAAGGAAGGAAGGCAGTTGTCCCATCAAATCCATGCCTGCTCTCTGGAAGGTAATCCAATAAATCCTGATATTAGTTCTATCCCCATAGCCCTGTAAGTTTACTTCCGTTTAGTGTCTCTGCAATTTCCTTTTGAGGAGGCCTTGTGATTCAATGGTTGTGTCCCTGTCTATGGGCCAGAAAGATTGAACAAAGAATAAAGAAAATTACGGCACAGGAACCTTCAGCCCTCCAAGGCTGCATTGACTGTGCTGACAAATACAAACTAAACCTCCCCCCGCAACACTTCCGCGGACCATATCCCTCTATTCCCATCCTATTCTTGTATTTGTCAAGACACTCCTTAAAAGTTGTTATCATATCTGCATCCACAACTTCCCCTGGCAGCGAGTTCCACCACCTTCTGTATAAAAAACTTGCCTCGCACATCTTCTTTAATCCTTACCCCTTGCACTTTAAACCTATGTCCCCTAGTAATTGACTCTTCCACCCTGGGAAAAAGCTTCTGACTTTTCACACTGTCCATGCCTCTCATAATCTTGTAGACTTCTATCAGATCTCTCCTCAGTCTCCAACGTTCCAGTAAGAACAAATCAAGTTTCTCCAACCTCTCCTCATAGCTAATGCCCTCCATACCAGGCAATATCCTGGTTAGTCTTTTCTATATTCTTTTCAAAGCCTCCACATCCTTCTGGTCGTATGGCAACCAGAATTAAACATTATATTCAAGTACAGCCTAACTAAGGTTCTATAAAGCTGCAACATGTCTTGGTACTTTTTAAACTCAATGCCCCGGCCAGTGAAAGCAAGAGTGCCATATGTCTTCTTGACAATCTTCTCCACTTGTGCTGCAACTTCCAGTGACCAAAGTACCTGAACCTAGATCCCTCTGCCTATCAATAATCTTAAGGGTATTGTATCATTTATTGTATATTTCCCAAGGTATTTGGCCTTCCAGAATGCATTACCTCACATTTGTCTGGATTAAACTTCAACTGCCATCTCTTTTCCCAAGTCTCTAATTGATCTATATTCTCCTGTATCCTCTGATGGTCCTCATTGCAACCTGCAATTCCACTGACCTTTGTGTTGTCCGCAAACTTACTAACCAAGGCATTTTCCTCCAAATCATTTAAATATATTACAAGCAGCAAACATCCCAGCACTGATCCCTAAGGATCTTATCACAGCTTATCACAACACTCCATTGAGACATGCACCCTTCCACTGCAACCCTCTGTCTCTTATGACCAAGCCAGTCCTGTATCCATCTTGCCAGCTCACCTTCTATACCTGTCTGCCATGAGGGGCCTTATCAAAAACCTTATATAAATCTACATAGACAACATCCACCAACATCCACTACCCTCACTATCATTTACACGGGCAGCATAGTGGCACAGTGGTTAGCATTGCTGCTTCATAGCGGCACGGATCTAGGCTCGATTCCCTGCCTTGGATCACTGTCTGTGCAGAGTTTACATGTTCTCTTATGTCTGCGTGGGTTTCCTCTGCATGCTCTGCTTTTCTCCCGCAGTCCGAAAGATGGGCTGGTTGGGTGATTGACCCAAACAGGCGCCAGAGGCGCCAGACTAGGGGAATTTCACAGTAACTTTGTTGCAGTGTTAATGCAAGCCTTACTTGTGACTAATAAACCTTACTTTCGTTACTTCCTCGAAAAACTCAATCAAGTAGTGAGATACAACTTCCCTTTAACAAAATCATGTTGCCTCTTGCTAATACACCCACATATTTCCAAATGGGAGCAAATCATGTCCTGAAGAATTTTCTCCAAAAATTTCTCTTACACTGACATAAGGTTTGTTGGCTGTATTTATCTGGATTATCCTTGCTACGCTTCTTAAACAAAGGAACAACATTGGTTATTATCCTATCATCTGGGATCTTCCCTATAGCCATAGAATCAAAGACGTTTACAGCATGGAGACATGCCCTTTGGCCCAATTTGCTCATGCTGCCTTTTTTTAACACCTAAGCTAGTCCCAGTTGCCCAGCTTTTGGTCCATATCCCTCTATACTCATCTCAACCATCTAACTTTCTAAACCTTTCTTAAAACTCAAAATTGTACCCGCCTTTGCTACTACGTCTAGCAGCTTGTTCCAGGCACTCACCACCCACTGTGTGCAAAAAATGCACCTCTGGACACTGTTGTATCTCTCACTGCTCACCTTAAAACAATGCCCTTGAATTTTAAACTACTCTGCCTTTGAGAAAAGATATTTTCTATCTAGCTGATCAGTGCCCCTCATTATTTTATAATCTCTATAAGCCTTCTATGCTCCAGAGAAAAAAGTCCCAGTCTATCCAACTTCTCTTTATAACTCAAACCATCAAGTTCTGGTAGCATCCTAATAAATCTTTCCTGTACTCTTTCTAGTTTAATAATATCCTTTCTATGATAGGATGACCAAAACTGTACACAGTATTCCAAGTGTGGCCTTACCAATGCCTTGTACATCTTCAACAAGATGAACCAACTTCTGGATTCAATGTTCTGACAATGAAAGCATGCATGCTGAATGCCTTTTTCACCACTCTGTCCATCTGTGACTCTACTTTCAAGGAGCTATGAACATGTAATCCTAGGTTTCTTTGTCCTATAACTCTTTCCAATGCCCTACCATTAACTGAGTAAGTCCTGCTCTGGTTCAATCAGCCAAAATGCATCACCTCACATTTGTCTAAATTAAACTCCATCTGCCATTCATCAGCCCACTAGTCCAATTGATCAAGATCCCATTGGAATCTGAGATAATCTTGGTGTCATCTGCAAACTTACTAACAATGCCTAGTAAATACTCATCCAAATCATTAACATAAATGACAAATAACAGTAGACACAGCAACAATTCTAGAAAGCCAGTGAGGATACAAAGATTTCTCTCAAGACCTCAGCAATTTCCTCCCTTGCCTCTCTCAGTATTCTGGGGTATATCCTATCAGGCCCTGAGGACTTGTCTAACTTAATCTTTCTCAAGAATCCCAATACCTCCTCCTTCTTGATCTCAACATGACCCAAACTATCTGCACACCCTTCCCCAGACTCATCATTTATTAAGTCCTTCCTTTTGGTGAATACTGACACAAAGTATTCATTTAATACCTCATCCATTTTCTCTGCCTCCATATAAAGATTCCCTCCCTTGTCCTTGATTGGGCCAACTCTCTCCCTGGTTACCCTCTTGCTCTTTATAAATGTATAAAAATGCTTGGGATTTTCCTAATTCATGCTGGCCAATGATTTTTCATGACCCATTTTAGCTCTTATTACGCCTTGCTTAGGTTTCTTTCTATTTTTCTTTTATTCCACACTTGCTTCATGAGTTCCTAGCCTCTTAGCATTGCTTATGCTTCCTTTTCCTCTTTGACTAGGCTCACAATATCTCCAGTATCCGCAGTAATTTGCTTTTATCTCACAATATCTCTTGTTATACAGAGTCCCAGAAACTTGCCATACTTATCCTTCACCCTTACAGGAATGTGCCAGTCCTGAATCCCTATCAACTTACAGTTGAAAGCCTCACACATGCCAGATGTTGATTTACCCTCAAACATCTTCCCCAATCAACATCCTTCAGTCCCTGCTTAATACTGCTGTAATTAACCTTTCTCAATTTAGCACCATCACTTGAGGACTATATTTATCTTTGTCCATCAGTACCTTAAAGCTTACTGAATTGTGGTTATTGTTCCCAAACTGTTCCCCTACTGTGACGTCAACTACCATACTGGGCTCATTCCCCAGTACCAGGTCCAATACAGCCCTTTCCTGAGTTGGACTATCTACATACTGTTTCAAGAAGCCCTCCTAGATGCTCCTTATAAATTCTGCCCCATCCACACCCTAACACTAAGTCCCAGTCAATATAGGGGAAATTAAAATCTCCCACCACAGCAACCCTGTTACTCTTACGCCTTGGCAAAATTTGCCTACATATCTGTTTCTCTATCTCCTGCTGGCTGTTGGTTAGTAAATCTCTAACATTGTGACTACACCCTTTCTATTCTTGGGATTTACCCATATTGCTGATGTATGAGCCCTTCGATGTGCTTTCCCGCAGTACAGCTGTGATATTTTCCTTAACCAGTAGTTCAATTCCCCCAGCTCTTTTATATCCCCCTCTATCCCACTTGAAACATCTTTATCCTGCAATGTTAAGGTGCTAATCCTGTACTTCCCTTAACCAAGTCTCTGTAATGGCAACAACATCATAGTTCCATGTACTAATCCAGGCCCTAAATTCATATGCTTCACCTGTTATACTTCCTGCATTGAAAAAAAAATGCATTTCAGTCCACCAGACCTTCTTTAATTAGCAACACAGCTTCTTCTTCCTCTGAATCTTACTGACCCTACTTTCTAGTTCCCCTTCAGTTAATCCACCCTTGCTTCCTACCTCCCTGACAAAGTAGTTTAAATCCTCTTGTGCGATACTAGCAAACCTCCGTGCCAGAATATCTACGTTTGGGTTCAAGTCCCATTTCAGTACTTGCTAGGCACAGAAAGAGAGTTCAAGTTGTGATTCAATGGGCAGATAATCAGCATAGAAATCCCTCCACCACCACCCCACTACTCCCCAAAGAGAAAGAAAAAAGTGGACAAAGATACGTTTAGAAAAAAAAATCACATTTTCTTTTGAAATCATTCATTATTTTCACTTCCTCCACTCTCGAAGGCAGTGAGTTCCAAGTCATTGCCATTCATTGCTTTAAACAGTTCTTCCTCACATCTCTATGTCAATTGATTAAAGCTTTAATTTGTGTAATTCTAGTCCTTGTACTAAGCACAAATGGCAACAGCTTTCTCTGCCTACCTTTTCTAAAAATAAAATATCTTCAACTGAATCTATCTGAACTGAAACACTCATTAAAGCAAACGTGCTCCTAGCTCTTCATTCTGCTTCCACGTAAAATTCAACATATCTCAGGGTCAGTGAGTAATGCATTAATTTAACAGCTCATTTAATTCTTCGAGACGTATTATTTAAAACAGACAATTTCTTCAACTTGATCAGTGAATAAAGTTAATTCCTCAATTAAAATACTTTTGTTCTCAATATCCTTCCTGGATGAATGAGTGTTATTTTACTGAAGCTGTGACAGAAATAGAACAGCTCACCAAACATTTCCAGAATTGTGTAAAAACATCTGACAGCATTCCCCCATGTATTCACCCATAAAGTCAATAATGTTCCAATATCATTATAAGCAATATAACATTTTAGTTACTCATTCTAATCAGAATTGATGACAAGTGTAGTTCTGGATCATATTCATTTCACACACTAGATTTTTTTTTCTGATGTTTTCAATCTATTTGCCTGAACCACCAAGAATTTCCTAGACCCAAGACACTGATGGTCATTGGTTACTCAATCCCAGAGTAAATATCAGCCTAGCATAATTGTCTAAGCACACACAACTTGGAAATATATCACTACTGCACCAAAACTCTGAAAATCCTGACTTAACAGTACTGTGGATGTAACTACATCACACAGTCTGCAATTATTCAAGAAGGCAATTCATCATCACCTTTTCAAAGATAGTTAGGGTTGGGCAACAAATACAGGCTTTGTCAATGATACTGACATCCTGTGAATAAATATTTCTAAAAAATAGATTTTGAAATAGTTAACAATATATATAATAGGATTTTTTGAACCATTTTATTATCCCCAACTCTCATTAGTCATCTAATTTCTGCAAAAATCTTTAAGGATAATTAAGAATATTCAAAGAGGCATTGCAAACCTGAGCATATGTTAACAGAGAATATTTGGTGGGAGAGTCTGCAGGCTCAAAGATCTTTTTTTATTACTTATCTAAATATTATATTTGCAGCTCAGCCCTTTGCCTCCCCTTATTAGGTTTCCCTTCTTCCCTCTATTAAATTTTTCTTCGTTTTCTTAGTTCTCACTCTCTGTTCAGGTAGATCTGCGGGCACCACTTGAGAAAGAACAGCGAGTTTTCCTAGCTAATAAATATCCCTTATTATGCACTGCAAAAAACAAAATGATTATATCATTGCTGTTGTGGGATCTTGCAGTGTGCAATTTGACTGCTACTTTTCATTCTGCTGGAAAGATTGGCATTTATTGACCATTCCTAGTTGCCCAGAGAAGATGATAGTGGGCATTCTTTTTTGATTTTGATTTGATTTATTATTGTCACATGTATTAGTATTCTTGAGTCATTGCTTGAGTTATTTTTACACAACAGAGTTGCTTGATGGACCACTTCAGAAAGCATTCAATAAACACATGATGGTGTGGTTTGGAATCAGATGCGGACCAGACCAATCCAAGATGATAGCTTTCGTTCACCAACATGAGCCAATGACAATGACAATTTTGTTTTAAATCCATATTGAGTTATTAATTGATTTCAAATTTGGAAAATAATGTGGTTGGTTTGAATTCAGTGGATTTCTTATCTTATAATGTAACCACAACATGACAGTACCCAATCACTGTACATATAACAGCAGTGACAAGACTTCACTTGCAATTCATTGGCTTGAATTACTTTGGGACATCGAGAAAACTCGAAGTGCTAATTAAATGTAAATTCCTTTTTACTGGAGTTCCTTTTCCAGGTTTTGTTGTCTGTGGATAGGGCCCAGTTAAATAGAACTAGTTCCTTTTTTTTTTCTTTTATTATCTTTAAGTCTCAACTAGTGATCTAGTTTTGGTTACATTTGGTGCACAAATTACAGTTGTTCCTAGCATTTACTTTTATTAATCATTGATCATGCTGCTTTTAAAATTACACCACTGTTATGTTTTGTACCTGAAAAAGATTCTAAATAAGTTAAATTAATCTCAAATATAAAATAGATGAATGTATTAATACCCACACTGTCTAATAATACATTCAAAAATTACTAAGATTATGTGAGTACTTGTGTGAAGAAATTCATTCTTTTGAACTATCTGCTAATTGGGTCAGTCACTCAAAGGAACAATGAGGGTGAAAAAGATTTCATTATGGATATCTTTTAGTCGAAGACTTTTATAACTATGACTAGATCTAAAGCCAAATGTTCAATTTTTGGTATTTGTTTGTCATCTACCTTCCATATTGAACTAGAAGTTTAGATTCCAACACAAATTTTATCAAAGGTACTCTTCAAATCATTTAACAAGTGAAGATTACCTTTAATCAAAGTCTGGAAATCTTCATGAGAGATCTTCTTGGACTGGAGATCAATCTTGAGTGCCATAAGCAGAGTGAAGAGGAATTTGTGATTCTCATATAGACCCCGCGCTGTATATCTGAACACTTCATAGGTGAGGTATTCAATGATGTTAGCAATTCGCTTAGAGGTGATCTGTGATTTTGCGGATTTCTCCATGGATATGTCAAAAATACCCAAGAACTGTCGAAGTGATGTCTGGTACATGACATTCACTAGACTCATTTCGACAATGAGGAAGTAAAGGATGCTGCCACGTGAAGCAACTGGCCGATACTCCTCACGAGCGGCATTGATCTTCACCTCTGTCTGTGCAGCTGTGTTCAGTTTGTCACTCACCTGGAAGTAAAATTAGATTTTCAAACTCCTTCATTTATCTATGACCATAAAGTAAATTTAAAAATCCATTCTTTCAGCTGTAATGAAAAATTGATTCAAACAATGTAGCAAAATGAATGTGATTAGCGCTCGTGCAGGATCCTGACCACAAGGATTCTGTTCCATGCAATCTCTGGGCTCAGTCCATTCCTAATTTTTTCTGTTTCTGTTTTTCCCCCATTATTTTTTGCATTTCCTGAGGAGCAGGACTGTGACACACAGTCTTGAATTTCATCTTTCAAAAACCTGTTTGCCGTCAGGATTGGAGAGGTAATGGGACAACAATCATCAGAAGCTTTCATGTTGCCATTTTAGGCAGGCCTCAATTTGGATGTGTAAATAGAACATAGAACATAACAGCACAGAACAGGCCCTTCGGCCCTCGATGTTGCGCCAACCAATTCAGAAAAAGCAATGACCCTCTAACCTAAACCATTCCCTTTTCATCCATAAACTTATCTACTGACCTCTTAAACACCCCCAAACTTGGCGCATCTACAACTGCAGCAGGCAGGGCATTCCATACCCTTACCACCCTCTGGGTAAAGAACCTACCTCTGACATCCGTCCTATAACTACCACCCCTTAATTTAAAGCTATGTCCCCTCGTGCTAGCTTTCTCCATCCTAGGAAAAAGGCTATCACTGTCCACCCTATCTAAACCTCTAATCATCTTATATGTTTCAATAAGGTCTCCTCTTAGCCGCCTTCTTTCTAACGAAAACAACCTCAAATCCCTCAGCCTCTCTTCATAAGACCTGCCCTCCATACCAGGCAACATCCTGGTAAACCTCCTCTGTACCCTCTCCAATGCCTCCACATCTTTCTTATAATGTGGGGACCAGAACTGTACACAATACTCCAAGTGCGGCCACATGAGAGTTTTGTACAGTTGCAACATGACGTTGCGGCTCCGAAATTCAATCCCCCTACCAATAAAAGCCAAGAGTCCGTATGCCTTCTTAACAACCTTATCGACTTGATTGCCAACTTTCAGGGATCTATGCATATATACACCAAGATCCCTCTGTTCATCAACACTATTAAGAGTTCTACCATTAGCCCTATAATCTTACACATTTGTTATTCCTGCCAAAGTGAATTACCTCACACTTTTCCACATTAAACTCCATTTACCACCTCTCGGCTCAGCTCTTCAACTTGTAAAAGCAAGGAGCTCTAATTAATATGTTAAAATGAGTGTTGTAAAATGCCATAAGATCAGCTCTTTTTTGCATTTCTGACAAGAAATCTTATGGCATTATAGGACACTCATTTTGACCTTATCAATTTGATCTTATGGCATTATAGGACACTCATTTTGATCTTATCAATTTGATCTTATGGCATTATAGGACACTCATTTTGCTCACGATTTGAACCATCCATAGTTTGTCGTTGAATTCAGCTAACCAGTATGTTTTTCGAACTGTGGAAGGAAACCAGAGTATCCAGAGAAAACCCACGCAGATGCAGGGAGAACGTGAAGACTCCACACAGACAGTCACCCAAGTTGGGAATCAAACCCAGGTCGCTGGCACCGGGAGGCAGCAGTGCTAACCACTGCGTCACTGTGCCACCCCATGGAATTCACTGAAACGGAGAAACTGGAGGGAAATGGAGCTGAGGTACAGATCATATGTAACTTAATAGTGGATAAGGTTTGAGAGACTGAATGAGCTATTCCTATATTCCTCTCCTTTAAACAGCTTCTAAAGGGCCACTTCACACTTGATGCTGCTACACTTCCTATCTTCTGAAACAGTGAGCTAGCTATAAATGTTACACTTAAAACATTGGGCGGGATTTTCCAGCGGCACTTGCCCTGACACTGGAAAATCTCGCCCAAGATCAATGGACCTTCCCACACCCGCTGCAATTCCCATGATGGGCAGAACGAGAAAATTTGCCTCATATATTTCAATGAGTTTGGTTCTCAAAGGTTGATCAGACTTCCAGCCAATATCATTGGTGTGGGAAAGTCCACTGCTCTTCTGATGTGATCTATTTTACATTCAATTTCCTTCAGCTTCAGGTTTTTTTTTAAGTCTCAAAATTTTGATTTGAACCAAATGGATAGATGTAACTGGACCTGAAAGGAACATTAATGTGTGAGATTTTCTGGCCTACTCACCAGAAACTGGAAAATCCCACCCGAGGTCAACTGACATTTTCATAATCCGTTTTCCCTGCCATCCAATTTCTTTGGTGGCCGGAACGGGAACATTATGGATCAAGGAGCCAGGCCTAGAACAATATTTTTCTCAGTCATTCTTACCTCCTCAGCTGTTATCTTAGTGACCTGAAGTACTTCAATCAATGATTCGTCCTCCACCAGAGAGCCTTCTGTGCTGGTTAGACGATATAACAAGTTATCTTCCAATTCTTGCATTCTCCGCTTGTTTGATGTGACTTCTTCCATCAATTGCACCCTCTCTGCTTCCAACTCCTAGTGTACAACCACAGCAATTAAATACATTAATAGTCTGAAAGTTCTTGACAATGGCCCCAGTCACCAAGTATGAATCCTGCTACAGCCACTAAATCTTGCAATTTGAGATCTTTCCACCGCCAGTGACATGATCAGGTTCACACTCTCACTGGACGTGAAATTTCCATGAATTTAATTAGATTTCAATATAAGTAAAGGGCTTGATGATGTGGCATTGGCTCACGATGAATCCTCGTCCCTTGTGACATAATGTTGTGTTGTCGCAACTCATTAATTGTTTTCAAAAGGAAAAACCAGTTGTGATCACCATATCAGGGATACAGAGGTGGTGGGAGGGACAGGACATTGAAAGACAGGACTTGGCATTGCCCCCTGATCCAAAGCTTTCAATCACATGGTTAGAATTGATGCATCTGATGTGATCAGATAGAAAACTGCCCACTTTCCCAAATATTTAAAAAGTGTACTAATCGACTACGTATAGAAAACTCCTCAATGCAGAAATCCACACAAAGGGCAGAAAAGAGACCAGGGTGGAAGCCACATCACTTTTTATGACTCTAGCTGCCACAAGATAACATTAAATGCCCACTGTGAATTTTAGTGAATGAGTGAGCGATTGAGTGAGTGAGTGTAGGTGTGTAAGCTATATGAATAAGTGGGTAGGTTGGTGTGGTAAGTGGGTAGGTGATACCTGCGTGAGGTGTTAATAAACAGGATGGAAGGTTGATAGGTGGGAGGTGGGTGAGTGGGTAGCTGGGTCAGGAAATAGGAGTTGTTATATCAGAGACTAGGCAGGATGGGTTGGGGAGGTGGAAGGATGGTTGAGCTGGTCTGATGAGGTTGAGGGTAGTCATATTGGGTCAGGATTCGAGGAGACTAGTTAGACTGGGGCAGTCAGTGCAAATGATTTTGGGTCAATTGTACAATTAGAAAGAAATTAAACTAGGATTCTCCTGTCTAACATTTAGTTTTCTGTTCATTCATAGGATGTGGGCATCGCTGGTTGGGCCAGCAGTTATTGCCCATCCTCGAGGGCATTTAGGAGTCAAACATATTACTTGGGGTCTGGAGTCACATGCAAGTCAGACAGGGTTAGAAGGACAAATTTCCTTCCTTAAAGGACAAGAGTAAACTAAATATGTTTTTAGAACATTCAATAATGGTTTCTCAGTCATTACCAGATTTTTATTTTCCAGATTTTTCTCCAATTCAATTTCACAGTCTTCTATGGTGAGATTCGAATACATTCCCCAGAGTATTAGCCTGGGTCTCTTGATGTTGTACAAGACATTGGTATGGTCACGCTTGAAATATTATGTGCAGTTCTGATCACCCTTTATAGATGGGATATTATTAAACTAAAAAGAGTGCAGAAAAGATTTGCTACGATGCTACCGGGACTTGATGGTTTGAGTTACAAGGAGAGGCTGAATAGACTGGGACTTTCTTCTCTGGAGCGTAGGAGGCTGAAGATATTTTCCCAAAGGTAAGGAAGTCTAAAACTGGAGGCATGGGTTTAAGGTGAGTAGGGAGAGATACAAAAATAGTCCAGAATGGCAATTTTTTCACACAGTGCATGGTAAATCTCTGGAACAAGCTGCCAGAGGTAGTAGCAGAGGCAGGTCAATTTTGTATTCTAAAAAGCGTTTATACAGTTATATGGGTAAGGTGAGTATAGAAGGAAAGGGGCCAAGTGCGGGCCATTGGGACTAGCTTAGGAGTTAAAAAAGGGCATGACATGGATAAGTTGGGCTGAAGACCCTGTTTCCATGTTGTAAACCTTTATGACTCTATGACTCCATCATTCCAATGGAAATAAAACAAGTTTCCCCAACCTCTCCTCCTAGCGAATGCCCTCCATACCAGACAACATCCCTGCTAAATCTTCTCTGTACATATAGATTGAGTGAGCCAGACTAGTTACAATACAACAGAGAAGACATTTCTGGAGTTTATACAGGATAGTTTTCTGGAGCAATGTGTTGAAGAACCAAAGAACAAAGAATAAAGAAATGCACAGAACAGAAACAGGCCCTTCGGCCCTCCAAGCCTGTACCAGTCATGATAACTAAACTAAAAACAATTCTGTTCTTACTCAGTCTGTAACCGTCTATTCACCCGCCACCCTGTCCCCCCCCCCCCAACCCATACACATCCATATACCCCTCCAAGTGCTTCTTATATTTTGCTAATCTTTCTTCTTCCACTACCTTCTCTGGCAGCATTTTCTAGGCAGTCACCACTCTTTGCATAAAAGCTTCCCCCACACATCTTCCTTAAACTTTCCCTCTCTCACCTTGAACCTGTGTCTCTTGTTAATTGACACATCCACCCTTGGAAAGAGCCTCTGAAATCCAGCCTGTCTTTGCATCTCATAATTTTGTAGACCTCTATCGGCCTTTCCAGTAAAAACAATCCTAATTTTTTCAACCTCTCCTCATAGCCATCACCCTTGAGACCAGGCAACAGCTTGGTGAACCTTCTTTGCACTCTCTCCAATGCTTCCACTTCTTTCCACCAATGAGAGTCTAGGCCATTTTAGACTGGGTATTATGCAATGAGGAAATGCAATTTGTTTGTGAGAAACTCTTGGGGATAAATGTAATAATATGCTAGAACTCTTTATTAAGGTGGATAGTGAGGTAGATGATTCTGATACCCAAGTCTTTAATACCAATAAAGGTAATTCTGATGATATAAGGCATGCATTGGATTTGATGGACTGGGAAACTGCTGAAAGGAAGGACAGTGAACAGGTGATAGCATGCATTCAAGGAACAAATAGGTAAACTCCAAAGGTTGTTTATTCCTATTTGGCACAAGAATGGAAAGATAAGAAAACTGTGGATGTTATCCACTTCACAAACGAATACATGAATAATGTATCAGAAGTTCTGAGAAATTTTAGTGAGGAGTTGAAGGAAATCAGAATTAAAAGAGAATGGATTTTGTGGAAAGTGATGGGATTGAAGTTGAATAAATTTCCAGGGCTTAATAAGCTTTATCCCAAAGTAGTTAAGAAAGTGGCCCTAGAAAGGTAGATCCATTGGTGATCATTTTCCAAAATTCTTTGAACTCTGGAATACTTCCCATAGATTGCAGGGTAGCTACTGTAATCCTGCTATTCATAAAGAGAGATAGGGAGGAAACAGGGAATTATAGACCAGTGAGTCTCGCATCAGTAGTAGGAAAATTGCTAGAACCCATTATCAAGGATTTCACAGCACAGCACTTGGAAAGTAGTGGTATAATCAGACAAAGCCAGCATGGACTTACAAAGAGGAAATCATGCTTAATGAATCTACTGAAATTCTTTGAGGATGTAACTTGTACAGCTGACCAGGGAGAACCGGTGGATGTGGTTTATTTAAACTTTCAGAAGACTTTCAACAGGACTCACAGAGCAGACAATTATGTAAAGTTACAGCACATTGGATTGTGGATAGTGTCTTGAAACGGAAAGAAAGCTGGTTAGCAGATAGATTGCAAAAAGTTGGAATAAATTGATTTTTTCCAATTGGCAGTTAGTGACTGGTGGGGTTCCACGGGAACCTGTGCTAGGATCCCAGCTGTCCACATTACATATTAATGACTTGGTTGAAACAACTAAATATATCGCAAAATTTGCAGATGATACAAAATTGAGTGAACAGGTGAGTTGTGAGGCAGATGCAGAGATGCTTCAGCATGATTTGGGCAGGCTGAGTGTGTGAGCATGGCGGATGCAATATGAGGTAGATAAATGTAAGGTTACCCACTTCAGTAGCAAAAATAGGAAGGGACCTTATTACTTGAATGGATGTAAATTGAAAGAGATTGATACTCAGTGAAACTTTGGTGGCCTCATGCATCAGTTGCTAAAATCGTGCAGGTACTGCATGTGGTAAAGAAGGCAAATAATATGTTAGCCTTAATAGCGAGAGGATTTAAGTATAAGGATGGGGATGCTTTACTGCAATTGAATAGGGCATTGGTACAGTTTTGGTGTCTTTATCTGAGGAAGATATAGGGGGAGTACAGCGAAGGTTTACCAGGCTGATTCCTGGGATGGCAAGTCTGACATATGAGGAGAGATTAAGTCAGCTGGGACTATACTTATTGCAGTTTAGAACAGTGAGAGGGGATCTCATAGAAACTTATAGAATTCTAACAGGGTTAGACAGGGTAGGTTCAGAAAAAATGTTCCCGATTGTGGATGAGTCCAGAACTAGAAGTCATAGTTTATGGATAAGGGATAAAGCTTTAAGCACTGAGGTGAGGTGAAATTACTTCACCCAGAGGGTGGTGAATGTGTAGAATTCACTGCCACAATAAGTAGAGACCAAAACGTTACACGATTTAAAGAAGGAATTAGATATAGCTCTAGAGGCTAAAGGGATCAAAGAATATGGGGGGAAAGACAGGAATAGGGTATTGAATTTGATGATCAACCATTGTCATAATGAATGGCTCAGCAGGCTTGAAGCGCCAAATGGCCTAATTCTACCTCTATTTTTTATTTATGTTTATGTATGTCTCCATTTCTGACCTCTTTGGTAGACAAGGCAGTTCACATATGCATGGAAAATTGCCACCACACCCTGCAAACATTGTTAAAACAGCTGCCATACATCAAGATGGGCACATCTTAGCATTTGTGCTGCACAGATATTCAGGACATGTCTGCTGTTTGATACACCAAAGACTGCAGCGTGCCTGTTTACAATAAGGTGTCAAGCTTTCCCAATCTATAACTCATTTTGCTAATCTTCTTATCACATATTCTCACAAAACTCAAATCGCATAACATAATTTTTGTGCACATTGCTTCCCTGTCAAATTTACTACATGCAACATGACAGCTCTAAAAAATTAAGCAATATCAGGTATATCAATCTTGAAAACTCATCTAATTACTCCAGCCAGAAATCTTCAGAGGAAAATTGCTAAATAAGTTTTAACTTCAAATGGAAGCACACTTTTGCACAATTTTGTTATAAATTTAGAAATACATGTCTTAAAGATTTCAAAGTAAAAAATAATTGCTCCTTGTAAGAGGAAAATTTAAGAAAGGTCAAAATTTCTGGATTTTTAATTCCAAAGATGTGAAGCATGTTGTAGTACTCTAAGTTGACTGAGAGTGCTGTTATGGAAAAGATAACTGTATGGGTCCAGGTACAGCAGGTACTCACTTATGTATGTTCAGGACAGAGTCTCAGTCCACCCATATTTTCAGTAGTATTCTGGGTTTAGATTTCAAATTATCTATTTCTTTAAGGTTATCTTTCAGTTCTCTCCTTTCTAGTACACTCCAAACCTAAATGTTCCTCTGTTCTTTTGACTAGCCTCCCATTTTCCATGTTCTGTGTGTGTACTTCACTGAAATCTCTGCTGCCCATATACACAAAATACCACCAACCATTCCTTTTTCTGTTGAACTATAGTGGCTTCTGCAGTTTCAGTTTACAAGTCTCACCCTTCATGGTCTTGGGCCAGATTTTCATGGTTATTTTAGGACCACAGAAATCCCACAGTGCAGAAGGAAGTCATTTGGCCCATTAAGTCTGGACTGACTCTCTGAAAGAGCATCTTACTCAGGCCCATATCCCCATCCTATCTCTGTAACCTCACACATTTACCAGGCTAAGCCACATAACTTACACACCTTTGGAAAAAAACTGAAGCACCTGGAGGAAACCCACATAGACATAGGGAAAACTTGCAAACTCCACACAGATAATCATCCAGGCCAGAATTGAATACAGTGCTAACCACTGTGCCACTATGAGTTATGATTGGGAAAATATACAGCTGGAACTGCAAAGAAAACAGCCAGCTAGAAACATCCCCAGATGTCCTATCCCCATTTCCACTCTTGGTCATTTTCACAAGGAGTAGTAAAATTGTTTTGCTTCCTTTATAGTCCACCATAACACGTAATATGAGTTTTTATATATATATCTGTGTTCAAGTAAATGAAAGATTTAACTACCCATTAAACATTGTGTTTGTCAGATTGTTACTTCTGCCAACTGGCAAACTATCAAGTAAAAGATCAAACTTGTAATTGTGGCAAAGGCTTCAGACAAATTTAAAAAGTTCAACAAATAGATAAAAGGAGAGAGTAAATTTTACAGTATTGAAAGTGTAGCTTGGTATGATAACAAAGGCAATTTTTAAAAAGGTTTTTCCTATGCTTGCATTTAGCCTGGACATCTGTTGAGATAGATTCTGAAGTCAGCTTGCTTCTTGGGTTAGGGGCTCCTGGCTGTAATCCAATCATTTTACAAGTTTACACAGTTGGTTTGAATAGTCAGGTGGTTTCCTTGGTGTGTTTAATAGACCATTCAATAACTTCAAACTGTTAGAATCAGCTTGTGAGTTCTGTTCCAAGGTGAAGGGGTAGGGCTTAAGAGAGAGCAATGTGAGGAAGTGAGGGGCTAAGGGTGAAAGGACATGGGGTAAGGATAAGAGGATGAAGGGATGAGTGTAGTGAGGAGGCAAAGTGTAAGGGGGGGGGGTTTCAATTTATTATAAGGTATAAATTTCTTCATGATTTAGCACAACCTTCACTGCTGATTCCATTGGAAGAATTTACCGATGATTTGGGAATGAAAATGGGCCTATTAATTTCATGTTCAGTGGCAGGCCAATTAGATGCTATTTCCTGGCAACCTGACAGGGAATCTCCCAATTCCTGACTGCAAGATGAAAATCCAGCCCCTTGTCCATCCCTATTTCTGAACATTGCTCAATCAACTTTTCTAGAACCACCCATTCCTTCAACTCTTACAAATCCATCCATCCCTCCCATTATTTCACTACTAGTAACCATGCTCTTAGCTGTCTAGACCCCACACTCTGGAATCTCTCACTAAACTTCTTCTCTTTTATGATCTGCCTTGAAAATCAAAAAACCTGATTGATCAAATAACTCTCTCAGTAGCTGCTCCTTGAGTTTGATGTTTGATGTGGTTACACCTCTACGAAGTGCCATTTTTCTACACTAAATGTGCAGCATGAATGCAGGTTGATGTTTTTGAAGCATCAAGTGTCTTCACTTGTTCTCAGCAACACAGTACTTAAGGTGATCCAGAGCACAGTATTCATGATGCTGATGAAAAGTCAGCAATTATGTTAACTTGGCTTCTCCTTCCTACCTGAGTTACTAAATAGATTCTGTTCGTGTGTTTTATTCGCAGCATAGTTTGATCACAAAATTCCTCTGACTTGTTTTAGATTTGCAGATTAATATTGGCTTTGTTAATTACTAGTCTACAATGTTTGAATATGTTTTTGTCAAGTGTGCTAGCAACCATAGCTGCATTCTTTCTTACACAATTCATGAAACACATGTGCTCTTTCCTATTTGCAGTACACCATATCTTTTTGCATCATTATGTCCATTTATATTTTGTTTAACTAGATCAATTCCCATTTGATCTAATTTGCTAATTTAACCAATTGACACCGCACTTCTGTAAGATCAGTCGATACTCATTAACTAGAGGGTATAATTTGAAAACCACTATGAGAAGAACAAATGGAGAGTTCAGGTGATTTAATGGGTTACCAGAAAACAGTGATGAAAGCAACATTCACAACAGTCTTTAACATAGAAATGAATGCACTTTAGAAAGATGAAAATTTAAAAGAGCACGGGCAAAGGCGACAATTCCTTCACAAAGCTGGGATAGTCAAGACAGCCTGTGAACTATATAATATTATGCACTTTCTTTTCATAGCTAACATAATAGCAATTTGCAAACTATGCCAGAATTTTTAGGTGGATTATTGATGTGAGAGTAATCCATTTCAATAGAGGTTAGTTAAACCTGAATTATGTAAATTTTCAAATAATCTGTACAGAGATACCAGTGTAAAGGTCAACCATTAAAATTTAGCATCAACCACTCAGTTAACCAATGAATAAAGACTGCATATCTGACATCAAGATGTGAAGGCATAGGAACTTACATGAAGTTACAGCTTACGCAGTCGACAATAGTTCCATTTGGTCCCTCTTATGTAGTAAATTGGCATCCCAACATGTATTGTTTTTAATAGAATGTTGATTCAGGTTTGTAAGGTGGGATTCTCTGGCTGTGCTCACCTTAAAATCGGAGATTCCCGCCCGACTTCAAAGGACCTTTACATGATCCGCACCCACTCCCTTCCCGTCCATCAGAATTCCAATGGAGAGCAGTATGGGAGAATTCCAGCCGTAACTCCCCATTTCCCACGCTTTCCAGATAAGGCATAACAATAGTGCGGACGATCTTCCCATACTCAATGCTCCAAATTCAACACCTGAATTGTTCTCAGGATCACCAATTGATAATTCAGAAGGATAATTTTCAAAGACCAAGAAAAGCTGATAATTTTCGTCCAGATAAAATTAAAGATAATTTAATTACAAAAAATATTGATATGTCTAAAATTTGCCAATTATGTGAAAATAATAACTAGTTTAGTCATTCATGGGACATGGGCTTTGCTGGCTGGTCAGCATTTATTGCCCATCCCTTGTTGCCCGAGGCTGTTGAGAGTCAACCACGTTGCTGTAGCTCTGGAGTCACATATAGGTCAGACCAGATAAGTATAGAACATAGAACATAGAACATTACAGCGCAGAACAGGCCCTTCGGCCTTCGATGTTGCACCGACCAATTATGAAAAAAGCAATGACCCTCCAAACTAAACCATTCCTTCTCTTCCATAAACTTATCAACTAACCTCTTAAACGCCACAAAACTTGGCGCATCTACAACTGACGCAGGCAGGGCATTCTACTCCCTAACCACCCTCTGGGTAAAGAACCTACCTCTGACATCCGTCCTATAACTATCACCCCTTAATTTAAAGCTGTGTCCCCTCGTGCTAGCTTTTTCCATCCTAGGAAAAAGGCTATCACTGTCCACCCTATCTAAACCTCTAATCATCTTATATGTTTCGATCAGGTCCCCTCTTAGCCGCCTCCTTTCTAACGAAAACAACCTCAAATCCCTCAGACTCTCCTCATAAGACCTGCCCTCCATACCAGGCAACATCCTGGTAAACCTCCTCTGTACCCTCTCCAATGCCCCCACATCTTTCTTTTAATGTGGGGACCAGAACTGCACACAATACTCCAAGTGCGGCCGCACTAGAGTTTTGTACAGTTGCAACATGACGTTGCGGCTCCAAAATTCAATCCCCCTACCAATAAAAGCTAAGACTCCGTATGCCTTTTTAACAACCTTATCGACTTGACTGCCTACTTTCAGGGATCTATGCACAAATACACCAAGATCCCTCTGTTAGAACATAGAACATAGAACATAGAACACTACAGCACAAACAAGCCCTTCGGCCCACAAGTTGTGCCGAACACATCAAAACCTACCCAGCCATAGACCTATCTATAACCCCCAATCCCATTGGATCCCATATACTCATCCAGAAGTCTTTTAAAAGACCCCAGCGAGTTCGCCTCGACAACCACCGACGGCAGCCGATTCCATTCACTCACCGCCCTCTGAGTGAAAAACTTTTCCCTAGCATCCCCTCTGTACTTGCTTCCCTGCACCTTAAATCTGTGCCCTCTCGTCGCGACCATTTCAGCCCTGGGAAATAGTCTCTGAGAGTACACCCTATCTATTCCTCTCAACATCTTGTAAACCTCTATCAGGTCGCCTCTCAACCTTCGTCTCTCCAGGGAGAATAGTCCCAGCTCCCTCAACCTGTCTTCATAAGGCATGCCTCCCAATCCAGGCAACATCCTTGTAAATCTCCTCTGCATCCCTTCAATAGCTTCCACGTCCTTCCTATAGTGAGGCGACCAGAACTGCGCACAGTACTCCAAGTGTGGTCTGACAAGGGTCCTATAAAGCTGCAGCATTACCTCCTGACTCCTGAACTCAATCCCTCGATGAATGAAGGCCAGTACACCGTAAGCTTTCTTAACCACATCCTCCACCTGGGAGGCCGATTTGAGAGTCTTATGGACCCGGACCCCAAGATCCCTCTGCTCTTCCACACAGCTAAGACTCCTACCTTTGATAGTGTACTCATTCATCCCGTTGGATCTGCCAAAATGGACCACAACACATTTATCCGCGTTGAAGTCCATCTGCCACTTCTCCGCCCAGTCTTGCATCCTGTCGATGTCTTCTGCAACTTCTGACATCCCTCCAGACCATCCACAACACCACCGACCTTCGTGTCATCGGCGAACTTACTCACCCATCCCTCCACTTCCTCATCCAGGCCATTTATGAAAATGACAAACAGCAAGGGTCCTAGAACAGATCCCTGGGGCACTCTACTGGTGACCGACCTCCATGCAGAAAAAGAGCCATCCACAACCACCCTCTGCCTTCTGCAGGCAAGCCAGTTCTGGATCCACAAGGCCAAAGCCCCTTGGATCCCATGCCCTCTCACCTTCTCAAGAAGTCTTGCATGTGGGACCTTGTCAAATACCTTGCTGAAGTCCATGTACACCACGTCCACTGCTCTTCCTTCGTCAATGTGTTCAGTCACATTTTCGAAGAACTCAATTAAGCTCGTAAGGCACGACCTGCCTTTTACAAAACCATGCTGACTATTTCTAATCAACCTAAACTTCTCCAAATGCTCGTAAATCTTGTCCCTCAGAAGCCTCTACATCAGCTTACCAACCACTGAGGTCAGACTCACCGGTCGGTAATTTCCAGGACTATCCCTGTTCCCCTTCTTGAAAATAGGGACCACATCCGCAATCCTCCAATCCTCCGGAACCTCTCCCGTCTCCATCGACGACACAAAGATCATCGCTAGGGGCTCTGCAATGACATCCCTCACCTCCCACAATAACCTGGGGTACATCCCATCTGGTCCCGGAGACTTGTCTATCTTGATAGCTGTTCATCAACACTATTAAGAATCCTACCATTAGCCCTATACTCTACACATTTATTATTCCTGCCAAAGTGCATTACCTCACACTTTTCCGCATTAAACTCCATTTGCCACCTCTCAGCCGAGGTCTGCAACTTGTCCAAGTCTCTCTGCAAACTATAACACCCCTCTTCACTATCTACCACTCCACCGACTTTAGTGTCATCTGCAAATTTACTAATCTATCCTTCAATACCCTCATCCAGATCATTTATAAAAATTACAAACAGCAGGGGCCCCAAAACAGACCCCTGAGGCACACCACTTGTAACCGACCTCCACGATGAATATCTCCCATCAACCACCACCCTCTGTCTTCTATCTGCTAGCCAATTCCTAATCCAATTAGCTAAAACACCCTCTATCCCATACATCTGCATTTTCTGCAGAAGCCTTCCATGGGCCACCTTATCAAACACCTTACTAAAGTCCATATATACCACATCAACCGCCTTACCCCCATCCACCTCTTTGGTCACTTTTTCAAAAAACTCAATGAGGTTAGTAAGGCACGACCTACCCTTCACAAAACCATGCTGACTATCCCCAATCAATTCATTTCTCTCTAAATAACTATAAATCCTATCCCTAATAATTCTCTCCAATACTTTGCCCACAACAGAAGTAAGACTCACTGGCCTATAATTCCCTGGAAGGTCTCTCTTCCCCTTCTTGAACAATGGGACCACATTCGCTATCCTCCAGTCTTCCGGAACTATACCCGTAACCAACGACGACCTGAAGATCAGAGCCAGAGGCTCTGCAATCGCCTCTCTTGCCTCCCAGAGAATCCTAGGGTAAATCCCGTCCGGCCCAGGGGACTTATCCAACTTCAAACCCTCAAGAATATCTAGCACATCCTCCCTATCTACTTCAATACTTTCCAGTTTGCAACCCTGTACCTCAGTGTTCTCCACAACTACATTTACATCTCCCTGCGTGAATACCGAAGAGAAATATTTGTTCAGTGCCTCTCCAATCTCTTCAGGCTCCACGCACAACTTCCCACTGCTGTCTATGACTGGCCCTAATCTTGCCCTAACCAATCTTCTATTCTTAACATATCTAAAGAAAGCTTTAGGATTCTCCTTAATCCTATCAGCCAAAGTCTTCTCGTGTCCCCTCTTAGCTCTCCTCAACTCACTCTTTAGCTCCCTCCTGGCTAATCTATAGCTATCCATTGCACTAACCGAGCCTTCAAGCCTCATCCTGACATAAGCCTCCTTTTTCCTTTTAACCAGCGAATTAACTTTTTTCGTACACCAAGGTTCCCTTACTCGACCATTTCCTCCTTGCCTGACAGGGACATACTTATCAAGGACTCGAGCAGCTGCTCCTTGAATAAGCTCCACATTTCAGATGTTCCCAGTCCCTGTAGTTTCCTAGTCCAACCTATGCACCCTAATTCTCTCCTTATGGCCTCATAATTACCATTCCCCCAGCTATAACTACTGCCCCCAGCTTCATGCCTATCCCTATCCATCACTAAGGTGAACGTAACCGAATTGTGGTCACTATCACCAAAATGTTCACCAACGTCCAAGCCTAACACCTGGTCTGGCTCATTGCCCAGCACCAAATCCAATGTAGCCTCACCTCCAGTTGGCCTATCTACATACTGAATCAAAAAACCTTCCTGCACACTTTGTACAAAAACTGACCCCTCTAATGAGCTAGAGCTATAGCTATTCCAATCAATATTAGTAAAGTTAAAGACCCCATAACAATTACCCTATTACTTTCACTCCTGTCCAGGATCAACTTTGCAATCCTTTCCTCTACCTTTCTAGAACTTTTAGGAGGTCTATAAAAGACTCCCAACAGGGTGACCTCTCCTCTCCTGTTTCTAATCTCAGCCCATACTACCTCAACAGACAAGTCCTCATCAAACTTCTTTTCTGTCACTGTGATACAGCCTTTGACTAATAATGCCACTCCTCCCCCCCTTCTACCTCCTTCTCTACTCCGACTAATGCATTTGTACCCCGGAACCTGCAACATCTATCCCTGTCCCTGCTCTACCCAAGTCTCTGAAATGGCCACAACATCAAAGTTCCAGGTACTGGTCAAACCTGCAAGTTCCTCCACCTTATAGCGAATACTTCTTGCATTAAAGTATATGCATTTCAAACCATGCCCTACTCCACCCGTACGCTGCTGTGTTTTACAGTTCTCCTCTATGATCCCCCTATTCTCATCCCTCTTAGCACCCCAACTACTCAGGATCCCACCCCCCCTCTGAATCAGTTTAAAGCCCCCTGCATAGCCTTTGCAAATTTTCCCCCCAAGATATTAGTTCCCCTCTGGTTCAGGTGTAGACCATCTCTCTTGTAGAGGTCCCACCTATCCCAGAATGAGTCCCAATTGTTCAGGAACCTGAACCTCTCCCTCCTGCACCATCCCCGCAGCTATGAGTTCAAACATTCCCTCTCTCTGTTCTTCTCTAAACTATCCCTTGGCACAGGCAAGAGTCCAGAGATAACCACTCTGCCAGTTTGGCCCTAAGCTTCCACCCCAGCTCCACAAATTTCTGTTTAATATCCCCTTCCCTTGTCCTACCTCCATCATGTGTCCCTACATGAACTATGACTTGGGGCTGACTCCCCTCTCCCTTAAGAATCTTAAAAACCCGCTCTGAGACATCCTGGACCCCAGCCCCTGGGAGGGAACACACCAGCCCTGAGTCCCTTTTATTACTATTTACTCTCCTATCTGTCCCCCTAACTATGGAGTCTCCAATTACCAGGCCCAATCTCTTATTCCCCCTACCCACCTGAGCATTCTCAGCAGGCTCACCCCCCAGGGACCTGCTCCCTTTGGCCATCTCCAGTTGATTCTTCCTCAACTGTAGCCTCCAGGACAGAAAATTTGTTTTGGAGGGGAACAGCCCCAGGGGATTGTCTACCCGATTGCTTCTTACAACGTATGGCAGATTTCCTTCCATAAAAGATATTTTCAACAATGGCTTTTTCCATTTTTTATTGAATTAAAATTCTACCATTTGTCATGGCAGAATTCAAACCCGGGACCCCAGAACATCAGTTGAGTTTCTGGATTAATAGTCTAGCGATAATAACACTAGCTAACGCCTTCCTTTAATTTGTATTAAATCTAATGTAGTCTAATATAGAAATATTACAAGTCTAATATAAAAAGATTGATCAATATACTGAAAAAATTGTAAGCACTGCAACATTCTTTTTGGTCTATTGTTCATTAGTTGCTATGAGTCAGCTTTATTTCATATGCATTTTATTTAGTATTGACTTCCTGTTTCTTATTTCTTTGTTGTTTGTCTTTACCTACCTGTTTCTCAATTAGGATGACTCGACCAAGAAGCTGGTCTTCTAGCCCTCTCATTGTGACAGTAAAGTCGATAATGGCAGTCTTAGCACTGATCTCAGGAGTGTAAGCAGGATTTGCCAGTTTGGTGGTGATATACAAGGTGAACCCCATCATCACATCAATTTCTTTGTCACCAACTTTTACCTATCATCAAAAAAAGGGTGTAATGTGATTACTACTGCTCATTAATTTTTTTGCATATCCTGCAAATTTAAAATATAAATGAATAAATGTTCTTTGTAAAAGTAAGTACTGGCCGCCTGTTCAGAGTAATTATTTAGAAGGCAACACATCACATTTTTGAAAGACTTGAGAAAACAAATGCATAATGATAACATAATATTGAACCAAAGAGAATTAAATGTTTAATAAAGAATATGTTTATGAATTTACATGAGATTGTATGGCTGTGGCTTAGCAGGGTAGCTATTGTTCAAAGATTTAAAATATAGAAGTCAGCTCTGTCCATGTCTAATCTGTGCTCAACTTCAAAAAACAGTGAAATATTAATACAATTAATAGTGCAGTGCACCATTGATCTTGAATGCTGACACACATTCTAACCTTACAATTTATAGTTGATTTGCAAAAATTAGTTTTGTGTACAGTCCAAAATTACTACCAAAAATTCAGCAGCTATTGATGTTAGAAGATGAGAATGTACAGATGGGACATACAACTAAACTTCACTTGGACTTTCAGAGGCAATGGGTACATTCAACCAGAAACCCCAGTGACAATGCGAACCAAAGGATCCCACCACTGGCCAACTGGGGGCCATGTCCACCATGCGTGGAAAATCCTTCCCATGATTCGACAGAGTTGTTGATTCTTCGCGATCTGAATATCACTAGTTTTTGAACATGGAACTCTACATACCATGATGAATGGAGTAACTTATTCTCTATTTACTAAGTAGACCATTCATTGCTCTCTGCAATTTTTAAAACATATAAAACATTCCAGTTGCTGATCGTGGCTCCATGATTTAGCATATTAATGCTGGTCCTGCAGCAAAAAGATTATCTAAAGAAGATGAGAACCAGGGACCTTCAGTTTTGCCAGCACAACCTTTAAAATGAGCTACATAAACACAACAATGAAAACATCTGAAATGTGGAGCTTATTCAAGGAGCAGCTACCGCAAGTCCTTGATAAGTATGTCTCCGTCAGGCAAGGAGGAAATGGTCGAGTAAGGGAACCATGGTGTACGAAAAAAGTTAATTCGCTGGTTAAAAGGAAAAAGGAGGCTTATGTCAGGATGAGGCTTGAAGGCTCAGTTAGTGCAATGGATAGCGATAGATTAGCCAGGAGGGAGCTAAAGAGTGAGTTGAGGAGAGCTAAAAGGGGACACGAGAAGACTTTGGCTGATAGGATCAAGGAGAATCCTAAAGCTTTCTTTAGATATGTTAAGAATAGAAGATGGGTTAGGGCAAGATTAGGGCCAGTCAGAGACAGCAGTGGGAAGTTGTGCGTGGAGCCTGAAGAGATTGGAGAGGCACTGAACAAATATTTCTCTTCGGTATTCACGCAGGGAAATGTAAATGTAGTTGTGGAGAACACTGGGATACAGGGTTGTAAACTGGAAAGTATTGAAGTAGATGAGGAGGATGTGCTAGATATTCTTGAGGGTTTGAAGTTAGATAAGTGCCCTGGGCCGGACAGTATTTACCCTAGGATTCTCTGGGAGGCGAGAGAGGTGATTGCACAGCCTCTGGCTCTGATCTTTAGGTCGTCGTTGGTTACAGGTATAGTGCCGGAAGACTGGAGGATAGCGAATGTGGTCCCATTGTTCAAGAAGGGAAATAGAGACTTTCCTGGGAATTATAGACCGGTGACTCTTACTTCTGTTGTGGGCAAAGTATTGGAAAGAATTATTAGGGATAGGATTTATAGTTATTTAGAGAGAAATGAATTGATTGGGGATAGTCAGCATGGTTTGTGAAGGGTAGGTCGTGCCTTACTAACCTTATTGAGTTTTTTGAAAAAGTGACCAAAGAGGTGGATGGGGGTAAGGCGGTTGATGTGGTATATATGGACTTTAATAAGGCGTTCGATAAGGTGGCCCATGGAAGGCTTCTGCAGAAAATGCAGATGTATGGGATAGAGGGTGATTTAGCTACTTGGATTAGGAATTGGCTAGCAGATAGAAGACAGAGGGTGGTGGTTGATGGGAGATATTCATCGTGGAGTTCGGTGACAAGTGGTGTACCTCAGGGGTCTGTTTTGGGGCCCCTGCTGTTTGTACTTTTTATAAATGATCTGGATGAGGGTATTGAAGGATGGATTAGTAAATTTGCAGATGACACCAAAGTAGGAGGAGTGGTAGATAGTGAAGAGGGGTGTTATAGTTTGCAGAGAGACTTGGACAAGTTGCAGAGCTGGGCCGAGAGGTGGCAAATGGAGTTTAATGCGGAAAAGTGTGAGGTAATACACTTTGGCAGGAATAACAAATGTGTAGAGTATAGGGCTAATGGTAGGACTCTTAATAGTGTTGATGAACAGAGGGATCTTGGTGTATGTGTGCATAGATCCCTGAAAGTTTGGCAATCAAGTCGATAAGGTTGTTAAGAAGGCATATGGAGTCTTAGCTTTTATTGGTAGGGGGATTGAATTTCGGAGCCGCAACGTCATGTTGAACTGTACAAAACTCTAGTGCGGCCGCACTTGGAGTATTGTGTGCAGTTCTGGTCCCCATATTATAAGAAAGATGTGGAGGCATTGGAGAGGGTACAGAGGAGGTTTACCAGGATGTTGCCTGGTATGGCGGGCAGGTCTTATGAAGAGAGGCTGAGGGATTTGAGGTTGTTTTCGTTAGAAAGAAGGCGGCTAAGAGGAGACTTATTGAAACATATAAGATGATTAGAGGTTTAGATAGGGTGGACAGTGATAGCCTTTTTCCTAGGATGGAGAAAGCTAGCACGACGGGACACAGCTTTAAATTAAGGGGTGGTAGTTATAGGACGGATATCAGAGGTAGGTTCTTTACCCAGAGGGTGGTAAGGGTATGGAATGCCCTGCCTGCTGCAGTTGTAGATGCGCCAAGTTTGGTGGCATTTAAGAGGTTAGTGGATAAGTTTATGGATGAAAAGGGAATGGTTTAGTTTAGAGGGTCATTGCTTTTTCTTAATTGGTCGGTGCAACATCGAAGGCCGAAGGGCCTGTTCTGGGCTGTTATGTTCTATGTTCTATAACTGTAGCTGTGTATTAAACGGAATGGTAAAAAGGACCAGCTGAGAACTCATGTGCAAAACTCAATGGGCCAAATTTTCATTTGGCTCTGGAGAAGTGACTATAGTGGCAAGCCTGCAATTTCTAGCTATGGGCTGGTGTGCCAGTCTGCTGCTTTGGATGCACTTCACAGCAACGTTCACTGAAGCTAGGTGGGAGTTCATAGGCCTTTCAACTTGACCTTTGAGGGTGCATATCAGAATGAGTGTGCATTTTGTGTGTGTGTATGTGTGCTTGTGTGTAAACATCAATTCCTTTAAAATGCATCCCTATTTTCAAACTTGATCTTACTTTATAAGTTGATCCTGATTTAATGAAGTTCTTTTCCAGCACATTGTCAAGAGCAGGATCCAACTCCTCTCCTACATCCTCCATTAGCATGGGCCGTCCCAAAGACAGACAGTCCTCTAGATGGGTCCTGAAGTACTTATGATTTAGTGATGTTATCTACAGACATAAAATTAAATTATATAATTAGCTCAGTGAAATTAATAAGAAACTTGGCTCTTCTTTCAGCCAACTGTATCAAAAGCACCAAAAGAACATTCCAGAATATAGGACAGTGATAAGCAGTGTGTAGCTCCAAAAGACTGTTCTGTTCAATTTCACATCAATTTTTCTGACACATTTGAGAGTTAACCATATCAAGTGAAAGTGTGGTGCATTTGTACAGGGGAATTCAATATAACTTTGTGGAGTCCAATTTTACAGGAATTAAGTTGACAGATACACAGGGTACTGAGTACAAAAAGTCTCTCATGAATTTAAATTGTCCATTTCCTTACTGGGGAATCATAGGATCGTACAGCTTGAAAGAAGGCCCTCTTTCCCCTCCAGCATGTGTCAAAGATGAGACAGTTTTTATAAAATATTCATGATTCCTCATTGGGATTACTAAAGTATCAGTTAATAGGCACAAACTCAAAAGGTACACTCTCAGGAAAGTTAACACAGGTTAAAGTTCATGGAAGTAAAAGAACTTTTAAGAATAAAAGAACATCTAGAAACAAAGAATACATTCATGAATAATCAGCATGGATTTTGTAAAGGAAAATTGAATATTTTGTGGAGGTAAGAGAGAGAATAGACAATAGCAATATAGTAGATATAATATGTCTTGATTTTCAAAATGCTTTCAGTAAGATGTCCTATAATAAAATGACAAGTATCCTCAGAGAATGTGGAGCCAGCGGACAGGTGCCAGGTCAGATTGTTTGTTGGTTTTAAGGCAGAAAAAAAGAGAATGGTGAATGTTAAGGGAAGTTATTCAGAAAATCAGAAGATGGGGAGAAGTGTTCCACAAAGATCAATATTAGAAGAACTGATGTATACAATTTACAGTAACAATATGGACTTTGGAATCAAAATCAATAGAGTGAATTTTAGAGGACAACATATTGTGCCCCTCACTGTCCATTCTCCCCATCAATAGGAAAGTCGATCTTGGGGCAGCTGGCTTTAAAAAGTAAAGTTATAGTAAAGTTTATTTATTAGTCACAGGTAAGGTTTACATTAACTCTGCAATGAAGCTAATGCAAAATTCTCCTGGTCACCATACTCTGGCATCTGTTCGAGTCAATGCACCTTTCAGACTGTGGGTGGAAACCAGAGCAGCCAGAGGAAAGCCATACAGACATAGGAGAATGTGCAAAGTTCACACAAACAGTGACCCAAACTGGGAACTGAACCCTGGTCCCTGATGCTGTGAGGCAGCAGTGCTAATCACTGTACTAGTATGCCGACCAAGGGCTGTTCTGCAGTGATAATTTGTCGGGGTGATCATAACAAAGTGAGAGTGGGGCTTCCACCCATCAGGAACATGGAGTCAAAACCTCGAGAGCTGCTGGCCAATCAGATTGGCCCATAACTAAATAGTTCCAACAGCATCAGGAAATGCAGTGATGGCTGCTGCTGGGGCTACAAGGGAAAACCCAGAGACATACTTATGGATGCTGGAGTTATAGACAAGTCTGTAGTTTTTGGATAGGGAAGGATCAAGGACCTCAGTGAGAGGGACAGAGAGAGGGATGGCGAAGCACAAAGAGGGGATACTATCTTTTGTGGGAGGGGGGCAGTGGGGGTGGTGTACAGTCAATATGCACATTCACAAAGGAGGTACCACGTCTTTTTTTCCACCATTTACCTTAAGTTGAGAACTGGTCTTTTGCCTGTCACCTTTCCTTGCACACCATATTATGGCAATAGAGGCAGAAACAGATCACAGTGGCCTTAAATTGGCAACATAAGCGCCTCATTAGGCTTAGGTATAACGCTCATGCATTTCATGTCCACAGTAATATGAGGGACAGTTCAGGACAGAGTGGGAAGGTGGCGAGCTAGCCAACTGCTTTATTTTACATGCCTTCCCACCTCAAATATCAAAAGGTCAAGAAATTTTCCCCCATATTTCTAAGTTTGTGGATTCCACAAATTGAAGAAAATATTCATAACTGAGGACAACTGTAACAAATGATGAGTGGGCATTAGTAAACTTACAAAATGGATTTATAATTGGCAAAGGATATTCAGCACAGATAAATCATGTGAAGTTGCCAGTGTTGGACTGGGTAGGACTATAAAGTCTCACAACATCAGGTTAAAATCCAATAGGTTTATTTGGTAGCATGAGCTTTTGGAGCACTGTCTCGTCATCAGGTGAGTGCCTGATGACTCACCTGATGAAGGAGCAGTGATCCAAAAGCTTGTGCTACCAAATAAACCTGTTGGTCTTTAACCTAGTGTTGTGAGACTTCTCATTATGCCAACACAGATAAATATGAGAGAAGGAAGGAACTAGGCTGGATAAAATAGAAAGACAAAGGGATTCTGACTGCAGACACACAAATCACTAAAAAGGTTAGTAAGCTGATTAAAAAAGCAAGCTAAGCAGTAGGCTTTATTTCGAGAGGGAAAGATTTGAAAGTTCTGTTGCACCTTTTAAAACATTGGTTAGTTCGTACCTAAAAATATAGCATGGAGTCCTGGTCACCATGTTAAGAAAGTTACATGGAGGCACTTGAGAGAGTTCAGAGAGAAATTTTTCTTGAAAAAGAAAGAAAGAAGGGGGATATGATAGAGTTCTTTAAAATTATGAAATTATAATTTAAAATTATGAAAGGTCTCATAGATACAGAATGTTTCCTCAAGTGAGACAAAGCTTAACTAGAGGCTTAAAAATAAGATAGTCACCAAAAATTAGGTAATCCAGAAAAAAAACTTTATTCAAAAATTTTAGCTCAGAGAAGATTCTTGAGGTTGCTTTCTGGGATGAAATTGTTCTTATGAGGAAAGATTCAGTAAGATGGGCCTAAATTCATTAGAGTTTTGAAGAAAGGTAATTTTATTGCAATACATGAGAATCTGAGGGGGCTTGACAGGGATGAGGGAATAGAGCCAATTTTATCATAAACTTGCACTGATTTTCAGGTGTGAAAACTTGGTCAAATCGGGGGTCAGGAGAGTCGCATGATCCACGCCCGCCTCCCTGCCGTTCCCCCTTTACCAAATGCCTAAACTAACCATGATCTGGACTGTGCCCAAAACAGGCGCAACGGCAATTTAAATGCATTTCCATGTAATTAAATTGACTTAATGGGCTGGACGCCCAAACTTATTGGCATTTTCCCTTTGCCATTGCGTTTTCCTGTGAAGATTCGGCGCAAAACAGACATGGTCCACAAAGGTCTGATTTGGGCACTCAAGCTTCTGCGGAGGTACGTTCAGAACTTCTGGTGGCTTACTGATTCAGATCGGTGGTGGGGCGGTGGGTGGGAGGGAAGCGGGCTATGGCTCTCTAGTGAGGAGGAGGGAAGCATGTCAGAGAAGCATGTTCTCTGTTGGGAGGGAAGGAGGCACGTAAGATGGTTCTGGGGAAGGGGAGTGAGATACATCACATGGCTCTCTGATGGGGGGAGGGAGGCCGCCAGTCTCTGTGTGATCGGTGGGGGAGAAGGGGAGCAGGTGACCGCAATCGGTCTGGGTATCAGGGGCTGGGGGGATAAGGGGGGCAGTTATGTTGTGGGGCTGATCAATGCCTGTGGAGACCACTGGGGAGGCATTATTGGACCCAGGAGCAATGTGGCAGGGGAACATTTTTCAAATCTTTTTCACTTCTCATATGCAGTTGACGGCTCTGATTGGAGCTGCAGTGTTTCAGGCATGATAAGTCCCACCGACAGGTTTCTGCAGTGCGATTCGGAATTGCTATTTTTTCAGACAGAGCAAACATGGGGGTGCCTGAAAACGGGTCGAAAAGTCAAATCTGAAACACTCCTAGATTTAACTCTTAGAATCAAAATGGTAAAATCCGGCCCAATGTTTCCCTTTATGAAGGAACCTAGAATTAGAAGTCACAATTTCTAAATATTTAAGCAGAGTCTTAAATATTAAATATGGCATGGTGACACAGTGGTTAGCGCTGCTGCCTCATAGTACCAGGGGCTCAGGTTCAATTCCAGTCTTGGGTCGCTGTCTGTATGGAGTTTGCACATTCTCCCTGTGTCTGTGTGGGTTTCCTCCAGGTGCTCTAGTTTCCTCCCACTCTTCAAAGATGTGTGGGTTAAATGGATTGACCATGCTAAATTGACCTTAATGTCAGGAGGATTAGCAGGGTAAATATTTGGGGTTACAGGGATAGGGCCTGGGTGGGATTTTGGTCAATGCATGGCCTCCTTTTGCACTGTAGGGATTCTATGATTCTGTGATTCCATGAGTTCAGCAGGAATTTCTTCTGTCAGCGGGTTGTTAATGTTTGTAACTTTCTTCCATCAGCAGAGGTTGGGTCATTGAATATATCCAAGTTGGACAGACCTTTGATTCAGTAAGAAGTCTCACAACACCAAGTTAAAGTCCAATAGGTTTATTTGGAATCATGAGCTTTCGGAGCATTGCTCCTTCATCAGGTGAATGGAGAGGTAGGTTCACAAGCATGGCATATATAGGCCAAGACACAACTGTAAGATGCAACCATTACCCAACGCCGGCAACTCCAGATCCAGACTTTTGATTGGCAAGGGAATCAAGAGTGTTGTGGGACAGGCAGGAAAATGAAATTTAAGGCTATATCAAATCATCCCTGATTTTATTGACTGACATAACAGAATTGAGGAGGGAAATAATCTATTCCTGCTCTTATTTCTCATGATATCTGTTTATTATATTGAGAATGTTGAAGAAAATAGTATTGATGCATTTAAGAGAAATATAATTAAGCACGTAAGGGAGAAGGGAATAAGGGGTTATAATGGTAGATTTAGATGAGGAAAGGTGGGAGTTGGCTTGAGTGGAATGACATAGACTAGTTTCGATGAATATTCTATGCTGTGTTTCCTACTTCAGTATTCATGGGAGGCAAAAGCCTATTATATATGACTTGCATTTGGAAAACAAAGGTAATTTAGGGAATTCACATGTATAGTTTTAAGTGAGTTTTTAAGGGTAGATGTGGCATAGTGGTATTGTTACTGAATTAGTAATCCATAGATTCACGGTAATGCTCTGGGAGCCATAGCAAATGGTGAAACTTGAATTCAATAAAAAAAATCTGAACTTAAAAGTCTAATGATGCCCATGAAACCATTGTCGATTGTTGTAAAAAATCTATCTGGTTCACTAATGTCCTTAGGGAAGAAAATCTGCTGTCCTCACCTGGTCTGGACTACATGTAACTCCAGACCCAGAGCAATGTGGTTGACTCTTCAATGCCCTTTGAAATGGCCTAGTAAACTGCTTAATTCAAGACTAATTAGAGATAGGCACCAAATGCTAGTCTTGCCAATGACATCCATATCCAATGAATGAATACAGAAAATTAAATTAATGCTTCCATGCCTGTAGCTATATGTGTATGGGTTAATTTCAACTCCTGCTGTGATTATATTTCTCTTAGAGAGGGTTATGGCTTGAAGAATACATAGAATGAGCAGGAGTTACATTTGATTGTGAAGGCAAATGTAGGTTTGGTTTAACATCATATCCGAGTGATAGCACTCCCTCCATATTAAGTGACAGCCTTAATTTTTGGGATCAAACCTAGAACTATACGAATCATTACTGAGCATGCAACCTACTGAGCGTAAGTTCAGCCATTTTAGCTTTTAGAACTCAGCCAAACATTCATAATGGTCATAGCTATCAATACGTTACATTGCAGCTAAGATACTCTAAAAGTTGAAAGAACAGATAGTACTATGTTCCTGTTTCAAAGCAGATTGCTTGTTTTCAATGAAGGAAGCACACGTTTAGATTTCACTTCAACTTGGAACAGCAGGAAATTTATTTTCAAAGACAAAGCTGTTTGTGCATATAGATCACAGTCCCAAATATGACAGGAGGATTTATCAAAAGTCTTTTCTCCACTTTTAAATGCATTTTGGCACTTTATCTATCGTACAAAGAGTACTGTAATGCATGCTGACACTTACACAAGCTTGTCAATGTAATTGTCAACTTGCCTTTGCAGGACAGAACCTTGTGCTAAATCACTGCACAAAAAAAATTACAATTTGTATCTATTACATTTAAAGGTGTCAAAACATTTTGAGTTTGTTTCTCAGAATATTCCTGATCCTCAATAGGTTGTCCCAGAGGTCAGAAACATTTCAAGAAGGGAGGGCTTTTTTTTGGCCTTCCAAAAGCTGTATTGTCACTTTCCACGTTTCTCTCATTTGTATTTGTTTAAAGCATCTCTAACTTTTCTAGTTCTGACAAAGGTCATCAAAGTGATATATTGAGGGGAACTTTTCTGCTCTCATTTGAAAGTGTGGCTGCCAGCGTAAAGTCATCGGAGCTATCTCTTAATTTTTTTTTATATGTTTAGCAATATGGTAGAGAAGCTTCCTTTGTGGCCAGTGGCTTCCTTGCCATTTTTTCTTCCTGCTGCCACACTCTCCAAAAACAGGAAAATGTTCTGCCCATTGGATTGAATTTCCATTGAATTAGGATGATTTAGCAGCCCTTTAAAAATGACAGGTGAGTCCCAAAACCACAATTCATGAGAGAATTTCTAGATTATCTGATTTTCAGGAGTGCATTTAATTGATGCAGACTGGTTCTGTCAAAAGCCTGCATCTAGCACTCCTGACCATTGTGGAGATAAGCAAGTCCCACTCCTCTGCAATTTTTGTGGAGTCAGACCAGGATTTGAAGAGTCGTGGTTCATGACTCCTCAGAAGAATTGTTAACCCAAGTTGCATGAGGGGACTTTTTAAGAGGTAAATTGAGAAGATCCTCCTCAGGCCCCCATGCCCCAAGTACAATCCTCCATCCATCCCAATGACTTCTCATGACCCTTATGTCAAGCTTTGCCTCTCCATCCACCCGATCACTTTCATGTCTCCAATGCCAAGTTCCCCACCACAAGTCCACTTTGGACCCTTATGCACCCATTCCAAGCTATACTCCTCCACCTAACCCCACTCTATTGCCCCTTTAACACCTTTAACAATTCCATGCCCATTGACCCACTATATTGTGCAGCAACAATTGAGCCAATCGTACCAGTGTGGTGTGTGAAAAACAAAGATTTAAGAAAATATAATTTATTCATAACTTTATACTTTTTTAACCCCGAGATAGCGTGTTGCACCTGGGGGGTGTATGGGAATATGCAGTTTGAAAGCAGGAGGGCCTTTGTTCTTCTATTTTAGCTGCAGTGGAATTCCATAGCACCTAACTGGGTCATCTGAGTTCCCAGGAGCCCCTGTGATTGTCTCCAAACTTTTTCCTGGTTGGCTGACCCATTTGTAGCCTTTGCCTACCACAGGGCAATGAAGATTCCACCTTTGGAGGCACTTTCTCCTAGGGGAAGTGGGCTGAGGCATGAACTTTCCCCACTCCCACTACCTACCCTGAGGGTGAAAATTCAGGTCATTAACTGCTTTTTTTACATGGTGTCATGCTTTTCAAAGATATTTTTCATGTGACTGTTTAAGTGCAAGAAAAAGTGGGGGCTAGGAAAGTGATGGCGGTGCAACTGAAGCAATCAGTCAGCTTTTTTTTATATAGTTTTAAAATATTTTTAAAATAAAATGTTTACAAAGCATTAAGGTGCTGCAAGCATGCTTGCTTCTTGTGCTTGCTCGTGATATTTCCATTATACCAGTTTACAAAAAGTTTTATTTTTAAGGCAAAAGGATTTAAATCATACAGTTCCTTATCTTGTCTTCGAAATATCTCAAACAACGTGACACACAATTAATTGCTCTGAAGCACAGTCACTGTTCTGTCAGGCAGAATGTGACAGCCACCTGACATAAAACAAGATTCCACAAACAACAATGAATTGTATGAGGTGAATTACATTTTATAATGCTTGTTGAGGGATAATTACTGGCAAAGAAACATTGAAATGATCTGTTTACCTTAATAAAAGCAATCACTGTATTAGACAGGCGTATTCTTTGCTATTTTAAATCACTAGCATTTATATTTTAAATTTGGGATAATTATAAGATATATGCCTAGTGTTTCTCCTTGATTGTTGTTTGTTTTGACACAACTTGGCTAAAATCAGCCGAACAGGCACGGAAGATTCAGGGCAAATTGTGTTAAGCACATTTTGAATTTTTGCAACGCAGAAATATTGTGCTGAGTACAGGCTCTGTGTACAATATTGGCCAAGCATCCAGGGTGAATTAATTACTGTTGAAAGTTTCCACTAATTGTCCTCATTTGCATGCATTCAAGGAGGCTTTAATAAACTGGCTCTTGTGCAAGAACATTATAACATCCATTTCAAAAGCTTTTAAATTTGACTTATGTTTTGATTTGCTAAGAAACAGGCGAATATCTCCAAAGTAAATAGACTTCTGAAGCAATTTTTGCAATTTAAAATTTGATTAAAAACCCTTGTGATAAACTATTATCAGCTGTTTTAATCAGACTTCAAGTTATCATTTTTAATGATAAAAAGAATTTTTGATTTGATTTGATTTATTATTGTCACATATATTGATATACAGTGAAAGGTATTATTTCTTGTGTGTTATATAGCCAAAACATACCATAATTAGATAAGGAAAGGAGAGAGTGCAGAATTTACTGTTACAGTCATAGCTAGGGTGTAGAGAAAGGCTAACTTAATGTGAGATAGCCCATTCAGAAGTATGATGGCAGCAGAAAAGAAGGTGTTCTCGAGTCGATTGGTATGTGTCCTCAGACTTTTGTATCTTTTCCCCAAAAGAAGAAGATGGAAGAGAGAATGTCTGCGATGCGTGGGGCCCTTAATTATGCTGGCAGTATTTCCAAGACAGCGGGAAGTGTAGACAGAATCAATTGATGTGAGGCTGGTTTGCATGATGGACTGGGCTTTATTCATGATGTTTGTAGTTTCTTGTGCCTTTTTTTGCTGAATTATTTTTAAAGTGTAAGATTTTTGGCAGATTTGACCTTTGGAAAGATGCCAATCAATTTGATGGGAACTCAGTGGTTTAGGGTACAATTTGAATCTGCAATTAGACCCCAAAGTGGAAATCCTACCCCATTAGACAGAAAAAACATTTTCTTAGACTTGCCTGCAACTCATTGTCCTTTTCTTTATTTTTAATCCATATCTTGCCTTGTCCTTGTGGATCAATCAGCAGTGGGTACCTTGTTGCTTTGGTTACTATGATACCATTCTGGATTGACAGATCATCACTTGGAAGTCCCTGGAGGTTCCATTCACCAATTGTAGCATTATCAACCAACATATTGATTAGGTTGATGTCCTGAAGGCGAAAATGAATAAAAAGTCTTAAAGATATTGCAACTCAATGTTGTAATCATTTGTCTAAAATCATGACTAGGCTCATAGAAAATGAACAATGATACTTACTTATAAGAGTGCTTTCATTTCATGCAGCCTTGAAAGCAATGGTAGGATACAAAGGACGTGCAGAAGCAAAAGAAAATATTTTTGCAATGGTTGCTGCTTCACAGAATTATATATAATCCAAAGATGGTCAGCTTTGCTGCCTACTTCCAAATCAATTTTAAAAGCAAAATATAATTCCTTTGCTTTCATTTGGTTTCCAACACTGTGCCCTGAATAGGGATGAAGTCTATTGTCAGAACCTTGCCAATTTGTTCTGGAATGAGCTGTTCAGTATGTATAGTAATGATTGATATGGCTTGCTCGTTTCTTCTCCTCTGTTGCAGAAGTAAATTGCACTCCTGCTCTCTCAAATGATAAAACAGCTTCTGAGAATCCAACCTCATGCAAATCAATTTTTATGTTTTTGGATGTCCTGTACTGAAGGTATTTTTGAGTTGCATTTCAGACCCAAAGGTCCCCACTCTCTCAGGCTCCCTCTTTACCTCCTCAAATTTTTCCCTCCTCCCACAAACAAAACAACCCCCTTTTTCCTCCACCAGAAATTTACCCAGCACATGCACCACTCTGCACTAAAAAGACTAATATGAATAAAAATGGAAAAACTCCAGGGGACAAGAAGATAACAAGCCACAATATAAGGGCAAAGCATCACAAGGGGTAACAAGGGTTGTACTTGAGTTGAATGAAAAGTGGCAGAGCAAGAGAAAGGGACACATCCTCTCTCTGTCTAACCCTAAAACCTCTCTATATTCCAGGGAATACATTCACTTTCCCAAATTTCTAGAAATGCTTCACAGCATATTTGAGTAATGGATAAAGAACTTTTTCCGATTATTTCAGCTATTCTTCTGTCTATGTTGTAGTAATGCAGCACGGCATCAGTACACTTTTCTTGTGCTCAAACTGTTAAACAAGTATATTAAGTAATAGAATAAATAATACCACTAATACAGTATATGATCTTATTGTAATAAAACTCAATTAATTTTTCATTGTTAGAAATTAATAAATTGTGCCTGACATAATAAAGTATGTTCTTCCATTTCTCTTCTTCTGCAACAACAATGTAAGCCATCCATTGTGTTTTTATATAAGCCATCTAGCCTGACTAACTCTTTCTTAAAATTCTAGACAGCATCACCAATTTGAAAAAAATGATAACTGATCAACAGCAGCCAAAGCCCAAAGAAATTTAGGTTACCGTCTGTTGGTTTCACAAGAAGGTTCAAATGAAGATCTATGTGAATAAATATAACAAGGCTACAGAAAATGCTCAAAATCACATTGATTTACTGAACAGAAACTGGGGCTGAAAATAAATATTTTTGCAAATGAGCAAGAAAAGGCAATTCTGCCCCCTGAGTCTATTTTACACTCAGTTATATTGTGGTTGATCTGTAACTGAATTCCATTCACCCACCTTAACTCCCTTGATATTCTTAACTTAAAAAAATTCAATCTCAGTCTTATAAGCTTCAATTTAAATCTCAGTCTTACAATTTAATCACAAGCTTTTAGGTGAACGAGTCCCAGATTTTCCACTATCCATAATATGAAGATGTGCTTCCTCTATTGTCTGGTTCTAACTTTAAGATTAAGCCCCTTGTTTTGGACTCCACCAGAGGAAATTTTTTTAACGTATCAATCTTGTCAATTATTTCATTTAAAATATATCAATTGGATCACTTTTCAAAGTTCCATTCTCCAGAGAATATAAACCGGATTAAGCAACCTGTTCTCATATTTTAACCCATTATGTTTGGTATCGTGCTAGGGAATTTGATCCACGGTCAATGTATCCTTCCTGAGAATTGATAAATGAACTACAGCAGAAGTAAATATTTCTCCTTTTTTGTCTTCCTGTTCCTTTTGAAAAATAGGTCAGCATTCCATTAGAAATTTAATAGTTTTTTTGCACCTATCCAGTGGCTTTTAGTTATTTCTTATATAACATCTACACTTCTTTCCTCCTCTCTAAATTCCACATGGTCTTGGTTTCCCACCATTTAAAAAACATCCTGGCTTTGTTACTCTTAGATCAAATGCAGATGACTTCATGCTTGCCAGTGATGATGGCCATTTGCACAGTTTTGTCTACATACTTAATCTGCCTCCTTATAACTTCCGGCTCCAATCTGCACTGTTTGCTGTGCCTCCCAATTTATTGCCTTCTGCAAATTCAGTTATACAACTCTCTACTCCTCCATCAACAATAAATGTGATGAAAAGTTGAGGGCTCAGTGCAGATCCCTGAGGAATACCACTTAATTCATTTAACCAACTGAGTTAGAATCCTTCTTCCCTCCATAATAATGCCTGATGTTTAATTCACCTGACAAAGACCATAGGGTCGAAAGCTAGTGAGTTTACTATCAAATAAATCGGTTGGATTTAAACCTGGTGTTGTCAGACTTCTTACTGTGTAAATCAGCCTAGTGCCTGGAGCTGTGGCACTTGTACCAGTGTACATTGGTGCATGCATGGTCTCTTCCACTGATGTCATTAGTATGTGCCAATCAGTGGGTGCCAGCACTGGTTTGTACCTGTTCTGCCTCTGGCACCTTTCCTCATTCCTGAATCCCAAGCAATACATGATTGATGGTGGGTCAAGGTTAGTGGGGCAAGAGTTGCAGAGGATGGAGATTGGCAGCAAAGGCAGAAACTCACCCAGGTTCCTTCAAAACTCATAGCAGCTACTATCTAAAAGGACAAAAGTAGCAGATACCTGAAAACACCACCACTACAAAGTTGCCCTCCAAGTCACTGCCATTCTGTGTGGGAAATATATCACTATTCCTTCACTGTAAAGAGTTTGCAGTTACAAGTGGTGTACCTCAAGGATCTGTTTTAGGGCCACTGCTGTTTGTCATTTTTATAAATGACCTAGATGATGGTGTAGAGGGTTGGATTAGTAAATTTGCTGATGATACCAAAGTGGGGGGAGTTGTAGACAGCGAGGATGGATGTTACAGTTTGTAGAGGGACATAGATAGGTTGCAGAGCTGGGCCGTGAGGTGGCAAATGGAATTCAATACGGATAAGTGTGAGGTGATTCACTTTGGTAGGAATAACAGGCATATGAAATATAGGGCTAATGGAAGGACCCTTAATAGTGTTGTCGAGCAGAGGGATCTTGGGGTACAAGTACATAGCTCTTTGAAAGTTGGCACCCAGGTTGATAAAGTTGTTAAGAAGGCGTACGGTGTGTTAGCTTTTATTGGTAGAGGGATTGAATTTAGGAGCCGTGAGGTTATGTTACAACTGTACAAAACTCTGGTGCGGCCGCACTTGGAGTATTGCGTACAGTTCTGGTCGCCGCATTATAAGAAAGATGTGGAAGCATTGGAAAGGGTGCAGAGGAGGTTTACCAGGATGTTGCCTGGTATGGTGGGAAGGCCTTATGAGGAAAGGCTGAGGGACCTGAGGTTATTTTCATTAGAGAGAAGAAGGTTACGCGGTGACCTAATTGAGGCGTATAAGATGATCAAGGGATTGGATAGGGTGGATAGTGAGAGCCTTTTTCCTCGGATGGTGATGACCAACACGAGGGGACATAACTTTAAATTAAGAGGTGGTAGTTATAGGACGGATGTCAGAGGCAGGTTCTTTACACAGAGGGTGGTGAGGGCGTGGAATGCCCTGCCTGCAGCAGTTGTGGACTCGCCTACTTTGGGGGCATTCAAATGTTCGGTGGATAGGCATATGGATGATATTGGAATAGTTTAGGTTAGAGGGTCCACTGGCCGGCGCAACATCGAGGGCCGAAGGGCTTGTACTGCTCTGTAATGTTCTATGTTCTATGTTCTAGTGTCAGAGCACCAGGTTAAACTCCATCACCTGATGAAGGAGCAGTGCTCTGAAAACTTGTGATACCAAATAAACCTGTTGGACTTTAACCTAGTGTTGTGAGACTACTTACTGTGCCCACCTCAGTCCAATGCCAGCATTTCCATTTCATTCCTTCACTGTCACTGGTCAAAATTCTGGAACTCCCTAACAGCATTGAGAGTGTACCTAAAACTCAGGGATCACAGCAGTTTAAGAAAGCAGCCCACCCTCACATTATCAAGTGCAACTAGGGATGGAAAATGAATGCTGGCCTAGCATTCTAGTGAAGCCTACATTCCTAAATGAATAAACAAAAAAATAAGTTCTGACCTACATTCAACAGAATTGGAATCTTTTTCTTCGAAGAAAGGGAATGGGAAAAAAATCAAATTATCACAATTGTTTCATTCATACATATGTTTTCAATTTTCTGTTAAAGCTCAGTACTGCTAAATTATCTTGCAAGGCATAATAATAGGCTGCATGTACATTGGGGCTTTTTGCTATTCCAGGTCTTGTGAGGTGTCAACAAAGATACTGAACAAAGATACTGAACAAAGATACTCCCCATCTACTTTCAAAGAAAGACTCCAGTGGGCATCTAAACAGAAATAACAAACTTAGCTCAGCTCTGTTGTGTGGGGATTTAATTACAAGCCTGTGTTTGAATATCTAATTCATGATTCATATCTTTTAGGAATATAACTTTTTAGTTTGGGGACTGAAATGTTTAAACGCAAGATGAATGAAAACATCCAGTCTGAAGCTTGTAAACAAACTTGAAGTAATTGCAATTCAAAGAATGGCCTATGGTTAATTCCTAAGTTCCAAGTTGGAAGTGGGAAAACACTAAACATGGGTGGCCCCTTTCTTAGTTTACTGATGGAATTGAGATGCATGCAGCATTCGGTAAGGGGTTTTAGATGTTCGTATTATTTCCAGGAACAAAGGGAAGGTTTAGGTATTGGAGATACTTTGTTTAAATCTCATTGCATTAGGATAGATTACTAGGATGCTTTCTTCTCTTGGTTTTGGAGTTACCTGCGTGATTTATCTCAGGGGCAATCAGTTGAAGCCTGTGACAGCTTTGAGACACAGTAAGAAGTCTGACAACATCAGGTTTAAATCCAACCGATTGGTAGTAAACTCACAAAGCTTTCGAGGCTCTGCTCTTCACCTGGTGTTGTCAGACTTCTTACTGTGTTTACCCCAGTTCAATGCCGGCATCTCTACATCATGTCAGCTTTGAGACAAGCAGAGAGAGAATCTGACAGCTTCTGTGGACAGAGAATAGAGCCAACATTTTGAGTCAGGATATCCTGTTGGCTCTATTGTCTCTCCACAGACTCTACTAGACCTGCTGAGATTTTGCAGCAATTTCTGTTTTGTTTCAGATTCTAGCATCCACAGTATTTTGTTTTTTTATTATTATAGAATCTGCCTGGACCCGTAGACCAGTGGCATGGGGTTAATAGACATTAAATGTGTTTTCTGATTTGGAGTCATTAAGTGAGAAAGCAGTGAGTCTCATGTTAAGCTGGAATATTCTCAATCAAGAGGTATTGCAGAAGAGTTTGCCTAACCAAAGAATAGCGGAAACATTGGGGAGAATCACAGTGAATTCCTGAGATCTGTGACACACCTTGCTTTGATCCAGGAGAAATGAAGGAATTAAGATTCCGAATGTATAAAAAAGTACAACGAGGAATGTTGAGATTATTGGGTGTAAGGTATACCAATAATTGTTTACAATATATAGTAGGCAGAATTTTCTGGCCCCATCACTATTAAACATCATCAAGGATAAGAAGGGAAAATTTGGAGAGGTGTTAAAAGTTATCAGCTCTCCAATTTTTCCCATTCTGCCTGCAAAGATGCTTGCTGGTGTTGGGGGCAGAAAATCCCACCCAGTATTGTTTATTGTGCTTGTTTTGTTTAATTTCTGTACTGCAAAATACATTTTGTTTAATAAATAAAATCCTATGGTGCAATTCTTTTAATTAATAATATTGAGAGTTTGAATGCCTTTTTAAAAGTTACTAGTGTCCATTGGGATTATAACACAATTTGAAATAACTTAAGAAACAATATTTTTAGCCTCATGAATACATGACTAGAATAATGGTGCTTTGTACAGCTCTACCCAAACAGGATCAAAAAAAGATTTAAGCAGTTTGGAGTGAGTATCCAAACTGAAATTAGCATGAGCCTCCTCCTGCCACAGATAAAATAGTGGTGAGGTTGGGATGAGGTCTTTAAATGGCCATTTCAGTAGGGGACAAAGAGCAAACAGTCCATCCTGGCCATCAGCACTTAAACCCCACTCTCTGCCTTGTAAAATTTCATACAGATTTGGAGGATTGGAGATGTATAGGCAGGCAACTGGAATGTCACATACTGGATTTTATGAATCGCATCACCTTCAAATCCTCTGCCAGGGGGAGAATAAAATCCAATCCTGTTGCCCCAAACAATTCTATCCTGACTATAATAACAAAGAAAAGTGAGAAAGACAGAATCAAAGAAAAGATTACAAAAAAATACACAGAGGAGTCAAAGATGGCAAAACACAAGTTGAGAAGAATATGATTGTAAAAGGATAAAGCAATAGGCTGATTAAAGATACAATGTTTTTTACATTTGCTTGTTCTATTTCTCTTAAAATCTGCTTCTGCTTACAGCAATAGTGGTAATTATGATGATTCTACAGAGTTTGAAATCAAATCATGAAGAGAACGCATCAGAAATGACTTATTTATTTTACAGCTGTCTCTCGGGCTCTATATGCTGGTTGGGCTCAAGAATTAAACAGCACCGCTTGTTAGTCCCAAAAGCAATAAGACTCATTAATCTTCCCCCATTATTATCTATTCCTATCAACCTTTTCCTGTCATCTGCCATTGGGACCACCATCACCCACCCCAACCCGGACTGGGGTATAATTTAAAACATTTAAACATGCTACAATTTTGAATTATTCTATTTCTCAAAATGTATCAGTATTTCTAAAATGTCAGAAGTTTAGTGGACTAGATTTTTAACATGGTGCCCAAGGGTACAAAGTGGCTTTGAAGATTAACCTCCCAAAATGGAAATTGACTGATGTTCACTTCCATTGAGATTGCTGGAAATGGAAAACGGTTTGTTTCTAAAATGAGCAACAGATCTCTTTTATGCTCAGGTGGCAAACTGATAACCTAATTCTATGCTTTTAATATTTCAACTTCAATTATTTGCTAAATGCAGCCAGATTATTAGGCTATTGAGGCAGCAAATGGTGTGGCAGCACTGCTGCTCACAGCACCAGGAACTCAGGAACTCAGCTTGCAATTTCTTGCCATGTTTGTGTCGGTTTCCTCTGCGTGCTCTGGTTTCCTCCCACAGTCCAAAAGACATGCTGGTTAGGGAGATTGGCCATGCTGAATTCTCCCTCAGTGTACGTGAAGAGGTGCTGGAGTGTGGCAACTGGGGATTTTCACAGTAACTTTATTGCAGTGTTAATGTAAGCCTACTGGTGCCACTAATAAATGAACTTAAACTTAATTAAATTTATTAAAACAGAAGAACTTTTCATTTCTAAACATTCACTCACATCACTATATGGAATATTGTTGCTGCTCATCTCGTCTTTCCACATTTGAATCAAAAGGTTCCTGTATTCCTGATTAAATGGGCCAGAGTAGGAGAGGAATCCTGTGGCCAACAACACATCACCCACTAATCGAGTAATCTGATCCTGGAAGAGTTTACTGCTTTCTGTCCACCGAATCTGTAACATTGTTAGAGAAAATAATGTTAAATGGTTTCACCGATTCGCTTCCCAAGTTTATTTATTTACATTTTTAATTCCAAAGTTCAGCTCTATATTTTGTTAATTGCATCTACCTTTAATATCACTATTGATAAATATCTCTACACTTCAGCAAATGGGAATGTTTCATATAGCTGCCAGCTTACAGATATTGAACAGAATTTTAACTGACAGCAAGATTCCAATGGGAAACCATTGATTTTGGTTCATGGCATGAGGTCATGGTGATTTTAGATGCTGGGCCTAATTAATATGCTGTCAGTTATGGTATTCCAATATCTGAGCAAGAATTCGAAGAGATTGAGTAATGTTCTGAACTACAGGAGCAAAGCTGAAGGATCTGCATAACCATTCAAACTTTCCAATTGTATTGCAGCTACTGACATTGTTCAATTGTCATAATTGTCTGATTTAGTGACCTGGATCTTTTCCATTCGATTTGTTCATGAGAAATTGGAATTGCCTGAGTCGATTTATTAGACACAACAAATATTCTGAGAGCTCCCACATTCCCCTGTGATGTCTTGCACACTTGTGGACTGAATTGCACTGGATGCCATATTGATGAGGGCATTTATATGTGCCTCAGTGAAAAACACAGAGCAGGTTGCAGGCAATAACTACACATAGGTTAGTTTCTTGTTGATTTGTTCTTGGGTGCTGTTTTAATTGTACAAATGTTTGTCGTTTTGTTCTGTGATTTGAAGTTGCAAAAATCTGCAGGAAATGTGTAGCAAGTCTTGCCAGATTTTTTGTGACATCATGGTTTTGGCATAAACCAGTAGGGTGTACTAATAGCAAGGCTCTCGGGATACAAAATGACTTCAGTGCATTCACATTCTGAGTTGGAACAAGGGTACTTTAGGAGAACGATCATTTGACATCCTGATGATGTCATCAGCCATTTGTGCAGGCAAATTGGTTGTTTATCTTAACAGGCTTTTAACACCTTTCCAGTAAAGCTTTTGCCTGTTTATACCTTTGTGATGTGCAAACCCAGTTTTCAAAAATATCACACTTGAAAAATAAACAGAGGACATGCATACATAGAGAAGCCACTGGAAAATAAAGGAGGAGAAAGATCTGAAGGGCTCTCAGCAGAGTGTTGAGGTTCTGCTACCTAAACATTAGCATGAAAGAAGACAAGAAATTTAATCCAGCAACTGGGGTTCTGCCTGCCAGCTGAAGAGCTGGCACAAAGCTCTGTATCACCTCTGTTGGGAAAGGCCTGTTGCATTAAGTGCCACTCTGATGCTTAACTGGCCTGACAACACCAGTTTTAAATCCAACCAATTTATTTGATAGTAAACTTGCAAGCTTTCGGCTTTGTAGCCTTCTTCAGGCGAATGAGGTGTTCTAGGCTGCAGTAGCCAGAATACCTCATTCGCCTGAAGAAGGCTACAAAGCTGAAAGCTTGCAAGCTTAACTGGCCCCCTAAGATTTAGGACCCATAGACAGAAATCCCACTCTCTGAGAGCCAAGCAGGGATCAGCAGCTGTCCATTGCTTATCGGTGCCACCAAGAGTGATGGCAATTGTCAAGATCACTGAGAGACCCGAGATCACAGAGGCCAAAATCACTGAGAGATCCAGGCCACAGCTGCGTGAGTGCAGTCTGAGGGTTTCTGCATCTGGCTAGAGGTGGGCCCCCATCGCTCCCCATTTTTCAGTCTTCCTGCATGGCGTTTCCCTCAGTAATTGAATATTCCTCCACCTCTCCCGCAGCTGACCAGCCCAATCATCACTTTCCCTCACCGGTTTTTTATTTGATTCTGTGTTAACTATATTAAATTTATATATAACTATTTAATAATTGTCCAGATTCAACAAATGGTCCTTACTGAATGTTATTATTGGGTTTTAGGCAAATTTAGTTTTACCTTTTCACCCCCAAGGCCTTCAATGAGGGCAGTGGCATTGTTCATTTTCTTTCTGCAGGCTTCTGCATCATCAAGTAGTGTTTGTTTTTCTGACATGGCAGCATCATACATGGCCTGCACTTCATCTAGTTCTCGCTGCTTGTCATCAAGCTGTACTTGGGCCTTGTGTAATTCCTCCTTGGCAACAACTAATCGGGCCTCTTGCAGAGTCAGATTTGCCTTTTTGCAAATAAGACGCATCAAAATAAATAAACAGTATGAACAAAGCAAAATATATTTCATTTGGGGTACTTAAATTTCTGCCGGCATGTTAAAATCCATTAACTGTTCGCTTAGTATTTCACATAAAATGCAAATTAAAACCATTAGACGTTCACTAACACAGTCACATTTACAATAATATAATCAAGTCTTTAGAGCTGAGGTTGGAGGAAAATTCCTGATTTGCATACAAGCATAAATATTCAGCTTTATAGCTGAATTTGGAGCACATGAAACTAAAAATAAAACAACCAAATATTGCACCTAATTACAGCAAACACAGCTGGAGGATGCTCATGCATAGAGTGGACTTCCTCTGTTTACAGAGGCCATCTCATATGCATTCTCTTTATTTTTGCATACACATTCTCAAGGTTATGTTGCATTTGTATGCCAACGAAATTGGAAACAGGTCATAACTTACAATAAAAAGTTTTAGAAGCAGCGAGATATTATTTCTCTAGTGAATAGCAACATAAAATCAATCTTCCAAAAACTTTTATAGGAAACAAATTGCTGGTCAAATGATTTCACATGACATTGTACATTAGTCATAAATTGTGCCATTTAATAGTGATATTATACCTTCAATGGAAGAACTTCTTTATTAATATCAAAAAAGCTTGCCATGGCCTTGGTCCACGAACATAGACCTGCAACGTTACCGCACACCTTTTTGGCAGTTTCAAGGTTATAGTCATCCATATCCAGATAAGGTTGCAGCAAATCTACAACTTCTCCAGTGATAGAATCCTGCACATTAAACAAAGTATACTAAGTCCTTTTTGAGGAGTAAATTAATTGATTATACAAGGGTATATGGAGACTGAAAATGAATACAAACAGAATTTCTCAATGGCAATGAAACATCTGATTCCACTAAAAATGAAGTATCTTTGACAGTCATGTATAATCTCAACAGTATAAAACATCATCAGATATGATGTTTCACACTGCTTAGCTGAATTATTAAATATTGAAAGGACATGCAATGCTTATTCATGAATGACCATATTTTTTGAGATTCTATTTGATCCTTTATTTAATATTAGCTAGGCACATGTGCACAAACATACATATTAGAAACAACCATTTGGTTGTGAGAGCTTTTTCTGCCATTTGATAAGATCATTGCTAATCTGATTGCCATATGCCTGTAAGAGTGCCTTTCCAATTTCACATCCATTTAAATTAATAGTTTGAAACCTATTTATTGGCCAGAGTTTTCTGGCCATTCACACTGAAAAGTTCTAGACCCATTGACAGCACACCCCAAACCATAGCGGTTTTCACAGGATGTGTCAGAATGATCGAACACAGCCCTGCACTAGACCAGGAAAATCACTTTATTTATTTTATAGAAGCAAATTACTGTGCATGCTGGAATCTGAAACTAAAAGAGAAAATGCTGGAAAATCTCAGCAGATGATATTTATGTTGTAGGGTGAGGGAATGAAAGATGAGTCAAAGCCACAAAACAAGGGGAAAGATTGCTAATGACAGTCCATAGAGCGAATAGAAGATGTGAATGACCAAACAGCAGAGAAACTAAAATGGGGAGGGGGGGTGGAGGGGAGGGGGGAGGTGGTGTTGGTGGTGACCAGTGGCTGGATAAAAGTGGTATGTTTCTCTAAGGAGTAAAATTGGATATTCCCTCCAGATTTTATGATGAATCATATATTGCATTCATTCCATGAATTATTTTATGATTCATGTAAGACTTTTAAAAAAGAAACTAGAACTTCCAGTTAATAGTTGAAAGAATTACACAAAATTAATATTTTTAAAATGTTTACTGTACATGTAGGTTACATGGAACACCAGCTGCCTATATAAATCAGTAGCTGCTTCCACTCATCACTCAAAAACAGCTTCTTCCGGCTGCCTTCGGACTTTTGAATGGACCTATCTTGAATTAAGTTGATCTTTCTCTACATCCTTGCTATGACTCTAACACTACATTCTGAACTCTCTCCCTTCCTTCTCTATTTACAACATGTTTTGTCTGTATAGAGCATAAGAAACAATACTTTTCACTGCATACCAATAAATGTGACAATAACAATCAAAGCAAATCACATTTAATTTTGGTGACCCAGGTGTGTGAAACACCATGTCCATAGTTAGACTTTGTAAGAGCAGGTTTAGGTTTTGAGGAATCCTTTGAAGAGATGAGGTGCCCTTTTGGAGTGGTAGTGTAACCCTTTGAATATATGGTCCTGGGTCAACTATGTAGAAAGTCAGATGCTATTTGGGGTGGCCATATGTCCTTTGGGAGAGGTAAGGTGCCTCTTGTTGACTTATTAAAAGTAAGCATGAATGTGCATTAAAAGTGCAAAAGCGCATCAACAGTCAAGCATATTGGAACTGTTAAAAGTATAAAAATGAACTATCAAAGGCAGCTGTCAAAAGTGTCAAAATGAACTGTCAAGAAATTAATGCATTTAAAACTTTAATGTTTGTAGTGTTTAAAAAAATCATTGATTGTGATTTCACTCTGTTTTCATAAGCCAGTGGCATTACTGAATCAGTATTGCAATTCTTATTGAACAATATTCCATTATCTCAGTAGGGTGCCTTTCGTTTCATGGCTTGATTGACAACTTCAAGTGACTATGGACTCTTGAAAGGGTGGGCTATGAATTCCCATCGGGATTAAACACTCCAATGAAATGTTTGCTTTTATAAAAATGCAGTTGAAGAAATGTGAAAGTAGTGAATTAGTTTTTATGAATTAGATTGATTGACCATGCTAAATTGTCCCTTAGTGTCAGTAGGACTAGCAGGGAAAATAAGTGGAGTCAAAGGGATGAGGCTTGGGCGGGGTTATGGTTGGTGTTCATGCCATCAGCCAAATGGTCTTCTTCTGCAACTAGGGATTCTATAAACTCTAACTGATGTTTTTGTTTTAGTTATGTAACAGATACTTAAAGAATTTAATTTTATTTAATCTCAGCATGCGTCCTGAGGTTTGTCTCTGGTGTATATGGGGTGAGTTGGCACAGTTGGTGTAATGTCAAAGAGTGATGCGTGGGCAGAAATGGGTTGGCATGAGTTGGCACTGAGGACATAAAGAACCATAGGAATGGGAGGAGGGGCATACATTTGGCATGAAGCATTTGAGAAGCCCTGGATGGTGAACAGTTTACATGAGGATGGTTAAGACTAGAGGGCTGCTTCTTAGATTAATTGCTTTTTAAAAATATCTTGAATACAGTGCTAGAGCAAAGAGGCAGGCCTTTTGTCCAGCCCATCTCCACACCAGGCAACCTCTGTACATGGTTCCAGGAGAACCCTCCCACCATTGTGGATCAAAATCCCTAATTTGTGGTTTAATTTTTTTCAGATTTGGCTAGATGGAGCAGGGAACCGCCCCAACTCTGCACTCTTGACCCAGAAGTGAAAATCCAGTCCTTCCAATTTAAGTGCTGTTGGCACACAAGTTGCTGACATTGTGGCCAAGTATAAACATGTTGGATCTTGTTCCCAGTAAAATGATTTGGGTCTCCTTTAATCTCTTAACAAGTAAACCAGCCATGTTTATTGTCAAGCAGCCTACATAATAAATCACATGATCCATGTAGTAGTGGGCCCCTTTAAGGAGCATAGTTTGTGAAGATCATGTGACCCAATCGCCCAATGGCAAACAAATGTAGTGATCTTGGTGCAAAGCGCAGGCTTTTTCACCCAGATTACCCCAAGAAAGTGTTAACATCATGAAAGTTTTCTGTATATTTATCTGCTTGTAAGTAAACCATATAGTTCCTTGTACTAACTGGTGGTTGCCAATCCTTGCATTACCTACAATCCTTTTAATTTTACGCAAAATTATAAGAAGCCCCAAAACATAATAATCTTATTAATCTCACAATGTAGCAATTGGAAATTATTTTCCACAAACATTACAATCTTGATAAAAAGTAAACCATCAAAATACCAAAAGAAATTTTAAGATGCATCATGGGTTTTCTCAAATTAAAAAAAAATTCTCAAAACAATTGCAATGACATCAGTTGTTGAAGAGAAATCATTCATTGAAAAAGCAATTTAGATGTAAATGGCATTATTAATAGCAAAGTCCTGAAGGTAATAACTCTCAGCTTGATTTCAATCCTCCCTGACCATGGCAGTCAACTAAACAATCAAATATTCCTACCAGTTGCTACTCCTATGGCTCTAACTCTATCAGCTGCCTCTTAGCCTTAATTGTTTAAAATTACCACTTCACGCTTCTTCCTTCTCTCAGGTCACATATGTCATCATGCTTTCTTAATACTTTTAGATATCAAATGTTATTATCTTTAGTCTCCATCACTATTCCTATTCCAATCTTTACATATTTCTCATTAATTCCAATATGTCTCATTTTTATATTTTTCTAAACAATGTACTTTCTTTCATTTAAAACAAAATATTGTTCATGGGATGTTGATGTCACTGGCATTCCAAACATTCCCAAATGAGACCAGTGTTGCAGCTAACAGATGTACCAATTAATGGGTTCATTAATTTAATTTCCCACATAGATCACTGCATGTTAGCGGTATTGTCATCATTTAAAGCTGATGTATTCCTGGATATCCAACATGCAACTTACGCGACATCTGATCATGTAGTATTTAGTCATATGACATCAGATCATGGAATCTACAGTGCAGAAAGAGGCCATTTGGCCCATCCAGTCTGCAGCTGTAACAATCCCACCCATGTACTATCCCCATAACCCCATGTATTTACACTCCTAAACCCTCTGAAACGGCAATTTATCACGGCCAATCAACTTAACCCACACATCTTTAGACTGTGGGAGATCTATCACCTAAAATAATAAAATCCACTTGCAAAAGTCAAACAATCAGTGATAATTTTCCTGCTATTAAAACTAGTGAGATCTTTTGGTTCTGTTGATGGCACACCCTACCACAGGTTCTCCAGCAGCAGGAGGATGGAATCAATGGAAAATCCCATTGACAGTGGCAGGATGATGGGTTGTAATGCTGGGCAACAGCGGGCCACCTTCCACCACTGATAACCATAACATGGGGTGGGGGAGACAAAGAAAATCCCTCCTAAAAATTGCCAGGCAATGAGACTGCAATTCCTACAATGTGCTTAACAGTATTTCCTGATATTTTAAGTGAGCTTAATCCTCTCCGGCATTACTTTAATAGTTGAATGTCTGTGAAACTAATTGAACTCTTTTATAATAAATTTATGGCTTCCTTAATGCCAAGCAGTGATGGCCTGACATTGTAAGATGTAGATCCACACTTTTCCTAAATATAATCACCCTGTCATTCTTCATATCTAGCATCATCTGTTCTTTTATCATCAAAGATCTATTTAGCAATAGGGATATCTCACTAAGGACCATCTCAGTGATGATAAAAAGACTCATCCCAGACATCCTGCAAGACAGAACTACTCTTTTGGAAGACATGAGCATGTTATTGCAATGGCATTGTGATTAACTGTGGTCACTGTGATAACATGTTCATAGCACTGTGGGTTCAATTCCAGCCTTGGGCGACAATGGGGAATTTGCACATTCTTCCTGTGGGTTTCCTCTGGATACTCTAGTTTCCCACAGATACGCGAGTTACGTTGATTTGACATGTTAACTTATCCTTTTGCGCCACGGGAATTATCAGGGTAAATGCGTAGGGTTATGGGAAGAGGGCCTGAGTGAGATTATTGTTGGTGCAGGCTCAAAGGGCCATCTTCTGCACTACAGGGATTCTATGATGCTATGAAACCTGAAGTAGATAGAGCTTTCATACTCCTTGACCCTTCTTGCCAACCTGCCTCATCAAGGGACTCTAAGTAGCAGTTAAGTCAGTCTACTTTACAACTGTGGGAGTGTTACTCCTCTATGAAATTAATTTGAGAAGAGCAAAATGAGTGCTATTGCAGGTGAGTTCTAATTGGCCAGATTTCTGCTGGTAAGTTTTATAGATAGCCTGTAGTTTAGACAAAACTCATGCAGCAGAAACTGAGGACATTAGCATTTGCATTTGCTATCATTGAAATAATATTTGGAAAAGTGAGGATTAGTTAAGTGAATTTTTATTCAAATTTGGACAGAACAGCACTTTCAAATTCGAGAGTTTTCACCCCTGCATCTTCCTCTCACCAGGTCAGTCATTGTGGCATCAGAAGAGGCCTAAAGAAAATCCTTATCATTTAGATAGCACTCTCTTCCTAAGAGCAGTGTAGATGGATGCAGTGCTTCTCAAAGGCAGTTTACCACCAGCTTCTCTAAGGCAATTAGAGATGCTGGCCAAATCAATGGTGCCACATCTCATGAAAGACTAAAAAAAGAGCCTGAACTTTCCTAAGGTCCTTCTGATTTTCCCAGTGCTATGGCTGAGCTATTAAATGAATACATCTGTCTTTACAAAGAAAGAAGATGCTGTGCAGCTAATGGCAAAAGAGAAAGTAGTTCAGACACGTAAAGGCTTTAAAATTGATAAAGGGGAAATTTTGAATAGGTTGTTATTAAAGTTAAGAATGCATCAAGACCAGATGAGATTCATGCAAGGATACTAAGTGAAAGAAAGTGGAAATGTGTGGAGGCACTGGCCATAATTTTTCAATCTTTCTTCAACTCAGGGATGATGCAAGAGGATTGGAAAATTGCAACTTGTCTGTCAGTCAAATTTTAGTAGCACAGGGTATTCTAGAAATAATAATTTTGGACTAAATTTATAGTCACTAGATTAATTAAGGAAAGCCAGCATGATTTATTAAGAAGTTATGTTTAACTAATTTGCTTCATTTTTTTGTCAAAGAAACAGGGGTTAATGATATTAATGTGGTAATGCTGTTGATATTGTGTATTTGGGTTTCCGAAAGATATTTGATAAAGTACCACATAACAGACTTGTGAATGAAGTTAGAGTGCATGGAATAAAAGAGTAACAAAATTAATATGAAACTGGCTGTGTGATGGGAAAGAGAATCACAGAATTATAAAATCATAGAATTGTTACAGTGCATCATGTTTGGCTCATTGGTCTGAACGTGCAATTCACAAAGTACTATTCTCCTGCCTTCTTCTTGCAACCCTGTACATTCTTGCTTTGCAGATTACAGTTTAATTTCCCTTTGAATGCTTCAATTGAACCTGCCTCAACCACATTCAAAGGCAATGCATTCCAGACCTAAATTACTTGCTAGTGTGAAAATGTTCTTTTCTAATTTAGCCTTTGCTTTTTTTGTCAATTACTTTAAATCTCAGCCCTCTCATTCTTGATCCTTTCATGAGAGGGAACAGTTTATCTCTATCTCTCCATCCAGATTCCTCGAGACTTTGAATATCTTCATCAAATCTCCTCTCAGCCTCCTTCTCGCTAAAGAAAACAGTATTAAGTTCTCCAATCTATCTTCATAACTGAAGTTCTTCATTCCTAGAACCATTTACATGAACTGGATGCAACACCTTAGCAATAACCAAATTAGTGTTTTACACAAATTTAAAATAACCCTTCTACTTCATGGTGGGCAATTTTGAGCCCGCACCCTCCTTCTGCGGAAATGGCGGGGCATACTCAAAATCCGTAGAATGTAATTCATGCAGTGAATTTCCGAGTTCCAGTCTTCCAGGGCTCTCTCTGGTGGAGTGGCATGAAACATGCCGTGGGACCAAAACAGAAAACTCTTTTTAATATAATAGCATGCCATTAGCGAGCACTGTCTCTGGGACTTCCCCCCTTCATACAGCAACAGCAATCTGTAAACTGTCTGTGCTGATATGTGTGCTTTTGGAGATCAGAACATCTCATTCGCCTAACGAAGGCTACAAAGGCCGAAAGGTAGCAGATTTACTATCAAATAAATCGGTTGGATTTAAAATTGGTGTTGCCAGACTCTTACTGAACTTCCCCCCTCAACAGATATTCAGCAGACCATCATCATGGGCCTTATGGCCTCCTTCTTTAACCAATCTATGATTCTATGATTAAAACCAATTGCAGTCTCTTCAAGAAAAACATTTGATTTCGATTTGATTTGATTAATTATTGTCATATATATTAAAATACAGTGAGAAGTATTGTTTCTTGTGCGCTATTCAAACAAAACATACTGTTATTAGCTAGAATCTGACCACCATTCAAGATTTTCCCATCCCAGTGCAGTGAATGGAGATTTGACCGGCCACCAAATTCTCCAATCTCATTGCAGCGGGAACATAATGTAAACATCAGGAACATCACGCCCATTATCTTTTTTCCAAGAAGTAAATTTAACTGTTCCTCCGCAATTTTGAAAACTTCTCATTTAAAATGTAATGTTTTCCTGTGACATTAGTTTCTCATTGTGTTCAGTGAATTATTTTTAGAGATGTAGACGAATTATTCTCCTTCAGTAGAGTCGATGTTGAATGAAGGGAAATAACTTCCCATTTTCATTATACATATACCTGATTGGAACAAGCACAGAGATGGTAGGGAATCCAGCTTTGGAACTTGTAATGGTGGGACATGTAATCAGGCCAAAAAGCACCTCAGTTTTGGGTGGATTATTGGTAAAAGATTTTCATTATAAAAGAGGCTTAATCTGTATATAGTAACCCAAGTTCCCACTTTTATCTAAATGGATTCAAACTGCGATAATTCACAACTGAATCCAACTCACAGAGATACAAATGACTAGCTTGTTACCTTTGGAAATGTCAGCAACATGTTAAGAAATGATGAGTTGTTCATCAGCTTTGAAGCTTCACCCCATGAAGGTTTCACACAAGGTCGATCTGGATCAAGGGTCACAAGATCTATTTTTCTTTGGAACAGAAGCAGCACACAGTCCATGATTCGCATGATCAAATGAGGTGGTTTGCCTAATTTGCGCACTGTCGCAATATCAGCTGGCTTGATAGTCTGTAAATGTTTTAAAACAATGTGAGTTATATTTTGTAACAAAAATGTTGAATTATCTTATACATCAACATTGAAGATCCTGTTAAATTACTCATTAATAAACCAAAACATGGTGCAATTTGTCAGTTAAGCATGATGTTACAACATTCATTGTGTTAAATTACCGTTTAATTTATTCAATATAGATAAATGCATGCCGGTACAAATACATCATGCTAAATCTGATCTTCAATGCCTGCAAAGTGATCATTAACCTGTTCAGCAAAATACAGGAGATCCATTCCATTAAATGACCATCTAGGCAGCAAAAATGAAAATGTATTCCCTCCTCAAAATAATATTGTACAATAAAGTTGGGAGGGCTTTACTTATTATTTCAGCTACATATCCCAGCTATACTAAATATATTTGCTTCTTCTGCCAATTCATGTTCATAGATTCTAGGCAAACATGCTTACAATTAGAACTGAACTTTAGCAAGTTATAGTAAGACAAAAGCTGATTTCACGTAGAGGATTTTGGACAGGCAGAGAGAGTTACCTAAGCTACATCTCTGTAGCAAATTCATTTAAGATTTAGCAATTTGAATCCTGCCAGTTTGGTAGTGCAAAGCCTCTGGTTTGCTGGAGGCAATTATCTACAATAAATCCCTATACAAGTTACTGCATTTACAGAAATCTCCCTCTGGTATTCTCAGAAATGATATTCTTTGGCATCTCTGCTTTGTAACCACAACAATGACTTATATTTACAGAACACTTTGAAAATAATAAAACATTCCAAAGCGTTTCACAGGAGATTATCAGACATTAACTGATGCCAAGTCAAGGAAGGTAACATTAGGTCAGGCTTCAAATGCTTGATCAAAGAGGTAGATTTTAAGCAGCATATTAAAGGAGATGAGGGTGAAGCAGTTTGTGACAGAATTCTAGAGCTTAAGGCCCAGGTACCTATAGGCATGGCTGTCAATTGTCCTGCTAAGGAAGTCGGGGATCACAAGAGGTCAGAGTTGGAGTACTGTAGAGCTCTCAGAGGGTTATCAGGCTAGGGGAAGTTATAGAGAAAGGGACAGAGAGGCTGTAGAGTTTTATGAACACAGATGGAACATCTCCTGATGACAGAATTGCAAACAACCACAGGGACTGTTCTTGTGGGACTAACAGTCTGCACCATTGGATCCTTCATGCCTTAACTAGTGGAACAAATCACATCCACTTTTATCTTCATGAAAGGGGGAAGAGAGGTTCATTCCAGCATCCGTCAGTCATTCGTCAATATGTCTTGACATTAGTTTTTCTTTATTTTTAACCTTACCTATCATTTGCTTCTCCCATTCAATCTTTTCAAAGGCTACCAATCTGCTCTCTGCACATTATTAGTCCCTGTAAAGGCTCACTGATTTGTTCATTCTTGACACAGCCACTATTTTTAAAGTGGCCTCCTTTTCCTTAAAATGGAGCTGCTAGTTCTTACGCAAGCTGTTAGAATGTTCTGCCACAAGCTGCGTGTCAAGTACCAGTAGCACAAAAACATACTTAAGCTATATACCTGCACTGCTCTTAACATAATCAGCGAACTCAGTTCCCCATTGTCCCAGCGTGCACTGCAGCATATAAAAAGTGGCTACTGTGTTAGTTACATAAATGAATGCAACAGCAGTGATATAAAGATTACAGACATGAGGAAATTGACAGTTATTAAGACCTGCTGTATAACCAGGTAGTCTCAGAACTAGGTCACTAAAACACAAGGCTGAGAACCGAAATTTAAATAACTTATGGGACTAAAACAGCACTGATTTATAGAAATGTAGAAACTAGAAATAGGAGTAGACTTTTTGGCCCTTTGAGCCTATTTCACCATTCATTCTGATCTTGGCTGATCATCAAGTTCAATATCTCGATCCCCCTTCCCCCCATATCCCTTGATCTCTTCAGTCCCAAGAGTAGTGTCTAATTTCTTCCTAAAATCAGATAGTGTTTTGGCCTCAACTACATTCTGTGGTAGGGAATTCCACACATTCATCAACCTCTGGGTGAAGAAATTTCTCCTCAACTTAGCTGTAAAAAGTTTACCCTTTATCTTCAAACAACGACTCCTTGTTCTGGACTCCCCTACCATGGGGAATATTCTTTCTGAATCTACACTGTCTAATTAGAATTTTGCAAGTTTCTAATTTGTAATCCCATGTTAGAATTTTGTGAGTTTCTATGAGATCCCTTCTCTCCTTCTAAACTCCAGTTGATTCCAAAGTTGAGAGGGTTGGCTTATGAGGAGACACTAAGTAGACTAGGGTAATACTTATTGGAATTCAGAAGAATGAGGAAAGATCTATAGAAACATATAAAGTTATAAAGAGAATAGATAAGATAGAAGTAGGGAAGTTGTTTCCACTAGCGGCTGAAACTAGAACTAGGGGGCATAGCCTCAAAATAAGGGAAGCAGATTTAGGACTGAGTTGAGGAGGAACTTCTTCACACAAAGGGTTGTGAATCTATGGAATTCCCTGCCCAATGAAGCAATTGAGGCTATCTCATTGAATGTTTTTAAGGCAAGGATAGATGAAGTTTTAAACAGTAAAGGAATTAAGGGTTATGGTGAGCGGGTGGGTAAGTGGAGCTGAGTCCACAAAAAGATAGCCATGACCTTATTAAATGGTGGAGCAGGCTTGAGGGGTCAGATGGCCTACTCCTGCCCCTAGTTCTTACGTTTTTATGAATACAATCCTAACCCTCTTAGTATCTCCTCATCTCCTATCCCAGGAATCAGCTTGGTTAGCCTTCGTTGCACTCCCTCTATGGCAAGGACATCCTTCCTCAGGAAAGAATACCAAAACTGCACACATTTCACTGCAATGAGAAAACCATAAGAAATGGGAGTAAATCATGTGGCCAATCAAACCTGCTCTGCCACTCAGTAAGATCATGGATTATCTGATTGTGGCCTTAATTCTAGTATCCTGTCTGAACTCCACAACCATCAACTCCATTGTAGATCAAGATTCTGCCTAAATCAGCCTGGAATACCTTCAATGATCCAGTCTCTACTAATCTTTATAAAAAAAATTTGAAGAACTAACAACCCTTTGATAGAAGAAATTCCTCATCATCCATGTCTTTCAATTACATCCTTTATTTTTAAAGTGTGCCTATTAGTGTCAAGTATCATTATATATATATTATTGCCATTGAGACCAACTGTCTCTTGTAAAGAAAAGGTCAAATAGTACTGTTAGATAATTAGGATAAAATATTCCTTTTGTTTAATACACTCAGCAAAAAAATGATTTCCCAAATGCTTATTTTAACAAGTGCTCGTTTCTGACACATTCTCTTAAATAGATAATATTCTTTACTTAATAAAAGGAAATTCCTACTGTGGTTCGAAACCAAAAGAGAAAATGCTGGAAAATCTCAGCAGGTCTGGCAGCATCTGTAAGGAGAGAAAAGACCTGATCGTCTGGACTCGAAACATCAGCTCTTTTCTTTCCTTACAGATGCTGCCAGACCTTCTGAGATTTTCCAGAATATTCTTAACTTGTTCACATTTCAAACATCAATATTCTTACGACTTCATATAAACTCAATCAAATCCACATCAGTTGGAAATTTTATTAGGAAAGCTGTATGCATTATGCAATGTCACTTAACAAAACGTTATTCTGCATTATACTAGGACCTGGAAGTTCATGCCAATGGGTCACAATTTAATTGTTAAACTTCTGTCTGAATCTGAGAGCAGCATTATATTTATATACAGCTTTTAACATCATGAATCATACCAAAGTACTTCTCAGGTGCATTCTCAAACAAAATATGATACTAAGCCACACAATGAGACATAGGCCTGGATTTTCATCCTCAACGGGAGTAGCAAGGGCTCCAGTTCAGCCCACCTGTCTCAGAAGTAACTGCTCACAAGGGCCAGATCATCAATGTAGGAGGGGTTTGCGTAGGCTGGAGTTGGGCTGGAGTTCAGAGGCAGCCACAGGGCTTCTGGATGCTGAAATTGGTTGTTTAGAAGACCTGCCATGGTATTGTGGAAATTTATCCCTGTTAAAATAAAAACTCAAATGCCCTCCAGTCCTCACATTCTTACACACTCATTATGCCACATCCACACCACCTCATGCCCCAACCACCCACTATTGCCCTTTATGTCCTCATTCCAAGTTATGTCTTCCAAGCAATGTCTATGCCCCCATGCCAAGGTACGTGACCACAAGCAACCGCTTGAGGCACTCAGGCAACTCCTATGGCTCCTCATGCTAAGGTATGACTCCAAAACAATTCCTATCAACCTACATGACCCTCATGCTAGGCTGTGCCACTCTGTCCAATCCCAATGGTCTTTTATGCCCCAATGCGAAATTGTGACACCTCACACCGATGAACCCATTGTAACCTGTATAGTACTGACAAACTTTATCAAAATCTGTAAAAATTAGCTTTAAGAAAGTGATTTATTAATAATTTTTCACTACCTTAGTTAAAAAATCCTTTTACAACAGTGCAATAGAAGTTTCAATTATCCAGATTTTTTAAAGTTTCCACAGCTGAAGTTTAAACCTCCTAACTTTCTATAAGTAAATACTGTGAAAGTCACAGCAGAGATCAAACAGCCAGAGATGTTAACCAAGCAATGTTTTCTCTTTAGCTCCAGTGTTTCAACAGAAATTTGGATTTTTGGGCTCTCAGTCACACCTCATTATGGAATCTTGGCTGACGGCGTAGACATGCATTAGAATACTAAAAAAACCTGAATGCCAGAGGAAACATGGTCTGATTGAGAGCTCTGTTTCTTTGTGAGGAATAGATTAGCATCAGGTACATGAGAGCTAAGAGGAGTAGATTGTGGAGCATGGCTTGGCATCAGGGTATGAGGAATGGGTAGAAGGCCATTCCTTGTCATGCAGGGCAAGGAGAGACAAGGGCATACCTTCGCATGGATGGTATAAGACATCATGGAAATTGTTTGGGGGCATGTTTTGTCAAGAGGAAGTGAGCAAATCTCCTGAATTTATCTTTTAAAAGATTCCATTATGCATAATATAGGTCACAACACCTCTGAGGTACTGTGAACAATGATTCATTGAAACATTGGGCAGATGCCATGAAAATTGCAGAGAACTAGGCCATACCTATCAATATAATGGAGTTTGTTTTGTCATGAGTGCAGGTTGCACAGAAGTCCTGAAGATCAGAAATCTTGGGAATGGGAATGGAAATCCTGACACTGGGTCCAGGCTCTATTTTTAAAGAACTCCCAAGTCATCCCAACAATCCCAAGGTGAAAATCCAACCTGTTAATCAGGTGACCAATTACAGAGTCAAAGAGGTAGATTTCAAGGAATGCATTAAAGGAAGAAGCGTGGTGGAGGGGTAGGAAATTCTAGTGCTTAGGTCTTATGGAACTGAAGACACTGGCAATTATGGAGCAATTAAAATTGGGAGTGCTCAAGAAGCCAAAACTAGATGAGTATAATTGATTGTTTTGAAGCGGGATGAAATTACAGAGGAAGGGATTACAGAGATTGTAGAGATTACAGAGCTAGGGAGAGGCAGAGTCACAGAAGGAATGGAAACAAGGATGGAATTTTTAAAATTAACAAATTGCTTCTCAAAGGGCCCAGAAAGCACAGAGATAAGAAATGAATGTGACTTAGTGCAAGATAGCAAAGTTTTGGATGAACTCAAGTGGACAGAGGAAGTGTCTGTAAATAGTCAAATCCAGAGATGACAAAGACATGAACAAGGATTTCAGCAGCAAATATACTGTGACAGGGATGAAGTCAGACAATACTACAGCAGTAAAAATGGGTAACTTTGGGGATGGTAGGAATATGGCAGGTAATTCAACTTGGGGTCCAACCTGACAACAAAGTATAGTCTCAGATTACTGTCAGTGAAAGAGATAGAGGGAAACATTAGGGAATGGAGTTGGGAGCAGGAAGCAAAAAGCAATGCCTTCAGTATTCCTAATGCCTAATTGTCTAAACCTGTAAATTATAGTTATGAATATGACAAGACCAAAAAAAGTTATGGGGAACTAAATCAGCAAAAGATATACAATTCTGAAATTATTCTATTCCTTCTTTCCAATACAAATTGCATGTTCCTCAGACACATCAGTCTGCCAATTGTACATGTTTAAGTTTATTTATTTATTAGTTACAAGAAGGCTTACATTCACACTGCAGTGAACTTACTGTGAAAATCCCCTAGTCTCCACACTCCGATGCTTCTCGGGTACACTGAGGGAGAATTTAGCATAGCCAATGCACCTAAACAGTATGTCTTTCAAACTGTGGGAAGAAACTGAAGCATCCAGAGGAAACCCACACAGACACAGAGGGAAAATGCAGACTCCGCGGAGATAGTGATTGAAGCCGAAAATTGATCCTTGGCATTGTGAGGCAGCAGTGCTAACCCCTGTGCCAGTATGCACCCTTATGTTTTTATAAATAAATAAACCAAAATACAAAGAGAAGATTACAGTTATGATAAAATTCTGGCAATGATGTAGGAATGCTGACTGGCAAGCAGTTTGGTACATTTCATTCACATGGCTTTGAATTATTCTGCTCAATCCAAAATCACACTTAATGAAACATGCTCCCAACATAAGTTATAAATGCATACTACAATAACTCCTTTAATAGAAACCTGATAAATATCTAACGACAGGAAAACAAACATCAAAATTACTACTGTCTTTGTTCATCCTTGGAGAAAGTAAGTACCAAAATCAACAGCATTATCTTATTGTGGCTATTGAAAATTAGGATGGAAGAACAGAACCTATGGTCTAACGTATGTACAGTAAGCGGCCATATAAATTCTTGAACTTTCCAGTTTGGAAGAGACAAATCTTATGGATGACTGGATGTTAGTATACAGACCTGTAAAGCTGCTTCAGCCTCTTCTAAAGCAGGCTTAGCTGCTTCCAGTTTTGATTCAGCTATAACTTTGTCAGCTGCAATCTCATCCACAATGATCTGAGCTTTGTCTTTCACTTTTTGAACTTGTGTCTTGACAATTTCAGCAGCCTGAGCCTTTAAAGTCACTTCTTCCAGAACTTCATCTGCTTTTTTTGAAGCAATTGCCAAGTCCTTTTCCTTGACGACAAGTTCTTTGGACAGTTCATTGACTGACACCTCCGCTTCCATTAGCTTCGCCAGACCTATAAAGAAGGGATAAAAGTTCAACAAGAAACAAGAGTGAGTTTTCCAAAAATAAAATGACAAACTAACTTAAAACATTCAAAGTCATATTTCTTTAAGATCTAAATCAACCTGGTACATCAGTACAAATTGTTCAGGTTAGGTAGATTGGCCATGTTAAATGCACAGGGTTACAGAGACAGGATTCAGCAAGTTGGCACAGACTTGAACGGCTGAATGGCCTCTTCTGCACTGTAGGGATTCTATGGTTCTATGGGTTCTATGGGTTTCTTGGGTAACCAACATCATGCAATTATTATATTCTTTTTTTTAATATTTAGGTTTAATTAGTACTGAAGGTTCTATTAGCATTGTGCCTGTGTTATGGTGTCCTATATATGGATTTGCATAGACATATTGGGCTGAATATTATTTCTCCCCCTGCCCCCCGGCTCCCAACATAATATCTAACTCAGCACTAAGTTCAAATGACCCTGCTGAATTTGGGGTGTCTGCAATGGTGGGGAACGTCCCAATTCTGTTCTCCAACTGGAGAAAAGAAGACCTGTTGAAAATTGGACTGAATTCTCCAGCTCCAGTGTCCCAGTGCCTTTTTTAATAAGGAAAGGAGTCTCCACGACTGTCAAAGATCTGGGCTTAAGTTTTGGGCAAACTGTTTGTTTGTGCTTGTGGACTCAAATTTGATAGTAGGTATTGTAGGCATAAATATGGAAATTGACTTAACTGCAGATGATGTTATCCCAAATCATGTTCAAACTCTAGTAATTTTTGTCCTTTGTTTGCTGCCCAGAAATGGGAAATAAACAGTTGACTTTCTTTTCCAATATTCAATTTTAGTGTTCTCTAATTTAGGCGCCAATAAGACAAACATTTGCATAAGAGAAATAACAATGGGGAAGAAGTCACCGCAGTCTGTGCTTACAGATCTGTGGTGGTCTGCTTGGTTAAGACATTGTGAGTAGATCAGTAGGACATCCAATAGCATTGCCCTCCCCCCCTCCCACCCCAAACTATTCCATGCTTCATTTTTTTTAGCCAGAGACAAGGTAAAGTATGAAAAACAAGAGGAGTTGTGGGAAAAGTAAAAGGACATTACATCTTCATTGGATAGCACTACTGCCTCACACTGCCTGGGACCTGGGTTTGATTTTGGCTTGGGTCACTGTCTATCTAGAGTCTGTACACTCTCCCTGTGTATGCATGGGTTTCCTCCAGGTGCTCTGGTTTTCTCCCACAGTGCAGAAGACATGCTGGTTAGGTGCATTGACAATGCTAACTTCTCCCTCAGCATATCCAAACAGGCATCGAAGTGTGCGACTAGGGGATTTCCACAGTGATGACACTAAAGTGTTAATATAAGCCTACTTGTGACACGAATAAATAAATTTCAAACTCCAAGGATTTGTATCTTGAAATAAATTAGTATTTCTAATTCGCAAAATATACTGGAGGGTGACAGTTGGCCTTTTATGTTTACAGGAGCACCTTCTGAATTTAAATGTACTCTACAGAGACACGAATGATGATTCTCTTTACAAAAGACGGTTAACATCATACAGATCTTAGGTATAAGATATTCATTTATGAGCCATATACTGGAGCCATCACGAGAGGCCATAAACGTGAATAAAAGTGCTAATCTGCAAATAAAAAAACATTTATTTATTAGTCACAAGCAGGCTTACATTAACATCGTAATGAAGTTACTGTGAAAATCCCCTAGTTGCCACACTCCAGTGCCTGTTTGAGTTCAATGAGGAAGAATTTAGCATTGCCAATGCACCCTAACCTGCACATCTTTTGGACTGTGCAAGGAAACGGGAGCACCCAAAGAAAACCCACACAAACTTGAGGAGAATATCCAGACTCTACACAGACAGTCAACCAAGCCAGGAATTGAACCTGAATCCCTGGTGCTGTGAAGCAGCAGTGTTAATCACTGTGCCATTGTGGCACCTAAAGGAGTGCAAAAAGCAACCAAGTGGAATTGATATATTCTTCTTTTCTAGCTTTCTTCTTCTTTAATCCATCACTTCTTCCTTTCCTCTTTTTATCAGTCACGCACCTTCTAACTCTTCCAACTGTCAAATCTATTGCCCTTTACATTGATCAAACGTGGTACATGATGTAGTGCACAGTTGTAGTGACAACTCTATTGAAGCTAGAATCCTAAAATGTTAATGTGGCTTTCTTTACAATAATAAATACTGAGGTAACCTCATATCCAAAATTCTTTTTGAGCTTTCTTATTGTCTCATGTAAGCGCACTGTGGTTGATATGGGCATGGGATCATAGAACCGAGATTGGGATTATGATTTTATGCATGTTTCCTGATGAATGTCAGAGAGCTGATGACTTGTCTTACAGAATAATGGTTACTTATTGGCAATGATAGTGAATAGTTCAGTAACCATGAGAACAATAATGATACTGACTACTGCCTGAACCAGTTCAAATCCTACTTTTAATAGTCTTGATTTCAAATCTGGTTTATTCCCCCATTAATATTTTCTCAACGTTCGAGTAAAGTTATATCCTTCCAATAAAGTGAACATAAATTATGAGGCAGAAAATATATAGGGGATATGGTGGCCTAGTGTTATTGTCACTGGACTAGTAATCCAGGGATCCAGGATAATGATGACCATTAAACGATTGTTGTAGAAACCCATCCAGTTCACTAATGTCTTTTAGGGAAGGAAACTCGCCATCCTTTCCTGATCTGACCTACATGTGACTCCACATCCACACACTGACATGGTTGACTCCAAAATAGCCTAGCAAACCTTTCGGTTGAATGGCATTAAGGGGTGCACAATAAATGTTGGCCCAGCAATGCCTACTTCCCATTAAGAAATAAGTCATACAATCATTAATGATTGTATGACTTATCCTAATTCCTGTCCTAACAAATTAATTCCAGAATTGTCCATCCCTTTGTCGTTTTTTTTCAGCATAATTTCACATGATTGATTGGTAGAACTTCAGCTGAATGCCTCTTTTGGATGTCACCCAACTGCATGAGGCTGTTGGTAGTCATCTTTCATTTATGTAACAGAGAAGATTGGTACACACAATGAGAGACATTTCTTTTTTCCTGTCAGAAAATTAACAAGTTTTCTTGATATTCTTTACAGATGAATTAATGAGTAAATTATTGGACCGTTTCCCCTTATCAATTTTCTGAATCAGTAAAAGAAAACACAAAAGTAATTATTTGGTAGCTACACAGATAATGCCAGAATTAACTATCTGTAGGTAATGACAGGACATGAGCATTCGTACACTAATTACATAATTAAATCTGTACCTGTCTTCATTCTGTCAGACAGCATTTCCACATGTGTAAACTTCTCTTCATAGATGGTTTTGTAGCCTCCAATAAAAGATAAATAAGACTTGGGAGTTACATAGGTCTGACGTCTAAACCTTTCGAAATATTCAACACATTTCTCTGCCACGGTATCCTGAAATGTTCCCATAGTGTGCACAACACTTTGCTTAACATGTGGTGTGCACTCTATTCTATAAGAAGCTAGGAAATGTTGAGCGACAGCCACAAGCGCGTCTTTGGGCCAACGTTGAAACCAGTCCATCGTGCAGCCAGAGATTAGTCCAGGAAATTTCAGTGCCCGAGTGCGGAATTTCTCTCCAACAGGAGAAAAACAAAGAATCACATGCAGATTGCTACGCACTCGTGAAAGGAAGTAATCATACAGGTTTTCAACAGTTGGTGGCCGTCTTGGGTATTCCTTTTTCATGACTGGAATTAAGTCTTGGGTAATTTCATCAATTTCATCTCGAGCAAAGAGGTTTGAGACCTCACCTGAGGCCAGAACATTGTTCATGTATTCCAAGAAGGACTCATCCTTTATTTCATTGTCTGTAAATATGAATGCCACACCCTTTCCTTTTTGTCCAGCTGTGCGGTACAGAATCTTCAGATCGTCCATAAGATTACTTGTATTATAAGTTCTAAAACATAAAAATTATATTTAAATTGTGCAAACTTTACACAGGAATTGAGGTGCCTTAATTATAAAGAATGTCTCAAGTCACTTCACTTGTAGGCATATGGAAAACAGACACCAAAACAAGTCACCAAATGTTTGGTCAAAGTTTTAGAGAATATTTTATGCAATGAAAGGTAGATCCAGAGATTAACAAAAGAAACTGCAGTTGGCAATATCCATGCAGCTGAAGGCTCCAAACATTCATTCTACATCCATCTGCTATGTTTACATACATTTATATTATCAAGGATGGAAGAATGTAAAGAGGAAGAAGTTTAGAGAAAATAACAAAGAAGTGGAAACAGCAGTATGGTGAGTTAGAGCATTTGGAATCTTATCTTTTAGTCTTACACCAGATATCCATCGCTACAGAATGTTTTAATGAAGTGTATATACAATCTATTCTGTAAATATTGGATGATGTGTTGAGTAGTTTGTTTTATGCCAATTCCTGACTGTCATTCTGGGTAGAATTTTCTAGTCTTGGTTGCGGATTTCATGGCAGGAAAAAGCAAAAAATTCTGACAAGGGCCAAAAGATGGAATCCCACCAGCAGAGTTGGAATTTTCTCCTCACCACCTTCATGGCGGGCTGAGTGAGGATTGGATTTTCTGTTGACCCCATGATGGAAACCGCATCTGCATGCACTAATATACCATGAATACTGATCAAAAATATTACTTCCCAGAATCCCCCTGTTAATTATGTGCCCCGCCAGTGGGAAACTGGACCGCTTTCATTCACAACTAGATATAAGGGACCTGCGGCAGTCCATCCTCATTTTGTTTGTGATGTTAAGCTGAGTGCAGCATTCAGAGCCTACCTGCAATAGTGCTGCAAAGGGTCCTCAGCGATGCTAGTATTAGCCCACCTTGGTGGACATTTATGCTTTGGCTACTCATGGCAGTTGCCACTTGACAAATGCAGTGACTTAGTTTGGGTGGCAGGGGGTAGGGATGATGGAAACATGAGATGAAGGTGGCATGATGATGTTTGGAGGAGAAATGGGGGAGGGGGAGTGGTGGTTCACGATGACCAGAAAAGGGAAGACTGGGAGTAGGGAACTGGAGCTCAACATGGAACACTGGAACTCATACAAAAATGTGGTGGATAAGATTCAGATTGCATGAATGTGAAGAGATGCATGCAAACTCTGGAGACGGAAAGGGGTTAGTGTGGCACAAGAGGGATGGGTTGCAGAGATTCATGGAGGGGAAATGGTCTTGTGGCCTGTCCTGAAGAAAGCAGGGACCAGAATGAAAGATAGTTGTAGTCCCTGGACTGGGGCAAAGAAATCTGGTTGGAAGATTAAAAGCAGTCCTAGGGCTCTGCAGACCACTTGTCAGGGTGAGCAATTAACGTTGCTCTGGGGATTCACAAGACATGTTACAGGGCTATGCGAGGCACATATATCATCTTCCCATTCCAAGGAGGGGAAAGGCCTGTGTGCTCAATGGGGATCAGGCATAGATTTGTGTCCAAGGTGTGGTCATAGTCCCACAGTCGGTGAGGTGATGGAGGTGTCTGGATTGGGATTGAGCTGCAGGTGGGGTGGTCATGCTCATGGACCACATCTGCAGCCTATAATTGGAGAAAAAGCAATAAGAGATAGGGTAGCTCCCTTGAGGGAGTCAGGGTGAGTGGGTCACCCTGAACATACCTTCATGAGAGGGGGGTTTGAGGTCCACATGGGACATGGAAACATCAATAGTGATAGGTTCAGGGTAGCGGGTAGGAATATACCACAATAATAATGGGACCAAAGTTACATACAAACAGATGAGTTAGGAGTACGCCTCTTAGCTCCTCAAATCTGTTCCGCCATTCCGCCAAGCTGTGATGTATCTGGCTAGGATGCTTTCAATGGTCCATTTGTAAAAATTAGTGAGAATCACAGTGGACATGCCAAATTTCCTTAGCCTTCTGAGGAAGTAGAGGCGTTGGTGGGATTTTTTAACTATAGGAACCTGTACAGATTGTTGGTGATCTGGACAGCTAGAAACCTGAAGCTCTCAACCACATCCATTTCATCACGACTGATGCAGATATAGGCATGTCCTCCACTAATCTTCCTGAAGCTGATGACTATTTTCTTTATTTTGTTAACATTGAGAGAGAGAGATTATTGTGGTCACACCAGTTCACCAGATTCTCTATGTTTTTCCTGGGTGCTGTCTAATCTAATCCCGGCTAATCCTGCCCAAAACTGCAATTAGTCTCCAGTATGGAAAATTTTGCTTTGTATTCATATGTTCGTAGAGCCTGATAGAATCCCAACGATGCAGAATGTGGCCACTCAGCCCATCAAGTCTGCATCAACTCTGCAACAAAGCGTCTCACCCTAGCCTGTTGAGCAGATGTGATTCATTTGAAGTAAGATGTAAGTAACGACTGCTTAATTAGGATCCTAAACATTTTTAATTATGTTCATTTTGTAATTTTCATCTGTATTTACTGCTCTGGCTTCCCTGATAATCTTCTTCATTTCTCAATGCAGAATGACATGGTCTCAGCATTAATAAATCTCAGTAGTTTTTTAGTTGAAATCCAACATTGCTTTATCACCTTCTCTATTTTAAATCATACTGACGCATCTACAAAAGAAATACAACACATCCTCTAGCATTTACATTGCATATTATGTTATGTGTATACTTGTAAAACTTTTCTTTAAGGATATATTAGCTTAAGGATATATTAGCTTTGGAGGGGGCGCAGAGAAGGTTCACCATGTTGATTCCGGAGATGAGGGGGTTTGCTTATGAGGAGAGATTGAGTAGACTGGGACTGTACTCATTGGAGTTTAGAAGGCTGAGGGGAGATCTTATAGAGACATATAAGGTAATGAAGGGGCTAGACAGGATAGAAGCAGAGAGATTATTTCCACTTAGAAGAGAAGCAAGAATTAGAGGGCACAGCCTCAAAATAAGTGGGAGTCAATTTACAACAGAGTTGGGGAGAAACGTCTTCTCTCAAAGAGTAGTGTATCTTTGGAATTCTCTGCACATTGACGCAGTGGAGGCTACCTCGTTAAATGTGTTTAAATCATAGGTAGATAGATTTTTGACCAGTAAGGGAATTAAGGGTTATGAGAAGCGGGTAAGTGGAATTGAACCACTATCAGATCAGCAATGATCTTACTGAATGGCGGAGCAGGCTCGAGGGGCTAGATGGCCTACTCCTGCTCCTATTTCTTATGTTCTTATGTTCTTTAACCACAAGTGTTTATGTCCATTATCTGAGATATCAATGGCCAGGATAGGATCCGCTCTGAAGTAATGAAAGAATATAATGTAACAAAGCTACTAGATTAATCAAAAATGACGCAAAATACTTTTACCTTGTGAGTACAATCTGAAAGCTTTGATATCCTGCAATAAATGATGCGATTCTGGTAAGACTCTGTTTTCCAGACCCACCAACTCCTACCAGCAAAGCATTTCCTTGTGGAGTCCGAATAACACGGGATATCTTCATCAAATGTATCATGGCATCCTTTTAACAACAAAGAGTTACATTTACAAACTGGAATAAATAAATTTACTGTGTAAAGTGGAAGTGAATAAAAGTTACATCCAAAATACTAATCCAACATAAAGCAGCAAGAAAATGTTGCTAGTTTTGATTTGACAAGTGATATATTTTTACAGCAAGTTATTGGACTGATAGATAAAAACAAAAATACACATAATACAAAGAAAAAACGTAAATCCTAGAAATTTTAATCTGATGAAAAATGCGTCATGTTCATCAGTGCCTGTAAAATGCAATAACAGATAAACATGTCTATTATAAGGACCTTCATCAGTCAACTCATTTGTATAATGCCCCAGTTAGTTCCAATCCCACTAATCCCATGGTGAACATGGTTTTAAGCCTCACCGGCAACACAACAATGGAACTAGTATTTTAGTGTAAAAGTTAGAACAAGAGCAAAAGAATATAAAACCTTTATAATCATCACTGAAGCAGTTTATCTGATATCCATCTAACAATCATTAATTCTCCAACATTCAGGATTTGAAACTTAGTAGAAACCTATTTTAACAGTGATTGTAAAGATGTAAGTATTTTCAAGCAAACAGTAGTACTGTTATTGATTCTTAGTCTCTTGTCTTCACTATGGAGGATACAACTTATGTCCCAGAAACAGTTGTTAGTCTGGAAATGGAAATCAGGAGGGAAGAAGTCAGAAAGATTACAATCACCAGGAAAGTGGTACTCAGCAAAATGTTGGGGCTGCAGGTTGACAAATCCTTGGGTCTGGACAAACTTCATCCTAGGATCTTGAAAGAAGTGGCTAGTGAGATAGTTGATGTACGAGTATTAATTTTCCAAAATTCTCTGGATTTGGGGAAGGCGAGATTAGATTGGAAAATAGCAAATGTAACTTCTTTATTCAAAAAGGGAGACTGTCAGAAAGCAGTAAACTGCAGCTCTGTTAGCTTAACATCTGTCAGAGGGAAAATGTTAGAAGCTATTATTAAAGATGTTGTAGTAGAGCACTTAGAAACATTCAAGGCAATCAGGCAAAAGTCAACATGGTTTTGTACAAGGGAAATTATGTTTAACCAAGTTATTGGAGTTCTTTGAATGAATCATATGTGCTGTAAATAAAGGAGAACCATTGGATGTCCTATACTTAGGTTTCAAAAAAAATGCCACATCAACAACTATAATGGAAAATAAAAACTCATGTGAAGTGGATAACGTATTGAAATGGATAGAAGATTAGCTAGGTAACAGGAAAGAGAGTTGGCATGAATGGGTATTTTTCTGATTGGCAGAATATAACCACAGGAATCAGTGATGTGGTCTCGACTCTTTACTATTTATATAAATTATTTGAATGAAGGGACCAAAAGTATGATTGCAAAATTTGCTAATGATACAAAGATAGAAAAGTAAATTGTTAAGAGGACATAAAGAAGCTACAAATGGATATGGATAGATATAGAAAGGAAAGAATCTGTCAAATGGAGTACAATGTGGAAAAAAGTGAAATTCTTCATTTTGAAAGGAAGAATAAAATAGAAACGTATTATCTAATGGTAAGAAATTGCAGAGTTCTGTGATTCAGAAGAACCTGAGTGTACTAGAGGACAAATCACAAAAGGCTAGGATGCAAGTAAAGCAAGTAATTAGGAAAGCTAATAAAATATTGTTATTTATTGTGAGGGGAATGGATTACAGAAGTAGGGAGGTCATTCTTTAGCTGCACAGGGCACTGGTGAGACCACTTATAGGCTAATACCAGGAAATTACATTAATGGATTGTATTGTAAGGAAAGATTTGGCAGCTTAGGATTGTATTCACTGGAGTTTAGAACAGTAAGAAGGGACTTGATTAAAACCTTTAAGATCCTGAGAGGTCTTCACAGGGTGGGTGTGGAGAGAATATTTTCTCTTGTGAAAGAATTCAGAACTAAGCATCACTTTAAAAATAAGGGGTCGCTCATTTAACACAGAGATGAGAACTGTTTTCTCTGAAGGCTCTAAGACTCTTGTCCCCAAAAGGCAGTGGAGGCTGAGCTAGATAAATTCTTGATAATAAGGGGGTGAAAGGTTATTGGAGATAGACAGTAGTGTGAGACTGAGGTTACAATCAGGTCAACCATGATCTCATTGAATGGTAGAGCAGGCTTGAAAGGCTGGGTAGTTTACACCTGATTTATATGTTAATACCAGACATCCACAATATGCATGACTAGAGGAAAAACAATATAAGTACCTTGAAAAATACCAAATCCATATTTGAACCTCTGATGGCTTCATTGTACTGCTCCGTGTATATTTGAAGGCGTTCAGCCAACTGATCAAATGAGGGAATTGGCTCATAAATTTTAGGAGCTTCCAATTCCATATCATCTGGCTCATCTCCTGTGGGCTCCGGAGCATCACGTAAGAAATCAACAAAGAATGTTTCTTGCTGTATATTCCCTAATATAGCATCACCGTGATCCTCCAAAGTGATCTATATGAAAATAGGATATTTTAATAATTTGATTTTAAAAATGGGTGAGAAATTAAAATTGCATTAAAAGGAGCTCTGTGCACAAGTCCTAGCTGGCCTGTGGCATGAATCAAATTTGACTTTGAGCTTCACTTAAGTGCTGTCAGTTGGCTCTGGTTATAAGAAGAAATCCTCTTTCCATTAACTGGTTGGTGAAATCGACTTACTGTTCTATTTACCCAGTGCATGAAGTGAGGGTTTGGCAAACAGTGGCCAGGGTAGAGTGAAGTAGGGTACATGTTGAGTGCTTTGGGTAGGGGTAGGTTCTCAAATGTAGCAACAATGGTAAGAATTTTTCTTATCTCCAGATCCACAAATGTAAAGACTGGAACATCCCAATGTGTCTCTCTGAGTGATATGTAGGTGGAATTTTTAGGTATTCTGGTAGGTTGTTCAACACTGGTACAAAGGATCAGACCACACAGACCACACAATACAAATTCTGTCAATTTGTACCTGAATTTTGCATTTAGGGGCCTATACCTGTCATAGAACCATGATTTACTTATGTAAATCAGGCAGCACTATGACACACTGCTACTTCACAGCACCAGAGACTTGGATTTGATTCTTGGCTTAGATGACTGTCTGTGTGGAGTTTGCACATTCTTCCCATATCTGGGTGGATTTCCTCTGGGTATTCCGGTTTCCTCCCATAGTTCAAAAGACATGTTGGTTAGATGCATTGGTCCTGCTAAATTCTCCCTCAGTGTTCCCAAACAGGTGCCAGAATGTGGTAACTGGGGTTTTTCACAGTAACTTCATTGCAGTCTTAATGTGGCAATAATAAATAAACTTGAAACATAAGATGGATGCAAGTGTGACATACTGTACCCTGAAATTCAAAGACCTTTTGCTGATTTTACATCGAAAGAAACGTCCTCATAAGTTTATGCTTATTTTGATTGTGTCATAAATGATTTTCAAACTCTTGAATATAGTTACCATATATCATCCCACCACCACCATATTGTTAACACTTTGCTTACATTGTAAGAACATAGCATAATAGTTTAATGTAATATTCTTTTCTGTCCCTGGTAAGCTTTTAAATATGGTTTAAATATCAATTCCTTACAAATTATGAATTAATAAGAAATAAAGCAAAAACTGACTAATGTGATATAAAGCAACAATCTTCAGCTAAAACCAATATGAAATAATCAACCAAAATATATGAGATATATGTTTTGCTGATCAGAAATGATTGGAGTGGCACAAATGACATCAAACCCAATAGTGGACTCAAGACTGCAAAGTCATAAAGCCCAAAAATAAAGCACTGCATCAAACTGCTTCCCAGTGTGTGCTGATTTCTCACTTCAACAAAAAATTAAACAGAACATATTCTTAATATGAAGACTTTTTTGTGGCACATCTGTTGAAATGAATTCCTTCAAAAAGCAAATAATAGTTATTCTAAATTACGGAAATGCTCACTAAATGCAAAATAAATTTACAGAAATAGGTAAAGAAGCAATACAAATAACTTTTATAAAGTAATTGTTGCACGTATGATAGCAAAAATCAATTTTAGCAAAAAATTATATTTCCATTTTCCATTTTTAAACTCAATGAAAACCGAAGCATTTCAGATTATTAGAATATTTATTCAGACATTTGGTTGATTCTTTCACATTGAAATAAGTGAAGCGTTGTTGCTTATACATCTATTTTAATTCTCTTAGATGCATCACAAACTTTGATATTAATATCATTCACTGACAAAGAACTTAACTAAAATGGTAGCCTTATCGCAGAGCACTGATATAACAGTCAGCTTGTTCAATTGGCTGGTTTGTAATGCAGTGACACCAGCAGTGTGAGTTCAATTCCTGGAGTGGTTGAGGTTATCTCAATCTTGCTTAAGGTGTGGTGATCCTTAGATTAAATCAATACCTGGTTAGATCCTCGGGTTAAGTTACTCAAAGGGGAGAGCAGCCTATGGTTGCCTGGGAGGTCCATGTATTCAATTGTTATAACTATCATTCAAAAACATTTTTGAAACAGATTGGGAGAAAAAATATTGTCTAACCTTTTTCACTGTATTCTCAAACCAGTCTTTATCCTGCTGATTTATAAATCTATCTGCAATAACACGAGTGCACTCATGCAGAAAAAGTGACACTATCACATCTGGAGACTGGCAAATTTCAGATGTGACCGTCAGGATTCCTTGCCAAATACGACTAAGATCACGGAGGTTAAATATATAATGGAATTTGGCTGGAGTGGGCAGCATCTGTAAAACAAAATTTGAAAAAAAATTAAAGAATGAGTGAAAACTGAAAATACACATTGTGAACAGTCGATCTCTAATCCACTCCATCACTAAAGATCTGCTAACTCACAAGTGGCAACATGTGCTCTTCATGTGCATGTTTTTTCTCTGGCTATCACTACCTTTTCCTCAGCGTGCATTTTCAATAGTTTCACTCTTAATACTGATTCTTCTCTTGGAAGTTGTACATTTTGCCTATCTATAATGACCACTCAAAGAATGAATGGGTAAGACACTGCAGAGAAAAACAGAATGGGATAATGTTCTGAGTTTGCACTGGTGACAGGAACTCTAGCTTACTGACAGTACAGGCTGAAAAATCATGAACAGTTTGATTGCTACTTTCCAAAATGTCTTGGGGGTGGGAGAAGTTCCCACAATGTAACATTCAGAATGTAATTGTGAATCCAAGTACAATCTTAAAATGCCACAGCTGGAATATTGTGTGCGATTTTGGGCTCCATAACAGAGGGAAGGTAATGAATCGAGGATGGAAGTACAGTATAGGTTCACAGGAATGTTACTTGGTAATAGAAATATTGCATATAAAGAAAAGCTTGACAGAGTAAGGCTTACTTTGTTAGAACAGAGATTAAGGAAAAGTTTCTTAAAAATGGGGTTTTGCTTTGAGTGAAATCAGGAAATTATGGCCTAAATGCACTGGTTAGGTTATAGTACTATGTCCACAAAAATTAATTTGCATAATCATAAATGTCAAATTGTCCATGAACCAGGATGATAGAATTTAATTGTTTCTCCTTCTTTGTTCCATTGAAATATATTATTTGATTCAATTAAAGGTGGTAACTTGAAGCATTTTTATTAATATCGCTGAAAATATATTTATTATCAACAGTAAGCATTTTAATCAGGGTTTCTTGTCCACCACTGTTAAATTTAAAGTCAATTAAAAAGTATCAATGATTTAAAATCAATAAAAATGCCTAATGAGGCATTCCAGTTCTTACACCTGTCTTTATTATATGTGTTTGGCTGAAAACCAAGACTTGTAAAAGGATTATCTCAGCAAGACCTCTGCTTTGACAAGTGAGGAGTACTATTGATTTTGTTTGATTGATCTTTAAAGGGTTATAAGGTGTTCTTTCTGTGATCTCTTTTATCAATGGTTTAATATTTCTTGCATCGAATCAAGAGGTGTTAACTGGTTGAAGTGTTATTGATAGTTTTCTTTTACATAGTTGTAGCCAGAAATTTTTTTCAAGTTGTTTGTGAATGGCTGTTTTTTCTGAGCAGTTCCACACATGCCATTGATGCTTTTTGGCTGATGAGTTCTGTGCACAGCATATATAGATTAATGAATATAGAAATGCAATCAGTTAACATAAGTTGGCATGGAGGGAATGAGGTTCCATGAATGATGTGTAGGGATATGAGTTGGCATGGCAAATATAAAGGGTAATGGGATAGGTGGGGGGTCTCGAGTTGATATGGAAGTGTATGGAGAGTAAATGGGGAATATAAGGAGTGAGGGCCAGAGAGACTAACAGCCTTCAATATAACTGGGGCAAAGTCCCAGTGAAGCAGGCAGGCCTCATATAGTCAGTCCTTCTCAGCAATCCTCATGGTGGTATACATCCTGTTTCCATGGCCATGAGGCCCAACTTTATCCTGTCCCATCCCCACCCTGGAACATATTTTGTGACAGTCTACCAAGGCAAGAAACTTCCTCAACTTCAGCTATCCACTTCAGCTATCATCTCCATTTATCACACTGTTCATTACATCCTCATTGGTGACAGAACTTAAGCTGACTTGGTGCTACGTTCTGGAATTCACTCCATAAATCTCTCAATCTTTGTTCATCTATAAAAACATTCTTCAAAGCCCATCTTTGAACTCTATCTAATTTCTCCCTGGAAGAAGTCTCACAACACCAGATTGAAGTCCAACAGGTTTATTTGGTAGCATCTGATGAAGGGGCAGCACTTCAAAAGTTTGTGCTAATATTGTGAGACTTCTTACTGTGCACACCCCAGTCCAACGCTGTCATCTTCACAAGATACTCTCATCCTGGCTCTCTTTGTGCCAATTTTTCTTGCACCTATTGAGATTGTAAATCTTTATGCTAATGATGCTATATAAAGGAGTGAATTTCCTTATCCTGCCTGCTACATGAATCATCGTGGGTGGGGAAGAGTGGGGGGGGGGGGGGTTGCAGACCATGTCAAACTCCATTGATCTTGAGTGGGATCTTTCAGTTTTGGGGCAAGCACAGCCGGAAAATCCCACTTATAGTCTGTCACTTCTGTTTTTATTGCTTCTTCTTAGTACTTCATACTTTTTTTTCTATTCTAATTGTCAGCCTTAACCAATGATTAATTGATCCACTCAGCTTCTTGCATGCACCATTCTGTGATGCACTGAATGATGTTGTATTTTACATACCTTAATTTTGGTAGCCTGCCACAATTTGCGAGTTGTTGGTACTAAAGCTGAGGCTAGCTCGCAAACCTCTGCCGGAAAACCACGCTGCTCACAAAAGTAGCCGCTTGCAATAGTTCTGAAGATTTTATCGATGGATGCATTTGATGGTAACGTACAGTTATAAATTACAAACTGTCTTTTGAGACGTTGAGGGATGTCATTTCTGCCACCACCAGGATGAATCATAGCAGCAACAAACTGTACGTCAACGATGTTAGTGAACTCTCCAGGCTTCTCAAGATTGTAGAAACCTTTCTGTTCCATCAGCTGTCGAACAATCTCATTGGTTACCTGTTTAACGAGCAGAGATGCAATCTTAGAACAAAGAACAAAGAACAAAACAGCACAGGAAACAGGCCCTTCGGCCCAATGAGCTCGAACCGCCACCCTGATGTTCCCACCTCTACCCGTGATCCCTGTCTATGTTTATTGATCTATGGATTAAAAACCAAATTTGAGACAATTTAGGGAGAATTTGTTTTGCTAATTAGCCTAAGAGCACATCTTTGGGATGTGGGAGGAAACCGGAGCGCCCGGAGAAAACCCACGCAAGCACGGGGAGAATGCGCAAACTCCCACAGACACAGGCCCAAATCCATGTATCTGCACAGCACAGCGATAGTCACTGAGCTGTCATGTTGCCCATCAAATGGTCCAGGTCAAGCGTACACTAACGACGTGAAGCACTAGGATACTCTCGAAAAAAATCCAAGAGCAGCCCTCTCATGACCCATCGCATGTATGCCCCTTGTTAGACAATAAGGTGGACCAAAGCACCTGTAGGATAAAAACAAGTACATCAATATCATCATCTGTTTACACACTTCCCAGGGACTCCCAAGGCTCATGATCCCTATTTTAAATCAGTTTTCTATACTCCTCCATTCCCATTCTGTTCATGTGCCCATCTAAGTATTTCTTAAATAACTCCAGAGTGCCTGCATCCACCACTTTACTCTTAAGCAAGTTCTGTGCAAATCTGCTGAATGGAACAAAATTTCTTGTTTGCTTTAAAGATTTGTCGATTTTCTTTTCTTTAAAATACATGATAATGTACACAAAAGAAATTTAGCTATTTTTAAATGTTTCAGTGACTGAGCTAAATAACAAATTACCTGATCACCCCATTCATTGATCACAGGCATATTAATGTCATCAACAAACACTGTCATTTTTTTGCCACTGGGCGGGCCATACGTTGTACCCATCCGTTTATCCACGTAACTTTCAATGCTCCTTTGGAACATATTTGGCAAAGTAGCAGAAGAGAAATTCAAACTTTTGGTCGCATGGACCTCTGGATTATATTTGCTCATGTAGCCCTGGGATTTAATGTGCAATGACCAAATTAATACCTCAAATACAATTCACAAACATAACAATCATCAGAGTATTACCACTGAGTGAAGCATAAAATCAATTTTCTCTGTCTATCCAAATATGTAGAAAAGTTCAATTATCTATGCAATGCCTGCCTGTCCCAAATGATTAAGGAGACAATTTTAGATTTTCATTATATTGGTTAAATCTTACTTAAAATATTCTTTTGAATAATTTAAATGCCATACCACAAACTGCAGAACTACCATTATTTCTAAGTTGAGTGCTTGGCAGGCTATTAGGTATTTTTCAATAATAAATATCATTGTAATATAAAGATTCACTTTTTGTATGTTTTCACAGGATGTGGGCATCACTGGTTAGGATGGCATTTATTACCCATCCTTAATTGATCTTGGGAAGTTGATGATGAGCAACCTTCTTGAATTGTTGCAGGTCTTGTAATGTAGGTTCACCTACTATGCTGTTAGAGAGGGAATTCCAATATTTTGACACAATGTCAGTGAAGCAACAGTGATATTGTTACAAGGCCGGATGGTTTGTGGTTTGGAAGGGAATTTGCAGGTCACGATACTCCCATGCATCTGTTCCACCATCCCTCAAGTTAATAGAACATACAGGTTTGAAGTGTGCTTTCTCAGAAGCCTTGGTGAGTTATTGCAGTGCATTGTTTAGATAATAAACAACGCTGCCACTGTGCATCAATGGTCATCAATCAAGTGAGCTGCTTTGTCCTGGATGGTGTTGAGCATCTTGAATGTTGTTGGATGTGCACTCATCCAGGCAGGTGAAACATATTCCATTGCACTTCTGACTTGAGCTTTGAAGGTGGTGGATAGGTTTTGCAGAGTCAAAAGTTAGTGCTCACTATGGAATTCACTGCTCTTGTAGCCATAGTATTTACATGGCTAGTTCAGTTTAGTTTCTGGTCAATGTTCATCTCCAGGATATTGATACTGGGGAGATTTAGCAATGGTAATGCCATTGAATATCAAGGAGAGATGATTGGATTCCTTCTTATTGGAGATGGACATTACCTGATCCTGGTGTGGCATAAATGTAACATATCATTTAACAGCCTAAGACTGAATGTTGTTTAGATCATGCTGCATATGGGCATTTGGCATTTGTCCTGATGAGTACAAGATGAGAAATTTTGGCAATACTTCTCTCTTTCCAGCAATTTCTCAATAGTTACACTGGTTAATTTCTTATTCATTTATTCAAAAAAACCAACCTATTATTATCTCTTCTACAAATTCTATTTATCACATATTATTAAAGCTTTGTCCACAATAAAGCTACATGTTTTCACACTGTACCTTCAGTTGCTTTGACTCTCTGTGTGCTCTGGAATTCCCTTCCTGCACTCACTGACCTCTCAATCTCTAGCTCCTTTAAGACACTTTTTGAAACTTACTTCTTCAACTAAACCGATCATCTGACCTTATTCATGCATGGGAACAAGGCCGTTACTTGCTGGACAACATTTATTGCCTATGCCTAGTTGTTTTTGGAGGACAGTTCAGAGTAAATCACATTGCTGTGGCTCTAGAATCACATGTAGACCAGACCAGACAAAGGAAGCAGATTTCCTTCCCTAAAAGACATTAGTGAACCAGATGTGTTTTTCCAATAATCGTTTCATGGTCACCAGTAGATTCGTAAATCCATATATTGCATCTGTCATGGTGGGATGTGAACCCAGGTTCCCAGAACATTAGTTGAGTTTCTAGGTTAATAGCAATAATACCACAGGGCCATTGTCTCCCTCTGACCCTGTGGCATATTTTGTTGCACAATGTCTCTCTGAAGCACATGGAGTGTTATATTATTTTAACAATGAAATATAAATATAAGTTGTTGATGTTATGCTTATTCATATCTGAATTTGTAGATTTCAAAGTCATACCTTGATCATAACTGTTTTGGCTGTTCCCTGTTCACCAATGAGCAATACAGCTTTTCCCTGTTTCATGATTGTGTGCATGAGAAGATCTGTGCAGACATTGTCTACATTTGGTACCAGGATTGAAGAATAAGCTGGCACAGAGTCAGGCGGGTAAATATATTCAGGTACCTGAAATTGCAAACAGACATTTCTCTTACTTAGTTTTCATTGAAAGTATTCAATTATTTCTGTTTTCCTTAACAATGCAACAATAATATCAAATTTCAATTTTGCTCTGAATTTGTTCTGGGGAGAAAATATTCTACTCTCAGATTTGAAGTAATGATAAAATTGCATTTGAAGTCTATTAGATAAATCTTTACAGAGCTCAGACACTGAACTGAATAGAAATGCTGGCAACATCAAGCTTCAGTATGCTGTAGGAGAAGGTAGGGAGAAGTCCATTAAACATCAAGTGATTGTTTCCATGATTGTCACAGATCCTCGCTCCACAGCCCACCCTATGTCTGCCTTTGCATGTAACATATGGAATATTCCAGAACTACCCAAGTTCTTTTGTTCACATCTTTCTCCAGCAAATTGATTGTAATTTCCTGCTCTCAACCTGAACTGGATAATTTCACAACTTTTCTGCCAATGTCCACCCATGCCTCGATTTCAATGGTCCATTTCTGATTCTTCCCTTCCAGTCCTTGACTTTCTATTGCATTTCTGGTGATAGGTTCTCAATCGATATCCTCTATAATGTCACTGATTTCCAAAGAAACCTTGACTCTGCTTCTTCCCAATCCTCTTTGTGGAACAAATTTATTTTGCACCCCCCCCCCCCCCACCCCATATCAATATTTCTGAGAAGCCTTCCTTTTCCTTCACCTGACGATGCCTCTCCACTGCAAACAATGACTCACACAGCTTACTCCTTTCCCTCCCTCCCAGAACTTTTGTCCTTACCTTCCACCCACTGGCCACCATATTCACCGATCCTTCTTTCCCATTTCCACCAACTCAAATACGATGCCGACCAAACAAATATTCCCCTATCTTCCCATCATTTCCATGAGGCCATTTTCTCCACAACAGTCTGCCACATTTCTTGTTCACAACAGCCACTTCCCTTCCCATGCAGACAGCTTAATCTACATTCAGCCAGGGTTCAGTTGGTAGCTCTCTTTTCTTTGAGTCTCAAGGTCGTAGTTTTGAAATCCACTTCGGGACTTGAGTAGAAAAATCAAGGCTGATACTCCGTTGGAGTGCAGTAATGTTGGAGATGACATCTTTTGTATAAGATCTTAAACTGGGGCTTCATCTGATCTCTGAGGTAGATGTGAAAGATTTCATGACAATATTTTAAAGCAGATCAGGGGAGTTAGTCTATTGTCCTGGCCAATATTGATCCCCAAATCAATCATAACAACTACACATGACTATATACAGTCATTATCACAGTGTGTGGGAATTCGTTTTTGCATATTGGTTACCACAATTCCCAACAGTGTCGAGACCTCAGTTCAGAACTCATTGGTTGTATAGTGCTTTGAGGTGATGAAAAATATGATATAGGCACTAGCTCCATCTGATTCCCCATGTTGCAAGGTGCCTCAGACTGCATGCACACTATTTGGTGGCTACCAGATATCTACCGTACTCTAAACCATAAATGAAAGGGATTCAACTCCCTAGCTGGTATGTGACAAAAGACAATGAGTCATCTATGTCAATGGCCAGGGGTCTGGAAATGCTGATTCACAGCCACTGCCTGTGCCGGCTTTATTTGGTTCCAAAGCAACATGGCAATCCAGTTGCAAAGAAGAATCATTATGAACTCTAAATGTTGGCCGGGATACATTAGTGAGGTGCTGTAGCGGGATTCATGACTGGCATTCTGCCAGTAGCGAGTCTTTCAGGCCCTTTTTTCCCAGTCCTGTACTGGAAATAGGCGCAGGGCTGATTATCTTATGGAAATCACTATTTCCACATGATTAGCAGATCCGGGACAGTAGTCTCCAGAGAGATTCCCACCAATAGGGTTTACAACTGGTCCCCACAAACAGGGACCAGGTGAGCTCACATTACTGGTGGGAATAGGGGCCATTGAGGGCCCCCCCCCGGGAGTTCAGGGGCAGGAGAGGTGCCCCTTGGGCACTACCCAAGAGATAACTGGGGCTGGCTATGGGGAGTGGTGGAGATCAGGGCTGGCCATGTGAGGTGGCGGGTGGATGGGGCTGACCATTCTGGTGATGGGGGGTAGGTGGGGGTTCAGTGTCGGAGCTGGCCATGATGACTGGGGGGGTCCAGTGCACTTGCGCTAATCTCCCCACTGACCAATCAGCTCATGTGGAGTGGCCAGCTCAGCATGCTGATACTAGCCTACTGGATAGGTTCAGGCTCCACTACCCCTTTACTGGCATGTATCTCTCTGAGGCACTCTGTGAGGCACAGTATGTTGGAGATTCATTATAAGTACACCCAAAAAACAGGTAGGAAATTCTCCCATTTTTCCACTCATCGGGCACTTTTTTTTGGGAGAATCCCAGTCGATAACTCTGTTTCCCTGCACAAATGATTTTAGACCAATTGGATTTTCCAGCCATCCACTGATGACATCAGTGAGAATAGAAAAGTAGCATATTACATTAATGGAGAGACGCTGCTGAACTCTGAGATACAGAAGGATCTGGGTATCCTAGTATATGAATCATAAAAAAATCAGTATGCAGATATGCCAGTGGTTAGGAAAGTAAACAGAATGTTGCCATTTATTGCAAGGGGAATTATATACAGGAGTAGGGATATTTTGCTAGAATTGTACAGGGTGTTGGTGAGACTGTGTCATAAGTTCTTGTATAGTTTTGGTCTCTTTATTTAAGAAATGTTTTAGATGCATTAGAAATAGTTCAGAGAAGGTTCACTTGACTGATAACTGGGATGGGGGATTATCTTAAGAGGAATGGTTGGACAAGCTAGGTCTTCATCCACTATAGTTTAGAAGAAGGATAAGTAATCTTATCGAGACATATAGAAGGCAATTCTCTCAGCCCACTGCCCTGATCCAGCAGTGCAACGGGCCGGGAGACATCAGCGAAGCCATTTAGTGGGCTTCCTGCTGGGTGCCGCAGCCTCTGCGCATCTCTGGGGGGCAGATTTTCAGCATCATCTGATGCAGAGCTAATTTAAATATTTAAATTCCAATTTCAATCACATTAGTGGGCATGGGACAGAAGTCTCCAGACCTGGTAGAGATCCATCTCACTCCTCCACCACCAGGAGTGGCTCACTTCAGCAGGGTTTACACAGCTCCCCACTAATGGGGAACCCTGTTGGAACACAGGAAATCCATGCAGGCCCACCCCAGAAGGTTGGGGTAAAGAGTGTGACCCCCAGAACTGCCCAAGGAGCAAAGTGTCAATGTCCAGGAGGCACTTTGGCACTACCCACTGAGCATCGGGCAATGCCAAGGGGATGGTGCCATAGGGGCAGAGTCTATGTGGGATAATCAATGGGGTGGGGGTCCCACTGCCATTCTACACATGGGATCAGTGGCAGAGGGAGGGAAGGGGTTGATCGGGCTGGCCATCAGAATGCGGGCTTGCTGGGAGGTTAGCATTCATGGATATTGGGACTACCAGGGGCAGGTGGATAAGGAATATCGGGAAAGGTCCAAGAGGCCAGCGATGGGGGGCTGCTATGCAATGATCAGGAGGCAGTATGGGGCTACTGCGTATGTGCCAATCTCAGTTATGACACATCAGTGCATGCCTGTGGCCCACTCAGTGATGTGCTGCTGACCTCTCCAGTGGGACAGGCCCTGTCCCCTGATTTTCATCACTAATCTTTTAAGACATCCCAAAGTACCTCATGACTGCACAAAGACAGTTGCTTTGTAAGCAAATGTGGTCACTAATATACATTGTAAAGTCTCAGAAAAGGGATGAGATGAATGGCCAGTTAATGTGGTTTGGTGATGTTGTTTGAGGGAATAATGGTGGCCAGGGCACAGGATGCACACCATTTGTCTTTTTTAAATTGTGTCCTGGCATCTTTTACAACACTTGAAAGTGTTGATGCAGCCTCAGTTTGTTATCTTTTTTCAAAAGATTGTACCTCTGACAAATAAACTAAGCTCCCAGGACTGCACTGAAAGATCAATTTAGATTAGGTGATGTAATCCTGTGGTGAGATTTGAGCACACAAATTCATAACTCAGAAGCAAAATTGTGCAAAAGCTGGAACAGCTAACGTAAAAATGAAGTAGCATAACATTTGTCAAATTCGCACTTTATTTCCTGGTAAGGATTGATTTTGTAAGGCTATAGCTGTCCTCCCGTTTTGCACTGTCTCATTCTGTTCCTTTCCCAAGAGTGCAGAAAGGGTTTATTAGGATGCTATTGGGACTTGATAATTTGTGTTATAAGGAGAGGCTGGGTAGACTGGGCCCTTTTTCCATGGAGCGTAGGAGGCTAAGGGGTGATCTTATAGAAATCTATAAAATAATGAGGGGCATAGATAAGATAGATTTCATCATCTTTTCCCAAAGACAGAGGAGTCTAAAACCACAGGGCATAAGTTTAAGCTGAGAGGGAAGAGATACTAAAGGGTCCAGAGACGCACTTTTTTCACACAGAGGGTGTGTGACTGCCTGGAACAAGCTACCAGAGGTAATAGTAGAGGCGGGCACAGTTTTGTCTTTTAAAAATCATTTGGACAGTTACGTGCATAAGTTGGGTATAGAGGGATATGGGCCAAATGCAGGCAATTGGGACTAGTTTAGTGGTTAAAAAAAGGGCAGCATGGACAAGTTGAACTGAAGGGTCTGCTTCCATGCTGTAAACCTCTGACTCTAAGACTCACTCACCTTGAGGTACTTCCATGCAGGCCTGAGGGGCTGACAAATGCAAAATATGCATGTTAGGCACAAATACTCTTCAGCTAAATATTGGGTGGGAAGTTAATTGTTTTTGAGTTATATATCAATGCTTCTAATAATCACAATTGTATGAAATAGCTTAATCATTTTTTTACACGTCTAAATACTAACCCTTTTTGACCAGTGTTCCCAGTGGCCATCAGCACAGACAACAAATTCAAAGATAGTTTCTTCTCCTTCAGTCACTGGAAGTTCTAGTGATGCAGAATGATTCCGCAGAAATATTTCCATTTTAACCCTGTCATCCAATTCCAGGAGGGCTCCAATTGACCACATGATCGCGAAAATGAATAAGCGGGCAATTTGTTCTGGGCTAGGCTGCTTGTCTTCACTTCCTGGTAATAGGCCCTAATAAAATTGCATTATTTCATTATTTACTTGGCTTGAAACATTTGTTTGAGAATGAAAACATCCTTGTTTTACTAGGTAATTCAATTACCTGCAAAAGGTCAATGGCTTGTTTAATGTACATGCATTCCAGAATTTGCATTTTTGGTGTCACGGCAGTAAAGACAAAACCAATCAAATCCTTGAAAAGAATAAAGGAAATGTTACAAATGGTATTTGCAAAAATACAAAGTTTTATAGGAAAGTATGTATTGATTTGAGATATAGGCCTAGATCCTCCCAAAATAATTATAAGTTCCCAAAATACAGATAAATGGGAGCAAATCATGCAGTTTTGTTAGGGTGATTTCCAGAATGGATTCCCCCATACTCTGTGCATCACAGAGTGCTGTTGTGGGATTCACTTTGAAAAGTGGTGGGCAGGCCTATTCCCACCTGAGAGACCAGCAGCATAGTGCTGAGTGAGCCATTGTGTATGCACTGAACTGTCAGCGCCAATATCAGCACGTTCACAATGACCCCCATTGCTGGCCTCCAGATTGGTGGCCTCCAATTGCTGGCCAGCCCTACAGCCCCTCATCAATAGCTTTCTGACACCCCCATTCCCAATCGCTGGCCTTCTGGAACTGCTTGGACCAGCTCCTATGCGCCTCCACAACCCAACCAGTCCCAATCTCTCCAATTGTCTCCTAACACTCCCAACACCACCCCATGATGACCAACCCTGACATCCACCTGCATAGGCAATCCTATCACCCTCATTCCCTCTTTTTCTCACTGATCTCACTTGCAGAGTGGCAATGGGTCCCTCCTCACCAATCACTACCCCCCCCCTTCACCAATCACCATGCCCAACAGATTGCCTGGCCCAGTGGGCCCCCTTGGTACTGCCTTGGGAGAGTCTGCCAATTTTCTCCTTGGGCAGTGCCAGTGTGCTAGGCTGGCACTGCCTGGGGTCATCCCACCTTATCTCTGACCTCATGAGGGGGCCTCAATGGCCTCTCTTGCCTCCAGCAAGGTCAGACCATGTGTTCTCCATTAATACAGTATAGTTTTAAACCCTGCTGGAGCAGATGGGGAGATGCTGGCAGATATGGAGAACAATCTGACTCGCTAATCATCTAGAAATACCAATTGCCATGACATTTCCATTTGATAACTGGCCCGGCACCAATTTTCAGCATGGGCCTGATTACGTCAGAAATCTTTGCGTGAGAAATGTGTGGAGGCTTTGCCACTCAGAAGGATCCCACAGAACAACCACTGCGGATATCTCCAGGCCCACTGCATTACTCGAGCAGTGCAGCAGCTGGGAGAATCACTCCCATAATTTTGTCTCAACAAAAAGTAGTGTAGCAAACTCAAATGTGAGGGTATCCCAAAATCCAAAATGGTAACTTGTAACAGTAATTCTAGTGGTATATATTTTCAATTTGGTACACTGCGATAAAAGATATGCAAACTAGGGAGAAAAGTCCAGGTCTTTCGTGATCAATGAATAAAGAATATTTATTAACTTAAAAGAAAACACATGACAAAAAGTTCTATAATAATTACACTATTAGAGTTAGCTATATTGATGCCAAAAGAGAAAACGCTGGAAAATCCAGGTCTGGTAGCATTTGTAAGAAGAGAAAAGAGCTGACGTTTCGAGCCTAGATGACTCTTTGTCAAAGCTTTGTCAGTTTTTTTCTCTCCTTACAGATGCTGCCAGACCTGCTGAGATTTTCCCATGTTTTCTCTTTTGATTTCGAATTCCAGCATCTGCAGTAATTTGCTTTTAACCAGCTTTTAAACAATGTTGATGGCTATATATGCACAGTATCTCAGATAGTTACCACCCACAGCTTATTTGTCCACATTTGGGAAAGCTGCCTTCAATTTCAGCAAAGGGATTATCTTTTCGGTTTGAGTTTTAGATTTTAAACAGCAATTTCCGAGCAATAACTTATCTTCAGGAGAGTTTGCTTTCTGCAGCTGAGGATGGCTATGATGGTAGCTGCTTCTCTTTATTGTATTTCTTTCTCCACTTACCTAGAGAAAAACATACAATATCTGGTCCTGTGGACCCTGATTTTAGCATGCCAATTCCATTATCCCTCCTTTTGAAGTCATCTTTTTTATACACCATTGTTTTGCCTCTAGTTGTGTAGGTAAACACTTGTTTTTCCTGCTGGTGAACTAATTTACATTATCAAAACACTCCTTCAGTCCCCTTTTACCTTCTTTATTTTATCCTAATTTTATATTTTGATCTTTATTTTCCTCAATTCTTAACATTAGAACTTCATATTACATATTGTAAGTTGTCACAAAATTATCAGATAGTAGAAAAGTTAAATGTAAATATCCAACAGGAGCATTGGATTACAAAGACTACAGAACTCTACCCCAGCTGTGTTGAGTCAAACTATTTCCATAAATAAATCATTAAAGTACATTGTAGAGTTTTTAAGTAATTATAATAAATTATATTTCTGAGGTGGCTTTAAAGTCATAATACATCCCAAGCCACTTAGCAAGAGCACTAATACTTAGCCGGATAAGGATGTATTAGAGCCAATGGTCAAAAGGCTTGATCAAAGAGGAAGGTTTTCAGGAGTGTATTACAGGAGGAAAAATATAGAGAAGTGGAAAGCTTTAGGGAGGAAGCTCCACAGTTTATTAACTGAAGGATTAGAAATATTGATGTAATTAAAGTTGGAAAAGCTCAACACATTGGTGTTAGAGGAGGACAGATATCACAGAGGATTGTAGAACTGGAACAATTAAAGAGGTGCTGAAGAAAGAGATCATTGAGAGTTTTGGAAACAGGGATGGGAGTTTTAAAATTGAGGTATTGCTTAACCGCGGCCCGTGTAGGTCGGTGAGCACAGGAGTGATGGATGAATAGAATTTGGTGTACATGAGGAGATGGGCAACATAATTTTGGATGGTCTCAAGTTCATAGAAGATAGAAGTGGAAGACCAACTAGGAATGTATTTGAATAATCAAGAATACAGTTAACAAAGATTCGTGAGGGTTTCAGCAGCAGATGAACTGGGGACAGGGTCAGAATTGGACAATATTATGTAAATGAAAATAAGTGTTCTCAGCAATGCAGGGACCAAAGATAATGGCTTCACAATTCCCAGTTGGAGAATATTTTTACTTATCTAGCACTGAATGTCAGTCAAGCAATCTGACAATTTAAAGACAGTGAAGGAGTTGAAACAGGTGGTGAGTACAGTCGAGTTGAGTATTACAAATTATATGTGAAAATTAATGCTGTGTTGTTAATTATGTTACTGAGGGATTGCATTTAGGTTAAAATAGGAAGAGACAAAGTCTACAATCTTGAGAGAACTAGAGCTAACAGTGCAGAAGCAGCAAGAGAATTCATTGCAGGTGATTCCCCAGCTTAGAGTAGACAAATAAGAATGAAATCAAGCAAGTAAAGTCCCATGACAATAGAGAGACATGTTGGGTATGTACTCAACCATGTCAAGGGCTTCAGATGGCTCAATAAGAGTGAGAAGGGATAGTCTACCTTTGTTATAGGCAATAGGATGTAATTTATAACTATGATAACTTACTAAAAATAACAATACTCTGGCTTGTCCATTGCATGTTTCCTGCGGTGGGAGACAGCCCACCATTGGCGATAGTGGGATCTTCTGGTCCTGCTGCTGTCATTGGGATTTCCCATTGAATCCACCCCATGGCTCCAGGATACCTGCAGTGAGGTGCACTGACAGCAGGACTGGAAGATCCCACTGGTGTGAACAGCCAGAATATCGCATCCAATAACTTTATGATAATAACAAATTACATTGAGGACAAAAATGAATAATGTACATAAAATGTTTAATTGAGGTGAAATATCTTTAATGCTAAACACTATTTGAACAACAACAATAAATACCTGGAAAACATTATCAAAGCAGTTCCAAAGAAGATCAGACTGTGCAGTGGGTAATTTCTGAAGCCATGCTTTGAGTATAGGCCTCCAATCCAGCACTGATGAACTCATAAACACCATACCATTTCGGGATACAGTAGCTGGGGAGGCATTGTCAATGTTATGAGGCTCAAACACAATTTTGCAGGTTGGAGACATTGGGATCCGATCACCATTAGCTAGTGTAAGAGTTTTGTTGTCATCCAAAACAGAATTAAGATTCTCAATCCAAATGGCATCTACAGGTCCATCCAATACTATCCATATGTGTTCTCCCTGCAAGACAAGTTTTGCTTTTAAATCATATCTCTGTCAGTAGCTTTCCATAAATCAATAAAAAGCTTCATAATACATTATGCATGTGTATGTGTCATTTATATACATCATTATAAATATTTGCATGCCCTTCACTTACACAAACCTAACTTGCTGTTATCATGATTTTTGGTTCTCCATGGTTTTTGGTCGATTTTTAACTGTTTTTGTGGAACCGATAAACTTTGATACAAATGTTTAAAAAAAGATCAATACAAAATCATCAAATCTAGATGATCTGAAAAGAACTGGATGAATACTATTGCTAGAAAATGGACTGTAATTTTCCATATCTTCCCATCCATTCAACACAGCTTATATTTATGTATCACATTTGACAGAATGAAATACCCCAAGGCACTTCACAGGAGCATTATAAAACACAATATGACACCATGCCACATAAGGAGATATGACCAAAAGCAAGGTTACAAATGTATGTTTTGAGGTATGTTTTAAGGAATGTCTTAACAGAAGAAATCGAGTTAGAGATGGAGAGATGGAGCAAGAGAATTCCAGAACTAGGGGTCAAATCAGCAAAGGAACAGTCAGCAATGATGGAGCAATTAAAATTGGGAATGGACAAAAGGCCAGAGTTAGAGAAGCATAGATGTCTTGAAGGATTGTGTGGCTGGAGGCAAATAAAGAGATAGAGAGTTGTAAGCTCCTGAATGGACTTGAAAATTACTGAGAATTGATAAGAACTTTAAAATTAAGATGCTGCTTGACCAGGGGTCAATATAGGTTAGTGAGCACAGGCAATAACACTCCCAACTACAGTGCCACTCGCATATACAGATTCTGTTCAAATAGGGAAACATCTTTGGTAGCAATGCAACTGCTATTGACAGTTTTTGTAATATCTCGATACGTGAAGATCCATTATGGTAGGTGAGATGGCTGAAGTCCAAATGAACATTTGTTCATTTTTAAACTAACATAAGTGATATTTCTAATCTGTCTTCTTTATACCTAGATTATAATATTCTATAATCTAGTCAAAATCTATTTTAACTATACACTTTAGTTTGTATTTCTGGTTTATATTCATTGGCTTATGGCAGATGGTCTTGCTTTGATACCATTAAGGTGAAAAAGATTTTATACATCATTCTTGTACAATGTTTCTTCTCGCAACACCAGGTTAAAGTCCACCAGGTTTATTTGGTAATACAAGATTTCGGAGCACTGCTCCTTCATCAGGACCCAGTCCAACACCGACCAGTCCACATCAATGTTTGTTCTGTTCAATTTTAATATGCTTATCATTAAATTAGCTTTCCTTCTAGAGAGTTAATTTAACCATAATTTTTCTTACACAAGAACTTTACACAGATTTTTTTCTTTATTTGTTTATGAGATGCAGGTTACTTTGGCAAGACCATCATTTATTGTCCATCCCTGATTATTCTTGGGAAGGTGGTGCTGCCGTTGCAATCCATGTGGTGTAGGTACACCGACAGTGCTGTTAGGAAGAGAGTTCCAGGATTTTGACTCAGCAACAGTGTAGAAGAACTTAAGGGTGATTGTGTTCCCAAGTATTTGTTCCCCTTGTCCTTCTAGGTGACAGAGATCGTTAATTTGGAAGGTGCTGTTGTATGAGCCTTAGTGAGCTGCTGCCATTCACCTTCCAGATGATACACACTGTTGCCACAGGATATCAGTGGTGGAGGAATTGTATGTTGAAAGGGGTGCATGTGGTTCCAATCAAGCAGACTGCTTTGTCCTGGATGGTATCCACCTTCTTGAGTTGTTGAATCTGTACTCATCTAGGCAAGTGGAAAATATTCCATCACACTCCTAACTTGTGCCCTGTAGATAGTGGATAGACTTTGGGAAGATGGAAGTGAGTTATTCATCACAGGATTCCCAGACCCTGAGCTGCTCTCGTTGCCATTGCATTTATAGTCCAGTTCAGTTTCTGGTCACTAATGATTGTTTTGGCATATCAAACACCAGGGAGGTGGCAATATCATTGAACTAGTAATTCAAAGATTCAGGGTGTGAATCCAAACATGGCAGATGATGAAATTTGAACTCAGTAAAAAATCAGAAGTGAAAGGCAGAGTTTTCCAGTCACACGTACTCTGAGACTGGAAATTGCTATCTTTAAATAGTCCTTCAAATCGTCCATCCTGTGGGAGATGAATTCTGCAGGCCAGAAAATCTGCCTTTAATGTCTAAAAATGGCCATAAATCAATCATCATAAAAAACAATCTGGTTTGCCAATATCTTGAGGAAAGGAAATCTATCATCTTTACTTGGTCTGGCCCACATGTGACCCCACGTGTACATCAATGTGTTTGACCCTGGACTACCCTGCATCAACCTAGGCTAGGTCCTCAATATGTCCTGTTCCACTGACTGGAAGGATCCAACAGAGGTATGGTGTACAGTCAGAAGGGAATTGTCCTGGCAGGCATCAAGATTGGCTAGGGGTCCCATGAATTTTCATGGCATCAGGTCAAGTATGGGCAAGGGAACCTCTTGCTGATTGCCACTTATCACCCTCCGTCACCCCTGACAGCTGATGAATCAGAACTTTTCCATGATGAACACTACTTGGACCAAGCACTGAGGGTAGAAAGGATGCAGAATGCACTCTGCATAGAGGGACTCCAATGTCCATCATCAAGAGTAGCTTGATAACAGTATTGCTGACCAAGCTAGCTGGGTAGTAAAAAATATAATTCTTGACAGAGTCTGCCGCAGGTGGTGAGGAAACCAATAAGAGGAAGAAACACAGCCTCACCTCTTTCTATGGCAGTTTTGGTGAGAGAGGCCATTGCACAATTCTTGTAGAGAGAAGTCCTGTTTTCACATTGAGTATACCTTCCATCATGCCTTTGAAATCAAGTAGCACTTGATTTCAAACAGGTCTGGCAACTCAAGACTGGACAATGATGAGGCATTGTGCGATCAGTAGTAGCAGAAATGTACTGAATCTATATCCTTGTGGTCTGGCATATCCCCCACTCTACCATTATCTTCAAGCCAGGGGATCAAACCTGGTTCAATATAGAGTGTAGGAGGGCATGCCAAAAGCAATATCCACGTATACCTAAAAACGACGTGAAGCTACAACACAGGATTATTTGTGTACCAAAGAGCATAGCACAAGTGATAGACAAAGTTCAGCAATTCAGCAACTAATAAATTAGATCTATTGTCTACAATCCTGCCACATCCAGTCATGAATTGTAGTGGACAATTAAACAACCTACTGAGACAGGACGAGGCTACAAAAACGTTCTTAACGACGGGGGAGCCCAGAATTTCAATGAAAAAGAGAAGGTTGAAGCATTTTCAACAACCTTCAGCCAGAAGTGCAAAGTGGATGATCCACCCTGGCCTCATCATGTATGCCAGTCTTCAATCAGTTTGATTCAATCCACTTGATAGTAAGAAGTAGACGAAGGCATTGGATACCAGCCCTAACAATATTCCAGCAATAGCACTCAACACCTTTGTTCCAGAACTGGCAGTGCCCCCAGCCAAGCTGCTCCTGTATAGCTACAACACTGGCAAACACCCGGCAACTGTGGAAAATCAGACAAATCCAATCCAGACAATTACCGCCTCGTCAGTCTACTCTCGATCCATCAGCAAAATGTCACCAACAATGCTATCAAGTGGCACTTGTTTAGCAATAACCTGCTCACTGATGTTCAATTTGGGTTCCGCCAGGACCAGTCAACTCCTGAACTCATTACAGCCTTGGTTCAAATATGAACTCAAGAGCTGAACTCCAGTAGTGAAGTGAGTGTTTGTCCTTGACATCAAGGCAGTATTTGATCAAGTGTGGCACCAAGGAAGCCTAGTAAAAATGGAGTCAATGGGAATCAGGGGAAAATTCTTGATTAGTTGGAGTTATACGTAACAATAAATAAGGTTATTGTAATTGTTGGAGATGATTCATCTCAATTCCAGGACATCCCAGCAGGAGTTCCTCAGGATAATATCATAGGCCCGACCATCTTCAGCTGATTCATCAATAACTTTCCTTCCATCATAAGTTCAGAAGTGGAGATTTTCCCTGATAACGGTATAATATTCAGCATCATTCACAGCTTTTCAGTAACTGAAGCAGTCCATGTCCAAATGTAGTAAAACTTCCACAATATCCAGGCTTGTGTTGTAAAGTGACAAGTAACATTCATGCCACAGAAGTGCCAGACAATATCCATCTCCAATAAGAGAAACTCTATCACAGTGCTTTAACATTCAATGATATTACTATCACTAAATTCCCCACTATCAACATCCTGGGGTGGGGAGATGCACTCAGGAATTCAGCAAGGATTCTTAGATAGTGCCTTTTAAATCCTCATCCATTGTAATCTAGGAGGGTAAAAGCAGCAGACATATGACAGCACCACCATCTGGCAGTTCCTCTCTAAGCCAATTGTGCTATTTTTAAAGAATAGGCTTGCAGGCCAGACTGTAACTCTACAGGATGATAGGATAGATAAGCTGTCCATTTGCCCATGCCAATGGCTTATGATATCATCAATACCCACGTGATCAGACTCTTAAAGTGACTTTGGTCCAACTAGGAACAAACATGAGTACACAACATCAATCATCATCCCAACAACATATATCACTCTATTTTCATTGTCACTGGATCGAAGTCCTGACACTCTGGATGGAATTTTACTGCCCCGCCCGTCATGGGAATCAGAGCGAGCAGGGGGCGGACCATGGAAAGGTTCACAGATATCGGGTGGGATTTTACAGTTTCGAGATGAGCAAGACAGTAAAATTCTGTCCTCCCTCTCTAACTGCACTGAGGGTTTACCCATACCACATGGCATAGGTAAACACACATTGCTATTAGAGAGGGAGAGCGGGATTTTACAGCCTCACTCATTCCAAAACTGTAAAATAATTATTCAAGAAAACAGCTCACCAAGACCTTCTCATGGCCAACTAGGGATGGACAATAAATGCTGGAATAACCAGCAGAACCAACATCCCACGAATATTTTTTTAAACTATAAAATCTCAGAATTGACGAAGAATTGAGAATGCCATAAACTTTCTGACACTAAAAAATTCTTTTACAAATAGAAAATGTCAGTGAAATAAATTTTCCACATTGCATATAACTTACAATTTATTTATTGTCAAGTGTGGCTCCCAAAGGCATATCTTGTTTATGATCATATATACTAAATTGATAAGCACAATTATGAAAACACTAATTTACCTTCTTTGCTTTCAATGTTTTCCTCCATAGAGTAGAGAAAATACCATCTGTCCAGTCATTTGTTGCAACATCCAAAGTACCAAACATCTGGGAGGCTGTGATTGCCTTTGGGTTCATTCTCATCTCCTTGTGAAGTGCTCCACAGTCTGTCATTGCTTTCATTAAGGTATTGATACACCTTGTTTTCCCAGCACCGCTAGGGCCGAGAGTCATCATACCTATTACGGGCACAATAACAGGTTTAACAAAAAAATGACTTAGAGCAACAAAGCACATGTAACTGCATGAAATGTACTCTAGAAAATTATGCATTGATTACGAATGTATGTTTTAAATTTTAATTTTTTTTTACACAATAGGAAATGGAAAGAAAATTCAATTGTAAAGTTCTTTTATTGTGTTTGAAGCTTATTTTATTTTATCTTTCAATAAAATGCTCTCTAACCGTGTCGGACTCTTTGTGTTTCATAGAGTTGAATGAGCTTCAGGATCCAGGGAGGGTGATAAATAATGCCTGCATCTGTGGTTTGTTTCTCAATCGCAGCTTCCAGTTCAGGGTAACCAGCCTTATCCAAGGTTATTCCGGGAAACAGGTCATTAATCAAACTCATAAATAAAGGTTCATCCTCATCCACCTGAGACAAAATAAATATTATTTGCATTCTGAAACGTTCTCTTCTGTTACTCTATCCTTTCAGACGTGGGTCACATGCAAAATTACGTATACATGAATTTGGATAGGAAAACCCCAAAAGTTTACATCCTGATTAATGTTTACAGCAATGTAAATAAAATGGAAAAAGCAATACAAATGCAGAGGGAGAATTTTTCATGTCACCAATGTCCTCAAGGATTGAATGGTGGAGGAATCAAAATTAACCTGTGCTGACTTACCACTGTGTTGGTATTCATCACAATTTTCTTAGAGGACCAATATCCTTGTAGCCAGAGTTTTTACCAGCAAAAATAAAGAGAACCTCTTACGTTTTTGTGAAATGAGACCCAGTGATGCAATCAGTGCTCAGCCACAGTCATCTCTGCCTATTTGACTGTTGTAATTTTCAGCCCTCATCCACTGACAATATTTCCCACAATACATGAGGGGATACTCAACTGCTCTCAAATTTTCTGAGCCATTTTTCTTAGATTGTAGGTAGATATTTTCATCATAGAATATGGTGGTACAGTGGTTAGCATGCTGCCACACACGCCAAGGACCCGGGTTCATGTCCTGGCTTGGGTTATTGTGTGGAGTTTCAATGGTTTGCTTTGTGTGAGTTTCCTCTGGGTGCTCCAGTTTCCTCCCACAGCCTGAAAGATATGCTGGTCAGATGCATTGGACATGCTAAATTCTCCCTCAGTCCACCTGAAAAGCATCGGAGTGTGGCGACTTGGAGATTTTTCATGGTAACTTTTTGCAGGGTTTAATGTAAGCCTATTTATGACATTAATAAATGAACTTAAACTTTAGATCGTTTTAAATTGCTGAAAGTTCAATAACTAATAACAAACCTGAAGAATCAGAGATAACATGAGAAAGATCTATTTTAAGGAATGAGTTTTATTCAATGTTTCTAGATTACGATTCTAAATTCAGGGTGGGCCTATTTAACCTTATGTTAAAATCTATCTATGATAAAAAATTCCAAAAATGAAAACAATAAGAAAGCAACAGGAGTGGCTTGTGCATGAGATCTCAGTTAGGACATGTCTTGAGCAGAACACAGTATCTTACAGAACAATACATAAAATATAAAACAAGGCCACTCAGCCAAACTAATCCACCTTCCTCCCATCTTTTTCTATTTAAATTTGCTATTGTGATCTCTTAGTCCCTTCTCCATCAAATATTTGTCCAGTTCACCCTTTGAATATATTTGTACACCTCAACCAATCATTGTAGTGGTAGTGAGCTCCATATTCTTACCACATTTTGGTTAAAGATGTTTCTTGTAAATTCTCTGCTAGATTTCCTTGTGATTATCTCATATTGAAAGCCTCTAGTTATGCTTTTCTTCACAAGAGAAAATATTCTGTCTGTATCCACCCTAATAAAATCTATCAAAAGAATTTCAAAGACCTCTGTCAGATCACTTCTCAGCCTTCTTTTTTCATGAGAAGAGATCCAGGGTGGAACTCTCCAGCCCTGTTACAGAGAACTAGAAATTGCAGCCAGCCATTCAAGAGAGGGACCAGTACATCTTGTAGACAGGTTGGGCCAAAAAAACTCCAGCTCCAATATCTGTGTCTTTTGTTTGTGGTGAAAATGAAGAAGCTTTTGTTTTGGTTTGATTTGATTTATTATTGCCGTATGTATTTATATACAGTGAAAAGTATTGTTTCTTGTGCACTATACAGACAAAACATACATAAAGAAGGAAAGTAGAGAGTTTAGAATGTATTCTAACAGTCATAGCTAGGATGTAGAGAAAGATCAACTTAATACAAGGTAGCCATTCAAAGGTCAGATGGCACCGGGGGGAAGGTACTCTTGAGTAAGTCGGTACACATCCTCAGACTTCTGTATCTTTTTCCCAATGGAAGAAGGTGGAAGGGAGGATGTCTGGGGTGTGTGGTGTCCTTAATTATGCTGGCTGCTTTTCTGAGGCAGCAGAGAATGTCGACACTGTCAATGAGTGATGGACTTGGCTTCCTTCATGAATCTTTGTAGTTTCTGTGGTCTTGGACAAAGCAGGAGCCATACCAAGCTATGATATACTCAGAAAAAATACTTTCTAAGGTGCATCTGTAAAAGTTAGTGAGAGTCCTAGTGGACATACCAAATTTCTTTTGTCTCCTGAGAAACTAGAGGCATTGTTGGGCTTTCTTAACTATAGTGTAGGCTTTGGGGGGACCAGGACAGGTGTTGGTGATCTGGACATCTAAAAACTTGAAGTTCTCAACCACTTCTACTTCGTCCCCATTGATGTAGAGAGGGGCATGTCCGCCACTATGCTTCTTGTAAACGATGGCTATCACTTCCATCTTGTTGGCATTGAGGGAAATATTATTGTTGTTGCACTAGTTCACCAGATTTTATATCTCTTTCCTGAACTCCGTCTCATTATTGTTTGAAATGCAACCCACTATGGTAGTGTCATCAGCAAACTTGAAAATTGAATTAGAAGGGAATTTGACCACACAATCATAGATGTATATATACGTTCAGCTCAATAAAGATAGCACACTGGCAAGAGTGGCCTTTGAAGTTATGTAAAGTGTGGGGCTCAGGTTGGGTTTTGAAAAACTGGAAGAAAAGCTACAGCTACTGAAAGACAAATACTGAAATGTTCCAAATTGCTAAATGTTGCTGGAGAAATAACACAAAGAAAGGAAGGCTAAGATAGTAAGTGAGACAAAAATGGCTATAAATTTTCCACTCTTTTCCTTGTTCCTGTCAGAATGAAAGGATATATGCTGCGGAACTGGCAATTTTTCCACATGTAATGGCAAAACTATGAGATTGCAACAGAATAAATGAACAAGTCGGAGCATACACGAGAAGCAACATTGCTGGGGAGAGACGGCCATTAATTGTATTCCACCCAAACTGTATCTGAAGGACAGAAAAAACAGACCACAGAAATTTTGAAAACCTTAGAGGCATGCTTTGAATCATGATGTGGAGATGCCAACATTGGACTGGGGTAGACACAGTAAGAAGTCTTACAACAACAGGTTAAAGTCCAACAGGATTTAATTGATAGCACAAGCTTTCGGAACAATGCCATTTTATCAGGTAAATGGAGGATTGGGTTCACAAACAGGGCATATGTAGACTCAATTACAAGATAATGGTTGGAATTCAAGTCTTAACAGGTGTAGACAATGCAAGTGGAGAGAGGGGTAAGCACAGGTTAAAGAGTTGTGAATTGTCTCAAGCCAAGACAGTTAGTGAGATTTTGCAAGCCCAGGCAAGTCATGAGAGTACCATTGCAGGGAAGTCCATTGTCAACTTGTCAGACTACACACTTCAACCAGACAAAATCGAAATTCTCAGCTGAGGGCTCAATTTCTGTCCCACCATCAAAATGGACCCCATCAGTCTCTCAGCAGATACAGAGCAATTCATCAGGCGAATGAGGCTCCAGGAGTTCTTCCACAAACCTCAAGAGGCCAACAACGAACCCAATGAGACAACCAATGAACCAGAACAGCAGACAGAGAGATCTGTGGTGCAGCAACCGAAGAGGAAGGAGTCAAATTGAGCCCTTCCGGAAGGCCGCTCTCAACTTGACATGTATGCCCAAGCCATCAGGAGGTGCGTCAATGCCAGATTCATTAGCTGCACTCACAAAACAGCCTCGCACCTTACCCAGTGCAATGCCATCTGCACTTTCAAGACTAACCACAACATTGTCATCAAGCCAGCAAAGGAGGGGCCATTGTCATACTGAACAGAACAGATTATTACAAAGAAATGTATCGACAACTGAACAACGAGGAACACTACAGACAGTTACCCACAGATCCGACCAACGAGCACACCCACTAACTCAACAGACTGATCACAACCTTTGATCTGGACTTTCAGAGCATCCTGTGTATTCTAATCCCATATACTTACTACATTGGAGATTCCAAAGATATACAAGGCCAATACACCCAGCCGCCCCATCGTACCCGGCAATGGGACCCTGTGTGAGAACCTTTCTGGCTATGTTGAGGTCATCCTGAAACCCATTATACAAACAACTCCCAGCTTCTGTCATGGCACTACAGACTTCTTACAGAAACCTTTGCGCAGTTGAACTACGAATATTCCTTATCACAATGGATGTCTGGGCACTCTACATCAGGAATCCCCATTATGATGGCAGTGCTGCAACTGCCCGAGTACTCAACACGACAACTGCCAATCTCCAGGCACAATTCCACAACTCATCTGCTTCATCCTGGAAAGCAATGTCTTCACCTTCAATAACCAGTTCTTCATCCAGACACACAGAATAGCCATAGGGACCAAATTTGCAGCTCAATATGCCAACATCTTCATGCACAGGTTTGAACGAGATCTCATCACCGCACAGGGCCTTCAACCAATACTATACTCTAGATACATAGAAGGTTAAGAGATGACTTAATAGAGGCATATAAGATGATCAGAAGATTAGATAGGGTGGATAGTGAGAACCTCTTTCCTTGGATGGAGATGGCTTGCATGAGGGGACTTGGCTTTAAATTGAGGGGTGATAGATATAGGACAGATGTCAGAGGTAGGTTCTTTATTCAGAGAGTAGTAAGAGCATGGAATGCCCTGCCTGTAACAGTAGCGGATTCATCAACATTAAGGGCATTTAAATGGTCATTGGATAAACGTATGGATGATATTGGAGTAGTGTAGGTTAGATGGGCTTTAGATTGGTTTCACAGGTCAGCGCAACATTGAGGGCCGAAGGGCCTGTACTGTGCTGTAATGTTCGATGTTCTATGTTCAATGTACATCCATGACATTTTTTTCCTTTGGAGTCATGGCAAACAATCTCTGAAACAACTACATGATGACATCAACAAGTTCCATCCCATCATCAGACTCACTATGGAATATTCAGAATCAGTTGCATTCTTGGACATATTCATTTCCATCAAGGATGATCATCTCAGCACTTCACTGTACTGCAAGCCCACGGATAACCTCACAATGTTCCACTTCTCCATCTTCCACCCTAAACACCTTAAAGAAGCCATCTCCTGGACAAGCCCTCCATATACATACGATCTGCTCAGATGAGGAGGAACGCAACAGACACCTACAGACACTGAAAGATGCCCTCATAAGAACAGGAAATGGCACTCGACCTATTGAGAAAATGTCATCTAGAAGTAGATGAGAGTGAAAGACCAATTCAGCATCCAGCAAGAGGAGTTCCAGATGCCCTCATGTTAAGCTTAAAAGACAAGAGAGACAAGCTGGAAAAGAAGGGGATAATCTGTCCGGATTAGCAGCATGATAGCAGTGAAACAACCTGGAAAGCTATGAATATGCTTAAACCCAAAGGACCTAAATAAAGCACAAAAGAAATCTCACTATCCCATGTCAACCATTGATGAAATGTTGGCACAACTTGATTTTTACTGCCCTTGGTGCAAAGGATGGTTACTGGCAAATAAAGCTGGATGAAAGCAGCAGCTTTCTAACTACACTCTGGACACCATTCAGGAAATACAGATGGTTGCATAAACAGATTGCCATTTCCAGAGAAGTATCAATAGAGACAACATGAGATACTCAGCAATCTTCCCATAGTGAATGGTCTGATGGTCTATAGATATGGAGACACAATGGAAGAAATTATAGCTGATGATGATCCAAGTTTAATATGACTGCTAGAGAGAACTGACCAGATGAACTGAATCTGAAGAAGAAAAACATTGTAATTGAAGATGACTGAAATCAAGCATATAGGTCATGGGTTGACAGCAAGAAGGCTTTGTCTAGATCCTGACAAGGTGAGTGCTGTAGAACTATGCAGCAACCAAGAAATGAAAAGAAGGGCAATAAGTTGTTAGATTCTTGAACTACACAACTATCTAAACAATATCTTGACTAATATGTCATTGGAGAGTGAATCTCTATGCAAGCCCGGTGCCAAGGAGGTGCAATGGTACTGGGACACAGAACAAAAAGCAGCATTCACTAAAACCAAACAACTAGTGATGGCAGGAACAATGTTAAAGAACAATTATGTCAAAGGTGAAGTTATCTAGCAGTGTGATGACAAAACATCATCTAGACATTGCAGCAAAAACAACCAGTAGCGTTTAAATCTTCCGCATTAATGCAAATTGAACAACTCTGTGCTCCAATTGAGAAAGAGTGCCAGGCTATTGATTTTGCTTGTATGCATTTTCATCAAAACCTACTTGAGAAAGACTAAATAACAATGCAGCATGATCACAAACCACTTCAAAGCACTTTTCTCAAACTGCTACTACCTTCTTCAAAGTGCCTAAAAAGAAATTGATATCTGGATATGTTATATATAAAATAACAACAGAAAATGCTGGAATAACTCAGCAGTCTGGCAGGATTTGTGGAGAGAGAACCAAATTTTGAGTCAGACCACTCTGACAAGGGGTAAAAATGTGGAATTATATAGTTGGAGAGGGGGAGGAGGAGGCAGAATAGAATACAAGGTCAAGGATAGGTCAGAACCAAAGAGCGATTGACGAAGAATCATGGACATCTTTTATCTGAATTTCTAAAATGCATTCGATAATGACATATACTGCATTACCATTGTTCATTCTCTCTATTATCGCCTCAAACTATTCAATAATGTTGCTCAAGCAAGATTTTCCTTTTTAAAATCCATGCTGGCTATTCATTATTATATTTCTCATTTCTAGATGTCCCTCTATTGTCTGCTTTAGTAAGGATTGCATTATTTTTCCTACCATTAATGTCAGTTGACTGGTTTGCAATTTCCTGCACATATTCTGTTCACCTTCTTAAAATAGGAATCAGTTAGCTATCTGCCAGTCATCTGGCAGTGCAGATTTTTTTAATGGATTAGTAAATTTAAGTAGTATGACCTCTGCTATTTGTTCCTCAGATTCCATCCACATATTTTGAAATAATCTATCAATTATAAAATTATTGAATGAATCTTTTATTTTAAACATAACATTAATTTGAGGTTGGCTGGATCCAAATACCTTTAACAGAGCAATTCAAAATTAACAAATAGGAACAAAAATTTCTTCTTGAAAGTAAAAATCTGTTACTGTACACGTACCAGTTTGGAAAGGTTCATGTCACGCAGAACTCTCATGACCACTGTCTTCTCTGGTTCATTTGGGTTGGATCTTTTAACAGCACCCAGAGTTCTCAGCACAGACAGAATGTTTCGCAAACCAAAGTCATAGTGCACCTGCCAAAGTAGGATAATAACTAATATCATAAAAATAGCACCTTGAGCAACAATGAATATTAATTAAGATATAGTAAAAATTAGATCTGCACTTGAATGCGAGGAAGCAAGGAATGCAACAATTACCAAAACTATTGTTCACCAGAAAGTAATCAATATTTATTTCTTTTGTACTTTTCCAGTATTGGTGCAGCTCTAAAGCAAGATAATTTGTGGAATTTTCCAGCACTTTAGCAGATCTTATAATCAGGGATGAATTACATTTTAGGCATTATTAACCTTTACAGGCAAACAAACCTTCTTACTAGAAATCCTTTCTTAGTTTAAAAGACTGGGCATTCTTTAGCTGTATTGGTGCTCAAATTAACTGGCATTTAATCATAATTCCTCTCCAGAGACTTGTACACGTAATCTAGGTTGAAACACTGTGCGGTACTGAGGGAATACAGCATGATCAGAGGTGATTTCTTTCAGGTGGGTTTTTAAATTAAAGTCCTGTCTAACCTCCCAAGAGGGCATCAAAGTCCCTTGGCATTATTTTGAAGAAAGAAGGAGATTTTCCCAATGGCCTGATCAATATTTTGAAGGAATGCCCTAAAATTTATCATTAAAACAAATTTGGGCACAATGGCAGAAATCATGTGTCTGGGGGTACTAAGTTTAGCATGATTCTAATCGTCAGTTATCCACCAGTAGAAGATTAATTTAGCATTTTGTTTCCCTGCCTTTGATGGTGGATTAATGGTGGATTGCATTTCCTGATGAATAATGCATTCATCAGTGTCTCATCTAAAGGCTAACTCGCTGGAATTAAGTCCATCCACCAAACTAAATTCTTTTCCAGTGAAAATTTACTATGTTCAGATTTCCAACTATATATCAGTGACATGCCTGGAAAAATTCGTCACTTCCACACATATGAGTTCAGTAGATGTGGCTTTCAGCTTCTTGGGATCCTCACGTGACTTCACTCAAGTGCCAGTAGAAAAAGCTGTGTCCTGGGTAGACAAATGCGGCAGGTGAAGGCCGGAAGTGTGGAGCAAAAACTGGACAGGGAAAGCAGGCGTCGAGTGGAAGGGGAATGTCATAGAAGGCGAGGTTAGTGGCGTTATTGGTGAGGTCCTGAGGGAGGTGGATTCAGGGTGCTCACTGCTTACAAACCACTCTAGCACTGTCAAATCCATTTTATACTTGTATCATAATGAATTTTTTTAAAAAATAGTTTGTTTTTTTTTAAAGTCCCAAGTATACATTTCACTACCAGTAAAATTTAAGTTAAAGGAAGAAATTTCCTTATTTGCTGCTGATGTGAATACTTCATTTGATTGGCTACTTACCTTGTTTGATAGCATCACTATTGCTGGACAGTCTCTTAATTGGCACGAAATTCAAACTAGCTTTCGGGGGGGAAAGGAAATCCACCCTACAGAGATTGTTAGATCATTATAGACCACCCCCTCTGAAGGCAGCAATGAGGCTAGTATAGCATCACATGCTGTAGTTAAGATTACCTGTTTAGATAACTGCTCCTCACACAGTTTGTAGAGGGTGTAAAACTTGCGACTAAGAATTTGGTTGTCACGGAAACCAGCACTAGCCAATTTGACACGCATGATAATGGCACGATCTGGCACCATCATGGCCACTGTACGGAACTGAATCTTTAGATTTTCAGGTAGCTCCTGACGTCCTGCATAACCTGGGTTCTAAAATTAACATTCATTACTTAGCAGTTACTAGCAAAAAAATAGTAATTTTACTATTAATATATTATTACTTTAATATCTCTAAAAAGAAAGATATGCTTTGCATTTTGCACTTAGCAACATTTGCATTCTGTACTATCCAACTGTCTGTATCATAGCATCTCTACAGTGCAGAAGGAAGCCTTCAGCCCATCAAATCTGCACCGACAACAATCTTAGGGGCCCGATCTCTGTAACCCCATGTATTCACTCTGCTAATCCTTCTGATACTAATGGACAATGTAGCATGGCCAATCAACCTAACTTGCACATCATTGGACTGTGGGAGGAAACCAGAGCACCCAGACAAAACCCATACATAATGGGGAGAACGTGTAAACTCCGTACAATGACCCAAGGCTGGAATTGAAGCCGGGTCCATGGTGCAGCAGTGCTAACCATTGTGTCACTATGCCACCCAGTAGCATGGCCAATCTACCTAACTTGCATATTTTTGCATTGTGGGGGGAAACCGGAGCACCCAGAGGAAACCCACACAGACAACTGGAGAACATGCAAACTCCACACAGTGAAGCAAGGCTGGAATTGAATCCAGGTCCCTCATGCTGTGATACAATAGTGCTAACCATTGTGGCACCATGCTGTCCAATGAGTATCATTACTTTGAAATATTTGTAAGTTAAATATATGGTCAAATGTTCCTCTAGAAGTCATTTCTGAAAAAGGCTAAAATAATATTCAGGAAAGAAAAATACAAATTAACTTCAGTGAATATTCATTTAAGTTTTGTTCCTTACCATAGTTAGGAAGATACCAAACTCTCTGTCCATTTCTACAACATCACCATCAGTGAAATAAAACTGGGGCTTTTTGTTCTTCTTACATTGTAGCACAATATAGATTTGTTGAGCAGCTACTGACAGTACAGGTAATTCAATCCGATTAAATTCATCGAAGCAACCCCATGCACCAGACTGAGCAAGTCCTTCAGGGAAAAACAACAGTAATTCAAAGAGGTGAATCTTGAAATTCCCTGCCTTGTCATTTCCAAAAAGAAGAAAATTGTTAATCTTTCACTGGTGGTGAATCAAAACTTCATAGACTGCAATTGGGACATCTTGAAGTCATAAAAGGTGATACATAAATGCAGGTTATTTCTTATTTCATCCCTGAAAACCTCAATGTTTCACTGAAGTTCTGGGGCATTCATTCAAAATATATAATACATTTTGCGACTGATGCTTTATAAGCTGTACTTGCTCAATGAAAAGGAACATATCACTTTTACCTTTATAAATACGACCCAAACCTCTGTAGTCCATCTGATCTGAGCAATTAAACACAACAACATATTTTCCAAGACATCTGCCCATATCTTTGGTAGTCTCTGTTTTTCCTGTGCCTGCAGGTCCTGCTGGTGCACCACCCATACTCATCCCTAATGCCTGAGACAGTGTAATATAACATCTGAAATAGATATGTATAAAAATTTAATTAATGATCTGTAATTAAAATAAAAATGTCACAATGATAGTAAAGATAATGAAATTCCTACTAATGAGAAAAAGAAAAACATCTTGAAATCAAAAATATCATGATCAGCATGGATTTCAAAAGCGATTGCCTTGTTTGATCAAACCAATTGAAATCTTTAAAGAGGTAAGAGTAGAGAATTCCAACAGGGCTTCAATAAGGAGCTCCATTATATGACAAGTAACAGAATAAATATGTGGTTAGCTGTACGGCTAAGAGCAGAAAATAGTGACAAATGGTAGGTATTCAAAGTGGCAAAGGTTGTGAAATGGGAACTCCACAAGGATCAGCACCAGGAGTACTATTGATCAGAATTTATATTAACAATTTAGGCTTTGGAATTTTACCTAATTTCTAAATTTGAGGATGATACCAAACAAGGAGTGGAATTATAGTCAAAACCAAGGAGGACTGCAACAAATTTAAAAAAAAAACTTCTAGAATAGCTGTAATGTTGGTAATTAAGTTTCAACGCAAAAATGAAATATTATATTTTGATTTTTTACAAGTATTATTTTACAAGTATTATCTGACATTCTTATGAAGGTCAATAAGAAAGTCAGATAATACTTGTAAAATAAGAAGCCAAAAGTAAAAGAGGAGCAAAGAAATACTTGAGTGTCAAAAACATAAATAACTAAAGGTAATGATACTTAATAAAGCCACTTCTTTAAAAAAAATCACAACATACGACGGATATAATTGAAAAGTACTTAAGTTTTAATGAACTCATATGAAACTTGGCTAGATGACATTTGATGTAATGGGTGCAGTTCTGACTACCACATTATTAAAAAGATATAAAGGAATTAACAAGACAAATTTACAGGGATGAAGTCAGAACCACAAGAACTCTTCAAGAAGGGATAAACATGTGGATCTTTTTCTTATTAAAATAGAATATGAAGGTTGGACAGATAAAGATCTTTAAAATTAGGTAGCTTTGATAGAATGGACAGAGTGTCTCCAGATGAGTGGAAAAGAAAAGTTCATCAAAATGAGATGGTCACCAAGAAATCAACTGTGCGCTTTATAAAGAATGCTCTTACCCAGGAGAGCTGAGAACTTGAAACTACAAGGACTGGTTGAGATAAATAGTATAGATGTATTTAATGGCAAGCCAGACAAGCATATGAGGAAGAAGGAAATTGAGGATTATCCTGATTAAAAAGGATGGGGTGAGCTACAGATGCAGTATAAATTCAAGAACAGACTAGTTATGTTGAAAGGTATATTTCTATGCTGTATATGTTCTGTAATTTTATGTGATATTAGTTTGTCATAATTATCTTTCATTATATAATAAATGAGGAGATTTTGTAGCACTGCGAGTAAAGTCCTTGCCACTAAACTAGAAGCTCTGGGTTCAAGTCCCACGATGTGGAGATGTCAGCTTTGCACTGGGGTAAGCACAGTAAGAAATCTCACAACACTATATTAAACCTGATCAGGTTTATTTGATAGCACAAGCCACAAGCTTTCAGAGCACTGCCCCTTCACCAGGTGAGTGGGAGTTGTGTTCACAAATAGGGCAGAACAACACAGGGCAGGACAACACAGAATTGCTGAGTGGAAACTGAGAGCACACATGAGGACAGCCTCAACCGGGATTTTGGGTTCATGTCACGCTATCTGTAACCCCCACGACTTGCCTGTGCTTTCACAATCTCACAAACTGTCCTGGCTGGAGACAATACACATCTCTTTAATTTGTGCTTAACCCTCTCTCCACTCACATTGTCTGTATCTTTAAGACTTGATTACCTATAAAGACTTTCATTCCAACCATTATCTTATAAATTGAGTTTGTGTCTATATATGCCTGTTTGTGAACACAACTCCCATTCATCTGATGAAGAGGCAGTACTCCGAAAGCTTGTGACTTGCACTATCAAATAAACCTGTTGAACTTCAACCTGGTGTTGAGAGACGTCTTACTGCTCAAGTCCCATCCCATTGATAATGTGACAAAATTAACCAGCAAAATCATTTCAACAATGGGCGGTAAGGGTGGGGGAGAGACTGCTGTTCAGCCATGCTTGATGTGGAGTTGGTGCCCCCTTAGGATATAAGGTTCTGGTGAGAGGCTGACAACTGTTCCTAGAAATAAATTACTTTGGGAATGGATGGAAATTTGCCTTATGCACTGCTAGATGCAGGAAGGAAAACAACAATATAATATCGGTTTATTCACCCTGCTAATTTAGGTTTTAGCAGTTACCTACTGTAATGGAGTATTTAACAGTTACTGACTACATCAACTAACTGCAAAAATAAATTCTAGATTATACAGTATATTGTACGAAGTGCTGATGAATTTCTTACCTGTCAGTTAATGGTGTTATTACAAGACGGTCTGTACAGCCTAGATATTCATTGCAATAGTTGAACTCAACATCTGTGATCTGAATAATACACTTATCTGTGTCTTCTATGAAGTAAAACCGGGACTGTTTTTGCCATTCAAAATCAGAAGTGGATTTAACATTCATGCGCACCTAAGTGCAATATTAGAAGCAAATATTAGAATTATATCCACCCTGCAACATGCTTTGTGAACACTTGTTTTGAAGATAACATTACATACCAAATCATCAAAAATGTCTTTCTGGTGTACGTGGATGGTGATAAGTGTTTCATATTTCGTTCGTTCCATTTTTGTTAATTCACGGGTTGTCATGTCAATCAAATCATTAAGCATATCCAGAAACAGCTGATTAGTTGTTTGCATGATCTGTATCAAACAAATACTTCATGTTACATGTTTTCAGCTGCACACCTTAACCCTCATGCTGTGTTAAATCAACTTTACACTTCAACAAAAATCCAATAAATCTACCTCACAGAACAGTAACTTTTCTGTAACAATCTAAGCTTTTTGTCTGAAGAATGTTTGAATGGTAACAAAAATATGTGAAAGCTATGATAGGATAATATATCATGTAATTTGTGAGAAAATGAGGTGAATAGCTTTCAAACTTCTTTTAATTTCATTTGTTGGATATGAGCGCTACTGACAATGCAAGCATATATTATTCATCTCACGCCTTTGAAAAGATAGAGATGAGCTAGCACTTTGAATCGTTGGAGTTAATGTGGTGATAGCCTGGAGTGCTATTAAGTAGGGCATTCAAGGATTTTGATAATCAAGGAACAACAATGTACTTCCAGGACAGGGAAAAGCTGGAAAATAATTGGTGATGGTTTTTCTACATGCCTGCTGCCTTAATCCTTTTAGAGTCGCAGGTTTGGGAGGTGCTGTTGAACAAATCATGCTGAGTTGATGCAGTGCATCTTGTAAATGGTACACACTGCTATCGTGTTGAGCTGATGGTGAGGGAATGAAGATTTAAACTGAGAAACACAAATTCCCTTCTGTCTGAAATATTAAATTAATATATAAGTATACATAATTGCGACTTATAAAATTCTAATAGAACTAGACAGAGTAGATACAGGAGGGATGTTCCTAATGGTGGGGGTATCCAGAACTAGGGGGTCACAATCTAAGGATACAGGGTAGACCATTTAGGACAGAGATAAGGAGATATTTCTTCACCCAAAGACTGGTGGGTTTGTAGAATTCATTACCACAGGAAGTGGTTGATGCTGAAACACATAGCACTTGGAGCAAATGGGATCAAAGATTATGGGGAGAAAGCAAGATTAGGCTATTGAGTTGGACAATCAGTCATGATTGCAATGAATGGCGGAGAGGCTCGAAGGGCCAAATGGCCTCCTCCTGTTTCTATTTCCTATGTTTCTATGTGAAAGAGACAAAGTGATAACATAATTCTTTAAACGTAAAAACAAAACTTATTCATCTAATAGCACAAAAATGTTTTAATTAAGTAGATTAATTTTTGAGTTAGCTTTAAGAGTTTGTATGAAAATCTAAATAGAAATCAATTTCCTTCAACACATGAATTTTAACAAATTAACAAGTGTTTCATTTTTGTGTTGTCTAAGAACTTTAGCAGGAAATTAAATCTGATTATTCTTTACCTTCCTATGCTAAAATAATGCTATTTCCCCGTACCTGCTGCGCAAGGCAAAGATAGGGGACAGATTTTCCTTCATTACTCCTGTGTATAGTAAAAAATGTGAGCGAGTGTAACAGCAGGCTGCCCAATCGTCTATCTATTCAAATCAATGGATAGTAAATTAGGCTGAATCTAAAATGGGGATGAATTAACTGTCAGCTTTTCTTTTACACCAGATGGTCCAACATGCACAAAAGCAGAGAAGTGGGGACCTGACATAGAAATTCCAGGTTAAGCTGGACTGGGGAAAGTACCAAGTTTCTCTGAATTTTCACATTAGAATGGAAGTCGATATCTTACTAGATTTTCAAAGAGAATGACTGCCTGGTGATAATTACCAGAGCAAAAATAGGATGACATTTAAACTGTTGTAGAAACAAAGAAGGCCAGTCATGCGAATTACTAAACCGTTCATCTTCCATCACTTACATTTTTATATTGCTGTAGCTTTCCAGAATTACTTTAACCCTCCTAGCTCCAAGAATAAGATAGTTAAAAGTCAATGCACAGGCAATGACATATGCTCATTGTGACTATGTCCTTGAAACAAAAGAGACATCTAGTGCAATTTCTAGCTAATACTTAATTACTATTTTAAAATTTACAGAGAAATTTCCATATTAACCATTTGCAACAAATTTTCTTTCTTTCATGGGATGTGAGCATTGCTGGCAAAACCGGTATTCGTTGTCCATCACTAATTGTCCTTGAGAAGATGGTTATGAGCCAGTTTGCAGGTAGTTGTGTTTCCATCCATCTCATCCCCTTGTCCTTCTGAGAGGTCACATGTTTGGAAATTGCTGTCAAAGGTAAGTAGCTGGAGTGTATCTTATAGATACTGTACACTGCTACCAGTATGCATCAGTGATGGGTGTGAATGTTTTGTCTGGTGAATGGGATGCCAAGCAAGAGGGCTGAATTGTCCTGGAATGTGTCCAGCATCTTGAGTGTTCTTGAAATCACACTCATCCAGGTAGGTAAAGAGTATTCCATCACACTCCTGGCACCATGTAAATGCTATATAGGTTTTGGGGAGTCAAGAGATGAATTACTTGTTACATAATTCCCAACCTTTGACTTGCCCTGAAGCCACAGTATTTATATGGCTAGTTTCTGTTTCTGGTTAATTGCAATCCCCAGGATGTTGATAATCAGGGAATTCAGATAATAGTAATGTTTTTGAGTGTCATGGGAGGGTGATTAGATTCTCTCTTATTGGAGATGATCATTAACTGGCATCTGTGCAGCATAAATGTTACTTGCCACTTATCTTTGCCAGGTTCAAATGTTGTCCAGATCATTCTACATTCTGGAATGGACTTCTTCAGTATCTGGAGATTGCAAATATTATTGATTTATAAAAAAAAGGTTTGTAACAATTGTTATGTGTTGGGACTGAGTCTTTACCTCAACGTAAAATCATGGAGTCGTGTTCTGAGGTCTGCTTGACAACAGTATTGGATGAAGTGGCTATTAAAGATTAAAGCATGGCTTAAGTTATTCTCCCGTAAAGTAAGTGTAAAGTGTTCACACTTGGAGACAATGGCAGCAGCATCTGTGTTTACAGGGGTTAGGCTATGAGTCTCCAAAGTCCCAGGAAAATGTTGAGAATGTTGGGTTATAAATGGCTACACCTTAAACTGTCATTTTTTTTTCCAAGCTGAAATAGAATTTGATCTAAAGAATAGCTCATCAGCATTTCTTTCCAGATACAAAGTCATTAGTGTTGCACGGTGATGGGCTCTGAGAGGGAAAGGGTTTCTATGAAGTTCCTGAAAACTCAAGGACACGGGAAATGTGCTGGGAGGTGGGAGAGGCTAAGCAGCTAGAAACAACAGGTTTCTATAGTTCACCACTTAGACTAGCTCTTCAGGTCAATTTGCAAAGACCATGTGTGGGATTTTCCAGCCACGCTCACCTAAGGTCAGAAATTCCCCGTCCGAGGTTAATGGATTTTAGCATGGTCCTGTTCCACCCATTATGATTCCTGTGATGGGTGGGATGTGAAAATTCCACCTCATATTCATGAGGATTTAATTAATGGCTATTACCTTTTTATCAACTTTGGCATTATTTAAAGCTTCTTCTGAGTTTCTCGTCCAGATCATCTGAATACCCAGCAAACCAATCTGTGCAGGGAACATGGCCTGAAACTCATATAGCTTAATCTCCTCATCAGTGATAGCTATTGATGCCTGGCGGATGATACTGTGAATTGTCTTTCTGACCCCAGACAGGAGTTGTGCCAGCCAGACTTCCACATTGCCCTAAAATATAAGATAATTTTAAAAAAAATCAAATGTCATAGTAATAATTAAGTTTGAAATCATAGGTTTCAGAAAACATTACCCAGAAACCAATCTAAGCAATAACTGTCCAAAGTAAAATGCAATTGCATTATGACCAACCTCAATAGGCACATTTTTTCCAAATTCCTTTCATTTTAAAAACATTCATTTGAGACATAAATCAAACTGCATACTTTATTTGCAATAAGGTATAGGAATGAACAAATAAAGCACTCAAAAACAATACTTAATCCACAACAGAACAGTAATCAGAAAAGTCAATGGAATGTTGAATGATGGAGTCAATAAAAAAGATGCTGAAATCTGAAATCAAACTCTGCAGTCCTTTGCTTTCCTTCAGCACTGCGACCATTGAGACACAGTTGAGCCATTCAAGTGCTGAAGACAATGTACAGAAAAGCCATGAAACTGATTCTTAACACTTGTTGTCTTAGCCCAATAGGAGGTTTCTAAGGAAGCGATCTTATAGAGATTTTAAACTGGTTAATGTAATAAGTAAAGAAAATCCACAACATATTACTTTAAATTTGGAGAGTAGACAAGGGGAACATAAGTTCAAACTAATAAAATATAAATTTGAGGACAGATATCAGGAAGTTTCTCCTCACAAATAAAATGATAAACACAAGAAATTGACTCCTGGGGTCAAATTTTCATTTCAGGAGTGAGAACTCACCAGCTTGAATATTTTAAGGTTCCAACCCTGCAGAGCATCAATGTCAATGGCACAACACAACTAAATGAAATTTAGAAGAATGAGAGGTGACCTTATTGAGACACACAGGGCCTCATCTTACCATTGATAAAGTCAGGTGTGAGGGCATTAATGCTTTCCGTGCCAGCATTTGCCTGCATTTAAATTGAATTAATGAACTACCCACCCAACTTTCTCAGCATCTCCCCCCTTACCACCGCGTTTGTCAATCCTGGATCGGGCTGAAAAGGACAGGCTAAATAAAAGTCTGTTCTGGGCATTCCAGCTGCTGAAGAGTGAGTTCAGGGCTTCCCATGGCTCTCTGACTCAGATCAGTGATGAGGGGTGGGGAGGGAGGTAGGCCAGATCATTCTCTGGTGGAGATAAGGGAGGAGGAGGCTGGCCTAATTAGAACATAGAACATAGAACAATACAGCACAGAACAGGCCCTTCGGCCTTCGATGTTGTGCCGACCAAAATAAAAAGCAATGCCCCTCCAAACTAAACCATTCCCTTCTCTTCCATATACTTATCAATTAACCTCTTAAACGCCACCAAACTTGGCGCATCTACAACAGCTGCAGGCAGGGCATTCCACTCCCTAATCACTCTTTGAGTAAAGAACCTACTTCTGATATCCGTCCTATAACTCATACCCCTTAATTTAAAGCTGTGTCCCCTCGTGCTAGCTTTCTCCATCCTAGGAAAAAGGCTATCACTGTCCAATTGTTGTTTGGTTGTGGGGGGGAATGGGGGAAAAGGGAGGAAGAAAGAGGAGGAAGGCTTGATCATTCTCTGGTGAGGGAGTGGAAGAGGCTGATCAGATGTACGTCTGGGGGTGGAGGGGAGACAGGCCAGATCATTCTCTGGTGGGGGTAAAGGAAGAGGAGGCAGGCCTAATTGTTGTTTGGTTATGGGGGGAGGGGGGAGAGGGGGGAGGAGGAGGAGAAGGCCTGATCATTCTCTGGTGAGGGAGTGGAGAGGGAGGAGAAGGCGGGTCAGATGTACATCTGTGGGTGGAGGGGAGGGAGGCCAGATCATTCTCTGGCGTGGGAGGGGGTGGAGGGTGTGTTGGGGTGGAATGAGGCCAGATCGTTGTCTGGATCTGTGGGCTGGGGGGAGGGGAGTGAGGCTAGATAATCTCTGTTCTTTACGGGGGGTGGGGTAAGATGTATCTCTGTGGGGGGGAATAGACGTCTGATTGCTCACTGGTGAGGGGTTGGGGGGGGGGGGGAGCAGGGAGATTCACTGTCACTCTGTGGGAATTTGTGGGGGGGAGGAGGCAGAGAGTCATAATCAGTCGGGGTAGTTGGGGGGGGGGGGGTGGATAAGGGGAACAGTTATGTTGCGGGGGTGGAGGGATGTCTGTGGTGGCCATTACTCCTGCTTTTTGCTCCTAGACCACTTTCTTCACGTTCTTATGGCTCGGGAGCAATCTGACAGGGGCATATTTTTCTAACTGCGCACGCACAGTTCAGGGCTCCTATTATTTCAGCCACGCTAAACCCTATACATGCATGATACAAACTCATAATTTTTTTTACAGGCTAAGTGCTAGTGGGACGCTTGAAAGCAGATTTCTAAGTTTGATCTGAATTGCGTCCAGATGCAGCACTCAGAATGAAAATGATGAAATCAGACCCATAGGATTCTTAGCAAGCTTGACAAGATGTTGAAAGGATGTTTCCTCTTGTGACAGAATTTAGGACCAGAGGGCATAATCTCAAAATAAGTGACCACCCATTTAAGACAGAGATGAGGAAGAATTTACTCATGCACAGGGTAGCAAATCTGTGTAATTCTTTACCACAACGAGTTTTGGATGCTGAGTCGTTATATGTTCAAGGCTGAGATAGATCTTTAATCAGTAAGGGTACCAAGTGTTATGGGGATAAGGCAGGAAAGTGGAGTTGAGGATTATACGATATCAGCCATAACCTCATTGAATCGTGGAGTAGACTTGATAGGCCAAATGGCCTATTTCTGTTCCAATGTCTTATGGTGCTTGTCATTAATTAGCCCAGAACTTTAATCAATTAGGGATGCAGGCATGGGCAAGAGACAGGGCTTGGCATGGAGGATAGCTTAAAAGGCAATAAACTTCCAGCTATTGTGAACGAACAATCAGGAGAAGCAGATGGCCAACAGTGATTTGGGTAGACATCTCCAGGTAGTGCCACATTGTTCTAATAATTCCTTTGATGGCGTGATAATGACTCTGGTGTACAGGAAACTGTATCTGTCCTCCATCTCAAGAAAGAGACAAAGCAAATCAGCAGCCTTACCTCTCAAGAGTCAAAACACTCTCTCCTCACAAAATCAAGCCTCTCAGCTTTAGCAATAGCAGCCTTGTTGCATGAGAAAACAAGTTTAAAGCTCCAATTTTATATAACTTTTGCACACTGGAGTCACAAGCACATACTGCTCCCTGCTGTGCCTCTGACAGCTAAGCTCAAGCATGACCCAGAACCTCCGTGCACCCTATGTTTGTCATTTGAACACTGTTAATTGTTGCTTCCCATATTCCTAATGAGCTCAGCAATGAGCTCAGCGAGTTATTAATTAGAGGGATTCAGGATGCTGGCTCCCACCTCCTTTGAAATCTAAAACATCATTGTCAGTGTCAGGAAGCAATGGTGCCTTCTGAGTGTGTGATTTATTGGAGTCACCCTCACAGGGGAGACTGAAATTCAGCCCTGGATGCAGCAAGAAGTTATAAAACGGAGAATTGTTAAAAAGCAGCTGGTGATTGCAATCAGAAAAATGTCAGAGTCTTTCTGAACACATGCACTAAGAAGGGCTGATTTATCTTTTTGTCTGTAATTTTGAACTCTCCCATGTTTTCTTACCTGCGCTGTAATTGATTCAATGAGGTCAACTTTTTCTCCTTCCTGAGATTCAAAGCGGAGGATCTGATCGTAATTTGTTTCATTGAACCCCACTCGATTAACGTTGTCAAAAAGACTTAGCAGGTGAGCCTGAAACAGTGAAAATGTTTTACTTTAGTCTGTCTGAAATACATGCAATCATTCAGGTGTGCTTTGCCTGAAGACAGGTGTTTGGTTCATTTTGTGCTAATGCTTGACTCTGAATAATTTCTTCCTGTGGTGGTTTGCCACCATGTTCTCTCTGGGGCAGGTCAAAGAGGCAGCTCTTAAATCTACCTCAGCTGGAACAGGAATTGAATCTATGCTGGTGGCTTTACTCTGAACTATGCACCAGCCATCTAGCCAACCAAGCAAACCAGCCCTCATGTCTAAAATATTTGAATATTTATACCGAGCATTATTATCCAATACATTTTCAGTTTATTTTGAAATGACTCAGAATTCTCCATTTCTGACTGTAATATTTTTCTCCTATTTTTGTAACTTTAATTGTACGACCTATTTGTGTATGAGTTGTCAGTACAGATTAGGCAGAATGTATGGTTGGAAACTTCCTCCACATTCAGCAGATCTTCCTCCATAACTGGGAAACGAGCAGGATACCTCAGAGTGCAATGAGACCATGTTGCACTGGCTTCTGACATTTTCTCAAAGTTTCATGCATACCTTGAAGTGGCACAAAATCAGTTGGCTCTTAAAAGGCAAATTGATAGCTGAAAGAAGTGTCAGCCACAGAAACTGTACACCACTAGTTAAAACTCCAGAGACATATTGGGATCCAATTTACCAGTGGAACACAACCTTCCAAGTGAGTTGAAAGTGACCTTCACAGAATGTATGCATGTGTGTGTGTCTTGAGTGACATTCAAGACATCAAAAGAAGGCAGAGCAAAACAACAGAATATTAGAATATAAGCCCAAAAAAGATAGAGATATTGAGGTTCATGATAGTAAAGCAATGAAAGGTTATGGGGAAAAGGCAGGAGAATGCAGTTGAGAAACTTATAATTCATGACAGAATGGCAGAGCAGATACGATGGACTGAATGACCCAATTCTGCTCCTATATCTTAGATCTCTTGCTCGTAACTGACTAAATTATTTTTCATCATTCCCTAGTTATCCTTGTGGGAAACTGTATGAAAAAAATGAACGAATGAGAATAGTGATATTGGAAATACATAACCACATGGTCGTAATCTACACAGAAGCAAGAGCATCCTGGAGAAATCATTCTACCTGTATAGTGTGCGAATCTGAGGCTTGACCAAGGATTTCCAGCAGAGCAGGGTCGGAAACGAAGAAAAATCTGGGAAATAAAAGTCGCTTCTTTTCCAAATACCCAGTAAGTGATTTCTGACACATCTCTAGCTGCTCCAGTAAATGTGGTAAAAGCTGAGCTAAAGTCTCATCCCCAACACAGCACTGCACAATGTTTGTATTGTCATGAGCTCTCTGCATGATTTTCTGCCACGATTTATCAATGTTCTGAAATCTTTTGGCCTCCTGAGGTAGAGAAAAAGAGTTTTTGTTAACCAAAGTAATTATAAGCAAGCTACATATTGTAATATTTCATTTTAACATGTTTTATTTAAAGAGTTCATTTTTTTAAAAATTAGGCCATAAAATCTAATGGATTATAAAAATAACGCAATACAATTCCCTCATAACCACTAATATACAACATCCAGATTCAACATGCAGAATTAAATACTAGATAAAAGCAAATTACTGTGGATGCTGTAATCTGAAAAGAAAATGCTAGGAAATCTCAGCAGTCTGGCAGCACCTGTAAGGAGTGAAAAGAGCTGACGCTTCAATTCCTAATGATCCTTACAGATGCTGCCAGACCTGCTGAGATTTTCCAGCATTTTCTTTCTTGGTTTCAGAATTAGATACTACTACGTGTGTGTAGCTGTCATTTTGTGGGATAATTATCGGTCTGGTCTTGAAGTGATTATGAAGTTTCTGTCAAGTAAAGTTCAATTGATGAAAACTAAACTCTCACAAACATGAAGATTAGCCAGGATATTGATTAGTTCTAATAGATCAGATATCAATATAAGTAGTTAGTGGAATTGTTTGTTCACAGAATGACAAGTCACCAGTCTCCTCAAAAAACTATCCCATAACCTCTCCATTCTTGCAAACAACTGTACAATTTCCAACTTTCCTTTCTCTTTAAAGATCTTAAATCATTGCTTCCCAAATACGTGGCCATCTTTCCTGGAACTCCATGTTTGAACCCATTCAATCAGTTTTTCACCTTTGCTATACAACTAAGTTAGCTCTTTTCAAAATCACAATTGTCATCCCATGCAACTGTGACAAAGATAAACTACCCTCTTTGTTCTTTACAACCTTTTTGAAACATTTGACACAGTCGCGCATATCATCCTTTTCTAACACCTTTCCACTGTCACGCAGCTGGGTAGAACTGTTCCCACTTGGCTGCATTCCTATTTAATTTCGGAAGGAAATTACTTGCAATGGTTTCTCTTCTCAATCTTGCACTGTTACCTCTGCTGTCCCCCCTATTCCTAAGCTACATACTGCTGCCCCACAGTGACATCGTTTAACAATACGATGGGAGGGACTTAACAAGCAACCTACCACGTATTTCATATAATGGAGATAGCCCGTCATTGATTTGTGGAGGAATCTTCTGGTCTCAATATTGTCAATGGTGTTTCCCATTGAATGCACTCCATTGAAGACCGCTTCAAGATCCTGCTGGTGTGAATAGCTAGAAAGTTCCGGCCCTCATCAGTTTTTACACAAAGAGGATAGTTTATCTTTATCATGTTGCATGTGGATGACACACAGCTCCACTTCTCCATCATCTCTCTTGACCCTCGTCTGCACTATCTTTAAATCTTTTTGACTGCTTATGGACAGGCAAACATTTCTTCCAACTAACTATTGGAAAAACTAAGGGGGTGATTTTACCTTCTTGTCCCGCTGGTCAATGTGTGGGATGAGGTGAAAAGGTGGAAAGTTAGGATCCTGGGAAGGACGCAAGGCACTGATCTCAATATTTCAATCCATTCAAATCTAGATTTAAATATTATTGGTGAGACCAGATGCAATTGTCCAGGTTCACTTTTCTTAACAACATTGCTGGTGAAGGTCTTCTTCTGTGGGGATCACATATGCTCCCCATCAACAGGGACCTGTTGTGATGGCCTCGCCAGTGAGACTGGAGGCCATTGAGATCCTCTGGGAGGCTGGGGTGGAAACCTACATAGCCTGGCACTGCCAACCTGGGACTCTAACACTGTCATCCTGGCATACTGGCAGTGTTCACTGAGCTCTGGAGAGTGCCTAGGGGTGGGGTCTGGAAACAGCAGGGCCTAAGGGAGAGTCTGGAGAACTGATTATAGAAAACAAGGAAATGGCAATGGCAATGAACAGATATTTTGTATCTGTCTTTACCAGAGAAGACTTAGAAAACAGCCCTGTGGTACTTAAAAATCAAGAAGTGAAAGGAAGGGAAGAATTTAAAACTATCATCATCACCACAGAAAAGATGCTGGGAAAACTACTAGACCTAAAGGCTGCTAAGTTCTCAGGATCAGATAGCCTGCATCTTAGAATCTTAAAATAAGTGACTGCAGAGAAATTAGAAGCATCTTTTAAAATTTCTTGGATTATCTAAGGGTCTCAGCACATTAGAAAGTCACAAATTGAAATAGGAAATAACACTTTTCTTTAAGAAAGTAGGAAGAATGAAAAGTCAATGAAATGTTGGAGTAGAGAGCCAGTAAAAAGACGCTGAAATCTGAAATTAAACTCCACAGTACTTTGCTTTCCTTGAGCATTGTGACCATTAAGATACAATCAAGTCTCTCAAGTGCTGAAGACAATGCACAGAAAAGGTATGAAGTTGATTCTTAAACTTGTGTCTTAGTCCAGGAAGAGGTTTCTGAGAAGTAATTCATAGAGGTTTTAAACTGGTTAATGTTATGAATAAAGAAAATCCACAATGTATTACTTTAAACTTGGAGGATAGACTTGGGAAACACAAGTTCAAACTAATAAAACATAAATTTGAAGGCAGATCATGAAGTTTTTCTCACAGAAAAAGCAATTAACAGACAGGATTGGCTCCAGGCATCAAATTTTCATTTCAGGAGTAGGAACTCACCTGCCAAAACTTTCAGGTCCCAACCCTGCATTGCATTAATATCAATGGCACAACACTACTAAATAGAATTTAGAAAAATGAGGGGTGACCTTATTGAGATCATAGGAGTCTCAGCAAGCTTAACAAGGTAGATGCTGAGACAATATCAGGTAGATAGTGATGTAGTTGATTCTGAGGCCAGGATCCTGAATCTCAATAAAGGTAGCTTTGATGGCATGAGGTCTAAATTGGCCATGACGGACTTAGAAACATTACAGAAAGAAAAGACAGTGGATAGGCAACAGCAGACGTTTAAAAAGAGTGGTAAGGAAATTATAATGAAATCATCATTTACAAGAAAAATTGGAGAAAGTATCAGAAAAAGGATGTTTCCTTTTTGTGAAAATTTATTTCAAGAGGTCATTGTTTTAATAATAAAAGTTGCCCATTTAAGATCAAGAATATTTTTTTCTCTCAGAGGTTTTTGATTTTTTTGGAACTCTTTTCCTGAAAGCAATGGAAGCAGAGTCTTTGAATATTCTTAAGGCAGAGATGGATAGACTCTTCAGTGACAAGGGGGTGAAAGGTTTTTGGGGATAGGCAGGAATGTGGAGTTGAGGTTGAAATCAGATCAGCTGCGATCATATTGAATAAGTGGAGCAGGCTCAAAAGGCCAAGCAGCCTATTCTTGCTCCAAAATTTTATGTCACATTCAAGAACAATCATTGTTAGTTAATTATCTTCTTATTTACAAATGCTTAATACTTCACCACTATCATTTGAGACAACAATTGTGAAGACAACAGAATTATAATTTTGAAAGCACTGCTGGAATTCTCAAAAGGTTTATTTCTCCAGATTATACAAACCTGTGGCAGTTGTTTTGCAATGTCCCCACCGACAAACACGGCTTCCAGGTAAATCCAAAGGTTCTGAACTGTGAGCCAGTTTTCAATTATTTCTGTGGTATTTGAGAGCTTCTGCACCCACTGTTGAATAGTGGGTTTGAATGGTGCATTGTACCTACCAGCAAAGTAACACATATTAGAAAAAAACTCATCCACAGCAACAAAAATGTTTTAATAGTAACGTAGCTTTTTTTTAACCATTTATGTTTCTAACATTTTCTTTATGCCTCTTGATCAAATCACCAATAAAATAAAACAAGCTGTCTGGATAAATTATATCCATTTGCATTAGGATTTTGAAAATTTCAACAGGAACTTCATTTGAAAAACTAGATTTGCAAAGTGTTTTGCTCCCTTGAGGATTACACCAAAGTATATTACATAGAACACAGCAGGCCAAGGAAGTGCTCAGAGCCATAGCAATGATCTAAGTAGAGGTTTAGACTTGTAGTTGGATGACTCAGCCACTGGCATGAGCAATGACATGGAATAATTACATTCCAACCTTTAATCCTTCAATGGATAATTAAACCTCAAGCTGAATGTGAACTATAGTATTAGAAAGAACCATATATCTTTAAAAATCTACTACATTTTCCAACCTCAGGTGAATTAAAGAAAGGTTACTACAATATTTCAGTAAATAAATACAAGAAAATGATTTAACAGCCATATGTTCTGTACATGAAATATGAACATGAAATATGTTTCATGTTCTCTTTATCGAAGGCCGAAGGGCCTGTTCTGTGCTGCAATGTTCTATATTTCAATTAAAGGATACTTATATACTGTTTGATCTTTATATTTCGATCAGGTGAACCTTTGAACAAGTTATTGTTCTATGATTCAATTCCATTATTTTAGCATTACAAAAAATATACACTATGTCCAGTTACCTGTTGCTCATTAATGAACCAAGTATCATCAGACTGTCCTCCATTAGAGCAATATTCTCTGTAGTATCTGATCCTTTCAGGAGTAACTCTCCCCTCGTCTTGAACGGGGCAAAAGTAAGCACATGACCACTCCATTCATTAATTACAGCTTTCAGCTTGGCCTCAATATCCTTTTCTTTTCCTGCACTAATACAAATGTCCTGAAAAGCATTTTTGTTCATTTAGTAACTGGCATAATACATTCAATGTATCATCTATTTAAATTTAATTATATGGAAAGATTATTTTTATTTATTCTCAGAATGTAGACACAGCTGGGATTTATTATCCATCTTCAGTTGAACTGAAAATACATTGGGAGGCCGTTTTCTTGAACCATGATAGATGTTTTTGTGTACAATTCAGTGATTTGTGAAACTTTAGGTAATTATCTGAAGAGAAAAGATGCACAGTTATGGGAAAAGGGCTTTGGAGGGTTGGGGCGAGGATTGTGAGGACAGGGACAGCGAGACTAGCTAGAATCTGAAGGTTTCATGTTCTCTTTTACACCTCATTTTTAAACTAAATGATAATACTAAAATTCTCAAGGGTTTTGAATTCAAATTCTCTGCATTTTAGTGGTTGCAGACCACTACACTACCATACTCATACCATAGAATTGTTACAGCACAGAAGAAGAACACTGGGACCTGTCCTGTCTGTGTTGGCTCACTGAGGGAGGTATTGAATGAGTACTTTGTGTCAGCATTCACCAAAGAGAAGGACTTGGTTGATGATGAGTCTGGGAAAGGACGTGTGGATAGTTTGAGTTATGTTGAGATCAAAAAGGAGGAGATACTGAGGTTCTTAGGAGACATTAAAGTAGGCATGTCCTCAGGGCTTGATGGGATATACCCCAGAGTACTGAGAGAGGCAAGGGGGAAAACTGTTGGAGTCTTGAGAGAAATCTGTGTATCTTCATTGGCTACAGGGGGAGGTTCAAGAGAAATGGAGAATAGTCAATGTTGCTCCTTTGTTTAAGAAAGGTAGCAAGAATAATCTAGATAATTACAGGCTGGAGAGCCTTACATTAGTGGTAGGGAAATAATTGGAGAGGAATCTTTGAGACAGGATTTATCCCCAGTTGGAAATAAGTGGATGTATTAGTGAGAGGCAATGTGATTTTGTGAAGGGGAGGTCATGTCTCAATAACTTGATCGAGTTTTTCAAGGAAATGACAAAGATGATTGATGCAGGTAGGGCAATGGTTGTTGTCCACATGGACTTCATTAAGGTCTTTGACAAGGTCTCTCATGGCAAACTGGTGCAAAAGGTGAAGTTGCATGGGATCAAAGATAAGCTAGCAAGATGGATACAAAATTGGCTTGGTCAAAGAAGATGAAGGGTAGCAGTGGAAGGATATGTTCCTGAATGGAGAGCTGTGATAAGTGGTGTTCCTCAGGGATCATGCTGGGACCTTTGCTGTTTGTAATATATATAAATGATTTGCAGGAAAATGTAACTGGATTAATTAGTAAGTTTGCGGATGACACAAAGGTCGATGGATTTGCAAATAGTGAAGAGGATCATCAGAGGATACAACTGGATATAGATCAGTTGGAGACTTGGACGGAGAAATGACAGATGGAGTTTAATGATGGACAGATGGACAAATATGAGATAATGCATTTTGGAAGGTCTAACACAGATAGGAAATATACAGCAAATGGCAGAACTCTTAGAAGCAGTGATAAGCAAAAGGATCTGGGTGTAAAGGTACACAGGACACTAAAAATGGCAGTGCAAATGGAGAAGGTAGTCAAGAAGGCACACAGCATGCTTGCCTTCATCGGTTGCAGCATAGAGTTTAAAAATTGGCAAATCATGTTGCAGCTTTATGGAACCTTAGTTAGATTGCACTTGGAATATACTGTTCAATTCTGGTCGCCACACTACAGAAGGATGTGGAGGCTTTGGAAAGAGTGCAGAAAAGAGTTACCAGGATGTTGCCTGGTATGGAGGGCATTAGGTATAAGAAGAGGTTCTCTTTGGAGCAACAGAGGTTGAGGGGAGATCTGATAGAAATCTACAAGATTATGAGAGGCGTGAACAGAGTGGATCGTCCGAAGCTTTTTCCCAGAGTAGAAGAGTCAATTACTTGGGGCATAGGTTTAAGATGCGAGGGGCAAGGTTTAAAGGAGATGTACGAGGCATATTTTTTACACAGAGAGAAGTGGGTACTTGCTGGCGGAGGTAGTGGTAGCAGAAGCAGTAGTGATTTTTAAGGGGCGACTTGACAAGTACATGAATAGCTTGGGAATAGAAGAATATGGTCCCCATAAGGGTAGGGGGTTTTAGTTAAATTGAGCAGCATGGTCGGTGCAGACTTGGAGGACTGAAAGGCTTGTTTCTGCGCTGTAATTTTCTTTGCTCTTTGTTCTTTAGTTTAGCAGGCATTATGAACAGTGCAGGCTTAAAGGGCTAAAGGGCCAGTTCTTGTGTTGCACTTTTTTCTGTTCTTTATTGTATCTGCGGCTGAAACTAATCATTTTTATTTACGATGTTCAGCGCATTCACATTACCCTAATTCAGACTTTATTACTTTTCCTCTAGGTGACAGACTAGAGACCTGTTCCGTGAATTACTAGTTATGAAAATAGACAAAAGTCTGTCTTAGTGCATTACTAAGGTTCAGGAAGAGAATTTGAATTTGAATGGGCTTTCTAATGCTAAAGACTCCAAATACCTTATTACTTCCTTCTCCAGTCCTACATGTTAATGGCCGGGTGCGATCCTATCTAAATATATTGCTGTTTTTGAAAGAAATTTAAAGAATAGAAAGTAAGTATGTTACCTCAATGTCTTCTTTGTATTTTAGTAATGGAGCTTCGGTTATGTTTTTGAGAGCAAACTGATCAGATTCAATATCAAAAGTATGACCTGTGACCTGTGCAATTCTTTCCCAGTGTCTTGGCATCATAGCCTATAGAACAAGAGAGAAGTATACAATAATTATAACAAAGTGTTTATATTTCTGTAATGAAGAACATTCTAATCTTTCCTTCTCAAACTTGAATAGCACGAGTAACACTGACTGATAAAGGCAAAATCTTCAAGAAAATATATAATACAAACAGAAATATTCAGCAGATCCAGCCTCTGCGGAGAGGGAAGCAGAGTTAACTGATCTCTCAGCAGAATTTAACAGGTTTTCAGCAAATGAAAGGCAGGAGAATGGAAATAAGGAATAAAGGAAAAATCTACAATAAAATGGAGGGAAGAAGAGATTAAACGGCAAAAATTTCTTTGTGCAAAGCCAAAGGGATTGGCTTGGAACAAATAAACCAAAGATATCATTCAACAAGTCCTCCTAGTGTAGTCTTTTGTTTCTACAATTTGGCATATCAGTACTAGGTGACGTAGAGTTTTGATTAATATATAAAGAGGCAGTAAGAATTCTGAAGATAGTTAGAGCTAGGGCTTTGTGGGCATTGGTAGGCATCCAGGTCAGATTGGAGAGAAAGGACAGGAACATTTCTCCTTCTTAGGCAGTCCCTCAGATTTGAGGACTTGCTTCCACATTAAAAATGAATTCTCAGATGATTAAGGAACCCAAGCAAAACCTACAGTCTCTGTTAAAGGTGAAGGAGATGGTGGTTAGAGAGGTGACTGGGTGGGAGGGGGTGCCCAAGTTGCAACATGCTCCTTTCGCTGTTGACATTTGGGAGAGCTTGCTCTCAGCAAAGAGATGCTTTTTCTCTAAGGAAGCTTTGAAAATCTCCTTGAGGTGTTGGCTGTACCTTCCTCGGGCTCACTCGCTCTGTGGAAACACCAAATAGAGCATTTGTTTCAGGAATCCCATGTGGCTCACCCAGCAGAGCTGATCAAGTGTGGTAAATGCTTCAATACTGGTTGATGAGTACTCTACCATGTCCTATCCTAATATTTGCAGATATCAAAAATTACTTATCTGCCATATTCCTATTCTCATCATCTGCCAGGCATACCAGGCAGTTTGAGCATGGTAAAGGCAAAAGAAATAACAGGGCTCATGTGAATGAACAGAGCAAAGAGCCAGGGTTTGCCCACTCCATGTGGCATTTTGTAGGACCATGGAGAAGAATCTAAGAAGTATTTTGAGGCAATGGAGTGGACAGAAATTTAACTTGGGTTGGAAACACAGCAGTACCTAGCAGTGGGGCTTACTGTCTGAAATCATTTCTTTGATATCATTCCACCTGTTTTTGCACAGTAAAGGAAAATCTGGCCCATAGCACATAAAGCCTGATTGCAAGTAGAAATTTATGACAAATGTTTCCTGCGCCAGTTCTGTGAAATTCAAATCTAACTGCACTAATGGCCTACCATCACAAAATATCAATCATCAGCTTATGGCCTGATGCCAGGCAGTGCTGTCAGCTGTAATTCTCCCTCGTTAACTTCTACACTAAAAGGTAATGCACTAATGAGTTTGTACTATAATATTTTGAATTGTTAATTGCTATAAGTTTTCTGCAGCATGAAGAAGGGAAGACTTTGGGCATCACCCCTGATGCCTTCCTACCTCCAAGCCCATCATCAAAAGGCTGATAAGTTTCCAAGCTGCAATTCAAAGTTGGAAGATCAGCTGCCCAATGGGAGGCTAACTGAGCCACTTAAATGGCCATTTAAGGACCACTCGCCTATGCAGGCATTTTACCCGTATCAGGCATGCTGGCTGCAGCTTGGGAAGATTGCTGAATGAAACCTGGTGGCCTCCCACAGAGTTCCTTGGTGACAGAGGGACTATGTGCTAATGATTGCCCCCAAAGCAATGGTATCACCATTCACAAGTCCCACCCCCCCATCCCCTTCCCTAGGCCAAAACAGATCCATGGTGCCTGCCCGCTCAGCACCAATGTCCCCAGAACCCATTTATGATTCTTCGACAGCACTCAGCCATTAAAGCCTCTCTTCTCACAGCTGATAGTTTCAGTGGGGACCACCACTAGCTAAGGAGCTGCTGTGTTTCTGCTCTTCTGATCTGGCTGGCAGATCTTGGTGGATGTCTGCCATGCTTAATTGGATAGCGCTCCAAGCAAGGATAATTAAATCAAGAAACACGTGTCAACTGTACAAAACAGAGTCACCCACATCCTTCTCCCCATCCCCACTTCTTTCAGCTTAGATTCTGGAATTCATAGAATCGTAGAACCATAGAACGCAGAAGAGTCCACACCAACACATTAGAAATGACTGAACTCCCACTTAATTCCACCTGCCACGCTTGTCCCATAGTCCTGAATGTTATGATGGGCCAAGTTTTCATCCAGATATTTTTTAAAGTATGTGAGGCAACCTGCCTCCAACCCCACCTCCCCCCACCCCTCAGGCATCACATTCCAGGCCATCACCACTTTCTGAGTAAAAATGTTTTTCTTCACATTCCCCCCCCCCCCCGCCCCCAACCTCCTGCCCTTTGCTTTGAATCTTTGTTCCCTCGTGACTGACCTTTCAACTAAAGGGAATCAGCTGCTCCTTATTCACTCTATTCATGTTTCTCATAATCTTGTACACCTTAATCAGGTTGCCTCTCAGTCTTCTCTGCTCCAATAAAAACAACCCAAGCCTATGCAGCCACTCTTCATAACTTAAATGTTTCATCCCTGGCACTTTCGTAGCGCTGCTCAATTTAATGATCACTTACCATGTAAAAACAAAGATCTATCATCAGTTACTGCATCAGAAACGTATCTAATTTATTACACAGCACTTAATTTTGGCATGCAGAGTTGGCAACACCTTTTGAACTTGCCTGTCAAAAGATTCTCAAATCTAGAACAGGCTTTCTCCATGGTTCACAACACTCAGGCCTCCAAAGCCAGTCCAACTCCAACAAATTTGTGGAGATCTGAAAGGTCCATCCCCAGAACCAAGCCCACAATGTTCAAAAGCAACAATACATTCAAGGATTGTGACAGTTGGACTCTTGCTAAATTCAATTGAATCATTTTTTTTAAATCAAGGATTACATTTACTAACTTTGTTTGCCATCATTTCAAGCAATGGACAAGACTCGCTGAAATCATCAATCGTCTTTTTCAAGTCATTAAAAGCTTGCCATTCCTTCAAGGCTTTGGGTAATTTCCGTATTCTGTAAGCAAAAAGTTTAACAATTAATGCATCTACTAAACAGAATAGTGTTGGTGCATTGGGAAGGAACTGTTGTCCAAAATGTCAAAATATTCTTAGATATTGTAAAATGATATTTGTTTTGATTACTCCACAAATTACACCAATTAATTTCTACTTGATTTTTCAGTTCTTTTGAAAGACAAAATGCAAAACAGTGATAAGAACACCAAAAGTTAAGCAATAAGAGGAAGCCTTTTGAACAATCACTTCTGTTCTTTCCAACAGCCAATTGCATTTGAACTATTACAAAATCATAACTGCATGGACAGAATTTCACAGTCGTCCATCCAAGGCTTCATCCAATACACATACAATTGCTGACCGCTTGGGGTGGAAAAATGATGCAAAGTTAACCCAGGAAACTTTACCCCTACAAACCTGCTGGTGGGGGATTGTAAAATTCTGCCCATTTTCTGAAACCAGATGATTTCTGTCAAGTAAAAAAAGAATGATCCTTGAAGCACCTGGTAAGAACTACCCATCATGTTCCAACTTTCAAGCAAGGAGGCAGCATAGTTGAAAGAACATTTAATAAAGTATTTAGTATTGCAGGCTTTATTAAATAGGGGCATAGAATACAAGAACAAGGAAGCTACAGTGATCTTATACAAGACACTAGCTAGACTCAACTGGATTACTGTGTAAAGTTTTGGGTGCTATACTATTGGAAGGATGTGAATGCATTGGAGAAAGTGCAGAAGAGGTTTACAAGAATGCTTCAAGGGATGAGAAACTTCAGTTATGAAAATCGATTGGAGAAGTTGGAACTGTTCTCCTTGGAGAGAAGAAGGCTAAGAGGAGATTTGATGTTCAAATCTATGAAGTAACTGGACAGAGTAGATAGGGAGAAATTGTTTCCACTTGAAGAAGGATCAAGGATGAGAGGGCACAGATTTAAAGTGAGTTGCAAAAGAAGCAATGCAGTGTGAGAAAGAAACCTTTTCACATAACAAGAGGTCTGAGTTTCACTTGGCATTTCAAATGGGCATTAGCTGATTATTTGAATATAAACAACGTGCTGGAGTATGGGGCGAAAATGGCACAAAGTCATGATGCTCATTTGGAGAGCTAGTGCAGACACGAAGAGCCAAATGGCCTCCTTCTACCCCATAACAATTCTCTGGTTCAATGATTATCGATTCTCAAGTCTTAACATGGAACTTCAGCTATGTGCTTAACAGATAACTGATCATTTCAAATATTATCTGAGTAAATGATTGTAGGGCAGAATTTTCCTGTCCTGCCCACCATGGGAATTGTAGCAGGTGAGACATAGGCCATACAAAGATCCATTGACCTCAGGCAAGATTTTTCATTCTTGGGGCGAATGTGGTTGGAAAATCCCATCTGTAGTGTTTAACATAGCTGTCTTCTCTAAACATTCGCATACATCTTTCTAACTATAGACACTTCTATCTCTCCCAATAGGGCAAAGAACTTTCACTCTCCATAATCAAGCACGCATACAACTTTTTATAATGAAGCATGCACTAATCTCTTTTTAATCTAGCTCATGCAGAGCTCTAGCAAGCTTGCAAACATCACTCAAACCATGCAAATGAAAGCACTCTCCAACCAAACATCCACACAGCTTTCTCCAACAATGATGTATAGTTTGCTATTTAAACCAAGCATACAAAGACTTCTCTTAATCCACGCAAATGCAGAATTTTTCCTGGTCAAGTATACAAAGAACTTGCTCCAATTGAAGCACAAATAGAGTTCCTTCTTACCAAGCATGAGAAGTACTCACTCAAATAGAGAACAGTTTAAATCATCCCTAGAAATATTCTCATCATTAATACAGATTCACCCACTGTTACATTCATCACAATTGTAATTCTGATGAATGAGATTATCATTTACAAAAACAAAAATAATTTTAATAGAGAGTCATGAATCTGATACCCGGATGAACTCCGAATCCCAGCTCCGTCGGAGCCGCATCACTTATTCAATATTTTAAAATGCAAATAGTCTAATTGCTCAGTTCCCAGTTAGAGGCATGGATTGCTTCCAGGAAGTGGGAGTTCCCTCATTGGCACTGACAGCAAAGGCAAGTAGCAGACTTGTTGGGGGGTGTCAAAGTCTAGCCAATTACAGCTGGCAGTTCCTCCAAGTGGATTGGAAAGTGGTCATGGATAGGATGGCAAGGAGCAGAGCTCATCCTAGCACTAGTTGGAACCACAGAGCAAAGTTTAAAAACTAATGCAATGCAATTTACCAGGGCGTTGCAGCGAACCTGGCAGCAGTAAACACAAACATGCTCAAGACTACTCAGGCTTGCTGGGAAAGCATTTAACAATTCTAACCTTAACAAATTTCTTAAGGAACCATTAATTGTTGGCTATCGCATTTCCTACTCCATCTCACCAACTCTGTGAAAATACAAAACTGTCCCAGAGACCTCTGGAACCATGATTATTAATTCTGGAAATACCAGATCTCAACCTGCAGCCCTTTGAAAATCACCAACCCAAAGTTGTCTTACACTGGCATTGTTAATCATTGCTCAAGGTGTTACAAAACTTGATTTATCATGAGCATCACAAAAGACAGCCATTAAAGAAATTAGATATATTTTGTGAAAACTTTACATACCTATTCTGAAAATCCAGAAGTTCATTATTGATCTTTTCAATATCCAATTCACTCCACAAAATGTCATTGTAACCATTGACATTTTCAATGACTGAATTATAAAGACCATACAATTTCTGAAGTAATGTCAGTTCACGCTTGATTCTTAGCAAGTCAGGATATTCTATTTCATAATACAAATAAAAAAAAGTATTCATTTTATTCCCATATATTTCATAAAGCACTTTTTAAAAAACGTTTTTTGTTTGGTGCTTTAATGCGAATGCCATCCTGTCATATGTAAATATGTAGGGACATATTAACTCAACTTCTTTTTGCAGGGAGAGTTTTTTACACAATTAGAGCACAAGCAAGGTATTTGCTAGTACTTAAATGTAAAACACTAAACAACAGACATATTAATAAGGGAGAGGCAATTGTTACCAATAACAGGCAGCCCAAAAAGCTCTTCTCCTCCAGAGTAAGTGTTAAATTTCCGCCAGAGCTCATCAAAGCTTGCCTGGAAGATCTGAAGCCTGTCATTAGCTTCTCCAGGTGAAACGCCTTCAACACCAGGGCCTCTGTGACGAGAAATCACAGAATAACACACAAGTTAATTTACTTTCTCAGGAACATCAGGTTCCGCTGACCATAGTTTAGAAAATAAAGAGGGCTAACAAACTGTACAGAAGGTTATGATGAGAAATTTCTTTATCTTTAAGAATTATTCTTCAATATGAAGGCAAATCAAACAATACATCACAGAGTAATTCACTCTAGTTGGTTTAGTCCATCTTTCAATTGTATTGATCCTTAAAAAGGATCACCAGAAAATTTCATTATCCTGACAGGAATCATTCCTAAATACCTAATGCATATTTACCCAAATATTCACCAAGGATTTTGTAAGATATAGGCCTTTGACTCTCAATATAACTTTGTTACGAAGGGAGCCACCATATCCCCAGTGAGTGCTTATATGATAAACACACTGCATAGTGTAGCATCAAACCATACAGATCAATAAAGTCACAGGTTTGATTTCTACTCTATTCTGAGGTATCTAACATGAATGAGGTAGCAGCTTACACACGATAAGGCTCAGTGTCCAATACTTTGCAGGAAAATACAAACACATCTTGTATGAATCTTTTTATAATCCTGCAATTTATCTGCATTCAGCATTTCATCAAAGCAGTTCATAGACTCCCTGAAATGCAGGAAAAGAGTCACACTATCTGTAACCCCTATAACTTGCCTGGACTTGCAAAATCGCATTAACTGTTTTGGCTGGAGACAGTACACATCTCTCCAGTCACATAGTCTGTACCTTTAAGACTTGGTTACCTATAAAGACTCACATTCCAACCATTATCTTGTAAATTGAGTTTGTGTCTGTATTTGCTGTTTATGAACACAATTCCTTACTCACCTGATGAAGGAGCAAGACTCCGAAAGCTTGTGTTGCTAAATAAATGTGTTGGACTTTAACCTGCTGTTATAAGACTTCTTACTATGCAGGAGGAGGCCATTTGGCGTATTGAGCCCACAACGACAACAATCCCACCCAGGCACTAACCCCATAATCATACCCTTCTAGTCCCACTGACACTAAGGGCAATTTAACATGGCCAATCAGCTTAACTCACACATCTTCGACAGAGGGAGGAAACCAGAGCATTCAGAGGAAACCCATGCAGACACAGGGAGAATATGCAAACTCTATGGAGACAGTGACCCAAGGCCAGAATTGAACCAGTGCTAACCACTGTGTCACCTTGCTGCCCATGTTCTTACCAATGTTGCTTCTGTCACATTTTGAGATTATCTTCACAGGGTGAATTTACAAATGAGTTACAAATAAGGGATGTATTTTAAATTGTAGTGGGTAGATACACATTTAAAATTCTCCTTATAGCCATATGCTACAGCCATGAAAACATACTGGGCTAGATCAATGGCGACGATATTCACTGCTGACAACAAGGTAAGTTTTACTGAGCAGGAATTTTATTTTTACCACCATTGCAGTTTAATGCAAATAATTAAACACTCCTCACTGATCATTCACAACATATAGTGAATAGGGAAGCCATCTATTACCTGGAAGGCACACTGCTCGGTGGCAGAGAGGAACAAATACACTGAGTAACGAAAATTGTGCCACAGCTTGGCAAGGTCACAGAAAAAGCAAACCAAGTAGCAGCTTTTATTTCTAAAATTGGAAAGTAAGAAAGTTATGCTGAATCTGATTTGTTTAGATCATACTTAGAGGACAATGTGCATTTCTGGTCATTACTTTATGTTGTAGCAATGCCAGTGTTGAACTGGGGTAAACACAGTGAGAAGTCTCACAACACCAAATTAAAGTCCAACAGGTTTATTTGGTAGCACAAGTCACTATTTTTTGAGTGCTGCCCCTTAATCAAGTGAGTGGGAGTTCTGTTCACAAACAGGGCATATAAAGACACAAACTCAATTTACAGACTAATGGTTGGACTGCAAGCCTTTACAGGTAATCAAGTCTTAAAGGTACAGACAATGTAAGTGGAGAGGTTAAGCACAAATTTCTTTGAATTAACCTGTGCTTAACCCTCTCTCCATTCACACTGTCTGTACCTTTAAGACTTGATTACGTGTAAAGACTTGCATTCCAATCATTGTTTTGTAAATTGAGTTTATTTGTAATTGAGTAATTTGTGTCTTTATATGTCCTATTTGTAAACAGAATTCCCACTCACCTGATGAAGGGCCAATGCTCCAAAAGCTAGTGACTTGTGCTACCAAATAAACTTGTTGGACTTCAACCTGGAGTTGTGAGACTTCTTACATTATTTTGTAGAAAGGGTATGGAGGCATAGAGAAGGTGTAAAGAATGATGATGCCAGAAATTTGCGGTTTACATACAGGAAAGAAAAGCTGGGTCTCTCCCCTCCTAAAAAAAGAAGGCTGAGTGGTGACTTACAATCCTGAAAGCCTTTGATAGAGCGAGAATGTTTTATCTTCTAGGAAAGAGCATAGCTAAAGATAGTCACCAAGAAATCCAATAGAAAATTCAGAGGAAACCTCCTCACCCAAAGAGTGGTAGGACTGTGGAACCCATTACTAGAAGGAGTGTTTTGTGAATGGTTCAGATACATTGAAAGGCAAACTAGATAAATATATGAGGGATAAAGGAATCTACCATTATGATAGTAGATAGAAGAGATGGGAGAAAGCTCGAGTGGAGCATAAGAACTGGATGGACTGAAAGGTCTACGGCAATACTATCAACAGAAAATTGCATGAAAGTACTTTAACAGAACCTCTCCCCTAACAAATACAAAAAGCATTAATGTAAAATTGTAGACAAAGGGGCAAATTTTCCCATTCCACCCACCACAGAAATCATAGCGGGTGAGGGAAGGACCATGGAAAGATCTGTTAACCTCAGATGGGATCTTCCGGTTTTGGGGTGAACAGGGCTGGAAAAGCCCACCCCAAAATGTTTATATTGAGTAGATTAATGCATCGGACATAGGTCTGGAATGAAGACAGAAGCTAAAATATTCCAAATAAATCTTTTTTTTAGGAAATATTATTAAAACATTTGGTTAAAAAAAACTGCTAATTAATCATGTGATAGCACTCTGTGATTGTAATATTATTTTCTCAGGGCCAATTCTCTTATTAATCAATTTTTGATCAATCACATGGTCATGAACAACCCAGTTATATCCTGTTGAACAAGGTGTAACTTCTTAATGAGCAATCTGGGGCAGGAAAGTTGAAGGTTTTGCTGATTTCACAGTTGCTGGAAGAACCACAGCACAGCATGTGTTGGAGCCTCAAACAACACACTGCAATTTCATGGTTTCCAAGTTAATTTGCACATGACTAACACGCCTGGAGTTGTGTTCCATTTCAGAGGAGGAATGACAGCGAACATTAGCAAATGACCTTCAAACCCCTGCCCCTGCAAAATCTGGTCCACTTTTGTTAACGATCCTGATATTAAATATGGGACCACACAATGAACAAAGAAAATAATTCATTTATTATCCCCTCTTGGACTTCTGACAAACGTCTACACCTGTTATTATTGGCATACTCTATTCTCATGGGCCGTGGAGTGTTGCTAGTAATCCAAAATTGTGAGGCTACCTGTTTTATTGACAGATCGTCTGGTGAATTACTGAACAGGGAGATAATTTCAGAGATAGTCTACTCACCTCACATAGCTAGAAATAATAGAAAAAAGAAAAATAATGATATTCAGCATCAGTCAAAAAAGCCATTATGATGGCCACAGGAGATCGTCAATAGATCTCCCCAGGGCTTCATGGAGTACGAGCTCCCCTGCTGAGCAGGGTTAACCAATAGGAAGTGTTGAACGAGGGAACAGGGGTTAAAAGCTGTAACTTCTCCCAGAGCAGTGTTGTAGCTCCCGAGATATTGCACTATATAGCTGTGAGCCATGGGGGTGGCTTCTTTTTTTGGTACATAATAAATGACGCTTGGTGATAGGAAATTAACATTCAGCTGAATTATTACAAAAGCCAGAAGCTTTTAGTGCCACACAGATTGACAATGCCTTGGCCTCCTTCAACACTGGGACAGATGAAAATGAAGTACTATTTAGCTCAGTAACTGGGGCAGGGTTATTTACTTCATTATTTCCCTGATTTTTAAGGAAGTTTTGAAGCTTAGTCACTTATGATTATAACTGTTAAGCTTTATATTCACTTGATGGCTGTAAAGTAAAGCAGTTCAATGATTCATATCTTGCTTCACTACAATGCTTTCAGTCCTCTTACTGAAACGTTAGGAAAGTGCAGTGAAGTGCAATTAGAATCCTGATATCGAGCCCAGATTTCAAAAGAGACTTGTCATTACATCCAGGTTTCTCAATCACATCTTGAGATATTAGTAAGTGCAAGCATAGAGAATGCTTACAGAATGAACCTGTTTGCTAATTCTAAGATAATATGAGAGAAATTTAAAATTTGTAACACCTTTATTCAGAAAAAAAATATTCTACGTGCTTTATACCAAAAGAAAGCTTCAAAAAGTTGTTTTTTTTATACTTCAGATGTCAGATGAAGAGATTCTCATTGGCTGCCATTGACAAAGGACTCTTAGGGAATGGATGTTATCTTTTTAATGCGGTCCCTGGTCAGTTTTACTCAGCAAAACTTGAAAAGAATGCATTAGAAAAAGAAAAGCTCATGATCAGCTGACTGAAAAAACTAAACTGATTTCCACACTCCCAACCACCCCACCCCCCAGTTCAAACATCAGTCCAGTGTATCTATTACAGTTTGATTCCAGTAGGAGAAATATTGCTATATATTAATCCATTAGAACTGGAAAGTACTGTGATATGCACAAGGGAAGTTATTGTAAATTGACCGTACTTTCTCCAAGGGTACTGTTTACATTACACGGTAGGGTGCCTTAGAGCAGCAGGGATCCAGGTTTGATTCCGGTCTTAGGTGACTGCATAGAATATGTACACACACCCCTTGTCTGCAGGGGTCTCCTCCATCGGTTCCAGTTTCCTCCCACACTCCAAAGATGAGCTGATTAGGTGGATTGACCACAATAAGTTGCCCCTTAGTGTCCAAAGATGTGCAGGCTAGGTGGATTAACCATGGTAAATGGACAGGGTACAGGAATAGGGGGAGTATGTAAGATGCTCTTTTGGAGTGTTGGTACAGACTCAATGGATCAAATGCCCTCCTCTGCATTGCAGGAATTCTATGATGTGATAAAGATGTTCTGTTTCCTATCACATAATATTTTCCTCCATCACTTACTTAATATCATAATTTTGGTAAAAATTCTGAACATCAGTTTGGAAGATTTTGACTTTTTCTTGCAGATCTGTCTTCATTGCAGGCTCCACTTTTAAAAGTACACTCTGCATCTCCACAACCTGTTACACATAAGTTTCAGATAGTTTTAGATAGTAATGAAGTGACAGACATAAAGCACAAGTGCCAATTAATAATAGTGATGATTCTCTGTGAATGATAAATCTTAATATCTTAACCTATCTTCAATGTGCAAGTTGGTTTACTTTGTCATTTATAAGATTAATGTTATTTTATTCTTGTAATGTCTGTTATCTGTTGTGAATGCTAATCCAGAGAATGCAAGTTATTGCCAAGAGTACTGCATAATTTTGCAGATACTTGGAAGTCAAGCAGTTTTGCACATTAATTTGGTGCATATTTTTGTATGCAAAAAGAAAGCTAACTTCAATTTTCCTCCAATATTTGCATCTCTTTTAAAGTAGATTTTTTGTTTTGTCAATTATTTCTATCTGAAGGCAAAATCCGAAGAAACATTTCAAAGGGATATGATAGAAAAGGATATTCTTCATCTATAACTTAAAAGGGAAAATTCAGCATTTAATTTTTATCATTATGTGGAAGTCACTCTTCGATGAGGAATGAGAGTTTGAACCATGCTGTGTTTAATATTTCATTTTCCCAATTGAACTGCTTTCCAAGGAGCTCAGAGCACTTTTTTCTCTCATTTTGTACTAAAGTTTTCCAGATTACCCTGAGGTAGTTTTATTAATAGGAAGGAAAAAAAAGGGAGTTAAATTATATAAATCCAAATATATGGATGTGAATTGCAATACATCACATAACTATCATTCCAGCTCCTATCACATGTTCAGCTATATGAGGTTAAGAGCGAGCTCCAAAATGGCACCACTTTTATCAAATTAGCATTACCACTGGGAAGAGTGTTCAGAATAGTGTTCAACTGCCCTTGGGTCTTTTTTATAATTCATTCATGGGACATGGACGTCACTGGTTGGCCAGCATTTAATACCCATCCCCAATCTCCCTTGGAGGGCAGTTGAAAGTCAATCACATTGCTTGGCTCTGGAGTCAAATATCAGGTGAGGATGGCAGATTTCTTTCCCTAAAGGATATTAACATCTTACTTCCATGATTAGCGATTATGCATGAGGAATTGGTCAGAACCTGGAACTGACTTACTCCTTGCTAAAACCAGTTGTATTAAAATCTTAGTTAAAATGAGCAGGGCAAGAAATGCAGCCATTCCATTTCAGCCCATACTTTCTGAGCAGAGAGAGATAAATATTTTCCCTTTCCATCCTGACAGTAGTCCCAATCAGGGATTAAAACAAAATGGGATACAATCAATGGGATAGATATATAATTCCAACATCAAACAAAAGACCTCTCACTTACAGTTTTAACTGAATAATGGACTGTATGGAATTCAATCCCCACAGAAACGCTAAAATGCCAGGATTCCATGCAATAAAATGGAATTTATGGTAAATCACTTGTGCCATCCAGAAGACAGATGGAAAATATAAACCTAACAGGTTTGTAAGCCTATCAGTTGTAGATTGAGTTTGTTCTCACATTAGGTGAACACAATGAAAATCAACCTTACGGTGTTCAATACTTCAAAATTGGTCTTAGCATTGATTAGAGTAGCATGGTTTGATTTATGGTTGAATGCCCTTTGGATGCACCTCTGTTCCCAAATGCCCTTTCAATAGCTACCTAACTAACCAGAGCCTTCAATGCATGATTACCAATCACACTCAAATTCTTTTACTTGAATATTTCTTATATTTTACCAGCATTTACTGTTATCTGTAACTATGTGCTCAGCCCCTCATTTAAACAAATTAAAATCTATCTGTCATATCTCAACTCATCCGTATCACTAGCGAGATCATGATTGATATGCAACCTGACTCAATACATCCATCATTTCTTAGTATCCCTTCACAACTTTAAAGAAAATCAATTAATTTTAGTTTTTAAATTAGCAATTGGTCCATCATCATTTGCCATTTGCAGGAGAGGGTTCTAAACTTCTACTACCCTTTGCATGAAGAATTCTTTTCTAATTTCACTCCATTCTGAAAGGGCTCCAATACTTGATCTTCAAAACACCTGATGGTTTCAGCTGTTAGAACTCTTTTAAATAGCTCAGAACCACTGACAGGCACGCAAGCACAGAACACACTGAGGCAAGAGCCACAAAGTTGCTAAACTGATCATTAGTCTTCTCAAAAGGTGCCTCAGACAGGCCACCAACCCTTGCCTCAGACCTTGAAGATAGTGAAGCTCTCCTTTTCCCCCATTACTTGCCAAAAAATATTTTTTATTCTTCTTGGAATTGCAAAGCATTAGTGCAGCATCTTGAAGTACTGGGTCATGAGTATACAAGTACGATTTCCAACACTTCTGAATTCTCAGTTCCAGGGCTTCCTTTATTGAGAGACATTCAACAGATACTTCTCCACTGGGAAAAAGATTCACCCCCAACAGAAAAGACAGAGAGAGTACAGAATTGTTCCCTTTGTTTCAAAGGAGATAGTCATCAACTTCAGGAAGCATTGTGGAGGACATGCCCCTTGTACATCAACAGTGATGAAAAGGAAATGGTCGAGAGCTTCAATTTTCTAGGTATCAAGATCACTAACAACCTGCCCTGCTGCTACAGTTAAGAAAGCCTACCAATGCCTCTACTTTCTCAGGAGACTAAGGAGATTTGGCATATCCGCTGCGGCTCTCACTAATTTTTACAGATGCACCAGAGAAATCATTCTTTCTGGTTATATAACAGCTTGGTATGACTCCTGTTCTGACCAAGACCACAAAAAACTACAAAGTGAACATAGCCCAATCCAAAGCAGCCTCCCACTCATTGACTCAATCTACACTTCCCAATGAAAAAGCAGCCAGCATAACCAAGGACTTCAGGTAGCCAGAACATACTTTCTACCTCTTTCTTCCATTGGGAAAAAGGTACAAAAGTCTAAGGTCATGTACTAACCAACTCAAGAACAGCTTCCCTGTTTCTATCAGACTTTTGAATGCACCTACCTTATATTAAGTTGATCTTTCTCTGCGCCTAGCAACAATCATAACATTACATTCTGCACCCTTTCCTTTCCTTCTCCTCTATGTGGTCTATGAATGGTATGCTGTGTCTGTATTGCATGCAAGAAATAATACTTTTCCCTGCATATTAATGCTTGTTACAATAATAAATCAAAACAAATCAAATTTAATTCCTGTCAAGTGGAAAAATACCCCCAAATAATGAAAGTTGGTTTATTCTTAAAATGTTTTATGTAACAATGAATTCCAAAAATAATACCCTTAGCCTACACATTCATGTATATTTGAAGATTTATTTCTAGAAGGGAGTACCTGCACATTTATATTCTTCCAGGCATAAGATAGCCCATCAACTCTCTCGGCATTTCCATCTTGGAAAAGCAACTCATGCTTACTGAGAAGGGCGTATGTTTCTTCAATAGGTTCAATCGTCATGTCAATCTTTATCTCAGCTTCTCTGATTTCCTTTAGCGCTGCCATGGCTCCACGCACATCATCCAAATCATTAATTGGTCGATTCAGTTGTTTGCTAAGGTTTTCAATAAAGGAATAAATCTCATCCATTTCCATCGCAGTTTTTCTGTTCAAGGCTGTGCCAAAGGCCCTCTTCCATGTGCGGCATTCCTGTACTAATGCCAGCTTCAACTGCTGTGTATCAAATTGAACAGAGCCCACTTCATAGCAAGAAGGTAACTCATCAATCTGAGCCTCCAATTTCTATAGTAAATATAAAGTGTGACAAGCGTTACTTTTGTCTAATAAAAAAAAGTGTGCCACTTTAGTCCATGTTAACAGAAATATGTTTCATACGTACAGAGTAGTATGTAATTTGCTCATTGAATTCGGAGAGGATTGGCTTTGAATCCAGGAATTCCTTCACTTTCTCTGCGGGATCCTGAATAAAAAATAAAATTCATAATAATGTCAGAAAGTGTTTCGTAATTGACTCCACACAAGGGAAAGTGACAGCATAATAACTTCCTTTGCAACACTATATAAATCAATAGGCAGTAGTCTTAAAACACCCACAACACTAAATGAATAATGTGAAAGTAGTGTGCATTGGCAATTCCAATATGTTCAGGTTAATGCTGGCGTATTCTAATAAATCAGTTTGGTGCTATAACAATTCCATCTTTTAACTCTTATGTTTCTCAATATGTCAGGAATTGTTGCCTTTTATGATCGTAATTTCTCAGCCAACTTCTGAATGGAATTATTACATATGATTGTATAAAATCAGAAAGATAAAATGTAATTGTGTCACTTTTCTCCTTTCATTCTGCATATTTATACATAAATACACAAGGAAGTAACTATCACATCCATATACTGTAGAAAATGTCACATATAAATCAACTAGTACTGATGCATTCATACAACCAGAAACCTCCAGATTCAAAAACATGATCCACAGTGAATTAGCAGAATTTAGCAACTGGAATGTCACCAGATTAAAGAGCATATAAGAAAATGTTGATCGTGTTTTATCTCATGGTAACTGCATATTGACTCCACAGGATGTCAGCATGTGTGGATGCGTGGTAAGGACAAAATCATGACTTGACTGTAACTACTATTACTGATCCAATAAGTCACAATTGACTATATACAGGGCTCATACAGCAGTACTGATCACATGAACAACGCACCATTAAACTCCTGGCACTCAATACACTAAAACCTGTCCTTATCATAACTGTGATCCATCCATCTTAACCTGTCTTGACTTGGTTTTAATGATTGCAAAACTGACTTTTAAATTTGCCTTATTTCTAAGAATTAACCTCTAGCAGAAATATCGGTAACAAAGAACAGAGAAAATAGAAACAGCTAGTACGGAAAAACCTCTATCATTTAGTTAGTTAGGGAATTAGAAGTTTGATTAGGTAAAATAATTAATCTTAGACAATACAATAGGGAAAAAATAATGTGAATTAGTGTGAAACAGAAAGTTCTAACAACTTAAAGTGTTTTTTTGGCTTTTCCTGCAATAGTTGCATATTACACTAGCATCTGGGATACAGTGGCATTTAACTTATCTTGCTAGAACTTGTAAACTGCTTTTGAATTGGGGTTAAAAGTTTAAAGTTTTTTCAAGTTAAACTTTATTTATTAATGTCACAAATAGGCTTATATTAACACTGCAATGAAGTTACTGTGAAAATCCCCAAGTCAGCACACTCTGGCGCCTGTTCAGTTATGCTGAGGGAGAATTTAGCATGGCCAATATACCTAACCAACATATCTTTTGGGCTGTGGAAGGAAGTCAGAGCATCCAGAAGAGACCTACAGAGACATGTAAATGCTACACAGATAGTGAGCCAAGGCGGGAATCGAACCTGGGTCCCTGGCATTGTGAGGCAGCAATGTTAACCACTGTGCCACCATACTACCCCTATGTACATTTTATATCATCCGATTAAACACTAACTGAGAGTAGACATCAGGTAGTAGTATATCACTTGGTTGTAGCTATGCAACTCAAAAAGAAACATTAAAGCAAAAGATGGCTAGATTTGTCAAAATAAGGATCCAACCTGGACCAATGCCTGTGCAAGATAAACATGTCCATACTGACTACTTGAAAATTATTGTCCATGAGAATCATAGATTTTTTGACAGTTGTTGGCTGGTGCCTTTCTTGTGTGTGGTATGAACATGAAGGGCAGAACTCCATGAAGTGCCAAGCAAGGAGATGCCAGAAAATGGCTAGGTGGCTCTTACTGAAGAATAATTGTTATTTCTATCCTCACCAGCATCATCATTATCATCTACCACTGAACAGGAGTAAGACAAGACTCTTACTGAATAAATTTAAGGAAGCAAAATGTGGAAATTTTTAAAAAGTCATCCTTGGATTTGGCAAAATTGTTTAAAGCCAACGTTTATCGTCAATCACTAGTTACCCACACAATGTGTGTTGAGTCTTCCTAAGCCTTATCAAATTTTAAGGCAATGGCCCACAATGCAGAATACATTTAAGAAAGGTATTCCAAGAACTTGGTCTAGTAACAGAGAAGTTATGATCTGTGTCGAAGTCATGATAGTATGCAATTTGAAGTGAAATATGGGGGAGGTGGTTTTCCAAAAGCTGTGCTTTTTCTTCTAGGGGATGGGTTTAAGCCGCCATGGAAGTAGCCATGGCAAATTTGTGTAGTGCACACTGTATATTGTATATTGCACAGCAGCCACTATATGCTAGTGTTGGGGGAGGTGAAAGTTTAGGCTATTGGATGCGATTCAATCAATGTGACTGCATCAAACAAAATCAAGACTCCTGGCAGTTGAAGTAGTTACTGTCCAGCATCACTCTATCACTCTTACATGCAGGCTTACAGAAATAAATCCAGCTGAGGTAAAACTCACCTGATTCCATAAATGGGAGAACTGAGAGAAATTGTCCAGAATGTCTGTTGCATCAGTCTTCAGTGCGGAAATAATGGAACTGAGCTGGATCACAACCTTAGTGACATCCTTGTGTTCACTGATTTGTTTGTCAAGGGATTTTAGCACCACCTGCTTACCAATGATGCTATCATCACCCAGCTCTCGGGCAGCATTCTGTTCAATCTAGGTATTGCCATGCAATAATAAACAACAGCATGTAAACTAAACACAAATATTAGTTAAATTATTGCTGCCTAAGCAAACAGAACATAATAATTCGAAACATTGAAGTAATGAAAGCGCAAATTAGTGTTGAATCTAATAAATACCTGTTGTTGCTTCAGATGAATATAGGCAAAGGACCAAAGAGGAATATCCTTAGACATGGACAGAATTACATTCACAGCTTTATTTAGGATGGACTGTCGAGTAAAATATGAATTGATAATAATCAATACAATGCCTTGTAATTTATCATAAAAACACAACAAAGATTGGTTAACATAATTATTAATGTAATATATTTGATGTGCATATCTAATCAGTGGAACACAAAGAGCCTGATTTTACCAGCCTGTTGTGCCCATTTTTGGGCTTGAAAACTTGGTAAAGTCGTGCGTGAGGTGAGTAGAACAATCTGTGCCCATCTCCGTGTTGGCTCCCCCTTTACCCAGGCCCAAAAATGGTCATGTTCGGGACCTCACCCAAAACGGGTGCAATAGCCACTAAAATGCATTTGCATACATTTAAATTGACTTAATGGGCTGCACGCCCAATTTTACTGCTGCTTTCCCTTTATCACATGTTTGCCCATCCAGAATCAGTGCAAAACAGATGTGCTCCATAGAAGTCCAATTCTCCGTAGAAGCTCCAGCTAATGAAGAGATATGTGCCTAGTATCTGACGGCTCTCTGCTTGAGATCGATGGGGGGGGGGGGGGGGGGGGGGGGGTGCCACTCTGCCTGAAATGAGTGGAGAGGAAGGAGGGTCCGCTGCCTCTCTGCCTGTGATTAGTGGGGTTGAACGAGGGTCTGCTACCTCTCTGCCTGAGATCAGTGGAGAGGGAGGGTGAGGGAGGGGCCCACAATCTGTCTGAATGTCGGATGGGGTTGGGGATAAGGGGGTCAATAATGTTGAGGGCAATATCTGTGAGGGCAGGGGAGATATTTTCCAGCCCGGGACGGATGTGACAGGGGAACCACATTCTACCTTTTCTCTCTGTGCATGCGCAGTTAGAGGCGCCGATCGGAGCTGCAGTGTTTCGGATGCGTAAAGCCCCATCCACAAGCTTCTGCAACATGATTCAGAATTGCTGATATATTTTCAGGTAGAGTGCACCACAGAACAGGTCCAAAAATTAGGTTTGAAACACTCCCAGTTGAAAGTCCACTCAGCACTTAGAATCAAAAAGGTAAAATTAAGACCAGAATCTAATTTGTATGGCTAGAAATTCATTTGCTGTGATTTTTGGATATGGTGCTCACTTTTTGCAACCTGTCCATGCTTGTCAGAATCAAGGTGGACAGCAATTAATCGAATGATAGAATCCTGACACTGCAGAAGAAAGCTATTTGGCCCATCAAGTCTACACTGACTCTCTTACCCAGGCCCTCTTCCCCGCTCTATCCCCATAATTCCACACATCTACTACGCTAATCCATCCAATCTGCACAGATTTGGTTTATAAAAGGAAAGTAGAGTACACAAAGGAAACCCATGAAAGAAAGACTCGCGAAGAATATCAAACTCCACACAGATGGTCATCTGAGGCCAAAATTGAACCCAGATCCTTACACTGTGAGGCAGCAGTGCTAACCACTGTACCACCATGCCACCCACAAATTAGCAATTCTGAATCCATCTTATTTCTCTGATTCTGTATAGCATGGTCACAAGCTGCCTTTAGATTGCACAGCAGGCAAAAGAAAGACTTCACTGCTTCATTGGTGCCTGGACACAATAGTCAGTGAGGTGGAGGCCAGGAAGAAGGCCATGTTTCTGCTAGCAGGCAGGAAACCCAACAAGATTGAATTTCCACGGGCAAGGGGAGCACATGAGCAAGTGAAGATAATAGCTGAACTTTCACCGCAAGGAAATGGGGCAGTAGTGTCAGAAAAGGTTTTAAGACTTCACTAGGTGATCAACGTATCTGCACATCACATCTCATGCCCACACCTCTACAAATCACACCCTTTCTCAATGCATTACACAACCCCAAACACTCATTCAGAAACATTCTCTGATACCCAGGACACACCCTTAACATGTGTATACTACACCTCACCAATATGAAACTTCCAATCGTGTGAGCTGTGCATACACCTCTACCCGACTGTACAAATCTCCAGCTAGTCAGCTATGGAAGGTACATTGATGAATAGTCATTGACTTTCTGCTTTCCCTTTGCAGGAAAAGGTGGCCTGAAATAGGATTGGTAGAATACCTGGATCATGTATACCCTCAATGCCCTATATTATTTTTAGCATAATGTATCTTACTCCAAACCTTAGAATTCCAGGCCAAGCAATTGTAATGCATTTTCCATTCTCAGCACATTTGTGGCCCAAGGAAAATGAACAATTTTGTGTAATTTGTAATAAACTTTTATACTATGTGCCATGATCATTCAGAACTAAGCTGTGATACTACTTGCTCATTCAACACAGGAGGATCCCAATAGCTGAAATGAAGAGGGAAATGGGCTAATTACTCTATTAATCAGTCTCTCCATTCCTACATCATGTAAAAATCAATCTCAAAATATTTATCTATAATATACAAATTATACTAAATTACATTAAATACACTACCATTTTAAAGTGGTATTCGACACAGGATAACACATAAAACTGAAGTTTTTCTCCTGAGTGTAAATCATCTTGGGGTTTAGATAATATCATGAATTTTAAGAGGCAAATTGGAATAATTTATTGATCACAAAATCCAATGTTGACATGAAATGCACATTAAAGTGCATTATTCAGATTTAAGTGAAATATACAAACAGTTCTTGCATCTTTGTGTATTTTGATTACAATTTCTGCTTTTGTTTTGCAAGCATGTGTGGGAGTAACAAGAGACAGGCAAATTTTGCCAGCGTGCGCATCAACTGACAAATCACATAGTTATGTTAGAAATTAGATTGACGTTTGTTGGGAAATATCACAACGTCTATATTTTAGAGTTTGTTATCATATTAATATTTTACCAATTTGCCGTTAGGTACTCACTTGAATATCCTCCAAACTTGGTCGCATCACAATATTCGGAATTGCCAGTATAATTTCAGATTTAAAGAATGGAGCTTTTGGTGCCTCCACACCACCCCCAGGAAATGATTTTGCTGCCTCATACTTTGAGCTGGTAACATGTAAATGCCGCTTAATAGCTTCTAGTGATAACTTGGTACCTGCAAAAATATTGACAAAATGTCACTCTGCAGATCAAAAGACAGAAATTACAAAGGACAGATTTTGCCATGTTGTGCACCAGGTGTGTCTGTTCACTGCAGACACAAAGGAAATGTGAAACATTGCAGAATAGGCCCAAGTCATTTTCTACTAGATGTGATCACACAAACTATTGCAATTTGATGTGCAGGATTTATCACACCATCTGATACCTCTTGCAAATTTTGCACAAAAATACTTAAATGAGAATAAAGCACAATTTTGCTGATTTATTCTTGTTTTATTCTTATTCTATATGGAGTGGCAGCAAAGGAAACTCCTTTAGTGAAACAGCTCTCAAGATGGAAAATACTTTTCTCCAATGCACACAGTACCGCTTTACACATTGTTTTACCGAATAATATTTCCTATCTTTATGAAACTTTTGTTCATAATAAAAGCAAATTACTGTGGATGCTGAACCTGAAACCAAAAGAGAAAATGCTGGAAAGTCTCAGCAGGTCTGGCAACATCTGTAAGGAGAGAAAAGAGCTGATGTTTCACGCTCAGCTGATCCTTTGTCAAAGCTTTGAGCTGGTAACAAGTAAAGTATTTCATGGTGAGGTGGCAAGTGGTGAAAGAGAGGTATGCCAAGATAATCAGTAATCACGAATACACATCTGCGCATCTTAGTATACCTCACTCCCACTGGCCAAGGATTCTTAACTCAGTTTTCATTGGGTCAGTCAAGACACAAGTTTGCTGATATCTAATTGCCCTTGAACTGAGTAGCTTGCTAAGCTAATTCAGAGGGCAGTTAAGGATCAACCACATTGTTCTGGGTCTGAAGTCACATGTAGGCCAGGCCAGGCCAGGTAAGGATTGTTCATGTCCTTTGTTTGATTTTGCACTGTTGTTTTTTCTTGCATTCTCCCCCTCTCTCTCTTTCTTTGGCTAATACGCACGCATATATATATTATATGTATATATGTATATATATAAAGAGAGAGAGAGAGAGCGAGAGAGAGAGAGAGATTAAAATATCAGCCTTTCCAAAGGTAGAATATTTTATTCTACTGTGCAGGAATTTAAATTTGCGTGCAGCTCCTTCAATATTCCCAATTGTCCTAAAGTTAGTTTGCAACTAATGTATTAATGTCATGGTTTTCAAACAATGCACCCCTGTACATAGGCCAATGTGTACAGTGAAAACATTTTCATTATACTAATAAACTGACTGTATGGGCTGAATTTTACCACAGGGTTTGAAACCTAAATGTTGGAGTGAAAAACAGACCCGTGCATGCAGTCGTTGGCAGTGGGACCGGTTCAGGAAGTTTACATAAGTTTATAAGGTTTATAAAATGTTGAGAGGGATAGATAGGGTGGACTTTCAGAGACTACTTCCCTGAGCTGAAATGGTCATTACGAGAGGACACAGATTTAAGGTGCAGGGAAGCAAATACAAAGGAGATGTCAGGGGTAGGTTTTTCACTCAGAGGGTGAGTGAATGGAACCGACTGCCGTCGGAGGTTGTTGAGGCAAACTCACTGGGGTCTTTTAAGAGACTTCTGGATGAGTATATGGAAAAGAATAGAATAGGGGGTTATAGATAGGTCTGTGGATTGGTAGATGTGATCGGCGCAACTCGTGGGCCGAAGGGCCTGTTTGTGCTGTATTGTTCTATGTTCTATGTCCTACATATAGTAGCCTCCAAATTGATGAGTCCACCATCCAATTAGTCTGCCATCCAACTAGGGACAGCAGACAAGTTCACAGAGGTGACCACATAATTTGTTATCTCCTCAAAAATCTCCCTCTTGGCCTCAATGCCAGAAATTCCTCCCAATGATGGGATTAGTACCATGAACAGAAATCCAGCCCTCCAGGTATCTGTATCAAAGCAATTGGTTTGTCTGGCAGGAGCAATCCTAACAATATAGCAAAAAGATTGCATATGCAATTACACAGCCAGTTTACATTACTCAAAAATACGAAGATGGAAGTCATATAAAATCAGATTTACAAGAAAGGAAGTTTATAAAAAGTATCATTCACGTTGTGGATTCACAACGACACTTACATTTCACCAAGGCATCTGTATTCTTTTGCCAAATTTGTCCCATCAGATTATAGTAGCTGCAGGGTAAGCATTCTTGACAGCGTGTTTTTTGTTTGGCATCAGGATGCAAACATGCATAGTTATCCTGCACAGAAGCCAATGCATAAGTAGAACAAAAAACTTGGATGAAAATAAGGTCTCCTTTCAACTGCACATCAAATGTTTAATTATTTAATAAAAGTTTAATAAGTTTTATAAATGTAAGGAAGTTTAATAATATTCAACAGCGAGCTAACTTTTCACAACCTTTAGTCCAAACTGGAAGATGCTTGTGATGTAACATGTTTTAAACAAGAACTGAAACAGGGAAAGTGGGGAGAGGGAGGAACAAAAATAATGTTTATGATAGATAGGAGAGACTAAGGGATTAAAGAGATAATTATGTAAGGCAAAAAAAGAGTTGCTAATGGGACAAGTAATGAAATAAAAAATAGGTTTAGAGAAGGTGTAAATAAAATAAACATCATTATTCCTAATAAACCTGGTAATGTTGCACTTTGGGGATGGTTCACACAAACACTAAATGGATCAAGGTCACAGTGGTTCATGAAGGTCACTGTTATCCACAATACTTTTTGGAAATGGGAACAATGTCAAGACTCTTGTTTAAGTTCAGATGCTGGCACACATGAGTCACAGAATGCAGGCATTCCTGCTGCGATATGGAAAGGAGTCATAAATGTTTGGCAGGCTATGTAAACCTCACAGTATGAAGTTAGAGATAGGAAACAGTGCAGAAGAGCAGTGGGCATATAACAGGAGCAATAATTGGAAGCATGATGTACCTCAATTATAGGGAAAGGGCTATGTGATCCAAAGGAAAATACAGACTGCAGGACTGTCTTACAGTCAATGTTCCAATGTATGGCTGGCTCCGTACTGGACTGTAGAGAGGAACTGTGTATAGTTGGGTCACTATATTATGAAATAGAATATAGAAGTACTGGAGTGGGTGCAGAGAAGATTCTGGACAAAGATGATATAGTGGTTATATATATATCAGGAAAGAATGGATAGGCTGAGTCTCTTTTCCCTTCGAAAAGTGCAGCTGAGAGGTGATGTTTGAAATTACTAAACATTTTAATAGTGTGAGTGGGGGAACGTTTCCACAAATACAGAAGAGAATAACTAGAAACCATCGAGATAAGATAATCAATAGGAAATTTAGAAGAAATCTTATCCAAAGAGTGATAAGAATATGGAACTCACTACCACAGGGAGTGAATAGCAAAATAGTTTCGAAACATTTGGAGGGAAAGCTGGATGAATATTTCAGGCTAAAGAAAATGCATGATTACATATGGTTGCATACCCGTCCAGTGACCAACTTAGCCTTTCTCTGTTTAGAATGACCCACAGCATCATGATAAACCCCAAAAACCAGAACTGAAGAAAAATCCATCCGATCATTGGTACTAAATCCCTAAATTCAGTTGAGAAAAGATAGGACGAAGCTCAAGTGGAGTGTAAACACCAACATAGACTGTCATATCACTAGACAGTTCTAAGTCTCACTCTATTCCTTTTCTCTCTCTTTCAACAGTAACGATTTGTTTTTGCAATAACAAGACCATTTGTAAAACTGTATTTGACTGGAGTTAATACAATCTAAAAGCAGTGAATTTTTCATAAAGCAATGCTATGAAAAAGCATAGGCACATGTAATCTTGTAATATCTAATCCATCAAAAACAAAACAAACCCCTATTCTCACACAATTATCTGAAAAATACACCACACCAATGTTGGAATCATTCAATATGAATTACCTGAAGATTGGCTTGTTCTTCTGGCTTCAGTTTCTGTGTCAATCCATCCATTAACTGATACATGGAACACTCCAGTTGTTGACTTTGTCTGCAGGCACAGAGTCAGTATATATTTCAATCCAAACAAGAAAACTTGCACTTTCTAAACATTGGAAAATGTTACTCCCAAATGTTACTGTTAATTTGATTGTTTTTAATATCTATACAACAATTAATAAGCTAACATTTTATTTTTGTGTATGGGTTTAAACATAGAAAAGTGGAAGATAGGAGCATGAGGAGGCCATTCAGCCCTTCGAGCCTGCTCCACTATTCAATAAGATCATGGCTAATGGTCCAATTCAATTGCATAACCCTGCTTTCTCCCCATGACTTTTGATCCCATTCACCCCAAGTGCTAAACCTAGCCACCTCTTGAATACATTCAATGTTTTGGCATAAACTACTTCATGTGGTAATGAATTCCACAATCTTACCACTCCTTGGATGAAGAAATGTTTCCTCATCTCCGTCCTAATGGTCTACTCTGTATCCTCAGACTCTGACCCCTGGTTCTAGACACCCATACCATCAGGAACATCCTTCCTGCAACTATCTAGTGAATAAAAGTAATAGTTTCTTCTGCTCCACTAATCCACTTGTCAAAGGCATTGAACAGTATAATTCAGAAGATCCTAGGATCAATCTCCTGCTTGCACTGAGTTAGCTGATTAGGGTTAAGTGACAGTAGGAGTGGTACAACTGGTCTCAGCAGTTTTGGAATAGGAAAACGTAAATCTGTCACGTTTCCTAATCTGGAATACCATCCCTATTGGAAAGCTCACAGCCAAAATTCTTTAATATCATGTGCCCCACCACCGCTGCAACAAGTACAGAGAATTTGGCACTCAGCCAACTCTCAAGTAACAACAGTAGGACTGGAAAATCCCAACCACGGATGAAGTCAGAGAATCCTGGTCTTGAATTCTGGTGAGGATGAAACTCAGCAAAACTGGGCTCCTTGCCTCAGGCCATATTATAAAATAAGCTACCAATATAATTGTCTGGGCTTATAAGCATGACAGCTTGGCCAAGTTAACAAATGATGACCATTCGCAGGAAAGTTACAAACCAACTATTGCCAATGCCTTTAAAAGAGGGGGAATATAAAACGATTAAAAAATGTTTTTTTTTAAAAAAAGCAATAACTCAAAAATTTCTCTGAGCATATTTAATATCTGACTGTAGAAATCAGAAAAGTTGGGGAGGGGGTTAGAAATCAATTTAATCCAAATTTTTTCCAATCCTCTCCAGATTTCATACATATATGCCTTCCACCATTTTAATCAATATTATTTGAAAAGAAAACATACGTAGACAAAGTTTGTCCAGCTGAGGTGACAATATTTTCAGTCATCTCTAGGAAAGTTTGGGCTTCCACAAGGTCATCATCAGGAAGGTCAACTAGGGCAGTAAGCGACATTTCATGCAGCACTCTGTCAATTCGACATTCCAGTGTGTCTGACACTTGCTTCACCACATGCTTCAGTTCTGTCAGTGAGCTGTACACACTTGCTATGACTAAGGTTGAAAAGAAAATTGAGCATACATTTAATAAAATATAATATTTTACAGCACATGTTAGAACTATTGAATTTACAAATTACGCATATTTTTTCCAATATTCTTATATTTTAGCCCGAAATTTGGCTGATTCTATAGGATATTTATTTACAGAACGACAAGCTACCAAATAAAATTCCAAATTTAAACTCAGTAAAAGGAGGTTGTCATAAAGCCTAATCAGAAATCCAAAGAATGGTATTCAGCTGGAATTGGGTGTGATTGTTAGATGCTAAATTTATAGATCATAGGAAAGGACATATCAGGTCGAAATGCTCTGGGAAATTCTACTCAATATCCTTGAGATTAATTCCCACATTTTAATATTTAGAATATAGCTTTCAAATGGGAAATCGTCTTTTATGTTTATAAGGAGATAAATACTTTATGGCACTGAATCCTGTGAAAAGAGGAGGAGATAAAAGTGGAGACTAGGTCTGAAAGTGGGTTTGGTGCGTAAAACAGAGTAATTTCTGCCAATAGCCCTAGAGTGTTTCCTGGCCAAATCTTATACCTCATTAGTATACGTTTTTGAGAGACAGGATCTACAAGTATTTAGAAACGCAAGGACTGATTAGGGATAGTCAGTATGGCTTTATGAGTGGAAAATCACGTCTCACAAATTTGATTTAGGTTTTTGAAGAGGTAACCAAGAAGATAAATGAAGGCAATGCAGTTGACGATGTCTACATGGACTTTAGCAAGGCCTTTTACAAGATACCACATTGTTGCATCAGGTTAAATCTCACAGGATCCAGGGTGAGGTAGCCAAATGGATACAAAATTGGCTTGATGACAGAAGGCAGAAGGTTGTAGAGGCTTGTTTTTCAAACTGGAGCCTGTGAACAGTGGAGTGCCTCAGGGATTGGTGTAGCGTCCACTGTTATTTATCATTTGTATTAATGATTTGGATGAAGATATAGGAGGCATAGTTGTAAGTTTGCAGATGACTCCAAGATTGGTGGCATAGTAGACAATGAAGAAGGTTATCTACAACTGCAACGGGATCTTGATCAATTGGGCCAATGGGTTGACGAATGGCAGATGAAGTTTAATTTAGATAAATGTAAGGTGATGCATTTTGGTCAATCAAACCTGACTTACTCAGTTAATGGTAGGGCATTGGGAGAACAAAGAGATCTAGGGGTACATGTTCATAACTCCTTGAAAGTGGAGTCACAGATGACCAGAATGGTGAAGAAGGCATTCAGCATGCTTGGTTTCATTAGTCAAAACATTGAATACAGGAGTTGGGATACCTTGTTGAAGTTGTACAAGACATTGGTAAGGCTACATTTGGAATACTGTGTACAATTCTGATCACTCTATCATAGAAAGGATTTTATTAATCTAGAATGAATGCAGAAAAGATTGACTGGAATGCTATCGGGATTTGGTAGTTTGATTTATAAGGAGAGGCTGGATAGACTGGGACTTTTTTCTCTGGAGCGTAGGAGACTGAGGGGTGATCTTATACAGGTCTGTAAAATAATGCGAGGCACAGATCAGTTTGATAGTCAATATCTTTTCCCGAAGGTAGAGGAATCTAAAACTAGGTGGAAGAGATACCAAAATGTCCAGAGGGACAATTTTTTTACACAGGGATGGTGAGTGTCTGGAATGAGCTGCTAGAGGTAGTAGTAGAGGTGAGTACAACTCTCTCTTTTAAAAGGTGTTTAGACAGTTACATGGGTAAGATGGCTATAGAGGAATATGGGCCAAATGCAAGCAATTGGGGTGAACTTAGGGATTAGAAAAACGGGCAGCATGGACAAGTTGGGTCAAAGAGTCTATTTCCATGCTATACCCCTCTATGACTCCATTCATAATAATTTTTATGTCAATGAGTATCACGCTGCTCCTGTGGCATGTTCCCTCTAATTTACCCACCTCGCAATGAACTAACGGCTACAAGAACTGGGAAGCTCCATATAAACAGCTCTCCAGCATTCCCCAGCACTTATCCAGCTCATTACCAGAAAGGACAAGAGGTGCAGAGCTGGGCAGTCTTCCATGATCTTTAGAAATCTGTCGTTACTCACTAGCATCCCTGACAGTTGGTTTTGGAACTGCCAGGCAGCAGTGTGGATTCCAATGAAAATGCAGTCATCCTCCCCCAAGTTTGAGGCACTGTATGCTGCATGAGAGGGGATGCAGCCCATTCCTCAATCCACCACTATGCCCTTACAGTCTGGGACCCCCACCCGGACAATACACAGTGCTGTGCCTCTAGTTTTCAAGCCTCCCACTCTCTGGCCAGCCTTCACGAAGGAAGGGCATTCCCTCAACTGCTGTATGGACAGGAACACCTAGATGGAGGACATGGGAAGCGCTGCCTGTATACCAATCTTCACGACCTCTTTAAAGCAAGGGGTGCTCTGGCATGAAGGGAAGGTAAGGCCTGCAAGTGACCCCTACCAATCCCTCTTCCTGAAAAGATGATTCTGGGACCCCCATCTCTACTGCCCAAGTTAAATCTACTTGTGGTCCCCAAGTCCTCTCCAGTGCTCCGTAAGCAGTGCACACTGTGGAGGTGCTGGCTGCGCAAGTGTCCATCTCCGAAGTTTTCCTCATAAGTGAAGTTCCAGGTCCATGTTTATGTACAGCTATTATAAGTGGTGATAGCATGACGTCACACTAACACCTGCTGAATATCTAGAGAGGGAAGGATGGGTGAGTCCCGAATAGACTGTTCACTCATGACATGCTAATGTATTAAAATGACCTTTCTGTGGTCTAAAACATGTTTCATGCCATTCCGCCAATGGGGACTCAGTGACTCGCCTTTCCAGATTTTGATGCGCACCACCATCCTTACAGATGGCAAGTACTGACTCAAAATCAACTCCTAAGAATATATAAGAACACTCATTCCTTTTAAAACCCTTTGATTCTTTTCTCAAATTAATTAGAAATATAGGTTCATACATCTTTCACTGTTTAAAGAAGTCCAAGACAACATGGTTAGTCCAGGAATCAGAGCTTCATCCACTTGGCCAATAAACGGTTTCATCATTGGCTGAATTATAGTTGGGATGCTGTTCACCACATTTTGGTAGTTACTTAAAAGATCCTGAATGCTGCAAATAAACAAAAGCATTTACCTGTGAACTACAAAACACATCACAGAACAAATTCTAAGCAAAGGAAAATAGTTATTATCGAATGGAAATCTACAGTTGTTTCATTGCCCTTTCATTGTAACTTCACATACAGAATAGCCAGGAACTACAGGCTGTATGACAGTTTCTTCTTCAAAGAAATTAGCTAGATGTCCCCGAAAATATATCAATCGAAATTAGTCATGAAATATGGCTGTATCCATCAGCTATTTCGTACCTTTTGCTCTTTAAGAACAAGTATTCAAGCACTAACCTGGATCCTAAAAGAAATACTGACCTTAAATAAAGTTCCTTAATTTCTGACTCTTTTAAACATAGGTTCAGAGCTGCTTGTGGCACTTCAAGTCCCAATTTGTACATGTACTTTGCTTCTAAAAATACTTCCATCACTGCTGGATCAAAATTCACATAGATTTCCTATAATTTGGAGCAAGTACAATGTCAATATTAATATACACACAATTCAACAAAAATAAAATGACTGGAATACATTATTATTAATAATACATTTAAATAAATTTAACAATATAAGAATACCTTATTGGAACTAGCAGCATATGCTTTAAATCTCTAACTGGTTCATTAGTCATGTTAATTAACTAATGTAAAGACCCCAAACTATGTTCACCATTCTTTTGGTATTTTTATTTCTCATTTAGGGTTTTTTGCATCTAAAATTCATGCATACATGTATACATATGATTCTTTAATTATCACTAAGTATCAAACTTATTTCCAAACCTCAAATATTCTACTCTATAAAAAGTCAATTTATTAGTGTCACAAACAGGCTACAACAAAGTTACTGTGACAATCCCCCAGTCGCCACATTGCAGCACCTTTTCAGTTACACTGAGAGAGAATTTGCACCTTAATGCATGTAACCAGCATGTCTTTTGGACTGTGGGCGAAAACCGGAGCATCTGTGGGGAAACCCACATAAACAAAGGGAGAACATGCAGTCTCCGCACAGACAGCGACCCAAGCTGGGAATCAACCCGAGTCTCTGGCACTATGAGGCAGTTGTGCTAACCACTGTATCCTTGTGCTGCTCCAGTTTTCAGGGAGTGGGCCATCTCAGTTCCTCCTGCTGTTTTTCCCCAGACTTTTGGAAAAGAAGTACTTTGTAGCAACAACACGAGCTGCATTTAAATAGCATCTTTATCAGAAAGAAATGTCCCAAGTTTCTTCATGGAGATGTAAATCAGCCACTTATGGCCTCAGGTGTGACAATGTCAGTGGAAGTAAGGAAATATACATTCCAAAACCATATTTTATAGTATGCTAGTTTATAAACTGCTGACAGCAAACCACTGAGATGTTAAAACAATAATTCTGGAATTAATTCATATGTATTTTGCATAAATTATGTAAAATAGCACAACACAAATGCATGCATACATACATGTATATATGTAATGAAGAATGAATCAATTCAACAGAAATATCTTTCTGAATCATGTTAGGAAAATTAAGGAGTTGAAATCTAACCTTTTTTTTTCACCAAAATTTCAAGATAACCAGTTTTAATTTGTGGTAATGCAACATAAGTAGCTAGAATACATCATAAGCACGAACCAAATACAGAGGAATAAGGTTCATCAAGCACTTGTTTGAATAGTTTAATGTAAATCATTTGCAATTTAAAAAGTGCAATGTACCAACTTAGCTCAATTTACATTCTGAGTTGAGTTGCTTTGGCCACAATTAGATATTTAGGCCAGAATTTTTGCATAGATGGAGATGTGCTGTATCATTGCAAACTTGGCCTCTGTCATTTTCATGAGGGTGGGGGAGGTGAGGTAAATAGATGCAGGTTCTGAAGTGCACATTCATGTTTCATGTGGGTAATTGTACATGCTAAAATGCTGGTCAGATCTGATCTTGGTTTGTGGGATATCCTAGGAGGACTGGGGGGAAAAGCTCTAAAGCTGTTGAAGTTCTTCGAAGAGATATAGTACCCTTTTGGATATGGTTCTAGGATATCTTTAGAGAGATAAAGTGGCCTTTGGAGAGATAAGTTCCTCTCTAGGGATATTAAAATTAGGCATGGATATTCATAAAATATTTATAAACTCATTGAAACTGTGAAGAGAACTATCAAAAGAATTATCAGTAGAACTGTCAATCTGTCAAAGCATTTAAATGGCCTGCTCTTTAAATATTGGAAAAATCTATCAGCAGTGTTAAAAAATACAGTGCTTGCTATTTCATTCTGTGTGTTGACATAGGCCTGAGGACCTTCAATACAGGATTGATGCTGCATGACTGATTGCACAATTTATCATTACCACAATGGGGTCATTAGCTCACAGTTTGATTAACAGTTCCAAGTGTTTATAAAGTCTTTAAAGTGGGACTATGAACACAAATATCTGTTTTATCCTACCTCAATCCAACACCGGCAACTCCACATCATGTTTTTAATAAGGCATTCATAGAATCATTGAATCTCTGTACCAACTCTCCAGCAGAGCACCTTAGCCAGGTCTATAAACTGTCCTATCCCCATAACCCATATATTTACCCCACTACTCTCCCTAACATACACATCTTGGAACATTAAGGGGCAATTTAGCAATGCCAATGCACATAAATGTAATGGGTGCACCTGCGACTTTAGCTACATAAAATGTAGTTAAGTTTAGTGAATGAGTTTTGAACCAATAGGAGTTTTTTTTGAATACCAAATTCATCCATTAGATAGGTATTTAAACTCAGCAGAGATCCTGAGGTCTGCCTGTGGTAACTACTGAGTGAATTAGAATGGCAGATGAAGGAAAAAGCATGGTAAGTGAAGACATGAGTTGATATGAGTTTGCATTGTAACTATAAAGGGCCATGGAGAGGGTGGGAGAGGGGCATGGGTTGGGTATGGATGTTATGCAGGGTCATAGGGGGACTGGAATCACCTCTGCAATTTCCATTTTTACATCAGAACATACATTGCCTTTCATTCTTTTGAGATTCCTGTAACATGAAGTTCCGATTCATGACACGATTGGTCAAGGATTTTTTTAAAGTAGATATTTTGTGGGATTTCCATTATATGCATCAGGATTACACAATGAGTCCACAGGGCAAATAACCCCATATTGGGATGCAAAGCGAGTGGCATGGCTGGGTGGGCAGTTGACAAAAGATGGAATGAAACTTTGGTAGGAATCAACTAACAGTCAGTAACGGGAATGGATGGCCGGAGGCAGGAGTTCCTGAGATGCATCATACGTAAAGGGGAGGTAGCATCCTGTTGTATGACTGCAGGAACACTGGAGATAGGAAGAAACACCAGGCTAGACCAAGATTTTGAGAATACTACTCATTTTGAGGTTTTTATCTCAGCTTGAAGTAATATTTTAGGATTTTACCTCAGCCATTAAGTAGTCCAGTTTGAATTTCTGAGTGAGACAAACAGTTAAAACAGTCTAAAAACAGCACAGCCATTTCTCTGTGAAAAACTGGTCTTTGTGACAGATGACAATATCAGTTTTCCTGGCTCACAACAGGTACATTTGTTTTATTTACGCCATATACTATTTGAATCTCCTTTGTCAGCTTTAAATGAATAAGCAAAGGTTTAGGCCAACATTTTAACTCAACATGGCTTTTTTATTGTGGCATTTGTTAGACACTGTTTTTGAAATAGACTTAGGTTTTCTAATACCTTGATCTATTAATCATATCTATGGATATCTGTATTCATGAGGATATATTGCTGGGGATTACTACTAATATTTGCTCCTTAATCGGCCTTTTTATCCATGGGAATATGTAAGGGCGCTTCTATGAATTGTCTATAATAGTTTGTATTATTGATGAAAGGATGTAGCATTGTTTATACAATTGCAACCTGTATCTACAATAACTGTTATTGTTCAAAATGGAATATAACTTTGTGGGCTCCATGATGCTAATTTACAGAGGTGGGATAATACCAGATGACCCTCACCCTTAGCCACTATTTCCCAATGAGGAATGAGGAACCCTCAGAAATAGGCACAAACTCCTTCTATAGCACAGTTTTACCATTCTTTCTGGTATGATTCTTCAGAGACACAGTTTAACATTGCGTCTGAGGCAGAAAAAGAAAGACTTTGGGCAGAATTTTCCCATCCCACCTGCCATGGGAATCATAACGGGCAGGACATGGACCATGCAAAGGTCTGTTGACCTTGGGCACAATTTTCCGATTTTGGGTCAGATGGAGCCCTTTGGCTGTGCTGTCAGCTCTCAAGGAAGCCTGGGCTTTGAGAGATAAGAAACTTGCACACTCTCTTCACATTTTTGTTAAGTCTACAGAACATTTTGCTTAATAAATTCTACTTGATACATAAATACTGGTCATTCATAGCTTGTCAGGTCAGGCATAACTGAGGACCCAATTGTTATAAATTAAAAATTTGGAAACCAGATATTTTAATTGAATGGATTTTAGATCTCTAAATTCCTCAAAACTTAGAAGATGCTCCTCCAGACCACATGGGTGTAGAGGAGTGTTTGCTCTCATGTGACAACAAGAGGAGGCCAGCAAGGCAAACCATGATAACATGGCTGGAAGGTACCAAGGAAGTTGACAGCTGGTCACAGTGCTGGGAGCGAATCAATAACCCGACCTGGTCTGGAAGAGTGGGTGAAAATCACAACAATAAATTTTCAGCCTTGAAAAAGAAAAGTGCAGCTGAAAAATGATGGGTGTGCTCAACCAAGTAAGCCATGACCAGGAACCAGCATTCGCTGTCAGATGCAAAGCAGCCTCTCAGTGGAAGCCCCCTGGTCAGTCAGAGTTGTCCACGCATTGTCAGTACAAAATAACAGCAGTTACTTCTGTGACAGAATAATGGACACTGAAGCTGCCACCAACATAGTTGAGCAATATGAGTATGATGAACAAATGACAATTTTCAGTTCCTTGCAGCATTTGAGAATTTACAATGCCCAGAAAGGCAATGACTAGAGGAGTCATGTGCCTGCTCTGGTTGAAGAGGAAGTGATGAAACTTGGTGGCCTGGAAGTAGGAAAGCCTGTCCCTGAGGCTGAGGTGGGTGTCGAGCCCCCAGATAACGAATAACCTAATGGAAATCAACATTAAACCTTCTAGTGAGTAATAACTGTAGTATGTCTGTCCCTGTCACTGAACATAGATTTAGCTGAAAGATAGTAAGGACTTTAGAACACACAATGATCTCACCTCATTTCTCTCTGCCTATTTCCCAGCCCCCCTCCTCTCTGTCTCAATCCAGTGAAACCAGCATAGATGTTTTGATATTGGTGGGTATTAGTGCACATTTAGGAATGGTGACACTATCTGCTGAGCAGCTAAGAGAGGTAGTGATTGTTGCAGTCGCTGCCAATCAGAGGACTTTGTAATCCATGGCTTAGCTCTAGGCTGATAGCATGTATCAACAAGGCAGCAGATGCTGGAACAGCAGCAAGAGTGAGTGGACAACTATCAGATATCCCGAGTTTTGTGTATCCATACACATATACAGATCATGACTGCAGATATGCATGGCCTCCTTTCACTGAGACGTTGGCAAATCTTCTGGTGAGCCAGATTTAGCATGGAACCTTGCATGCAGTAGATGTTCACTCAATTGCATGTCATTGTCTTATCCAGAAGCTCCGTGGAATAACTGCTGGGCAACATGAGCGCAAGATGTTTGGAGTCTTCACTGGATGCTCATGCATTCTAGATGAGCAGGGAATGATAACTGTGTCCAAAAAGGATGGAGCAGAGGCTGCTAAAAGCGCCTGGTGTTCCTCTCAAGATGCTCTTGGTATGACTAGATAGTCCTCAGTCCCTCTGACCATGTGACCCACACCTCATGAAGTTACAAAAATAAGGTGCAAGAAACCTCCCACTCTATGCCAAGGTTATTTAGAGCTCAAGCCATCAGAGAATGAAAACCATGCTCATTTAAAGCAACGATTACCTCCAGAAAAGTTCAATCATGGTCAGAACACATTAGCTTCTGCCTTGACGTGTTCTCCCGCCATTTTTCCATCTGACCATTTCCCAGCCCATCAACCCAGATGCAAGAAAATTCCACCCGGCTATTCAGATTTTTCTGAGAAACATGTGCCCACTGTCTTGTAAAATACAACTACATTTCACTGGAACTCAGAAATTAAGAAAAATATAGAAACAAGGAGGGAAAAGAGGAAGCAAGAAACTTAAACAAAAAGAAGAGAAGCAATGCCAGAATGAACTGCACATTTTAAATATTCATCTCTTTGTACATAAATCAGAACATAAAGGCAAGTACGGAAATAGGTTCATTTGGTTCCATGCTTTTTTATGATACATTGAATGAAAATATATCAGAAAAAGAGTTAGCATCTGAAGGGAAAATGCAGTGTAATGATATGTGCCGTAACATTTTGAATATGATATTAAACCACATATACTCTCCAATGTAGCATTTAAGTTTGACATAATTGAAACATAGCTCATCTTCTCCAGTTTAAAAACCCAGACTTTGCAGTGAAGGCAAGATTAACCAAATGAAACGCGTATTGCTTACTTCAATATGCATTCAACAGTTCTAAACCAGATGGGTTATAAAACAGACCAAATTTACCACACTTTGATTTGTCTTTCTCCATTGTTATGCTGGAGACTTTGAGAACATAAGCATCTCACATGTGAGTGATGTGTATTGCGTTGTTTCATTCCAATAGTTATAAATGAGGGAGCAGAATCATTAGTGAACATTTTTTAACCTTAGTCTCAGGATGTCGAACAATCAGTGAGGCATGAAGTCCATTTTGAGCAAAGTCAACAGCTCGACACCAACCCCTGTGATACACCATCTCAAACTCCAGGAGTACAGCTGCCATTTTGTTATAGTTTTTGATAATCTTTTTCATTTCAGGTGTCTAAAAATATGAAAAGTTGCAAAGAATAAGTACTATCATAAAATTTGAATTAAAATACTCTGTTGTTCAATTTTCCTACTGAGTTCACATAAAGTTCTGTTGTTTTTACAATAAAGCATTATAGATACAAAAAATTACCTTCAAAATTTCAACATTGCTTTTCAGGAACTTCATAGGAATATCTATTTTTCTAAATAGCTGTCGGGCCCACATAATCTTCCCAGACACCTGCCAACCAGAATATTTCTCATAGTTATGAAACTTCACCAGATTGAAAATACTGATATTATATCCATTGAAAGCAAGTTTTTCAACATCTCAGGATGTCACAAAGCACTTTACAGTCAATGAACTGCCTTACAAGTGTAGTCACTGTTACAATGTAGGAAATGTTAATTATATGGGTGCCAAGGTGGCACAATGCTTAGCACTGCTGCCTCACAGTGCTAGAACCCATGTTCAATTTAGGACTCGGGTCACTGTTTGTGTGGAGTTTGCACATTCGCTCCACGTCTTCATGGGTTTCCTCTGGATGCTCTGGTTTCCTTCAAAGATGTATTGATTAGGTTGATTGGCCATGATAAATTGCCGCTTAGTGTTAAAGAACAAAAAATAAAACAGCATGGGAAACAAGCCCTTCGGCCCAATGAGCCCGCACCATCATTTTAACATTGTGAGTGCCGTCTTCTACCTATGACCTTGTCCACGCCTATTGGGAAAGATTGAGGGAAGACTAATATAGGGACAATTTGTTAACACCAATCAGCCTAAGAGCACATTTTTGGGGTGCGGGAGGAAACCAGAGCATCTAGAGAAAACCTACGCAAGCATGAGGAGAATGTGCAAACTCCCAAGACACTGCCCCAAATCCATGTATCTGCACAGCAAACAGTGACGGTCACTGAGCTGTCATGTTGCCTATTAGATGGTCCAGCTTAAGCGTACACTAACAATGTGAAGCACTAAGCAATTCTCGAAGCAACATCCAAGACAGCCCTTACACGACCCATCGCATGTATGCCCCTTGTTGGACAGAAAGGCAGACCGGTGTTAGGGAAGTTAGCAGATTAAATACATGGGAATAGTGCCTGGGTGGGATTGTTGTCAGTGCAGACTCAATGTGCTAAATGGCCTCGTTCTACTCTATAAGGGTTCTATGAAATAATAAAAATATCATTTCTATAAAAAGTAAAGGATGCCTTAGTTTAGAGACTATTGGGAATAATGAGACCATCCACAAGAATTGTCTTTGAGTGGTTTAATATAGATATTGTTTTGAAGATTTTCAAGATTTTGTATAAAAGGCTTTACCAGAAGTGAAACGTTCATTACAAAGTAAGCTTACGGGTGGAACGTTACGTTGTATAGGTGGATTTTCTCTTTGTTTCTGGTAGGTCTTGCGTATGAGGTCTAAATCTCGTCCAAATCGTTGTAAAACCACGAGATACTTGTCTGTAAGATCCAGTTGTGGCCCAGCAACACGCACAAACTTGCCCAGTAATTCGAGCATGCGTTCTGTCTGAAAAGATACCGGGAAATAGTGAAGGAAATAGGTGTGTTTCAACCAATATTTTTGAACCTTTTTGTTAAATGTTACTTACAGTTAATGACTGTTCAAACCAGGAATCCATAAAAGCTTGCATTGACTGATAAAGTCCATCCATCTGACATTTAAATTCCAGGTAATCGTTGTCAAACTGAAAAGTAACATCCATAAATCAAATTACAACTCAAGGCCAACAAACATCTTTAAAGCAAGTATCACTGCATGGATTAAGCAAAATAGTAATGCAATAGGGCAGTCTCTTCCATGCCATAAATTATTATCACCAGAATGAGAAGTCTCAAAAAGATTTGATCGCTGTGTATGTGGAGAGGATACACATACGGGAATATAGAAGAAATACCTTTGCAATCCATTTTGCTGTTACAAAGTTCTAAAGGGATTATACTGCCCCATATTCATCAACTGCTTCTGCCAAAATTTAATCCATCCTCTCTTGAATTTTCTGGCACTAAGTACTTCCAGTATTTACTTGAACATTGTTCCCCCCCCCCCCACTCCCCACCAGAACTTTTCAATCTGTGGCTAAAATCAGAGCTAGAGGCACAACCTCCCTCTTGTGAACTTGGTGGAAAGAATAATTAGAATGGCCAACTATCACTGTCCCATAGCGGAATGCTGTATGGAATTTATGTTGAAATATGTCATCACTTTTGTCAAATTAAATGTTCCCAAAATCATTTGTTGTGTGCTATTGTGCTGCATCAAATACTTCTCAATAAAGAAAATGTAAAATAAGTCTACGTGAGCTAAATATAAATGGGTGTTTGTAGTACAGAGTTTGAATGTTGCTGAAAAATGAGACACGCTTTCTAAGCTTTTCCCCTTGTAGTCATCAGAACAGCCTGTAAGATTACCAACAATAAAAGGAATAACAATTTATGCTGCGTGTGAAGAGAGTGTTGAGTGGTTGGCAAATGACTCTGATTGGTAGAGTTTTTTTGTATTCTTTTATGGGATGGGCATCGCTAATTGAGCCATCTATTAATACTCATCTTTAATTGCCCTTAACTTAAGTAGTACACGAGCCTGTATCAAAGGGCATTTAAGAGTTAACCACATTGCTGTGGATCGCAAATTACACGTTGACAAAACCAGGTAAGGTCTGCAGATTTCCATCACTAAGGGACATTAGTTGCCATGGAGAATGCAACAGAGAATAGTTAACTGCTAAGTTGTTCATGTCGACTCTGCTTCGTCAAGGCAGTACCACGAAATATAAACCAGGGAATGGCTGTTACCCCAAACTTTTGTTTACTTGAGAAGGGCGCAGTGCATGATTATGCTCCTTCTGTCTGCAAAGGACAGGGCCCAGTGTGTGAATATATATGTTTTTGAGTATATGTGAGCGAGCCACACTGCAAGTCTAGCTGATAATCTTAAATTGGTTTTCAGTGTAATTCTTAGCATAATCTATTAATGTCTGTAAGCTTAAAATTCAGGAGAGATGGTGGCACAGTGGTAATGTCTTTGGACTAGTAATCTAGAGGTCTGGGCTGATATTCTGGAGAAAAGGGTTCACCACAGCAGCTGGTGAAATTTAAACTTAATTAATAAAATCTGGAATTGAAAGTTGGTTGCAATAATAGTGATCATGAAACTATCATCAATTGTGGTAAAACACATCTGGTTCACTAATGTCCTTCAGGGAAGGAAATCTGCCATTCATATGTAGTCTGGTTTATATGTGACTCCAGACAAACAGCAATGTGCCAGACTCTTCACTGCCCTCTTAAATGGTCTATAACAAATCACTCAGTTAAGGGCAATTAGGGATGTGTAACAAATGTTGGCCTTTCCAGTGACACCCACGTCCCATGACGGAATAAATAAACTGACCCATATAAGAGTTGGAATTTCTGCAGTTCCATGCACTTTTAGATTGGCTTTATTGGCATTCTCATAAATAGGGCCCAAGCCCACAGTGCAAGATTGAGGATAAAATAGAACACATTAAAACCAGTCTATGGTGTAATAGCTACCATGATCAGATCATTGCTTGCTGCAAACGCATGAATGGGCTGAAGGCCTGGAAAGGTAAAATGTTTCAAACATTTGAAAAATAGGAGATGCCAGCTGGTTCATACTGCTACTATGTGCAGAAAGAGCCATTTGGTCCATCAAATTTGCACCAACTTTCCAAAAGAGCATCTTATCCAGCCCCACACCTCCACTCTATCCCCGTAACCCCATGCATTTACCATAGATAAATCCATCTAACCTTCACATCTTTTGACACTAAGGGGCAATTTAGCATAGCAAATTCTTCTAGCCTGCACATCATTGGACTGTGGCAGGAAATCAGCAACCAGCAAGAAACCCATGCATTCAAGGGGAGAACGTGCAAACTCCACACAGATAGTCACCAAGGCCAGAATCAAACCTAGGTTCCTGGCTCTATGAGGCAGCAGTGCTAACCATGTCACCCAGTTCTCCACCTACAGGATGCTGCCATCAAGTCCAAATGACCTTTTGCCAATCACACAAATGAGTAATGTGGTATATGAATTTCAGTGCTAGTGTGATGCCAAGTGTAGGCCAGACATCACAATGACTGCCATATCATACAATCATAGAATTCCTACAGTACAGAAGGAGGCCATTTGGTCCATCGAGTCTGTACCAACAACAATCCCACCTAGACTCTACTCCCATAACCTGCTAATTCCCCTGATATTAGAGTCAATTTAGCATGGCTAATCAACCTAATCCACACATCTCTGGACTTTGGATATCATATCAAATACCACATGCCTTAGCTAGTCTCAATATGCAAAGTACTGTGCTTGCAAAACACAAAACATTGTGTGATCCTGCAATTGGGCAAGACTTGCCAAAAATTCCAAGAATTACACTGAAAATCAATTTAAAATTGTCAGTCAGGCTTGCAGTGTAGCTCACTTATGCATGCTGCAGCCATAAATATTCACACACTGCATCCTGTCCTTTGTAAACAGAAGGAGCATGCCCATATGTCATTTATTTTTCCCCTGGTTCATTCTCTGGTTCATTCCACATGACAATATCATGATCAACCAGAGTCAAAGCTGTCTGGTTTGAATTTGAAGAATAGCTTGTCAGTTAACTGTTCTCTGTTGCATTCTTTATTGAATGCCACAATCAAGCAGAGTCTACTTGCCAACACTCTTTGCCAATCAACACTTTTTCTTATACAGAATAAATTGTTATTCCTTTTTCTCTTGGTAATCCTACAATCTTTCCTGATGAATGCAAGGTGAGAAGTTTACACAGCGTGTCACTTCTTTTCATATGATCTATAATAACTGAATATTTACCTCTTGTTTTCTGTGGTCCAGCACATCGTAAGTCTTTGATTTTATGCTGTTGATAATTGTTTGATAACGCACATATAATTTGTCAAATCCCTCCATTTTAACATTCTGGAGATCTGATAGGTTTTCCATAGTGTTTATCATGTGTGAAATCTTCTCCAGACGCTTGCAAAAAGTGTCAAACTTGCCAAATATATAGTTTTCACTGAAAAAAGTAAAATTTTGATTACAATGTTATTTGTAAAATATTGAAATTAAAACATACACAGAGAAACCTTCCTTTGCAGGACAAAACACTTGTGGTGGCAAACTTTGAATAAACTCCTTCAGCCTCAAAGGCTCCGGTATTAATATACAGCTGAGGAGGAGAATTGCGGTGGGGAGGAGGAGTATGGGTTTGCAGTGAGGAAAGCTGGTACTTTCAAATAGCCTGCTTACCATTTTAAACTTGATTTCCTAGATGCAGCCAGCCAGATTGAGAGACTGAACGGCTGTTGGGCCTTCAGCATCAGACTGCACAGAAGAGTGGAGAAGAGAGAGGGAAAGATTGAGTGAGCGAGGGGAGCATTATTTGAATACAAGCAAAGATGGAGAGGTGATTTTTTTTTAATAAGGACTTCTGAAAGGCACTTGATACAATCTCTCATCCGACTTTGACATAAAGTTGAAGCTTATGGAATTGAAGGTAATTGGTTGGGATTGAGTGGCAGGATTCAGCATACAACTCAAAAATAAAATGGCAGCACATTAAAGATGACCAGCAGACCCCTGACTGGCTGACCGCTGACATCCAAAGTTGTCTGTGACTCAGCTCGATACTCTCAGAGTACGAGATGACAATAGCACAGTGATATTGTCACTGTACTAGTAATTCAGATGCCCAAGGGTAATGTGCTGGGGGGACTCAGGTTCAAATCTCACTATAGCAGATGGTGATATTTGAATTTAATAAAGATTAAAGATCTAATGATGACCATGAAACCATTGTCAATTGTTGTAAACAAAAACATCTGGTTCATTAATGTCCTTTACGAAAGGAGATTTGCCAACCTTACCTGGTCTGGCCTACACGTGACTCCAGATCTATAGCAATGTGGTTGATTCTCAATTGCTCTTGGGCAACTAAGAATGAACAATAAATGCTGGTCAGCCAGCAATGCCCACTTCCCATGAAAAAATATTTTAAAAAATCATGTGGGATATGCCAGGAGTGTCATTAATGTATGTAAATATGCTGATTCCATATTATGGAGCAGCAATTCTGTTACTGTACAGAACACTGAAATATTCTGCCTAATACAGGGTTCAGGAGCAGAAACATTCAAACTGGCTTATTCATGGCAATCAATGTCACATGTTAGGTTTAGAGACATTTTGCAATACTTGTAAAAATGCAATCATGTTCTCACACAGGTGCAAAAGGAAGGATCAAACACATAAATGACAAAATGTTCTGCAATTACTGGCACAGATGTTTCTCCAGGGCAAATGTTTCCATCTGAAGTGAGTGGGAAAATGATATTCCTCCCTGCTGACATTAACAATGAGTAGAAATTAGATGACTGTACTGGTAACTGCAGTAAAGCCTTCTCCTGGTAAAGACATTAAGCACATTGAGTAGTACATGCCCAGACATTCTGCTTTCTCCAGTTTCTCATTAACATATTTTTCCTCAGACTTTTTCTCCTTACTTCTTTTTCCAAGATACACAACTCCATTTTTGCGCTCGAGGTGGCAAGTTGAAAATCTCACCCCAGGGACTCAGACAGAGACAGACTCTCACTTGTGGCAGAAGGCCTCCCAAACCACACACACCAGTGATTATATTCACCAGTGAGCTCAGATTTTGGAGTCTCAACATTCGGGGTGTCCTGGGGCAGAAAAAAGTAACCGAATGGGACCATAGATTAGCAGCAGCTCTGAGGCAAAACCAAGCTTTAATTTGGGCAAGTAAGAAAGGTCAGTTATGTTAGATCCTCACTCCTGCCTTTTTCTATGAATATATGAATTAGGAATAGGAGTTGGCCACTCGGCCCATCAAACCTGCTCTGTCATTGAACAAGATCATGGCTGATCCAATTTTAACTTCAACTCCACATGCCTGCCTGCCTCCAAAACACTGTCAACCATCTGCTTATTAAGTATCCATCTACTCTGCCTTAAAAATACATTATGCCTGCATCGCCTTTTGAGGAAGAAAGTTTTGAGGACTCACAAATATTTGAGAGAAAATATATCTCCTAATCTCTGATTTAAATGGACAATATCTTAATTTTAAACAGTGACCCTGAATTAGATGCCTGCAGTCAGTAGGGAGTGCTGCTGATCACCTTTAACGTGCTGCCATTTTATGTGGTGTAATGCAGCCTAAATTATTGTCTTCTTTACTGTTGGTTATCTTGCAGACTGTTCTGATGAGTATAAAGTGAAAAGTTTACCATCTCATTTTCCAGCAATTTTCAATATTTTAGAAGAGTGCAAACAGATATCCTAGAAACTTATAAAATTCTAATAGGGGTTAGACAGGGTAGATTCAGAGAGAATGGGGGTAATTCTCCCATAAGTGCTGACTTTGTGGCGAAACTGTCCTAGATCATAATTGTTTTCTCAGTTCAACTTCACACTTGAATTTCCCCCTCTGTGCACTGCAGAGGTCACAATCGTGAACTTAATAAGAGTCCGACGAGAGGAGCTTTACAAGCTGCTGCTTGACAGTTCTGGAACTCTGAATATACACAGTGGCCCTGATTTGTCAGTCTCTCCATTTGCTGGCCAGTCCGATCACTGGCCAGACCTAGGAGCCCTGCAGTGCTGCCCCTCCAGCACCTCCCACAAATCAATCACAGCCGCCACAACAATTCCCAGGCCTGCCCTGACCCTCCCAGCCCCAGAGCACTCCAATGTCCAGCTCCCCCGCATCCAGCAGTACTGATCCTCCCATCCTCCCCCCACCACCACTCTCCCCGCTGACCCTCCCCCCCCAGGGTCATACCCTCCCCCTCCCCCGGAGTCAGGCCTTCTCTAGCAGACCACCCTCCCAGCCCACCCTGATTGTTGGCCTCCCTCCATCCCTGACCAATCCCCATGCAGAGTGGCAGCAGAACCTCCCACCCCCACTGATTGCCCTTAGGCCCTGCACCCTTGGCACAGTCCAATGCCAAGTGAGCAGTGCCAAGGTGTCTCTTGGGCATTTTGCACCTTGGACAATTCCAGGGGCACAGGCTGACACTGCCAGGGTACTCATGCCCAGCAGGCACCACCCCTGTATCGCCTGATCCCCTGTGGGACCCTGATTGCTCCCCTTCACTCCAGCGAGGTCTCCCACTAGTTCCCCAAGCATGGGGATCTACTCTAAATCCTGCTGGAAAGAAGTACTCCGAGCAGGGTGGGAGATTCAATCGGAACTGCAAGTTCCCGATAATGACATTGAAAACATATTTAAACTACATTAAGAAAAGATTCAAATGTCTTCCCACCAGCTTCCAGTATGGTCTGGACTCTGAGTGTTTTCCAGCTCTGGGAGATGTGCATGTGTTCCCAGTGCATGCGCAAATCTCAGAACAAGGCCAACCACATGCACCTCCCATCCCGACCCACCAGTAAAGCTGTGGGTTACGATGGGACAATTGCCCCCAGTGTTCCCAAAGGTGGGGGGAATCCAAAACCAGGAGTCATAGTTTTAGAATAAGGGATAATCTTTTAAAACGGAAGTGAGGAGAAATTTCTTCACCCAGAAGGTGGTGAATATGTGGAATTCACTACCACAAAATGTAGTGAAGCCGAAGTATTGTCTGATTTCAAATCAAAATTAGATATAATGTTGGGGCTAAAGGGATCAAGGAATATGAGGGAAAAGAGGGAATAGGATATTGAATTTGATGATCAGCCACGATCAAGATGACTGGTGGAGCACATTCAAAGGGCCAATGGCCTACTCCTGCTTTCAGTTTCTATGTTGCAAGCTCTATGTTGTCCAACAGCCAACTATATTTAGAACATATAGATTTATTTTACTTTTTCTTAAACTAACCTTAGGATCCAACATTAAATTACAAGTTAGAAATGTTGCCCTCAATACATCCACTTGGTAGAATTTCTGATGAATAGAACACTGTTCTCTGCAGCAACAAGCAAGAAATGGTTGTGCTGCCTGCCCCATTCAGAGTTGGAACATTTGCTCAGAGCAGGAGAGGAACTTGAATTGGAGTGGTAGAATCCAATTGTCATGTACCTTGTGGGGATTAACAAAATAGGTAGATAAGCAGAAAGGTTCTGCATAATCAGTAGAAGGATCTTGGCACCAAATTAAGAAGCAGAACTTCAAAGGTAATAATCTCTGGATTATTTCATGAACCAAATGCAAATTAACATAGGGCAAATAAGATTAGAAAGATGAATGTGTGTCTTAAAAGCTGGTATGGTGATGGGTTCTGGTTCATGAGGCACTGACAGTGGTACTGGGGAGAGTGAAAGTTGTATCAGTGACACCCCTCCACTAGGGTCAAACCACCCACCCCCCACTCCCACACCGAGACAGACCCCCCGCCCCACCCCCTGAACCTGAACTGTGCTGAGATCAGTGTTCTTGTGAGCTACAGAACTAGCGAAGCAGAGATGCTTTTAACCTAAACAATGGGGTTAAGGGAGCAAATTTGTAAAGATGTGGTAAATCAAAATGTAGGTAAAAGGCAAGAGAAGAAGTTATTAATGTGAGGAATTAATGAACAGAAAGGGCTGAAGTACAAATCTAAAAAAAATCAACAAACAAGGCTACAGGTTATCAACATAGTAAAAGGACAAAGTTTAAGTTTTGATTTGATTTGATTTATTATTGTCACATGTATCAACATACAGTGAAAAACATTGTTTCTTGTGCACCATACAGATAAAACGTACCATTCATAGAGAAGGAAACAAGAGGGTGCAGAATATAGTGTTACAATTATAGTTAAGGTGTAGAGAAAAATCAACTTAATGCAAGGTAAATCATTCAAAAGCCTGACGGCAGCAGGGAAGAAGCTGTTCTTGAGTTGGTTGGTGCATGACCTCAGGCTTTTATATCTTTTTCCTGATGAAACAACATGGAAGAGAGAATGTCCGGGGTGCTTGGGGTCCTTAATTATGCTGGCTGTTTTGCCGAGGCAGCTGGAAGTGTAGACAGAGTCAATGGACGGGAGGCCGGTTTTTGTGATGGATTGGGTTACATTCACGACCTGTATTTCTGTATTTGAATGTACATAGCATTCAAAGCATAACAGATGAACTAACAGTACAAGTAGAAATAAATAGATATAATCTACTAGTCATTACAGAGATATGGCTACAGGATGACATAGATTAGGATCTGAATATTGAAGGGTATATGACATATAGGCAGAACAGAATGCTGGGAAAAGTTGGAGGAGTGGCTCTGTTAATTAAAGATGATATTAGCACAATAGAGAGGGATGACTTAAGTTCAAGAAACTAGGATATAAAAGTGGTTTTGGTAGATATGAGAATGATAAAGGCAAGAAGTTACTTGTGGGGGTGGTATACAGACCACCTACATATATATGCACGTACATGTATATAAATTAGGAGCAGGGGTAGGCCACTCGGCCCTTCAAGCCTACTCCATTATTCAATAAGATCATGGCTGATTTGATTGTAACTTCAACCCCACATTCTTGCCTACCCCAATAGTCTTTCCCTCTAGTTAATCAAGAATCTATCTCGATCTACCTTAAAATATTCAAACACTCTGCTTCCACTGTCTTAAGAGAATTCCAAAGGCTCACGATCTCTGAGAGAAAACATTTCTCCTCATCTGTCTTAAACCAGCAACACCTTATTTTTAAACAGTGACCTCTAATGGCAAGTGGAGAGTATTCCATCACACTCCTGATTTGTACTTTGTAAATAGTGGACAGGCTTTGGGTAGTCAGGAGGTGAGTTTCTCACCACAGCAAAATGTGCAGAGGATGCTGAAAGTCTGCAAAGAGTTATAGATTGTCTGTGAGTGGATAACAGCCTGGCAGATGGAGTACAATGTTTATAAATGTGAGTCATCCATTTTGGTAGGAATAACAGCAAAATGGACTACTATTTAAATGATAAACAATTACAGTATGCTGTAACATCCTCTCCACATCCACCCTGTCAAGACCCTTCAGGATTTTAAAGGTTTCAATCAAGTTGCCTCTTTCTTTCCTAAACTCCAACAGATCCAAGCCTAACCTGTTCAGTCTTTCCTCAAAAGGTAACATATCCTTTCTTAGATAGAGACTGGAAAAATCAAATAGATTAAGGTAATCTAGAAGAGGCATTTATTGTTTTTGGAATAGTTTCTTAGAAAAGCAAATTCTGACATCAACCAGAAAGCATGCAACACTAGATCTGGTATTGACCAACAAGACAAGATTAATTAATGCCTAATAGTGAAGATATAGGAATTCCTCAGGATAGCGTCTTGGGGCCCAATCATCTTCAGTTACTTTATCAATGTCTTTCCCATCATTATAAGGTCAGAAGTGGGTATGTTTGCATAATGTTTAACACCATTCGCGACTCCTCAGGTATTGAAGCAGTCTGTATGCAGCAAGATCTGGACAATATTCAGGCCTAGGCTGATAACTGGCAAGTATTAATTAAGCCACATAAATGCCAGGAAATTACCATCTCCAACAAGAGAGAATTTATTTAACCATTTTCCTCGGCATTCAACAGCACTACCATCACATAATCCCCCAATATCACAATCCTGAGGGTTACTATTGACCAGAAATAGAACTAGACCAGCCATATAAATACTGTGACTATAAAAGCAGGTCAGAGATTTGGAATTCTGAGGAGATTAATTCACCTCCTGACTCCCCAAACCCTGTCCACAATCTACAAGGCAGAAGTTAGGAGTGTGGTGAAATATTCTCCACTTATCTGGATGAATGCAGCTTCAACAACACTCAAAAGGCTCAATACCATCCAGGTCAAAGCAGCTCATTTAATTGGAATCCCATACATCACAATAAAGATTTACTTCTTCTGACAACACATAATGGTAGCAGTGTGTAGCACCAACAAGACGCACTGCAGCAACTCAGCACGGCTCTATGGCAGCATTTTCCAAACCCGTGACCTTGAAGAACAAGGGCAGTACATGTATGAAGACATCGCAACATACTAACTCCTGCCTCCCCCTCTTTCCCACACCTAGGTCTCCCACACCATCCTAAGTTGGAACTTTATTGGCATCCCTTCACTTTCTCTGGCACTCCCTTTCTAACAACTCTTCCCAAAGCGCTTGGATTGGAGCAGATAGAGAAGACAGTATAGCATCACAACAATAAATGCTGGCCTGCTGGCCTAACCAGTGATGCTCACATCTCATGAATGTAAAAAAAAACCTATTTGTATTCGACACCACCTCAGAGACCATTTTCAGTACTGGCCTCACTTTCACTAGCGTGGATGCCCCATGGACAGACTCTCCCCATCCCCTCAAGATTTGCCCCACTGATCCCTGCACTTCTCCTACAATTGCCCCATTCCTTCACCTAAAAGACTTCTTGAGCTCTGCTCTTGCTATGGAAACTGTGTGCTAATGCATGAGTTTCTCCACTCTGTCTATCAGTGTCAAGAATTGCTCCTCTTTTCCTGACTGGCTGCCTGCTAAGCAATAGCCTCATCACCTTGCATATGGTACTGAAACCAGTATCTTTGTGAATCACCTGGAAAATCTCATACAGCCTGCAATGAGCTTCCAAGCAGCTTAGTAACAGCATCAATTATACCCCACTACTTTTGTGGGGGTTGTTGCAACCCCAACAAGATGACTGCAGTGAAATTGCTGTGAGGCATGGCCACATTGGGAAACTGGCATACTGCTCAGCAATGTGAATATGCTGGAACTCCCACCTCCACAGCTATTACCATTAGCTGCTGATTATTTCCAGCTTTTTCTGTTTCTATTCTGGATGATCAGCAAGCACTGCAGTTTGCTGTTCTATTACTTTGCTATCGGTTTGTTATGCTCCAGCAAGGCAGCACAAAAAGCTACGATTGTGTTGGTCTTGGAGAATCCATCTTTTAACATGGACAAATAAAACGTAATGAGGCTTGAGAAAAAAAATGAACAGTTGAAATATAAACCAAATGGTTCTGGGTTACAGAAGTATCTAAGGCTATAGATGGATAACTACATGAAATCAATGGCACTATGTGAGATAGCGGTAACACAAGTTAAATGGATCTTGGGATGAGTCGCCAAAGGGGGAAATGGTACAAATCCCAAGAGGTGATAATTGGTTTATACAAGTACTACCAGTATCTTAGTGCAAAAGAACTATGGTTTTAGGAGATTGATTGCTCCTGCAAGTCTGCAAGTTCTATTTTTGTGGTGCACATTAGTTGTAGATTCTTCTGCAACATACAGTCAAAGACTGTATCACGGTGATCGAAAAGAAGTTTGATGAGGACTTGTCTGTTGAGGTAGTATGGGCTGAGATTAGAAACAGGAGAGGAGAGGTCACCCTGTTGGGAGTCTTTTACAGACCTCCTAATAGTTCTAGAGAGGTTGAGGAAAGGATTGCAAAGTCAATTCTGATTAGGAGTGAAAGTAGTAGGGTAATTGTGATGGGGACTTTAACTTTGCTAATATTGATTGGAATAGCTATAGCTCTAGCTCGTTAGAGGGGTCAGTTTTCGTACAGAGTGTGCAGGAAGGTTTTTTGACTCAGTATGTAGATAGGCAACTAGAGGTGAGGCTACATTGGATTTGGTGCTGGGCAATGAGCCAGACCAGGTGTTAGGCTTGGAAGTTAGTGAACATTTTGGTGATAGTGACCACAATTCGGTTACGTTCACCTTAGTGATGGACAGGGATAGGCATGAAGCTGGGGGCTGTAGTTATAGCTGGGGGAAGGGTAATTATGAGGCCATCAGGAGAGAATTAGGGTGCGTAGATTGGACTAGGGAACTACAGGGACTGGGAACATCTGGAATGTGGTGCTTATTCAAGGAGCAGCTGCTGAGAGTCCTTGATAAGTATGTCCCTGTCAGGCAGGGAGGAAATGGACGAGTAAGAGAGCCTTGGTGTACGAAAAAAGTTGATTTGCTGGTTAAGAAGAAAAAGGAGGCTTATGTCAGGATGAGGCTTGAAGGCTCAGTTAGTGCAATGGATAGCTATAGATTAGCCAGGAAGGAGGTAAAAAGTGAATTGAGGAGAGCTAAGAGGGGACACGAGAAGATGTTGGCTGATAGGATTAAGGAGAATCCTAAAGCTTTCTTTCGATATGTTAAGAATAGAAGATTGGTTAGGGCAAGATTAGGGCCAGTCATAGACAGCAGTGGGAAGTTGTGCGTGGAGCTGAAGAGATTGGCGAGGCACTGAATAAATATTTCTCTTCGGTATTCACGCAGAGTGCTGGAAATGTAGCTGTGGAGAGCACTGAGGTACAGGGTTGCAAATTGGGGAGTATTGTAGTAGATAGGGAGGATGTGTTAGAAATTCTCGAGGGTTTGAAGTTGGATAAGTCCCCTGGGCCGGACGGGATTTACCCTAGGATTCTCTGGGAGGCAAGAGAGGAGATTGCAGAGCCTCTGGCTCTGATCTTCAGGTCCTCGTTGGTTACGGGTGTGGTTCCGGAGGACTGGAGGATAGCGAATGTGGTCCCATTGTTTAAGAAGGGGAAGAGAGACCTTCCTGGGAATTATAGGCCAGTGAGTCTTACTTCTGTTGTGGGCAAGGTATTGGAGAGAATTATTAGGGATAGGATTTATAGTTATTTAGAGAGAAATGAATTGATTGGGGATAGTCAGCATGGTTTCGTGAAGGGTAGGTCATGCCTTACTAACCTCATTGAGTTTTTGAGAAAGTGACCAGAGAGGTGGATGGGGGTAAGGCGGTTGATGTAGTATATATGGACTTTAGTAAGGCGTTTGATAAGGTGGCCCATGGAAGACTTCTACAGAAAATGCAGATGTGTGGAATAGAGGGTGATTTAGCTAATTGGATTAGGAATTGGCTGGCAGATAGAAGACAGAGGGTGGTGGTTGATGGGAGATATTCATCGTGGAGTTCGGTGACAAGTGGTGTACCTCAGGGGTCTGTTTTGGGGCCCCTGCTGTTTGTAATTTTTATAAATGATCTGGATGAGGGTATTGAGGGATGGATCAGTAAATTTGCAGATGATACTAAAGTTGGTGGTGTGGTAGATAGTGAAGAGGGGTGTTTTAGTTTACAGAGTGACTTGGACAAGTTGCAGAGCTGGGCCGAGAGGTGGCAAATGGAGTTTAATGTGGAAAAGTGTGAGGTAATGCACTTTGGCAGGAACAATAAATGTGTAGAGTATAGGGCTAATGGTAGGGCTCTTAATAGTGTTGAGGAACAGAAGGATCTTGGTGTATGTGTCAATAGATCCCTGAAAGTAGGCAGTCAAGTGGATAAAGTTGTTAAGAAGGCTTATGGAGTCTTAGCTTTTATTGGTAGGGGATTGAATTTAGGAGCCGCAGCATCATGTTGCAGCTGTACAAAACTCTAGTGCGGCCGCACTTGGAGTATTGTGTGCAGTTCTGGTCGCCACATTATAAGAAAGATGTGGAGGCATTGGAGAGGGTACAGAGGAGGTTTACCAGGATGTTGCCTGGTATGGAGGGCAGGTCTTATGAAGAGAGGCTGAGGGATTTGAGGTTGTTTTCGTTAGAAAGGAGGCGGCTAAGAGGGGACCTTATCGAAACATATAAGATGATTAGAGGTTTAGATAGGGTGGACAGTGATAGCCTTTTTCCTAGGATGGAAAAAGCTAGCACGAGGGGACACAGCTTTAAATTAAGGGGTATAGTTATAGGACGGATATCAGAGGTAGGTTCTTTACCCAAAGGGTGGTTCGGGAGTGGAATGCCCTGCCTGCAGCTGTTGTAGATGCGCCAAGTTTGGTGGCGTTTAAGAGGTTAGTTGATAAGTATATGGATGAGAAGGGAATGGTTTAGTTAGGAGGGGCATTGCTTTTTATTTTGGTCGGCACAACATCGAAGGCCGAAGGGCCTGTTCTGTGCTGTATTGTTCTATGTTCTATGTTCTATGTTCTATACAGCAGATGTGTTCAATTGCAAACTTACTGATGTAAAGCTGGTGGAAGCATTTCCAGTCATTTCCAGGGAGGAATGCCAGGGCCTATATCTATGATTGGTGATAGAGTAGTAAACATAGTCCACATGTCCACATGTAATCTTCCTGGCATGCCTTTTTATAATTTTCTACCTCCTCAACCTTTCTCACATTATAAGAAAGATGTGGAGGCATTGGAGAGGGTACAGAGGAGGTTTACTAGGATGTTGCCTGGTATGGAGGGCAGGTCCTATGAAGAGAGGTTGAAGGATTTGAGGTTGTTTTCGTTAGAAAGGAGGCGGCTAAGGGGGGATCTTATTGAAACATATAAGATGATTAGAGGTTTGGATAGGGTGGACAGTGATAGCCTTTTTCCTAGGATGGAAAAAGCTAGCACGAGGGGACACAACTTTAAATTAAGGGGTATGAGTTATAGGACGGATATCAGAGGTAGGTTCTTTACTCAAAGAGTGATTAGGGAGTGGAATGCCCTGCCTGCAGCTGTTGTAGATGCGCCAAGTTTGGTGGCGTTTAAGAGGTTAGTTGATAAGTATATGGATGAGAAGGGAATGGTTTAGTTAGGAGGGGCATTGCTTTTTATTTTGGTCGGCACAACATCGAAGGCCGAAGGGCCTGTTCTGTGCTGTATTGTTCTATGTTCTATGTTCTATGTTCTATACAGCAGATGTGTTCAATTGCAAACTTACTGATGTAAAGCTGGTGGAAGCATTTCCAGTCATTTCCAGGGAGGAATGCCAGGGCCTATATCTATGATTGGTGATAGAGTAGTAAACATAGTCCACATGTCCACATGTAATCTTCCTGGCATGCCTTTTTATAATTTTCTACCTCCTCAACCTTTCTCACATTATAAGAAAGATGTGGAGGCATTGGAGAGGGTACAGAGGAGGTTTACTAGGATGTTGCCTGGTATGGAGGGCAGGTCCTATGAAGAGAGGTTGAAGGATTTGAGGTTGTTTTCGTTAGAAAGGAGGCGGCTAAGGGGGGATCTTATTGAAGCATATAAGATAATTAGAGGTTTGGATAGGGTGGACAGTGATAGCCTTTTTCCTAGGATGGAGAAAGCTAGCACGAGGGGACACAACTTTAAATTAAGGGGTATGAGTTATAGGACGGATATCAGAGGTAGGTTCTTTACTCAAAGAGTGATTAGGGAGTGGAATGCCCTGCCTGCAGCTGTTGTAGATGCGCCAAGTTTGGTGGCGTTTAAGAGGTTAGTTGATAAGTATATGGATGAGAAGGGAATGGTTTAGTTAGGAGGGGCATTGCTTTTTATTTTGGTCGGCACAACATCGAAGGCCGAAGGGCCTGTTCTGTGCTGTATTGTTCTATGTTCTATGTTCTATGTTCAACTATCGAATACAGGGCAATCAAGTTAATTTTAAATGGAATTGCCAACAATCACGTGAATGCAGAGGTTATTGCTTGATACATTGTTGTTCCCTGAGCTAGGGCGAACACTTTAATTCAAGGAATGCCTTCTCCAATCCTGTCTCTTTTGGAATTTTTTATGCTGTGATTAAAGCAGGAAACAATAGGCCAGTTAGCCTATCATCTGTCATTTGGAAATATTTGAATCCGTTATTAAAGCAGTTGTTGCAAGTTACTTAGAAAATCATAATGTGTTTTATGAAAGCAAAATAGTGTACAACTAATCAATTCAAGTTTTTTTTAATGAAGTAATGTTCACTGTGGATAAAGCAGAACTGGTAGATGTGATACACTTTGATTTCAAAAGGCTTTGATAATGTACCACATCAAAGGTCATTACACAGAATAACAGTATTGTCTAGTTAACAGGAAGCAGAGAGAATGGATAAGTGGGCCATTTTTGGCTTGGCAGTACTAAAGGGATCAGTGCTGGATCTTCAACTTTATGCAATCTGTATCAATGACATGGATGTAGGGACTGAAGGTATGATAGCTAAATTTGTCAATAATGTGAAGATAGATAGGGAAGTAGGTTATCAAGAGGTAGTAGAGAGTCTGCAAAAGTATATAAACAGGTTAAATGAATGAGCAAACGTTTGGCAGATAGAGTATAATGTGGATAGATATGAACTTCATTTTGGATGGAAGAATAGAAATCAATATACTATTTAATGGAGAAGGATTGCAGAACACGGGGCTACAGAAGGATCTTGGCAACCTGGTACATGAATCAGTTAAAATTAGCATGCAGGTACAGCAAGTGATTAAGAAATTAAATGGAATATTGCCATTTCATGCAAGAAAATTGGAATATACCAGTAGCAAAGTTTTACTGCAGGTGTGTTAGGCCTTGGTGAGACCACATTTTGAGTATTGAGTAAAGTTTTAGTCTCCGTATTTGAAAATGAGATTTAATAGTTCTGTTCCTGGGATGGAGGGCTTATCCTATGATCAAAGATTGAAAAGATTGGCCTTTAAACTCTTTAGAGTTTAGAGAGATGGGAAGTGACCTTTTCGAAACATTTCAGATACAGCATGGATTCACAGAAGATGTTTCCTCTTGTAAGTTAGACTAAAATATAGATGGCGTAGTGGTTAGCACTGCTTCCTCACAGCATCAGGAACTTAGGTTCGATTCCCGGCTTGGGTCACTGCCTGTGTGAAGACTGCATGTTCTTCCTGTGATTGCGTGGTTTTCCCCAGGTGCTCCAATTTCCTTCCACAATCCAGAAGATGTACTGGTTAGTGCAATGCCCATATTACATTCTTCTTCTTCAGTGTATCTGATTAGGTGCTCAAGTGTGGCAACTAGGTTATTTTCACAGTAACTTCATTGCACTGTTAATGTAAGCCTACTTATGACATTAGAAATAAATTTTATAACTAGGTAACATTGTTTAAGAATAAGACATCTCCCCTTTAAGACAGAGATGGTGAGAATTTCTTTCCCTCAGAGGATCATTGGTTTGTGAAATTCTCTTCCCCAGAAAGTAGTGAAGGATGGGTCTTTAAATTTATTCAAAGCAGGGTTCGGTTTTTGATAGCTAGAAGAGTCAAGGCTTATGGGATGCAGACAGGAAAGTGGACATGAGACAACAACCAGAACAGCCATGATCAAACTGAAATGTGGATTAGGATCAGAGAGCCAAACACTCTACTCCTGCTCTTCAGTCTGATGTCCCTATGTAACTATTCTAACTGCTTCATTTACAGCAGGCTGTCCATTGATTCTAAAGGGTTACACATTAAAAAAAAGGCAAAAAACAAAAATCCATTGCAATGAAGCTTATGATAAATAATCCAATGTAAAAACTTTTCCTCTTTGAAAGCTTCTTTGCACTGGGTTTTTTTTTCTAATTGTTTGATGTGGGTGAGAAGACAATACCAAGATTCCACTATAAAGGGCAAGAAATCTTGCAAAACCTAAAGATGATTGGAACGTGTTAATTTTCATGCTCAGTGTGAATGTAGTGAGAAGTCAATGAATTTAGAACTTTCCATTTTATGGTCTTTGGTTGCCCAAATCATAATGATTCTGTCTACCAATAAGAACCTACAAAATGCAGGAGGAAGAAATCAAATAAATAAAAAACTGCATCATAGGTAATTAGCAATTTGTTTCATAAACAGGACTGAGAAGGAAAGAAGAACATTTAAAATCAAACCCAAACTATGCACAACCAAAAGTTAATAACTGAACAACATTGTCTCCCCCTTTCTTACAGAAATATCAGTTTTCTACGGCTGGTATTACCAGGATTTGCAAAACAAATCAGCTACAATAGCAGCACCAGGAGGACAAAATATTTTATACAAGCAGAGCCTGAACAAAATGACAATTTGTCAAAAGAGTCTTTGCTTGTAGTAATTGCTATTGCAAGTGTTATACTGCTTTCAACTTATGACTTCTAACCAAATGGTATAATGATGTATGTTTTTAAAAAGTTAAAGAAAATGGAAAAAATAAAAGATAGAATCAGCAAGTATTTGAAATGTAACATAATTTAAAGACCTCAGCATGCACAATCCTTTGACAGCTTTGAAATGTTCTTAAGGATGGAGTAACTTGGAGGATTTAGGGAAATATTGCTTAGTTACATTTATCAACTTTAGCAACTGGCATTTCCCTAACTCCTTTTTAGATATTAGGCAGAAATAGTTTATTTTTTCCTGAAACTAGTCTTTTTTTGCCTCCTTAGAATTCTTTAAGCAGCTGCAGCAGAAGAGGGCGAGCAATTTGGTTTTGTTGCCTAGTGGATAGTGAGTGCATTGCTGAACTTTTCTTACTCATCTATTCATGAGTTCATGCTCTTTAAACTGATGAAAAATAAATGGAAATAGACAATTCCCTGTGCATCAAATTTTATTTAAACTCATGAATTCCTGATAGTATAAGTAACTCAAGCATTGAAAATACAAGGGGCAGGAATCAACTGCACATTGCCAGTTAGATGGAGGGACAAAATGCATGAACTTGTGAATATTTTTTATATAAATCTGCCTTGTTTTTTTGTGTAATGAAATGCTTTTGTGTAAAGTGTATATTCTCATTTTTACTAGTAAGCATTTTTATACATTGTTCAAACGAATTTAATACTTTTTAATATTTGATATTATTAAGGAGAGATAGTGCGGGCAGAATTTTTGTTCCAATGTAGGAATGCGAACAGAGGAAGATGGGTACATAATTTTCCATTGCTAGCCAATGTGTTCGTTTGTTGGCATCATACTGTCCAACTTTCTGGAGGCCAGGTTGGGGATTCAATATTTGTGTGCCTGCAAATGACAGGTAGGTTGTTAAGATAATTAAAAGATCAATTAATGCCAATGATCAGAAATCAATTGGAATTTTCCAATTGATCTATGAGCCCCACGGTGTCAGAAGAACAATACCCTTTTGGTGCTGACCTCCCAGCAGAAAGCAAAGGGACCAGTGTTCCAGCCTTACATGGCCCCAACCTCCTGCCACTACCTGACTACTGCTGTGCCCTCAAACCACCCTTCGGAGGGATTTTCTGGAAGCAGTATGTTTTATTTTGAGTTTTTAGAAGTGCTGAAGAGGCATCTCTGGTGTAGGGTTGGGACCTGCATTTGATTCAGACCCAAAATATAAAATCCTGCCCAATGTGTGAAATTTATTTAAATGAAATGCACTGCTTATGAACAAGTATTCATTTTTCTTTCTTCCTGACAGACGTTGGGAAGAAATGGGTTTGGATGGCCTATTCATGACTGTCACTAATGTGTTGACATGCATTTAAAACTTTCCTTATTTTGCTGTGGTGGGGGAGGTATCATTCTTGGTGTCTGAGTTGTGGAGACCTTGCCTGATGGTGACAGTGAAGTTATAAATATTTTGATGAAAGCTGCAGATTAAAGATTGGAAAAATGAAGCGAAGTCAATAGTCTCCGCTAAAATTTGCCTCTTCTTCATTCACCACCTTGCCCCTTTCTGACCTCACTACATTCACTAACTCCCTCCTAAATGTGTATTTATTAAGTGTCTGCTTCATGTGATTTGCGGACAGCATCCAAAGTTGCTTACAATGGTTCCACAGCACTCCCTTGGTCTTTGGACTTTACTATAAATTGAAAAATGGCATAGGCTGGATACATTGTAATGCATATTGTTGCAACTGCAGTATTTGCTCTGTTTTACAGTGAGGCACAAACACTGCCTTTAATGTACATAAAGTGAAAATTACTGCTAAACTGAAGAGATATGAATATGATTATATGAAATATGATTGTTCACTATACATAAATAAGCATTCACCAGGCCTGTATAATCATCCAACCTATAACCATTACAGGGTCCTCACAGCAGTAGAGACAACTTATTTATTACATGCCGATGTAAATCATGACAAGCACTCTGCAACAGAAAACAATGTGTGACGTTGTTTCAAAATTGAAGACAGAAAGGCAAAGTTTAAATATGATGTTCTACATTGGCAATGTAAAACAATGAAATGTAAAATAGCTCAACTGAAGATGGAAATGCGAGAATTAAAAAAAGTCAAAACTCCAGTTATGATAAAAGGTGTCAGCATCAATAGTATATTGTTTTCATCTTGGTGTCACTAAGTATGCTACATTATCTGCTCAACAGGAGATCACCCCTCCCATTCTGTATAGGCTGCCTCTCCATTCATTTTTTTTTTCATCTGTTCATGGGGTGTGAGTGTCGCTGGCAAGTTCAGCAATTGTTGCCCATCCCTATTTACACTTGAGTTGAGTGATTTGGTAGGCAGAGAGCAATTAAGAATCAACCACATTGCACTGGCTTTGTACAGCAGACATGATGTAGAGATGCCGATGTTGGACTGGGGTAAACACAGTAAGAAGTCTGACAACAGCAGGTTTAAATCCAACCGATTTATTTGATAGTAAACTCACAAGCTTTCGACCCTATGGTCTTCATCAGGTGATTCAAATAAATCAGTTGGATTTAAACCTGATGTTGTCAGACTTCTTACTTTGTAGAGCAGACCAGGCAAGAATGGCAGATTGCCTTCCCTTAAGGACATTAGTGAATTATATGAGTTTTTACAACAATCGACAGCGGTTTCATGGTCATCATTAGACCTTTAATTCCAGATTTTGATTGAATTTGAATTTCAACATTTGTTGTGATGGGATTCAAACCCAGGTCCCCTCAGCATCACCCTAGGTCTCTGAATTACTAGCCCAGTTATAATACCACTACACTGCTGCCTCTATGTTATTGTTATCACACTATTAGGAATAATCTGAAAAGCATCACCAGTAAGCAGGCCTCTCTAGTCCTCTCTTCTTCCATAATATTGCATACTTCACAGCCAGATTCATGTACTGAACATTATTATTGCTTAAATGAACATCATTGCTTAAATGCTAATTAAGGCAGTTAAATGGTGATTCATCACTGTTAGAAAGTGGTGTATTAGGATCTCTCAAAACACAACTAATGAATTACTTTTGAAGGGTAGTTACAGGACAGAAACGTTTTGCCAATAGCAAAGTCCCACAAAATGCAAATCAAATGAGTGACCAGTTAATCTGTTGTTTTTGGTACAGCTGATAGAGAACAGAATACTGTTCCTGGCATTTTTAGAACTTCTGACACTTCTTTGAATAATATCATGCATTTGTCATATCCATTGGAATCACTAGAGCAGACTTTGATTTCACATTTCATGGCACTTTCAACAGTAATGACTCCCCGAGTGCTAAACTGAAATGTCAGCTTAGATAATATGCTTAAATACTGGAGGCTTGAAATAACAACCTTCTTCTCAGCTTTCTACCAACTACGCCAAGCTGACGCATTGGCCAGAAATTTATGTCCCCTTTGTGAATGTCCTTCAAGAGGATCATAAAATGGTGCGGAGTGGCATCTGAGCAGCACATTCAAGTCAGGTCCAGGTTTAATGGTAAGAAAAGTATGAACAGTGTACAGTTTTGGGAAAACAACAATTGAGCGCCAGTTAAGGTAATTCATGTTGTAACTGAAGAGTGTTTTACAGGCCCCATTCAAATTTTACAGCAACTGCCTGAGAGCTTCAGTGTGTCAGAGTCCCAGCAAATGTCAGGGTGCAGCTCAGGTCATTGCTCCATTTAGCAGCCAAAGAGTGAGGTGGTTCAGTGCAGCTATAAGACCATAAGACATAGGAGCTGAATTAGGCCACTCGGCCATCAAGTCTGCTCTACTATTCAATTATGGTTGATATTTTTCTCATCCCATAGCAATAGCTATCACAATTCAATCGAGTGGGGAGTGACATCTGGTTGCTGAAAATTGGCTGCATTGGGAGAGCTCTGGCAGTGCTTTAGGCTTTGGTATTTACAGGAAGCATCTGGTAAAGCAGCTCTTCAGATCAGCAGGGCCCACCTGCCAGGGGAAATGCCTGCTCAGGAGGTGAGTCCTTCAGCAAAGAGGGGTAGCTAAGATGGAGAGAGAAGCAGGCATAGGGATCCAAACAGCAACAATCTCCTAAGGACAGGTAGGGAATCATCAGATATACTCCAAGCAGGCACCATTTTGAGACAGGGGAGACAGAAAAATCTATCTCCAGATGTCAGGGTGACACTGTACCTCACCTGGGAGGCTGCCGATCTTTGTGCTATGATAATTGACAAGTTGAGCCACATTGACATTGCTGGTTATTCATTGTCAGTGTTGTTATCATGGTCTCTATTTTCTATATATCAAGTTCATTCCTGGAGCCCACTAGTGATGTAAGTGGCAGACTGTTTCAGCCAAGGACTGTCCAATACCCTGTTCATGGGGCCAGCCAATATATCCATTATTGCATTAATCACACAGTCACCCTGAGAGAGCTAAAAGATTCAGGGCCATCACTGGATTCCCCGAGGAGCAAGGTGTAATAAATGGCATGCACATGGCCAGTATGGCTTTCATAAGCCAGCCAGCAGCCTTCATTAAAAAGAAGGGATTCCATTCCCTCTTCACACAAATGGTCTACATTATAGTGGCCCCTCATCTCGTGGAAACGCACAAGGACATTTCCTGAACCCAAAGGAACTGAGATGCAACATTCACCTTAGTGGAGCACTCGCCATTCTGACTTGGAAATATGTGACTGTTCCTTCACTGTCACCAGGTCAAAATGCAGTAACTCCCTTCCTAACAACACTGTGAATATACTTACATCATGTGGAACAGTTCAAAAGGCAGCTCACCAGCACCTTCTCAAGGGCAATTAAGAATGGAGAATAAATGCTGACATTGCCAGCGACATCCATATTCCATGAATAAATAAAACAAAAGCTTAGAAATGTTATTGACCCATTTGCAGCATTATGGCCAGGTTCTCTGGTTAACCACATAGTTGCTGACCACACCACAACCTCCAACCAGACTTGCTTGGTTCGTGGAGAGGTCTACCTCTGACTCTGATGAAGTAAACATCCTGCCTTGCTGGAATAACTTGGAGGAAAACATGCAGGGGGTCAATACTGAACCATGGGATGACTCAAGATATTCCTTTCTACTTGCTAGCAAGTGTCTGTCCCTGCTGGCTTTAGCAGTGGCTGTATCACAGACCTTTTGTCCTTCTCCCACTAGCATGGCTGCACTACTGAGTGGGGATTTTATAAGAATGACTGAAGCAGGTCAGGAGGGGATGGCTGAAGGTAGTTTCTGCAGTACTTATTTCTGATCCACCTTCCCCTCCTCACCAATTTATGCCAAGGGCCAGACCATCAGTTGTAATTCGTCCTAGCTCTAAGAATGTGAGTAAACCTTTGAGTCCCTATGGGTGTATTATAATGAAAAAAAGTATCTCTAACAATATTCTAGGATCAAAAGACACCAATGTATTTTTTGTTTGAAAATAATTGCCAAAAATGTAGTTCTGCCAAAAATATTAATATATTTTGCAACTGAGAGCCATATTCATTTTATGCATATTGTGACGCCATCCTAAAGTGGGGTGTAAAAACTAACAGGAATTGAAAGTATCTGTACATCCCACTGCCTCCGAGGATAATTGTCTGTTGTTGGGCAAAAGCAACAAAACTGGAGGAATGCAATTTGTAAATGCTATTCTCATTGACAATGGCAAGATTCAGAGATATGGTTTAATATAAAGGAGCAGTATAAGTGTGTTTGGCTAAAGGAAGGCAGGTCCCAAAGTCTTTGCTTGCTGTGTCTCTGCATTCTAAATACCTATATGGCATGCTCAATGACTCTGCTGTTACATGAATGCTAACAAGTTCTTATTACTGAAAGGTAGATGGTACCTCATATTGATGTACTTTTGCACATTTTTACAGAAATACTCTAAAGATGTTGGTCATCTTTACCATTTGATTTCAGCTTTCAAACTTAATTAACATCCCTTTCATCTTGAGCAAGGATTTATTTTATATAGTTGCATGATTTCTCATTCAATGTTCCTGTCTTATTTCAAAATACACAGAAGATTGGATTTTTCTCAACAAGAATTTCTTATTTTTAAAGCAACTTTTGAAAATTCCAGTAAATACATGATGTACCTATTTGAATATAATGAAGTACATTAGTCCTACAGCTGAGTTCTTCGCTTTAATTATTTTATGCTGAATTAATTAGATGTTTGTTGTTCTGATGAAGAGTCTGTGGACTTAAAACATTTTCCTGTCCCACCTACCACAGGAATCGTAGCAGGTTGGTGGGGGTGTAGGGGTTGGGAGGGGCGGGGTTAGTGTGTGGTGAGAGGGCGCAGAGGGGGCGTGGTGGGTGCAGTGCAAACAGACCAAAGGTCCGTTGACCTCGGGCAGGATTTTCTGGTATTTGGGTGAGCGCAGCCAGGTCATTCCACCCATTAACTCTGTTTCTCTCTGATAGATGTCGGCAGATCTGCTGAGATTTTCCAACGTCCTCTGTTTACATTCTAACATCCACAGTACTTTGCTTATTTTAAACAAGTCTCTTGTTCCGCTGCATGTATGAACACATTGCAGGGCCTAAAATTGTGAGCTGTTCGTGTACCAAGTGCCCCCTCTTCTGGTAAAAATATTTCTCAATATCGCATTTTCTTTCCAGAGAACAGAGTCATGTCATATTCAATTATTTACAGCAGAAAAAAAGTTAAATTTAACTAGAGTCAAGTGTGATATTTCCATCGATTAATGCAGAAAGAATCAGGACATGGTGAAAAATTTCTGTACAACAAACAATGTTGGACACAAATTGCCTTCCTTAGAGGAATATGTGTGTGGTAGTCAAGTCAAATCATTCATTAAACCTGACAGCGAAGCATCATCTGTATTTTTTTAACTTGTTACTACTATAATTTTTGTCTCTATTTCAAATTGTGATTTTTCCTCCCAGCGCTGGTATCAAATCTCAATCGGAATGCATCAGGATGTGTTTTTCTATTCCCCACAAGTGACAAAAACAGCTAATAATATTTTATATAATGTTTAATAGTAGAGCTAAATTACATACAAAGAAAACTTTGAATAATCTAAAGCTCTATGGTGATGTGTCAGCCTCATGACTAGCTAAAAGCAAAATACTGCAGATGCTGGAATCTGAAACAAAAACAGAAAGTGCTGGAAAATCTCAACAGGTCTGACAGCATCTGCAGAGAGAGAGTGGGAGAGATGAGTGCCAACATTTCGATTCTGGATGATCCTTCTTCAGAGCTTAGGGCAAAGAGAATCAGAAAGGATTCAAAATAATCAGAAAAAGATGGGGGGGAGCTGTAATTGGATAAAGGAAATGTAAATCAGGATGACGAAGGCTGAGACAGATGTTAAAAGTGTCCATTAAATGATCACCATGTGTAAACGGCAGAACAGAAGTACAGATGGTGAAGGAAGTTGCCCTGAGAGGAGGAGGACAGGGGCAAGAAGGAGAGCGGGAATGGAGAAGTAGAAAAATGGAAGGGAAAAATGGATGAGTGAGATGAAAAGAAGAAACAGAATAGAATAAAATCAATTAAATTGAGGGGAAGATGAAGGGAAGAGTTCATGCTCTGAAGTTGTTGAACTCAATATTCAGTCTGGAAGGCTGTGAAGTGGCAAACATAAGACGAGGTCTGTTCCTCCAGTTTGCATTGGGGTTTGCTAGAACATTGCAAAAGGCCAAGAACAGACATGTGGATAGAAGAGCAGGGTGGTATGTTGAAGTAGAAAGCGTCAGGAAGATCTGGGTCCTGTTTGCAGATGGACTGACGCCTGTTCCCCCTAAATCCGAAGTCCCGAATTCCACCTCCTCCCCACCTTGCCGTACCACTGTCTCACTAAACTTCTCACTTGCTGATAGGGGTTCTGTACCAACAATTTGTTTTTCTTAAAATTATTTGCTAAATCAAGAAATAACTTGAACTTTAAAATAATGCATCAGACATATTAAGCCTCTGCGGCCAAAGAGAGACACATCATCCTCTCCCGATTCCTTCCATCTGTCAATCTGACAAATTTCAACCCCTTACAAAAACAATTTCTGGCTACTACAGATTGTGGAACTAAATATCCCTCTCTAAAAATAGATACGCTACAACAGAGATTTCTGAGGCCATTTTCCTTTCTGTTTGCCAATTCCAATCAGCTTTGCCCAAATGAAATGATTTGGAAATCAAATGTTGGTCTTTATGGCAAGGGAATTGGAATATAGGGAGAATGAAATCCTCCTATAATAGTACAGGGCTCTGCTGGAATACTGGAACACAATGCACAGCTTTGTTCCCCTTATCCAAGAAAGGATTGATTAGACTTCCTTTGAAGGCAGCGCAGTGAAGGTTCACCAGATTGATTGCTGGGATGAGAGCGTTGTCCTATGATGAAAGTTTGAGTATTTTACATGCATACATGCCGGAGTTCTGAAGAATGAGAAGGGATCTTCTAGAAATCTATACAATCCTGAGAGGGCTTTGAAAGCATAAACACGGATGGTTGTTTCCCCGGCTAAAGAACCAAGGGTTTGATTGTTTAAGTTTGGAGATAAGGAGGAATTTATTTACTTAGAGGGTTGTGCATCTTTAAAATTCTCTACAGGGAGCTGTGGATGTTCCATCATTGATTCTATTCCTGGCAGAGATCAATAAATATTGGACATCAAGTGAAATCAGAATCAGATGGGAAAGTTAAATTTAGTCAAAGGTGAACTATGATCTTACTGAATGACAGGGTTCAGCGGCCCATATGATTATGCCATGGGGGTGGGGGAGGAAAATCTTGCCCAATAAATTACTGATGTCCATAGAATTAATTTATTACTTATAATAATGCCATTCTTGTGGCATATTGTGTAGCATCTGTACCTCTGAATCAGAAATGTTCCACTCCAGGACTTAATGGGCAAAGAGCGTGTGTTCATAATGTGACCAACAGGTTGGGTGTCAACCTGCAAAATCCTTTCAACATGTCAATGGTAGATGGTAAGAATGAGAGAGAATCATGGTCAGCCATGCTTGGTGTGGACTGATGCCCCTCAAACAATAAGTCTCTGAGGACAGACTAGTAAACTGTTACTAAACTCTGGCTTATTGAAATATATACTGTGATCTCCTTAAGGCCAATTTTAAAACTCACTCCACCTCTTGTGCCTGACAAGAAAACAAGCCTGCATTATCAAATGTTTACACTCATTTTATTAACTCTGTAACTTTTGTCAGGAGAACCAATGGACGTAATTATTTAGATTTCCAGAAGGCCATTGACAAGGTGATTCAGTGGAGGTTGTTAAACAAGTTAAGTGCTTATGATGTTAAGGGTAAGATCCTGCCATGGATAGAGGATTAGCTGACTGTCAAAAGACAGAGAGTGGGGATAAAGGGATCTTTTTCAAGATGGCAGCCAGTGACTAGTGGTGTGCTTCAGGAGTCAATGCTGGGACCACAACTTTTCACAATACACATTAACGATTTGGAGGAAGGAACTGAAGACACTGTTGCTAAGTTTGCAAATGATACAAAGATATGTATAGGACAGGTAGCATTGAGGAAGCAGGGGGGTTGTAGAAGGACTTTGACAATCCATATACACAGTAGGTTTTATAATTAAACTTTTCGTCCATTAAATATCAAGCCTCAGATGACCCTTGATATTTTTAGAGTTAATGCAGCCACTTTTTACCATGGAGTTCTCCAGCTAGTCTTGTGTCTCTTTAGGCGTCAGACAGACTTTTGAGTTAAGTTTTGCAGTGCAGTATAAACCCACAATTTGAAGCTACTAGTTACCAAGTTGATCTTTCTCTATACCCTAGCTATGACCGTAACACTACATTCTCCACTCTTTCCTTTCCTTCTCTGTGTATGGTATGCTTCTTCAGTATAGCACGCAAGAAACAATACTTTTCATTGTATACCAGTGGTTAGCAGAGCCAGGAACCCAGGGTACAATTCCAGCCTCGGGTGTCTGTCTGTGTGGAGTTTGCAGCCTCGTGTCTGCATGAGTTTCCACTGCGTGCTCATGTTTCCTCCCACAGACCAAAGATGGGCAGGTTAGGTTGATTGGCCATTGTAAATTGCCCTATAGTGTGAGGAGGAATAGCAGATTAAATATGCGGGATTAAAGGGATAGGGCCTGGGCGAGACTGTGGTCAGTGCAGACTTGATAGGCCAAATGGCCTCCTTCTGCACTGTAAGGATTCTATGATTCTATGTGACAATAATAAATCAAGTCAAATCAAGCTGTCCATCAAAGCTGCCCAAATCATGGCCCTTCACTCTCAGAACCAATTGCCAGCTTCACCTCAAGCATTGCTGTCAATAAAACCATTTACTTTAACAAGGTCAGTTGGATAACAATCACATGGAATTTAAAATTGAACAGTGTAACAAATTTCCAAGAAATCTAGTGATCTGCTTCCAACCACTATGATCAACCGATCAGTGCAGGAAATTAACACCTGTCCACACAGCTACCAGGGATATTTCTGGTCAGAATGACACTAATTGCACAACATTCAATAAATGTTACCATAATGTAATTACTCTTTGTTGCACAGGAACAAACTACACGCACACACATTAATGCCTTCAGTATACCAAACTGCAACTTCAGAAACAATTCCTATGATACAGTAAATAATTCACGGTAGGCAAAAATGAAGCGTATTTTGTTACAGCATTTTATAAATTATTGCAAACAAGGAATTGACTTCCCTTTGCTTAAGCTTTGCACCAGTTTCAATATAAAACAGCAACTGGTGCTAAAGCAAATATTAAGGGTTTACAATTGGTTCACTCATTTTGGGAGTGGTGTCGTGATTCGTGATTTGCCCGCACCCACTGCTGTGGAAGTAGGTGCCCTATAAATTCCACAGTGCCCTCTCATTTTTAATGTTGAAGCATGCAGCCTAGCACAGTGGCTGGCTGCCACACAGCCTCTTCTCTCAGTGAGCATGGAGAAATCTAACTCTGGCTTTGTACAGGCCTTTGCAAAAAACTCAGAACCCATCCTTTCTGGCTCATATTCTGTCCTAAACTCAGATTAAAAGGTCAGCATTCATATTCATTGCACTCATATTCTGATTGATTGATTGGATTTTGATTAGTCTGACATACCTTTCAAATGTTATTTTTTTAAATTCATTAATGGGACATGAATGTATGGACACACTGGCTGACCAGCATTTATTGTTCATCCCTTGCTCAGAAGACAGTTAAGAATCAATCGTATTGCTGTGGCTCTGGAGTCACATGTAGGCCAGATCAAATAAGGATGGCAGATTTCCGTGCTTAAGGACATTGGTGAACCAGATGGGTTTTTCCAACAATCAACAATGGTTTCATGGTCATCAATAAATTTTTAATTCCAGATTTTTTTTTATTGAATTCAAATTCCACCATCTACTGTGGTGGGATTTTGAATCCAGACCTCCAGAACATTAGTTGAGTTTCTGGATTAATAGTTTAGCAATAATACTACTAGGCTATTGCCTCCCCAGCTCAAGTTATCTTTTAAAGATTTACAAATAGTGTCACAAACAGCATGGAGTGAAACTTCCGGAAAATGTAGGCCATGAACTTGAACATTTTATACATTAAAATAGATGATGGGTGCTTAAACATACTTCCAACTGTTTAGCCTGACATAACACTGGCAAATGCCAAGACTGCCTAACCTCATATCTTCCAAACCAGGTCAGGATTTTACAGCCCATTCAGCAAAGGAGGTTCACCACTAGCTGCCAGAGAGTCATGCAATCCCGTCAAAGTCATTGGCAATTTGCACGGTTTGTCATTTCCATCAACAGGGAACTATGATGGAGGTCAACTTCAGTGGCACTGGATGATCTCACTGCTGGGAAGAACTAGAAAATCCTACCCAAAGAATTTTGTGTGTGTGTGTGTGTGTGTGTGTGATGCAGAAGTTTTAAACCAGAAGCAACTGCAAAGTGGAGGGAGAAGCAAAATTAAGTTTAAAATAAAGTTGAGTAAAAGTATTATTACCTAAATTCAAATTGTCTCTCCTTTGGATTTTCACGAAGCTTCTGTTTGATTCGTTGAAAGTGTTTTTGATACTCAGCATTCAACTGAGTACAGTCTTTAAGTTTCTTCAGCAATTCCTGCCTAAAATGAACAAGAAACAAGTAATTGTTGCTTTTTTGTGTTATATGTCAGTTATGATTATTAATTTGCCCCAAATAACTCATTCCAATTCATCCAATAACTAATTTGTTCATGTTTTTAGAACAAACTTTAGTTTGATCAGAAAACTTCTGATTAGAATTGCAGTTCAAATATTTGAGAAATGTTTAAAATTCTGAAATATAGATTACAAATATTTAAAATGATCAGTTATCATCTTTTCAATACATCTGGGGTTTTGCCACTCTCTGCACTAATCAGGTAACGTAGTGGGGTGAGAAATATGAGCAAGCTTGATTTTTCGCAATATTACCAGCTCTGTTCTGCCGATGTAATCAGCCTCATCCTGAAAAGGACATGAGGCTGACTTAAATATCAATGAGTTCATTTTAATGATATTGGTAAATCCAGGACATAGTAGTCTTGGGGCACATAGCTTTCCAAGCTCACTGGTGGAGATCCTCACTGGCAAGGATTATAGCTGATCCTCACCAACAGGGACCAGATGTGATGGCCTTGCTGGTGGGACTGGAAGCCTTTGAGTACAACATCATTAGCTCGATCTCTTTCTCCATACACGTACCAGAGCTGCTGAGTATTTCCAGAAATTTCTGTTTTTATTTTATATAACTAGACAAATTAGTGTATGTTCAGGCTTCGATTGTAAAGTTTGATTTCTGTCTATATTCGTTTTTGCAGATAGGCTATGACATGGTTTCTGAGTGCAGCTGGCTTTTTCACTTTTCATGTTTTGAATCGTAAGAGCCAATATCAAACTGAAAATAAATAGAAATGCTTCATTCATAGTGAGAAGTCTGTGATTGTTTCCAGTGGCTTCACTAATGACTCTGAAATTCAGCACAGAAGAAGCTACAAATGATGCATTTCATTTACAATGCATTATTCCCACATCCAACCTCATTATTGTGTTGCTAGCTATATAAGTTGGGAAAGGGCAGGCAAGGATGAAGATGCTCTTTTGGAGAGTCAGTGCAGCCTCAATAGACCTAATAGCATCCTGCTGCACTGTAGGGCTTCTATGGTTCTATGGTGCAAGTATTGGAGGAAACAATTCAGATCAAATTTAGGTTCTGGCTGATAGGGTAAAAAATATTCATTATTATTGAACTTCTGATATCAGACCTTACAAATCTTGAAGAAAAGTCTGCAGTCAATTCAATTAGAAATTTAATGAGAGGCAGGCATAGGTTTGGATGCACATTGGGAAAAAAAAATGAATTCCAATGTGTAAGAAATGGGGAACTTTAAAAAATGGTGCTTATTGGAAGTTTTGTTTTCACTATGTTAAACCTAAGATACCTAAATTTCCCTCTGTTAAGTCTTTTTTTTATAATGTTTCAAAACCTGATCTTTTTATCATCAATCTTTCTGTCCTTCCTGAGATATGCAATGTCTGTATGTGGAATTTTACGCGGGCATTCGAACCCTTCTGAACTCACCAGGAGGATGAGTTCAGGAACTGAAAGTAGATATATTGAATCTGCTGCCCCAGGATATATTAGTAACTCGATAACATCTGGCAGTAAGAAACCAATTTTCGATTGGGGCATGGGGTCACAATTCCTCACTGCTCTTGAGCAAAAACAGTCAAGTTCTGGTAAAGGCCACAAGGGTAGTTGTTGTTAGAAATGACAGATGCATGAGTAGGTTATTTTCTGAGGTTGGGTTAAACAATGTTGCAGCAGAGCAGAAGGAGGCTCACTTTGTATCGGATTGTGACAGTTCTCAAAGCCCCATTTTTGATATTCCAATTTGCTTTAAACAAAATTGTACAGTAAGAAACATCTGTGCTCTGCAAAGGTAAATAACATAGTTACCTGTCATGGTCCCAGATTTTCTCAACATTCTGACAAAGGTACCTCTTACATGTGGTAATCATCTGATTGGTAATCTTGACAAAAAGAGAGGTCATATGCTCGGATGTGTTGTAATACTTTGAGATGCTGTGAATCATCCGAATGCTATTCATCAAGTTGGGAATATGTTCAACCATGGTGACCTGAAAGAATAATGAATTGTAAGGAATAATTAATATGTATTTTCTTCACATTTCACACAGCATATGTGTAAATACAGTGAATAATGTTGGTGAGTTACAAATGTAAATAGCCACATGAAAATATGATGTTGCAACAATAACAGAAATATGGCTTGAAAATGATGAGGACCGGACGCTCAATAGTGAAGGATGCAAAGTTTTGGAAAAGATATGGAAGGGAAAAAAGGGAGGTAGTGGGGCAGTACTGACTAGAGAAGGCACTGTCATGTTGGAAAAATGAATGTCCTTGATGGTGCAAAGACAAAATCCATTTGATTATAATTGGGAAAGGGATACGATTATGATAATGGGGGTATACTACAGGTCTCTAAATAGTGAGAGAGATACAGGGGAGACAACCTGCAGGGAAATCACAGAGATGTGTAAAAACTATAAAGTGATGATACTAAAGGACTTTAATTAACCAAATATCAACTAAAATGTCAGAATAAAGGGAAAGGAGGGAAAGGAATTTCAAAGAACAGTACAGCACAGGAACAGGCCCTCTGGTCCATAAGCCTGTGCCAATCCAGATGCCACTCTAACTTAATATTTTCTTGCCTCTATGTGGTCCATATCCCTTTATTCTCTGCCTATTCATTATATATCCAGATGCCTCTTGAATGTTATTATAGAATCTAGTTCCACCACCTTCTCCAGTAACATGTTCCAGACATTCGCCACCCTCTGTGTGAAAAATTTGCCCCTTATATCTCTTTTAAACTTCTCCCCTCTCACTCTCAACCTATACCCCTGAGAAATTGACCCTTCAACCCTGGGAAAAAGACTCTGACTCTCCACTCTATTCAAACCTGTCATAATCTTTTAACCTTAATCAGGTAGCCCCTCATCCTCCGAAGCTCCCATGAGAACATCCAAGTTTGTTCAACCTTTCTTCATAATCCATATCCTCCAAATCAGGAAACTTCCTGGTAAATCCCTTCTGCACCCTTTCCAATGCACCCTTTCCAGTAGTTAACCAGAATTGTACACAAGACTTCAAATGCAACTGTACAAAGATCTGTTAACTCAGTTGGGATTTTCTGGTGAGAGCAGCCGGAGAATCCCTCCCACAAAGAATGAAAGGCAGGGGGTGCCAACAGCAGGGCTCCTGGATGATGAGAGAAATAGAGAATATGATAAAACAAACAATGGGCACTTGTTGGATGTTAGATAGTGAGGAAATGGGTTTGGAACTCTCCACGAGCCTGTTTTCTCTATGGATTTTGATACATTAACTGCCAAAGAAAGAGTGGGCAGAGTTGGCACCATCAATCTGGCTAGATGGGGTCTCTTAGAGCCAGGACCCAGTTCTACTGAGATTGGGGCATCTTTTTTAAATCCCCTTCCCCAATAATCACCAGGATCGGCCCCATTCACCTGATCATTCTGGCATCCCCATCATTCACGCTTCTACTAATCATCATCACCATAAATAAATAAATCTTTGCATGGGAGGATCCCCCTAGCAACCACCCCGGCACTGCACCCTAGCACAGGTTGGCAGAGGCTATTGCTAGGGCAATATCTGGCCATGCCCATCTCCCTCGGTAGTGGCAATACTGACCTTTATGACTCTGGAGAGATCCCCACAACAGTTTCATGGAAATTTGGTGACGGGAAGGAAGATCTGACAAAATGGGGGAGGGGGGATGTTTAATTATATTTAAACTTAGTAAAATGAATGTAATACATTCACTTTGAGTTCCCATTATGGGTGAGAACCTCATTACATTGCCAATGAGGGATGGCAGAGATTAGAAATTGCAATCTTGCTGGCAAGACCCACAATTTCCAGATCTTGAATCCCTGCCAGTGATTTCACATACAGTGTGTGTGTGTGTGTGTGTGTGTGGTGGGGGGGGGGGGGGGGGGGGGGGGCGGCGGCAGGGGCAGTCAAGATCTCGCCCTATGGCTCTATGTAACACTGGAGTACAATTAAATAGAATTTTCAACTTACAGGTGTACACTTTGCAAGAGGCCCAAAGAATTTGTCCAGCGTATACAGATACTTTACATTATCTTTAGCTTCATTAGCTGCATCTGTAATATTGCTGTCCTAAGGAAAATTAAAAATTAAAAATTACTAAGAGGAATTGAGGTTTATAATGTGTACAACAGTTTTTTTGCAGAAACTCAGTCTGAAAGATGAAAAGTTACCAGTTTTCTCCAATGTTTCAATGTCCTGGATTTTGCAACTTGAAGAATGCCTACCACTTTTCTCACATGAGGGCTCTTAACCTGATCAAGTAGGCTAAAATAAGAAAAAAAAAGATGCTGAAAGACACAAATTCAAAAAGTTAAATTCAATTGCATGAATCTTAGCAAAGTCTTACCTTGATGCCATTGCAAAACTGTGTGGGTTGGCAAAATAGTTTGGGAAAGTGGGCCCAATTTTACCATTGCATTGTGTCCATTTTCGGGCATGAATTCTAGGGAAAGTTGAGTGTGAGACAAGTAGCGCGATCCACACCTGCTTCCATGCCGACTCCCCCTTTACCAAGATATGAAAATGGCGGCAATCAAGTCCCTATCCGAAACAGGCAAGACGGCCATTTAAATGTATTTGTATACATTTAAGTTGGCTTAATGGGCTGCATGCCCAACTTTACCGGCACTTCCCCCTTTACCACTGCATTGAGCTATCCAGAATCGGCATGAAACAGGCATGCTCCATAGAAGTCTGATTCAGGCGCTCCAGTTAATGAGGAGGTAAATACCGAGCGTCCCTGGGTGAATGGGGACCAGAGGGTTCTGCTGCCACTCTGCCTGAGATCAGTGGGGGGAAGGGGAGGAGGGGCCCACAATCAGTCTGGGTGGTTGGGGGAGTGGGGAGATAAAGGAGTCAGTAATGTTGTGAGGCTGGGGCAATGTCTGTGGGGGCCTGGGGAGGCATTATCCAGCCTGGGAGTGATAAGGCAGAGGAGCACCTTTCTATTTTTTTTCTGCACATGCACAGTTATAGGCGCCAATTGGAGCTGCTTGTTAAGCCCCACCCACAGGCTTGTGCAGCACTATTCGGACTCATTGATATTTTCTCAGGCAATGTAGTTATCGGGGCGCCTGAGAACAGGTCTAAAAGTCGGATCTGAAACACTCCTGGTTTCAAGTCCACCGGCACTTAGAATCAACATAGTAAAATAAGGTCCAGGGATTCTCCATAAATGGATTTTGTGATATTAAGACCTTGAATTTCCAATAGTTCAGCCAGCCTTCCGTCTTAAAACTGGTGAAAATCACTGGCAAATGCCGGAGACCGAATTGCGTACCGATATGTTAGCTGTTACACTCGAATTGAAACCCAGGGATTTTTGTGGTCTAAGATTTAGACAGATGATTGAATGCAGAATATAACCATAGCATATGAAGAGGGCACACTGTAGAGCAATATCTCTGCTGCACTTTGTTAACCTCACATTATTACCATTACAAAGCTTTTCCTTGAGGCTTTTTGATACCTGGTCGATGTTCTGTAACTAAAAAACTGAAAAAATATATCTTTTTCTTAGGAGCTTCCATCTCACTGAGGAGGCTTCAGTCCAATCCATAACTAACAAACTGTTCTAAAAACTCTGCTTTACCCTGTGCTGCAAGTTCTACAACAGCAGCTGAGACAAGCTGCAAAATTCTGAAACAATCAACAACATTTTAGTTAAAATAAACACAACCGCCTAAGCAAAACTCAGTTAACTAAATCTCCCACTAAGTTAGTGCTTCCTTTAAAAAAATTCAATGATCTAGATTTGCATAATCATCAAACACCAAACGGTTCATCTTTGGGTGATAACCTATTGGTAAAATGTTTGTTGAAATATTTCTGTAATTTTTTGAAATATGTTTGCAGGCAAGTAGACTAACAAACAGGGATGTAAACTTTATTTCTGCCACCCTCGCCACCCACCTCGGTGGTAAAGGTAGTAAAACAACTGTGTTAGTTGCACATTCAGCTAAAAGGGTATTATTTGGTAACCATTGTAGAGACAGGATTATGGTCTGAGTATGATTGGGAGTTAAATATTCCAAGATAGAGGATCTTTAGAAATTTCAGGAAGACTGTGCAAGGAAGCTGGAGTCCCAATATTGATAAAGGACACAATTAATGCAGTAGAATAAAGAGGATTTCAATTAGGGTGTTTGAGAAGTGAAGAAAGTACGGCAAGAGTTAAAGAACAGCATAGATGCTGATTATCAATATCATTGTAATATTGATGAGATCAGAGAAACAAAAATAAAGTGGTTGATAAGGGGATATTTTAATTTTCACACAAGACTGGGTGAAGCAAAATATCTCAAGTAATAAAGGCAATGAATTTCTAGGACAGTTTTCTCAAATAATATGTCTTAAAACCAGCAAGGGATCAGGCCATACTAGATTTTATAATGCACAACAACCCAGAATCAAATGACAAGGCAGTATCTTCAAATAGCGATAATAATATGGTTGAATTGAATATTAACTTCAAATCACAAGTAAAGCTTTTAAAATTGAGTAAGGTAAAATTCAAAGTATTGAGGAAGAAATTATCACATTTGGCTTAAATTGATAAATTCGGCTTAACTGACAATAGGGCAAACCTAGACAAACAATGGAAGCATTCAAAGAAGTTTGTAGCATGATATAAAATCAATACTTACACATAAAAGGTACAGGATCCATTTGTGGATTTAAGAAACCCGGGTCAACAAATATTAAGCTAGAAGTAATGGCTTACACAAATACACCAAAACTGGAAATCCAACAGACTGTGAAAGTCATTAAAAAAACAGCAGTTTACAAAGGAAATAATGAATGTAAAATGAGAATACATAAAATTAACTTGAAAAGGATGTCAAAGATAACAGCAAAGGTTTTTATGAAAACATTTAGAGATAGAGTAAGATAAAGAGGAAGGGGGATATGTTAAAAATTGATGCAGACAAGCCAATAATACATAATAAAAAAATTTGCTTCTGTTTTCACAGTGGAGGAAAAGGAAAAATATGCCAGTGCAATAAATAGTGGGGCTTCATCTTACACCATATATTAATGAACTAGATGAAGAATTAGAGAGCAGTACATTCATGTTTACTAATGATATTGAGTTAGGAAGCACAGTAATAATATGGATTGGAGAAGATGGTTACAAAGGGATATAGAAAAAACAAGTGGGATGAACTACAGCAGATGGAGTTCATTCAGAGAAGTATGAGGTCAGCCATATAAGAGTGAAATTAGGAAGCACTTTTTCATAAAAATGGAAATAGAAATCTGGAACTCCTGTTAGCTGAGAAACTATGGGTAATATATCAATTAAAATAAACAAAATGGTGATCAATCAATTTTTGTTAAGTAAAGATATTGAGCAATATGGAACAAAGTTGAGTGAAAACATGGATGTACTGGTCCATTGTGTACTAACTGAATGGTAGAACAGACTTGATGAGGTGAATGGCCTACTGCTGACCCAATTTAAGTATTGCTTATTGTTTCCAAAATACTGGTTCCCAAGTGTGTGGAATATTAACAAGGCTAATAAATTAATTAAATAAGAATTAAATATAACTTCTTGGCAGGTAATATTAATTCTGATTAATTAGATATTTACACTTAGGTATTATGTATAATAGTTTCACCTGTAACCAGCTATTCTGTGTTAAGATTCAGGTCAGAAACTCCAAAGTGTACTAGGGAGCACCTGGATCTTAAGTTTTGCATCTTGGATTTGGCTAGGATAAGCATGATATGTTTCACTTCAGGTACGATTCTAATTGCCATTAGGGAGTTTTTATCAAACAAAATTTATTTAAGAATATAGTTAATGTGTACAGTAAGAAAATTGGCAAGAACTTTTATCAATTACAAACAAGAAACAGAACAGCCATTATCATGTACAATCCTTAACAAATATATTTAATGTGCTCCAATCAAAACCAAAACCTTCCATAGTAAAACCCTTTAAACAAGTTTAACACAGCAAAAATTAATGTTCACATGATACTGGAAATTTAGTCCTTTAGTTGAAATCTGCAACCCTCTGGATTCACTCAAAACAAGTTGAAGACAAAACAGCTTCTCAGAACCCCAGGGGGTTCCAACTGCAGAATCTTTCCTGCAAGGTAGTAAAACCTTTCTTTCAAATAACCACCAGAATTTCCAAAACAACAGGGAGAGAGAGAAAATGCTTCTTTTTAGCTTGTTGTCCCTTCTAAAACTTCAAGTCTAACTTACAGTCAAACAGAAAATGAAATCTTACATCCACTGAAAACAGTCCAAAAACACACAATGTCCTCCTAACAATGCAGGATTGTAAAACTAATCCCAGAGTAAACATAAACAACCCCATTTAAGCCACTAAAGACGCAATAAAATGACAGCTCAGTCAAGCCAGCAACAATAATGATGTCACTGAAGTTGTGAAGACTTCAGAAAAGAACATTTATTAAAGGTTCGAGAAATACATGTGCCCCTCTGTGAGAAGGAATTTTTATGCATCTCAGTTTTAAATGATCAGCCCTTTATGTACAAATAACTACAGATTTAGGATCAGCGTATCGTGAGTTATCCAGGCAGGCATTGGTGTGCTTCAACTGGACGAGGTAGAAATGACAGCTTGCTTGCCAGCTCACATGAAAGCAATCACAGACATGGGCAGCACAGTGGTTAGCATTTCTGCCTCACAGCAGCAAGGACCCACGTTCAATTCCAGCCTCAGGTCACTGTCTGTGTGGAGTTTGCACATTCTCCCCATGTCTGCATGGGTTTCCTCCAGGTGTCCTGATTTCCTCCTACAGTCTAAAGATGTGCTGGTTAGATTGACACTAGTGTCAGAGGGATTAGCAAGGTGAATATATGGGGTTATGGGAATAAAATCTGGGTGGTTGGTACAGACTTGATTTATTGAATGGCCCCCTCCCTACTGTAGGGCTTTCAGGATTCTATGATTCCACGTTCTACTGCAAAGGACTCAGAAGAATATGCAAAAGCAATTGAAGCAGAGTAGAGTGCAGAGCCTCTCAAATTTGCTTCACCATTCAATAATATCATGACAGCTCTTTCCATTGCTACCAAATTAAATAATTGCACACTTGCCCATATTATAGTCTATCTGCTATCTTGTTGCCCACCCACTTAACTTGTTTGTAGCTCTTTACATCTGTGTCCTCCTCATAGCTTACATTCTTACCTACTTTTGTATCATTAGCAAACTAGGATCATTACTCTCTATCCCTTCATCTAAGTCATTATTATAGAATGCAAATAGCTGAGAATCCTGGCGTCACTCCATCAGTCACAGTCTGCCAACTTGAAAACATTCAATTTGTTCATGCCCTCTGCTTCCTGTCTATTAATCAATTCTCTCCACCCAAGCTTACATTACTCCAGGTCCATGATCCCTTAAAATATGGAACTATTACAAATTCTTAAGCGATTGTATAAGAGGTCTGCATTTGCCATTGCAGAAATTTTGATTAGCAACATTCATGCTTCATAGAAATTGTGAATTTCGGTTGGTAACTGAATAATCATCTATAAGAAAGGGGCTGATAGATCTCAAGACCACAGAAATAACTTGCCTGAACTGGAAAATAAAAACAAGATCACAGAGGACATTTTCTATATGAAACCTCTTTGAGTTTGTCTTCTTGAAGGTGCACTGATTGTATGCACTGCCTGCTATATCTTATAAAAGGTTTTTGAATTCACTAGTGAAAAATTAATTCTTTGAACAGGCATTTAAATTAATTTTCTACTAGAGGATACACTTCAAGCAAAAATAATAAACTACAGAGATAATAGGGACTTCATTGTTTTGTTCAGGTAAATGACCACAAATTTCTGGTATATCTATCAAGCAGTACAATATAACCTAGGCAGTTTGAACAAAGCCAGATCCAAGAAACCAATTGCTGTTAACCATATGCTGTCAACCATTCAAGGGAGAATTAAGGGCAAAGTGTGGTAAAACTTATTGAACTTTTATAGGTCTTAAAGTTTATAATGCGTTGCTGAACTAATGGAGAAGGTTAGCTCTAAAGATAGTTAAGGTAAGATTTTGTCAGACTCTTTTAAAAAGTATTGGCACAGTGTGAAGTCTTTGAAGTATAATTTTTTTTATTGTTTCTTCTTATTTCTTAATAAAATTTACTGTACTATAAAATCATCACAAGTATTCAGGCACATTTCTAGATTTCAAAACCTGTTCTCACATGTTGCAAACACAAACATGAGGGCAATTATTTCAAATTTCCTTTCTGGAATTGGAACATTTTGGCATTTACCAAATGCAGTGCACTTAATAGTAATAGTTGACTGAATAACAGAATTAACTGAAAATAAAATGTACCTATTAAACTTTGCCATTCTAGTCTTCCAGTAGTCCAGTTCTGCACAGGGACCAATATCATCAGCTTCCTTTCTCATCTGTTCACTTTCAGCCAAGACTTGCTCAATTTGTTTAGTCCACGACATCAGGACTCCCTCAAGTTGTTCCACAAATTCAGTGTTAGCAGCTAGAAGCAATTTCAATTTAATTAAATTTATTTCAGGAATTTTAATATCAACATAAAATAATTAAAGATCTCTCAATTCAATTTGGAAATAACAGAGCAGCAACTGTTATGAACCTGAAGTAGTTCCATTAACTACGCATTACATAAGAAAACGTATAAAGTACAAAAGCAAATAATAGATTTATATTTGATTTGATTTATTATTGTCACCTATATTAGCATACAGTGAAAAATATACAAGTGTACCTTTAAAAGAGTTTTTCAAAATCGTGGAGCTAAGCTGTGGAAGTCAGATGTTTTCAGTTTTGTTTGTGGCAATCAGCTGATAGGGGATTTTCCTTTTAGGCTTTCAAATTTGTTTTGGGGAATATTTTTGAAGCAGTTTAGCAGCAAGTTAAGAAGCAGTCTCTTTCTCTCCCTGTTCTTCTTTTTGTTTGGTTTTGGTTCTGAAATTACTATCAGTTAACTGAAGGAGAAGTTTACTGCCATCTTGCCTTAAAGAAGATGTGTTTTGAGAAATGGATTCAACTACAACCTCTTCTGAGTTTCTTCACAAGGAATTTTCAGCATTCAACCGAAGAAACCAGATTCTTGTAACAAGTGGGCATTAACCCATGCTGTATTGTATCCATCTGGAGGATTTTGTGTATTGGATGTTGGCTTTGGTTAGAACACATTAGAGATATTTCCTTAAGAGTTATACATTATTGTGGTTGTTGTTCCTTGTTAAAAATTCTTGCTAATTGTCCAAGGGCCCAAACTCTTCTTTCAGGTGAAACAGCATTTCACTTGCACCTCCTTTAATTGTCTATACATGTCAACAATATTCTTAATTAACCTTTGTTTTTTGATTAAAGCTCCTTATGGGTCACTTGAATCACACCTGAAGTGAAACCCCTCATGATCATCCTAGCCAAATTCAACGTAAAACATTGCAGGTCAGGTAAACTTCATAAAACACCTTGAAGCATCCAGCCTGATTTGTAACACTTATAGAGACAAAATATACCGTTCATAGAGCATAGGGGTGAAGGAAATGAAATATAGTGTTGCAGTTACAGATAGGGTGTAGAGTAAGATCAACTTAATATGACACAAATCCATTCAAAAGCCTGATGACAACAGAGAAGAAGTTGCTCGTGAGAAAGTTAGTACATGATGTCAGACTTTTGTATTTTTTTCCCCAATGGAAGAAGATGGAAGAGAGTATGTCCAAGGTATGTGGTATCCTTGATTTTGCTAGCTTCTTTTCTGAGACAGTGGATAGTGTAGATGGATGCAATGGATGGATAGCTACCACATAAGGATTAGCTATGATAGTATATAGCTACATTTTACACTCTACATAATGGATACAATTTTGGTTTGCCAGTGATGCTGTGTTATTCTAAATCAGTTTAATAATACTTCTCCAAAAATTATCCGTTTGAAAGTGTACATTTTGTTTTCTTTGTTGGCCTCTACAGGGTCTAAACATAAAACTATGTTGTTTTGTAAGTTTCGCCCACTTAACTAAAACCAATTTATCCCAATCATTCACTAAACAAAAGTTCCATGCATAACTATATTAAGTTGTACAGAAAAAACAGTTATCAATATAAAGTCAGAAACTGAAAACTCGAACAGTACTGAGTAGAACATGTTTGTTACCTGCAGCCAAATAGTCTGATGGGCCGTGCAGATCATCAAGATTGTAGCCTGTGGCTGTCTCCTGAAGAATTACCTGCCGCTCCATATTTTTCCTGGCAGAAGACAAATTGCCAACAAATTTGTCTAAGGACTCAAGAAACTCCTGAATCTGGCCATTCTTTAGTCCATCTTTAATAGACCCCCAATTCTGTTCATTTGTAAAAAAAATAACAAAAAAGTTAATAGTTTAGTATCATGTAAAATATAAAATACAAATTGCTGTATTAAAGCTTTTCATAGTCATAATATGTATTTTCTTTTAGTTTTAATTAAATTTCCTGAAATAAATACAGAAATCCCTCGCTCAGCAAGTCTGGCAGCAGGTGTGGAGACAGAAATAGAGATAATGGCAGAATTCTCCAACCTCACCCCTGGCTGGGATTCACCAGAATTTTGTCTAAGCACTAAATGTTCCAGTAGTGAAGATATTCCACAAAATAGTCACCCTGTCTGTGTTTAGTATCCCCAATGTAGAGGATACCACAGTGGAAATAGGGAATGCAGTCAACCCAATTAAAGGAGGTGCAAGTGAAATGCTGTTTCACCTGAAAGGAGAATTTGGGTGCTTGGAAAATGAGCAGGCAGAAGGTAAAGAGGCAGATGTTGCACATTCTGCGATTGCATGGGAAGGTGCCGTGAGAAGAGGCTGAAAGGTTGAGGGTGATGAATGAGTGGGCCAGGTGTCATGGAAGGAATAGTTCCTGTGGAATGCTGATGTGGAATTGTGGCATGGTGACACAGTGGTTAGCACTGCTGCCTCAAAGCCCAGGAACACAGTTCGATTATGGCCTTCGGTGACGATTTGTGTGGAGTTTGCACATTCTCCCCATGTCTGCATGCGTTTCCTCCAGGTGCTTCAATTTCCAGTTGGAATAGTCAAGTCTAGAGGTAACAAAGAATTGAATGAAGGTTTCAGCAACACACATGCTGAGGAGGAATAAAATGGAGTGATATTACAGAGGTGAAATTGGCAGTCTTAGTGATGGTGTGAATATGTGGTCTCATTGTGATTTGATTCTGCTCTATGTGCAATAAAAGTTATAACTGCGATCATTTTAGAAAAAAAACCTGTGACTATAGTTGCCGTAGATTACATTTAAGAAGGTTACCTCTTGAGATCGCAGTGCTGGTACCATTATATTGGCAAGAAGTTTTTCCAGCCCTTGAAGTAGGTTTCCTTCAGAACAATTAAGCATGCCAAAGTTTACCTCCTAAACAGTAAAATAGAATATGTAAACTGCATTATTAGCTAAGATTAATCGTGAACTACTCGGAAAAATTCTAACTTCATAAACTAATGACAAATTAATATTATAACTGAGCAATATTCCTCAAAACTGGTATCACATTAATTGATTAAAACAAATGAGCATTAAAGACAATTGTCAAAAAGATTGATAAAGGATGACCAAAACATTAAGCGGTCACTTCTCTTTGTATTTGCTATGTTTTCTTTTTTTTAAAAGAATGGCAATGTCTGAAAGGCCATGACAGCTGTTGTACCTTCTGCAAGAATCACTACAGTAAAATTCTGTTATGATGAACAACTTGGCCAGTAACTCCAATAATTTCCACAATCAACTGATTGTTGAGTAGTGTTGCTAAATGCTGAGTAATAATTTAAATAGCTTCTCACTTTCTGCCCTTAATGTCAATCTGATTTTTGTTTTAATTTGTAAGTCAATATCAGTTCAAAGAAATTTGCTTAGTTCTGATTTTTGCTTCAGCATAAATAAAACAACAAAATTAATGTTGAGTACTAACATTCTGAATGGATTCTCCTGTACCCATTCACAGTTTCAATTGAAGTAAAATTGGTAAAAACAAAAAGTTTGAATAATAAGGAGAGGCTGAATATATTGGGACTTTTTCTCTGGAGTGTAGGAGGCTTAGGGGTGATCTTATAGAGGTCAATAAAGTAATGAGGGACAAAGATAAGATAAATAGTCAATATCTTTTCCCAAAGCTGGGGAGTCTAAAACCAGAGGACATAGTTTAAGGTAAAGGAGAGAGATACAAAAGGGTCATTCTTTTCATTCAGAGTGTGGTGGGTATCTGGAACAAGCTGCCAGAGGCAATAGAAGAGATAGGTACAATCTTGTCTCTCAAAAAACATTTAGACAATTACATAGATAAGATGGGTATAGAGGAATATGGGCAAAATACGGGCAATTGGGAGCAGCTTAGTGGTAAAAATTGAATAGCATGGACAAATTGGGCCAAAGGGCCTGTCTCCATGTTGTAAATCTCTATGGTTCTATGACTATAAGGCAAAAAAGAAAGCAATCCTATTCCTCTTTCTGACTATAATGTATTGTCAGTGGAGCGAGAGTTCAAAATGTACTTAATTTTGGTCAGTGTCATTTTCTCTACTTTTACTACAAGTGAGATCTTGCGATTGTCTCCATGGAGTAGAGAGGGGGGAGGTAAAATAAGAAACCATTCAACAGGAACTGAACTGGACTAACCATATAAATACTGGCTAAATAAATAAATAAATAAATAAGCACAGTTCAGTGGCTAGGAAATCTGCTGCAAGTAACTTTTTTTTAGTCTTCATTATTTCATGGGAATTGAGTGTCTTTGGCAAGACCAGCATTTGTTGCACATTCCTAGTTGCCCTTGAACCAAGTGGCTTGCTAGATCTTATCAGAAGGCAGTTAAGATCAAGCGCATGGCTATTCACCACCACCTTCCCTAGAATAATTAGGCAAAGGCAATAAATTCTGGTCTAGCCAGCAACACCCACATCCCACAAAAGAATGAAAAAAAAAGTATTGCTGAAAAAATAATTGCCATGGTTCATTCCTTTCACTTTGATGTTTCAGCATGGTACTGACCTGAGATACATTAGCTGTGCTGATGCTTTTATCAGTAGTTCTAAGAAAGAAGAAGCAAGTTCCAGTCAAACTCTGAAAGATAGACACAAGAAAGTGAATGACCTCAGCCATGAATTTTTCCAAATATTTATCATGGAATATTTTTCTTTGCACATACAGGAAGTTTTCAAATCTCAATCTTTAGCACTGACATCAAATTTAAAACTTCATGTAGCAAATTTTAATTTGAATAATCAACTTGTAAACTTAACCCTACCTCAGCAGAACCATCAGTAATGAAGAGCCTTTTCTGATTGCCTCTTGACATATCTGCACTTAAAAGTCTGGATTCTGTAGGCTGATGGGTCAAACAATACATTTTTAGACAAGCTGAATTAATCATTTAAGCTGTACAAATGATGTAAATATGTTGAATGTTCAAACATAAAACTTTTAAAAATCTCAATCGTGTTTTTTTTTTAGTCAGCTGGAATAAATAATTTTACTGATTGACTTTAATCATTTAAATTGCCCTTTAGAGACACCATTATATCAAAATACTGTCAGATAGCTTTAGATTTTAGTATTGAGTAGAAATTTAAATTCAAGCAGGTCATTGACCCATTCATTGTCACTGTGATTTGTAACATACCCACATTTAATTGAACCCATCTGAATGAAAATATCTGAATATTTTAATTTCAAGCAATAAGCACTTACTGTTACCATCTCTTGATAGTAAAATAGTAACTTTTTACATCCATTTGGCGCAAAGAATTCTTCAATCATATGAAACTGGAAAGGAAAGTTTACTTATATGAAAAATATTTTAGTATTGACATCGGAAAAAAAAGGTATCATGTCTAATAAGTTTAACAAGACAGATTTTGCATGTATTTAGAATACTCATTATTGGAAAGTATGTTAAACTGACAAAAATATGCTAACGTTTTCTTCACAAATGTAATAATACTCATCACATTCCAAAAGGTAATGCATTGCCATGATTATCTTTAATGCTTTGACATAATACACAGCATAAAATGCAGTGTTGTCCAATGAAATTGCCAAGTAGCCACTCAGAGTTACAGCAATATCATTTTACCTATATGCACTAATTTCAGTGAAACAAAATGCCTTCCCTGACAATATAATGGCCTGTATGTTCTAATCAGTGGCAAAGTGACAAACTTACTGCTGACCTTAAAAATGTTGCCCACATAGATCTAACAATATAATTGACACAAATTTCCGATGTTGAATCTGGAACCAAGAAGATCATCAGGCATTTAGCAACAATGATCTTAGCGAGTAGAAGGAGCAGGCAATCACATTGAAGAATTCTAACTGACAGGGATTCAGGAAGTAAATTACTAGAATTACTATTTTGCAATTTATAGAGAACAAAATTTGATTGGGACTAACACACAGAATTAAGGTAGAAACTAAAATGTCAGAAATAAATGTATATGTATTATTTTTTAAATAAAAGCTTGTAGAATTTTCTTCATAATGGAGGAGTTTGGCATTCTACAAATATAAAACTAGATTGTCAGGACCAGAGAGATTATTCTATGTAATTATGACACTACTAAAACACTCCATTCAATATGGTGTAATTTTGGTCAGGATTTGGCCACCCTCCAACCTCCCCCCCTACCCCTCCTCACCCATCCCAATGTGGCATATTTTCTCATGGCAGAGGTGGCCTGCCATTGGCCACTGGCAGAATCTCCTGGTCCTGCTGAACTCTACAGCATTTTGATGTTTCCCACCCTACCACCAGCAAACACATTGTGTGCGTGGAGGGGGGGAGGGGTGGGTTGCTCTTGGTGAGGCCAGAAGATCCCATTGGTGAGATCTGGAAAATCTTGCCCTTTGTTCATTCTTTTCACAGCAAGGTTGCTGCATATAAATTGCGGTCACATCAACGAAAGTGATTTCTAAAGATTTCAATTTCGGTGGATTTGAACAGTGCTTCTTGAGGATGAATTTGGTGTAATTGACAGCAACTTCTGTGATAGTGTACGAATGAAGCAGTGGCATGATGGGAAAAATGGTCAAGTAATTGGTACAAAATAAAGGAGAGCTGACTAAGCTATTCTAAATTGCCAGACCCCTGTAAAACTGACTCTGAATAACCTAAGACATGATGAACATCAGAGAAGGTCAAGTCAAGGCTTAGGGCTGGATGATGAGGCGAGATAAGATCAGAAATGATGAAGTCATCAGCCTTCTGCTGTTCTATCAAAAGGACAAGATAACGATATTATTGATGAAACAGAGAGGTCTCGGAGGTCATCGGATCCTAATACAATTGATGATGTATTACTGCTTGTATTACTAATTAAATGTGGAAAAGTGTGAGGTAATGCACTATGGCAGAAATAATAAATGTGTAGAGTATAGGGCAAATGGTAGGATTCTTAGTAGTCTAGATGAACAGAGGGATTTTGGTGTGTATGTGCATAGATCCCTGAAAGTAGGCAGTCAGGTCGAGAAGGTTGTTAGGAAGGCATATGGAGTCTTGGCTTTTATTGGTAGAGGGATTGAATTTCGGAGCCGCAACGTCATGTTGCAACTGTACAAAACTCTAGTGCGGCCGCACTTGGAGTATTGTGTGCAGTTCTGGTCCCCACATTATAAGAAAGATGTGGAGGCATTGGAGAGGGTACAGAGGAGGTTTACCAGGATGTTGCCTGGTATGGAGGGCAGGTCTTATGAGGAGAGGCTGAGGGATTTGAGGTTGTTTTCGTTAGAAAGGAGGAGGCTAAGAGGGGACCTGATCGAAACATATAAGATGATTAGAGGTTTAGATAGGGTGGACAGTGATAGCCTTTTTCCTAGGATGGAAAAAGCTAGCACGAGGGGACACAGCTTTAAATTAAGGGGTGATAGTTATAGGACGGATATCAGAGGTAGGTTCTTTACCCAAAGGGTGGTTCGGGAGTGGAATGCCCTGCCTGCAGCAGTTGTAGATGCGCCAAGTTTGGTGGCGTTTAAGAGGTTAGTTGATAAGTATATGGAAGAGAAGGGAATGGTTTAGTTTGGAGGGGCATTGCTTTTTATATTGGTCGGCGCAACATCGAAGGCCGAAGGGCCTGTTCTGTGCTGTAATGTTCTATGTTCTATGTTCTATGTGTACACTGATAAGAAAAAGGTATAACAATGGAACTGATTCTTATAGCTGAGGTGATCTTGGTATAGAATCAGCAGTTTGTAGGGACTGCTCTCTGTCTCCAAGACTCTGCCATATACTGCATGCAGTTTTGTGATAAAAGCTAGTTGTTTTTGCAAAGCAAACTTTGTTTAAGTTTTACTATCACAGCTCGGAAAACAAGAAATTCTCCATTACAACACTTCTCATTGTCTACATATAACTACATTCACGGATAGCCAAAGTTCCTGTTTGTTTCAGTCGTAATGATGGTACACCTTGACATTTTTACATTTTGCTGCCATTACAAGCACAGAAGTCATTGACGATTGTAATGATGTTGATGTAGTGGACATGGATTTTCAAAAGACATTTGACAGAGCACTGCACAACTGATTTGTGGTAAAGGTCAAGTTCATGAAATGAACTTTAACAATGTGGATACAAATTTGACTCGGTGACAGAAAACAAAGAATAATGTTGAATAGTTGTTTTTCAGAACAGAGGAAGGTTTATAGTGGAGTTCCCCGCCAATCAGTCATAAGACTATTGTTCCTATTGATACATATTAATCACCAGGGCCTCAGGGCACAATTTCAAGCTTTGTGGATGACAGGAAACTTTGATATATTGTAAATCATGAAAAGGATGATGTAGAACTTCAAAAGAATACAAGCTGGTGAATGGATAAGTAGAATGGATAAATGACAGATAACATACAATGCACAGAAGCCTGAGATTGTTCATTTTAGTAGGGAGAATGCAGACAGAAGGGTCCAATTCTAAAGAGGGTACAGGAGCAGAGGGACCCTATTTTATCATTTTGATTCAAAGTGCTGGGTGGTCTTGAATCTGGTAGTGTTTCAGGTCCAACTTTTAGACTTGTTCTCCGGCGCCCGCATATGCATTCTGCCTGCAAAAATACCAGTAATTCCGAATCACATTGCACAAGTCCGTGAGTGGGAGTTAATGTGCCCAAAACACTGCAGCTCCAAACGGCGCCTACAACTGTGCATGAACAGAAAATAAATGATAGAATAACGCTCCCCTACCACTTTGCTCCTGGGCCAGATAATATCTTCCTCCTGGCCCTATAGAAATTGCCCCATTCCCACAACATTACTAACCTCTCTTTCCCTCCACCAATCTCAGGCAGAATGGCAGCAGACTTCCCTTCCCACCCACCAATCTCAGACAGAGTGGCAGCGAACTTACATACCCCTCCACCAATCTCAGGCAGAATGGCAGTGGACCCAACTCCCCCCCACCCCCTCCCAACAGATCTCAGGCAGAGAGATGCATCCTCCCCTTCCACCCTACAGACATCAGGGAGGGTGATCCCCCTCACCCCACTCTGGACCCCTCTACACAATGCTCCGTCTACACAAGAATCCTCTGGATTCTGAAGGCTGTGTGACACCTCGCTCTCTCTCCCCTGTCCCAATCACTGAGACACTGATCCACCACTCCCCTACCCCCACATCTCACCAACCCATCAGCAAGTGCTTACTGCTTTACCATCAATGCTAACAAGCAAATTACATGTAACTTGCTGGAATGCTGTGCCAAACTGCCTGCAGCTTTCTGCCCCAATGAGGGGCAGCTCCATTAAAAGCTCAAGAATAGACAGGCAGGCAGTACAGGACAATGTGCGCACAACCAGCCCCTCTGTTTTTCTGACCTGGGGAGACTGCTGGATGCAGCAGGGGAGAGATAGATCACCCTCCTCCTCCCACAGGAGGATGCAGACCGAGGGGGCTGATGGAAACGCAGCCTGAGGATATCGCCGCCTCAATCAGAGCACTGGCCCCCCCGAACCATGAAGCAGTGCTAGGAAAACATCAATGATCTCATCCGGCCACAAGGGTGAGTGCTGAACCCCATTTTGCATCTTCCCCAGATCCTCCCATCCCCAGCAGCCTGCATGCTTCCAGCTCCCGACGCCCAACACCTCCTTCCAATCCCCCCAAGAGTACCACTGCACTTGCCCTCTAAGGGCCACCATCCATTTCTCTGCAGTAGCCATGCCATCATTTCTTTCATGGTTCCTCCTGTTTCCACAGGAGAAGACCGATCACAACATCCATGAGGGGGCAAAGAAATGCAGTATTGAACCAGAGTTCGGGGTTGTCGACCACTTTGAGGAGCGGGCACTGGAGCTTTGAAGAGAAGGGGAGATGCAGGCTGTTAGCGACGGCATGATCAGGCTGCCATTCAGACGTGAGCACCTGTCATTCCTCCACTCACTTTGAGGCAACCTTTCAGGGCCTTGATTTTTGGGTGCGAGGGGTAAGGTTTAAAGGAAATGTATGAGGCATATCTATTTGCACAGAGAAGGTAGCAGGTGCCTGGAACTCACTGCCAGGGGTAGTTTGCAGATGCAGATACTATGGTAACCATTAAGGAACATCTCTACATCTATATAAATAAGATGAGAATAGGGGCATATGATCGCCAGAAGGGGAGAGAGTGACAAATCAGATTGGCACCTGGTCATGACAGGCTTGGAGGGCCGAAAGGTCTGTCCCGGAGATATAATTTTTTTGCTGCTTTGTTCTATGTTCAATAGAGAAATGTGAATCACATGTTTTGCATCCCAGATTCCTCTCCCTTCTTTGCACTTAACTTTGTGTCTTGTGTTGCAGGGACAGATCCCTGGGGCCTTCTGGACTCCATGCCCCTACTGCAGCTCTTGCCCATCCTGGACAAGACAGCTCGGATGAGTCCCCGGAGGATGTGGGTGAAGGGACTTTTGAGGGTGGCACCATTCTGGCATCAGCTGCCACCTCACAACTCACTATCCCAGATATTGACACATTGGTGGGTCCAGTTAGTGGTGAGGCTTCTGGGTCACTCTCTGGTGAGCATGGCACATCTGATAATGTACATCAGGTGGAGGAGGGAACATCTGAGATCTCTGGTATGTGAGGGCCTGCCGGAGATGAGTATTCAGGTGACCCCAGGCTACATGCTGGGCCTCTAGATGCAGCAACAGAGCCAGGGAATGCAGGACAGGCTGGCAAACATACTGGACTAACTGCAAGGCTGTTGGGGGGAATCCAGTTATTGCCTGTCTTGTGTGCTTCCCAGACCAACACTACAAGGTGGCATCTTTAGTAGAAAGCCTGGGTCAGGAAATCCTTACCATGAGTGGCGGACTCCAAGCGATGGCTAAGTCACAGCAGGCCATAGCTGAGGGACTGACCAGGCTTCTCAAGATCCTGCGGCCCATGGCTAAGAGACTTGAGAGCTTGCAGGAGATCCAGCTGGACAGGCGGGCTACAGTAGCAGCCATTGAGAACGTGGCCCAGTCACAGAGAGTCATGGCTGAGAGGTTGCAGAGTGCGGCCCAGTCTCAGAGGGCACTTGCTAGGGCCATTGACAGATGGCCCCCAATTCAGGTGCCCATTGTAAAGGGCTCAACCATCATGAGTAGGAAGCAGGTGGTCTTACATAACTGGCAGTGCCAAGTGACAGTGGAGCTTCTGAAGCTCACTGCAGAAGTATTGCCATCCCATGGAGTGATCCAGAGGCCCACAGGAACACCAGGGAAGAGGAAGGTCTTGAGCCCATGCTAAGGCCTTCTATCTAGGAGATTGTGGCTGTGGCTACACCTCCCCACTTCCTGACACTGGGGCATCTTGGACAGTGGGATAAAGAGGATTCATGGAAATATCCCAAGGAAGCTCAAGGCCCACAGCCTCCAGAGGACGCCTGCCACTTGCATCACAGATCACGGAGCATGGTAGGCAGCTCTCCCCCTCCATCTCTGAGGTACATTCTGGGGAATCATTGAGACATGACGGGCCCGATTTTGCCAAAAATTGAAATTGCAGTTAATTCGGGCGTCGGGCCTGTAATGCGATCTGCACCTGAAACCGAGCAGATCTGATGATTTAAATGTGTTAGCGTGCATTTAAATCGACTTAGTAAACCACGTGTCCAACTCTACAGCCAAATCCCATTTTACCGTCTTCAGCACCATTTCAGATCTGAAGACGGTTATAAACCTGCAGAATAAAAACGTGAAGCAGATTTCTATTCTGCAGGGAAACTTCTGAAGCCCATCCTCCATGAACACCCTTCACAGACCCCCACCCCGATAGACCCACCCCCTGTGATCTGAACCCCTGGGAGGCAGGCCCTACCCCCTCGGCAGACAGCCCCACCCCCTCGAAATCTGAACCCCCTAGGAGGCAGGTCCCCTTTGGCACAGCACACCCCCCTCCTCCGCAGCTCACTCCTCCTCCCCCCCCACAATCAAACCGCCCTGGGAGGCAGCTCCCCCAGACACGGTCAGACCCCCCAGAGATAGGCCCCTCTCCCCATGACCAAACCTCCCCTGGGAGGCAGGGCCTCCAGCAGACACTCCCCTCCCCCCACAGTCAGACCCTCTCCCAGGAGTCAACCGCCTCCCCGCCCCGTGATCAGATCTCAACTCCAGGAAGCAGGCCCCCCACCTTGGCAGCACACACCTCAACCTACTTAGATTGCTGCTGCCCCTCCACCATTCTTCTAACCTGCACTCATTGATGTGGAGATGCCGGCATTGGACTGGGGTGAACACAGTAAGACATCTCACAACACCAGGTTAAAGTCCTGTTGAAGTTTAACCTGGGGTGTTGTGAGACTTCTTACTGCACTCCTGCAGCACCTTCCTGGCCTTCAGTGGAATCCCTGAATATTTGACTAGTGAATCTCAAATTGATGGATCCTGAGAAGAAGGAGTTGTCCTGTGGTGAGAAGCTGAGTAGGGTGGGCCTACATTCTCTGGAGTTCAGAAAAATGAGAGGTGATCACATTGAAATACATAAGGGGTTTAATAGGTTAACGTAAAGTCATTATAGTCTCAGGTGATCATAGGGTCCTCTCCCATACGAGGCAGAGAGCTGACTGGTGGTGATTTAATGGAATAGATGCTGAGAGATTGTTTCCACTGGTTGCGGCACCTAAAACAAAGGGGTACAGTCTCAGAATCGTTTAACATGTAAGGCATTCCGCTGCTGAGATTAATACCACACTGGGCAGAGAACTGGCATTTTACTGTCGACAACCAATTAAGAGGCTGCTGCCAGGTCCGCCAATAATTTGAGGTATGTTCGTGCTCAGCAGGCAACAACCTGAAGCCTTGTAGCAAGAGTTGATTATTCCTGCAGTCCATTCTTATGGTAAAGAGCAACATGCAATTGCTTTCTTATTTGCTTCTGTATCTACGTGTTAACTTTCTGTGTTCAGGAAATGGGATACCTTCTATTGGCAGCGCTGTAGCAATGAAGTGACTGCTGCCACCACAGGGCCTCTGCATGGGCCACAGAGCATAAAGGAGGGTCCTTCCTTGCAATCCATGGAGAGGTCAAAATAGTTTACTTGGCAGTGTCACCTCAATTAAGAACAGTTGCTACAATGGCCCACCCAGCTGGTAATATGTTGTGGAGGGAGGAAAATGTTAGGCGCTGTCCCAATGCCTTTCACTCCATTATATCAGCAGTTCCCCCTCTTAGCCCATCCCCTAAGTGCTGGTAAAATCCAGGCTGCTGCTTTATTTCAACTTACTGTCTTATTAAAAAAAAACACAGAAAGAAGATTTAAGTTGCACATAGAGTACCATTCACATTCCCAATTAACCACATGTGGCTACTGGCTATCGTATGGCACAATACAGAACTAAACAACAGAACTTTTACTGCAGTATTTTTCAATGTTGTGAAAAGACAACTCTTAACAGTTAAATGGAGTACAAATACCAGTCTCAGTTTTCAAACTATGAACTAAATTTCCAATGCTGATATCAAAAGGAAATTATAAAATACGTGGAACTGAAAAAACACTTACATTTAATCTTACATTTATAGTTTTAATAAGGTAATTCTGTTTTTCTGAAGTGTTACTGGCTACATGTTAAAATATCAAGTCATACCTTTTCATCTGCAATAATAAAGTCCTGCACAGCTGTTTCTTCCAGGCCTGTTCCATCTGCCAGTTTAGATGTGAGATAGCTGTGCCGGGAGTCCATTTGAGATCTTCGTTCCTCCTTTGCTGCTTTAGCTTGTTTAAGCATTTCCTTTTTTGCCTCAGTAGAAAGTAGAATGGTCTTTCTACCTTGAGTCTACAAGGCAAGTGAAAACCTCAGTAACTATAGCTCAGAAATTACAATCAATGGTATTAGTATATGAAGATTTAACATGTGTGAGTGACATTCTTCTGACTAATATTTTAATGAACAGAGGTGAACTCATTAAAATAGCAAATAGAGGAAATGCTTTTTGAAAACATTAAGTGAGCAAATGCTGTCATCGACAAAAATAATTTTTAGGCATTCATGATAACAAATGGAATGACTCTTTGAGGCTAAAGGCTATCGGAATCTTCGTTGAGAATTCATCAATTTCAAGTGTATGGACAATTTATCATGACTGAACTTGGCCTTGGGTGCTTTTCTCCATTTCATCCAACTGTTAATCAGTTTGTTCTTGACACTGGAATTCTGTTCTGATAAATGAGACATCAGTGGAAATGGCTTCAGTGTGCTAATGATCTATTCAAAATGTTACTGCATTGTATACTACTTATATCGCTATCTAATTAACTGGGTTTCCTGCAAAATGTAAAATGTAATTCCGAGAATATATCAAATAATTTTATTAACTCAATGCAAAAGAATGACCATTCACCATTCAGGAATTTTGGTAGACTAGAAATATTGAAATAACCTTGAAGACTGTCACTTACTGAGACAGATGTGGTTGGAGATGGTGCCGAGATAGATGGTCCGAGTCCTGAACTTTTCCATTTATTAGCACCTACACGCCTGTGTCGATTTGATTCTCCAGCTGAATTTGGGTTAGAAGTAATTATTCTTCATTAGTAAACAAAGATGAAACCATTACAATTTCCAGTTGTAAAATTTGGTTGTATGTGGCTGGCTTCTGGTGCCAGCCAGTGGGTGGCGAACCTATGGAATTGACTGCACAAAAGGCTGAGGAGGCCAGGTCATTGAGTGTATTTAAGACAGAGATAGATAGGGGATAAGGGGATCAAATGTTATGGGAAAAAGGCGGGAGACTGGGGATGAGAAAATTCTCAGCCATGAATGGCGCAGCAAACTTGATGACTGAATGGTCTCATTCTGCTCCTACATCTTATGGTTTATTATGGTCCTTCTGGTGCTACAAGCACTATTGTGGTTCCAAAATGGCACACATGGCACACTTTGAAGCAAGCCATACCTGATACCATTCTGGCAAGATTGTTAGCAGAGTCCACGAGACATATACAAAGTAGGTCAATCAGCATATAATGCTGATCTGACAGCAGCACTGCCATTTTGGAGCACAACCCTCTCAGCTGATACCATCTGTTAAACATGTTTAGCTGAATATGCATTCAGCAGCAGAAAGGACATCTCACCAGACGTATTTAAGAGGAGCATCTACTTTGAGATTCAGTGCTGATTGGTTTCTACTGTCTTTTGCTGTGATTATAGAAGTGTTTGGTAATTTCTAGCGTACTTTAAAATTGGATGTGAAATGTGCTACAAGACTTCAGAGATTCCTCATAAACTATGTGTTCCCAGACATGGCTGCGAAAACAACACATCTGACTGCAATATCAGTAAATACAAGCCCAATTCCCAATTCTACAACAGTCCTGCTCTTCACTTTCTCTCTGCTACTGAGCAACTCAGAAACCGCTTAGATCATAGACCATAGAGGTCAAACGGGCCATCTAAAATGGCGATTTGTGAAGCATTCTGAGACAATTGGGCAAGAATTGCAGGCTGCAGTTTAAAGCCAGAGACAAACAGGCTGCAATCCTGATTAGTGAATAAACAGGATATGGGTCGTCTCCAGGATGAAAGGGACTTTATTGTCACACTGGCTTGTTTCATCTCCAGGATGAAAGGGACATTTTGGTCACACTAGGTTGATTACCAGACATAAAGGCATAGTGACCCCTTATTTAGGAGGGAAATATGTGACCTTTGTGCCTTCAGCACTTGCAGACATGGCCACTGGGGACACAACCAGGGATAGGTGTGGCAGCACCTGATTGAATTCTTATTGAGCAGGGGATCAAGTTCTGATTAAATGATTGGCAATGGCCAAAAGGGGTTGAAACCCAATGGGGTATAAAGGGTGCTGTGCAACCAAAAATTGCTTTCTCTCTCTCTCTGACCCCACGAATGAGCTACAACAACGGTGACCATCGCTAGCAACGACCTGCATGAGGAGAGCCACCACACCTGAGGAGAAAGGAAGGAAGACCAGAGCCAGAGAACCAGACTAGACCAAAGGACCAGGCTCCGCAGATGGCTACCAAGACCAGCATACAGATAAAGGCCAATATGTGCTTGAGTACTTGCCAGTCACGCAAAGTTAAGGCAAGGTCTCATATTGGACTTGAACTTGAGTATTTTCCTGTAAAATAACTTATTGTTGGTTGGATGGGTGATTATTGATTGCGTAGGTTTAAATAAACATTGGTTGTATTAATAAGACATCTACTCGAACTTATTTGTCGACCACATAAGGGTTAAAACAGACTGTGCGGCAAACAAGAGGATCTTGCCTATCGGCTGGAAAGCAGACAAGAGGTCCATGTTGCCCATTTTCAGGAAGGCCTGCCAAACAACAACCACAGCCAAGCAGTAGTGAAGTCAGCAGCAGGCCTCACCCTGGAAAAATTATCTCAGGGGCGAAACTTCTACTCACCCTTAGTGCCAGTCTACTTTGTGCCCTTGCCTGGGCCTGGCATTCCGATGCAATGAGTTATAAATGCTGAACTTTTTTAAGTTTGTTTAAAACATAAACATCTCCTTTAATGCAAGGTATAGTGAAGTAGGTTGGAAAGAGGAATATGACCTCATACTGAATCTACCCAGAGACAAACCCATGAAACTTGCTTGGCATAGAGACAGGAATTTAAATCAAAACTTTTTAAAAGTAAGGAGCAGATTTTAACACCTTGACACAAAGAAGGAGGCAGATGGCTTTGCTGTATGCAAACTCACATACAGTCTCATAAGAATCAGTCAGACAGAAAAATAGGGGGAAGAAGACACCTAACAGCAGCAACTGTGCCAGGCAGAAGAAAATCAGTTTCTTTAGGTAAATCACTAGGCAGAGCGCTGATGAGAATGGATTCCTCCTTCAAAGAAGGATTGTGAAGATTTAAGAACAAGAAGTGACCAGAGGCTGCCTTGTCACTGGAAAGTCCATTCAATTATGTTCAGAAGTTTAAGTGGAGGGACCTTGTTTAAAGGGACACATCATGGTGGAGCACGGAAAAGAGATCCTCTTATAGAAGGAGCTTGGAATTTTAAACATAAGTCTACAACTCTGCTGAGAGTGAGGTGTCTTACGAACCTGTTAGGAACCATTAACTTTTAAAAAATGTACCCTACACACCACTAAATAACTGACAGAAGTATGCCACAAAATTTCACATTTTTGAACAAGACCAAACTTTATTGCATACAAAAACAAACTAAACAGAGCAAACATTGGTAACTTAAGGGATATGGTGACACAGCAAATGGTAATGTTATTGGACTGGTAATCCAGCAGTCCAGGCTAATACTTTGGGGACTTACATTAAAAGCTTACAATGGCAGCTGGTAGAATTTGAACTCAATTACTAAATCTGGAAGAGAAGATAGTCTCTGTAATAGTGATCAAGAAATCATTGCCAATTGTCATAAAAACCCACTTTTCTCACTAATGCCCTTTAGGAGAGGAAATCTGCCACCATTATCTGGTCTACACGTGACCGCAGATGCACAGCAATTTGGTTGACTCTTAAATGTCCTCTGGAATGGTCTATTAAGGCATTCAGTTTCAATGGACAACAAACGTTGTTCTTGCCAGCGATGCCCACATCCCACAATACATAAAGGGAAAAAACTTAAATGCTTTTAAGAACTTATGCTATCACCTCAGTTTTCTTTTTAATCCTCCAGTAGTTCCCTTATCTTATAAAATTTTGAAGATTCATTCACCTTTACTCTCTGGGACCAAACCAAGGGTATATTGGCAGCACGGTGGTGCAGTGGTTAACACTGCTTCCTCAGTGTCGGGATCCCTAGTTCAATTCTGGTCTTAGGTCACTGTCTGTGTAGAGTTTGTACTTTCTCCCATGTTTTCATGGGTTTCCTCCAGGTGCTCCGGTTTCCTCCCACAGTCCAAAGATGTGTGGGTTACGTGGATTGATCGTGCCAAATTGATCCTAGTGTCAGGGAGATTAGAGGGTAAATGTCTGGGGTTAAGGGAATAGGAGCTAGGTGGGATTCTGGTCAGTACAGACTTTCTGGGCCAATGGCCTCCTTCTGTACTGTAGGGATTCTATGGATATCTCTGCAATCTGACTTCTCATGTGTTCCAGATATTTGCCAAGGTACAAGATTTCATGACGGTTCTTTCATTGGCCTTTGACTAAGCAACGCTTCAATTTCTTTACTGACTTCACAATTCTTGGTTGCACAGCTCAAGCACAGACTTCCCTGTGACTCCTGTGCAGTGGTTTAAAACATTACAAAACACCTTTGGATGCACAAAAGTGCACAACCCTTGCCCTTGAGCTGCTATTGATGATAGCTTCACAAGGACTGCAAACTTTTCCAGTAATATCCAAATCCTTTCTTCTTTCCTATAGATCTACTTCAAATAGGACACCTTCATCATATGTATACATTTCATTCTTCGTAATTCACTTGCCATTTCTTAACCATTTATATTCCTATAAATTCCTTTTAATGTTATGAACATCAGTAGTTTTGTAACATTATTGGAAATACTTTCCTCCATACGGATGATCAGCCAGGATCATAATGCATGACAGAGCAGGTTTGAAGGGCCAATGGTCTATTCCTGCTCCTGTTTCCTATGTTCTATATTTCTGTATCATGGTGATTAACATGACAACAAAAACACAGAACGAACACCTGCCAAAGCCCAGTAGCCCCTGACACAAAGAATGAACTATGCCTGTTCAGCTTTTGCTTTCCATCATAGAATCCCTACAGTGCATTAGAAGGCCATTTGGCCCATCAAGCCTGTACTGATAACAATCCCATCCCCATGACATATTTACCTTGATAATCCCCCCTGGCATTAAGGCCGGAATTTTAGCACCTCGCCTGCCCTAGAATCAGGGCCGATGAGGCTCACAGAATGACATTGGCCTTGAGTGGGATCATATGAATCCATTTCACAGGGTCAATCAACCTAAGCAGCACATCTTCGGACACAGAGAGAAAACAGAAACATCCGGAGGAAGCTCACACAGATATAGGGAGAATCTGCAATCAGACAGTCACCCAATGATGGAATTGAACCTTGGTTCATAGCACTGTAAAGCAATAGTGCTAACCAGTGTGCCACCAGCCCACCAAAACAGTTTCCGTTTCAAAAACAGCTTTGAGAATTTTAACAGCTTTGAGAAAGGATCTTTCCAGTTTCTGCAAAAGCTAATTCTTTGAGGACATAACTGTATTAGGAGACAAAAGTTTGTGAGATCTGTTTGAAAGCTTTTGAAACCACATTGCTTATGCCTGAGGAGGCAATCAAATATAGGCTTTTTTTAAAAAATAGAAAGATCACTACCATATTAGTTATACTGTGTTACCTGAACTATTCGTTTAGAGTTACGTCCTGCTTTTATTTTTGGCACAAGAATATACAAGTTGAGCTTGTAGTAAGCATTTTTATATAAAAGAAGTAGATCTTTCTATTTTGTGTGCTGCCTTCAATTTGCTCAGGAAAATCATCAGTAAAGAATGAAAATCTTAGTCATTGTCAGACAGTTGCTCTGAGAGAATATCAATGGAATGTAAAGTGTCACAAAAACAAACTGGAACAGAACTTCGGTAATGACACCATAAAGTGTGAGGTCACATAACTGTGAATTATTATTTTGGTGAAATAGTGCGATGACAATAATCTCTCTTTCAATGTCAGCAACGTGAAAGAGATAGTCATCGACTTAGGAAGTGCAGTGGAGGATATGCTCCTGTCTACATCAATGGAGACAAAGTGGAAATGGTTAAGAGCTTCAAGTTTATAGGTATCCAGATGACCAACAACCTGTCTTATTCTCTCCAAGCTGACAGTATAGTTAAAAAAATCCACCATCGCCTCTACTTTCTCAAGAGGCTAAGGAAATTTAAATGTCTGCTATGATTTTCATCAACTTTTGCAGATGCACCATACCACAACTTGGTATGGCTTTTTTTTTAAGCAACACAGCACGGGAAACAGGCCCTTCGGCCCAACGAGCCCGCGCCGCCGTCATACTATATAGTAGCAAATACATTATCCTATTTTAATATTCCTATATAATATATATATATTATTCCTAATATGGAAAATTTTCACCATAGGGACAATTTGTTTCCCAATCAGCCTAAGAGCGAATTTTTTGGGTTGTGGGAGGAAACCGGAGTGCCCGGAGAAAACCCACGCAACCACGGGGAGAACGCGCAAACTCCCGCAGACACCGGCCCAATTCCAAGTGTCTGCACAGCCACATCGATAGTCTCTGAGCTGTCATGGTGCCCTTCAGATAGTCCACATAAAGCACTCATTTACGACATGAGGTACCAGGCAACCCATGAATCAACATCCAAGAGCTGTACCCGCACCACCTGCCGAATGCATGCTCAATGTTGGTCAAGTATGGACCGAATTACCTGTGGAACAAAGCCGTAGTTAAACAGTCCTAATATATCCCTCTATCTGCATACCGCTCATGTGGCTGTCCAAGAGACCCTTAAACAGCCCCCGCGTGCCTGCTCCCACCACCTTACTCGGCAGTGCATTCCACACCCCCACTACCCTTTGTGTGAAAAACTGCCCTCTAATATTCATCCTATATATAGCACCCCTCACCCGATGGCCATGACCCCTCGTCCTATCCATTTCTAAAGGTGGAAAAAGTTTACCTCCATTTACTCTATCTATACGCCTTATAATCTTATACACCTCTATGAGATCCCCTCTAAGCCGACGTCTTTCAAGGGAAAACAACCCCAGTCTATCTAATCGTTCCTCATAAGACAGTCCTTCCATACCAGGCAGCATCCTGGTAAACCACCTCTGCACTCTCTCCAAGGACTCCACATCCTTCCGATAGTACGGCGACCAGAACTGGACGCAGTATTCCAAGTGAGGCCTAACCAAAGTTCTATACAACTTTGTATAGAACTTTGTATAGCTTCTGCTCTGTTCAAGATTATAAGAAACTACAAAGGCTTGTAAACGAAGTTCAGTCCATTACGCAAACCAATCTTCCATCCATTAACTCTGTCTATACTTCCTACTATCTCAGAAAAGTAGCCAGCATAATCATGGACCCCAGACATCCTGGACTTACTCTCTTACACCTTCTTCCATTGGGAAAAAGATACAAAAGTCTGAAGTCATGTACTAATCAACTCAAGAACAGCTTCTACCTGTTGCCATTAGTCTTTTAAATAGACCTACTTCATATTAAATTTATCTTTCTCTACACAATAGCTGTGACTGTAACAATACATTGTGCACCCTCTGCTTTTGTTCTCCATGTATGGTATGATTTGTCTGTATAGCACACAAGAAACAATACTTTTCACTGTCTGCTAATATGTGACAATGATAAATCAAATCAGTCCAAAATCAACTATGAGTGAGAGGAGTTAGGCTATGTAGATCCAAACCAAAAAACTCCAATTATATTGGTTAGTAGGAATGGAAACCCTACAGTTTCTGCCCTACAGGATCTAATTAATGCCATCAGGTCTTCAATGCTACTGATGGATGGGCACCCAGATCTGATCAAGCAGATGGTATGACCTTCATGATTGTGTCCTTTTTAGTCATTTAATTTCATGTGAATTTTCCAGCCAGATTCCTCAGAATGCCTGTACTCTAATCCCATTGTAGTAAAGGCCAATTTGCTATCTGTATTCCTTATTTTCACAGTAACTTCATTGCATTGTTAATGTAAGCCTAATAAATAGACTTAAATTTAAACTAAACTTATTGTTTGCAAAACCTGAACTTTCTGAGTTCCTCACATAAACACATTCAAATCTCTCTAAGCATTAACATTTGCAAGTTTCACACCTTTAAAAAAAATTCTTTTTATTCTTTTGATTAAAGTAAATAACCTCACACATCCCATACTGCTGCATATGCCATGTTAGTACCATGTTAGTCGCATGATCTCTTTTTGCAGTCTCTCTGTGTCCTCCTCACCAACTTACATTTCTACCTTGCTTTGTATAACCAGAAAACTTGGTTATATTACTCTCCATTTCTTTAAGTTAGATTGTAAAGAGCTGAAACCCCAGCACTGATCCTTCAACTAGTAACTACCTGTCAACTTGAAAATGCTTTGTTTATGCCTACTTTGCTTCCTGTCTGTTACCCGGTCCTCCTTCCATGCCTTCATATTACCCCAAACACCATGTGCCCTTATCTAACTTGTTAGCTTCATTATCAAATGCTTTTTGGAAATCTAGGTATACTATACCAATTGGTTTCCCTTTATGTTTTAGTTACATCTTCAAAAAACTTCAATAAATTTGTCAAACTTGCTATGATTTTTTTAACTGAAATACTGATACTATTGTTCTATGTTCTATGTTCTATAAGGATCAAATACCATTCTGATGTAAATTTCAGCATTTATGTTGGCCCTTAATTTATCATGGCTTGAAAGCATATAAACTCTAGCAGATCTGGTTTATCCATTCATCCCATTCTGTCTATGTTTCCTCTTTAATAGAAGCATTTAATTAATCCCCCTCTTCCACTCTTCCCCATATCATCAAAAATTTCTCCTTTACAAATGTATTATAAACAGCGAGAGATGGCGATGTAGTGGTATCGTTGCTGGATTAGTAATCCAGAGACTCAGGCAAATGCTCTGGGGACATGGATTCAAAATCCCATACAGCAGATTAAATGCAGTTAATAAATTTGGAACACAAAGTAATCTAGCAATGAGTATGACAACTACCATCTATTGTTTAAAAACTCACCTGGTTCATAAATGCTCTTCAGGGAAGGAAATCTACCATCCTTACCAGGTCTGGCTTACATATAACTCCAGACCCATAGTAATATATTGACTCTCAAATGCTCTCTGAAATCCACTCAGTTCAAGGGTAATTGGGGATGGGCAAAAAATGCTGGCCTTCCAGTGACACCCAAATCCCATGAAAGAATTATATAGCTAATTCTCCTTTGAAAGTTAACACCTAGGTTTTGGGGCCCCTGCGCAAACTGCTGAAGAGGAACATCCAGCCCCAGGTTCCCAGTTAAATGCGTAACCATACTCCAGGGAATAAAATCACAAAAGATCTCACTGCCTGCAAGCCTGCTATGGATCATTTTAAATATTCACGAAGTGAAGAATATTAAGTTAATGTTTGGGGGAATTATGAGTTAATATTTAGATTTTGAGTTACTTTTTATAAAATTAACTGTAAGAGAAAAATTACCAAAGTTCTCTCTTTATCTTAATTGGGGTGAAGTGACTAGATCAAAAGTTCTTAAGCATTCCTTCTTTTCTGTCCCAATCAAATATAAGTTCTACTGAATTTCTTACTTTCCAAGATGTTAGTGATCTTTTTAGCAAAATGAACCACTTCAAACTTTGCTATGTTGAATTTAATTTGATACTCTAAACATGCTTATGTTTTCCTCTATTTTGTGTTATCCTCCACATTATTAAATATACATACACTCATAATTTGGTAACATCAGCAAATTTCTAGTACTTCCAAGTTGTAAGTGTAAAGAGGTGAACAACAATGTCCCAAAATTAATCTCTTCAAAATACCAGAACTGGATTCAAAATGGGTTGAATGGTAGGGAGCAGAGGTGTTAGACAAGCATGTTTTTTGGATTGGAAAACTATGTCCAGTGGGATCCCACTGGAAACAGTGTTGGGCCTATGCTGTTTGAGGTTTATATAAATAATTTAGATTTAACTGTAGGAGAGTTGATTGGTAAGTTTGTGAATGATATGAAAATTGATGGGCTAGGTTCTGAGATATGTTCTCACAGGCTGAACAATAGAGTGAGTGAGGAAAGTAAATTGTTTCTGTAAAAAGTGAAAAGTTCCCGAACAGACCAAGATATAGTGAGGGTACCCCACCTAGTTGAAGAGCAATAGGGATGTACAGCAGAAACTGAAGAACCACATGAGATTAGTAGTGTCCCAGAAAACATGGGATAATTTAGGAAAAAATGCATTTCCAAGACAAAGGGAAAACAAAAGATAACCAAGAACAAAGCAGATAATGCTTATAGAGAGCACAAGGGGAATAGCAGTAAAATTCATGCAAGGTTAACCTCAGATAAGCAAGACTGAACAGATCTGGTTTTAAACATCAACCAGAACTCTGTTGATGGAAAATTCACTAAAAGTAAAGTGCCAGGATCAAAACCAGAATACCTACAGGAAATGAAAATCAAAGTACCATCCACTAACCTCCTGGCAATGAGATTTGTATAAGTGGCTACTTTGAATAAATAAGTCCACGAGTTACAGAGGTGGACAGAGAAATGTTGAATCTGACAAAGCTCAGCCTTACAATCTAATGGATTTGCATACTGAAAACCTTTGTGGAACTCAGCATGAAGATGGGACTGGAGAGAAATACAGAATGCTCCCATAGGTAATTCAGAATAGCCTGGCTGTTAGCTGAGAGCTAACAATCAAGTAAGCCACCCAAACCCTCTGGACAATGCTTAATCTGGTGTTACAGCAAGGCACAGACACAGGGTCACTGACTAAAGGTGACTAATACCAGAGATAAAGCAACTTCAGAACTCTGATGCCAGCCTAATCTTTCGGATCAATGCAACCAACCAGCTGAGAAAAATAAGATACAAGCAGGTTATCCTGAGCTTAAACGGAACCAGTTAGAATTGAGGAAATAATCCAGACCAATTCTAAAAGAATGGGTGGGAATTAAAGTGTTTTTTTGTGCGTGTCTTTTTCCCCATAATGAAATGAGAATGAATTTTATGTCATTTCTTTGTGTGAGGAGGGTGTTAGGATGACAAAAAAATTGCAGAGAGCTACCCACAGCTTTGCTAATTAACTGTAGACGTTTTGAACATCTAAAGGAGACATGTTTATAAAAAAAGTCACTGGCCAGTCACCTGATGTTTGATACTGTAAAGTTGACCACCTCCTTGGAAAGTCTATATAAATTACACTACAGATTTGCTGTGAGATGTTGCATAAAATTTCACACATGGTGATGCAGGGTCATAAGTAAGGGGAGGGGAGGGGGGGAAGAGGCTGCAGGAGATGGTCAAGGTCCATTTTAAGCAATGACATTTTTCATAGAAAACATGAAAGATGCAAAATGCTGGATACGCATCAGGCATTCAAAATCCCTGTGGTGTATGAAATAACCCCATTTCCTGTTGATTTATATCTCAAAAATGTTTCAAAACATTTCAAAGATGAGCAATTTTAGTATGACTTGCATCCATTAAGACAACAATGGATGCAAGACATTCGAATTGAATTCTCTTCTAAGAAAATATAGAAATGAATTTTAAACTGGTCCTGATAAACCAAGAACAGCAGGCAAGCAGGGAGAAAAGTCTTGGCATCATAGAGATTTACAGCATGGAAATAGGCCCTTTTGCCCAGCAGGTCTATGCTGCCATCTTTTTTTTAAACCCCTAAGCTAATCCAATTGCCCACATTTGACCCATATCCCTCTATACCCATCATACCCATGTAACTATCTAAATGCTTTTTAAAAAATTAAAATTGTACCCACCTCTACTATTACCTCTGGAAGCTTGTTCCAGACACTCACCACCTTCTGTATGAAAAAACTGCCCCTAAACATTTTTGTATCTCTTCCCTCTCACCTTTAACCTGTGCCCTCTAGTTTTAGACTTCCCTACCTTTGGGAAAAGAATTGACTATCTATCTTTTCTATGCCCCCCCATTATTTTATAGATCTCTATAATGTTACCTCTCAGCCTCCTATGCTCCAGAGAAAGAAAGTCCCAGTTTATCCAGCCTCTCCTTATAACTCAATCCATCAAGTCCCAGTAGCATTCTAGTAAATTCTTTCCTGCACTCTTTCTATAACACGGTGATCAAAATTGCACACAATATTCCAAGTGTGGCCTTACCAATGTCTTGTACAACTTTAACAAGAAGTCCCAACTCCTGTATTCAATATTCTGACCGATGAAACCAAGCATGCTGAAAGCTTTCTTCATTACTCTGTCCACCTGACTCCACTTTCAACGAGCTATGAACCTTACCCCTGGATCTCTTTGTTCTGTTACTCTCTACAATGCCCTAGCATTAAATGAGTAAGTCTTGCCCTGGTTCAATCTACCAAAATGCATCACCTGCATTTGTCTAAATTAAACTCCATTTGCCATTCATCAGCCCACTGGCCCAATTGAAAAAGATTCCGTTGCAGTTGGAGATTGAACCAGGGCAAGACTTACTCATTTAATGCTAGGGCGTTGCAGAGAGTTACAGAGCAAAGAGATCCAGGGGTAAGGTTCTTAGCTCCTTGAAAGTGGAGTCAGGTGGACAGAGTAATGAAGAAAGCTTTCAGCATGCTTGGTTTCATCAGTCAGAATATTGAATACAGGAGTTGGGACTTCTTGTTAAAGTTGTACACTATGCCACTAATCTTGGTGTCATCTACAAACTTATTAACCATGCCCCTTATATTCTCATCCCAATCATTAATATAAATGACAAATAACAGTGGGCTCAACACTGATCTCTGAGACACACAACTGGTCACAGGCCTCCAGGTTGAAACCAAACTCTCTACAATCACCCTCTGGCTTCTATCAAGAAGGCAATTTTGTATTCATTTAGATACCTCACCCTGGATCCCGTGAGATTTAACTTTATGCAACAATACCGTGCAGTACCTTGCTAAAGTCCATTAGACAACATCAACTGCACAGACCTCATCTATCTTCTTGATTACCCCTTCAAAAAACTCAATTAAATTTGTGAGATATGATTTTCCACTCACAAAGTCATTCTGGCTGTCCCTAGTCAGTTCCTGCATCTCTAAACGCCTGTAGATCCTATCTCTTAAAATACCTTCCAACAATTTAACCACCACAGATATGGGACTCAATGGCCTATAGTTCCCAGGCTTTTTCCTGCAACTCTTTTTAAACAAATGCACAACATTTGCATTCTCCAATCTTCAGGCACCTCACCCATGACTATCGGTAATTCAAATATCTCATTCTGAGATATTTGGGGACCTGCAATTTCCTCCTTGGCCTCCAACAACACCCTGGGATATATTTCATCAGGTCCTGTAGATTTATTCACCTTAATGCGCTTTAGACTTCCAGCACCTCCTTCTCTAATATGTACACTCCTCAAGACATCACTATTATTTCCCCAAGTTCCCTCACTTCTATGCTTTTCTCAACAGTAAATACAGATGAGAAATATTAATTTAGGATCTCACCCATCTCCTTAAGAAAAAGATCCTTACGAAGCCCTACTCTCTCCCTTGTTACTCCTTTACCCTTTATGTATTTGTAAAAACCCTTTGGATCTCCTTTGCCTTACCTGCCAAAACAATTTCATGTCCCTTTTTGCCCTCCTGATTTCTCTCTTAACTCTACTCCTACACTCCCTATAATCTTCAAGAGATTCCCAACTGCCTATGCACATCATATGCCTCTTTCTTCTTCTTGATCAGGGCTTCAAATCCCGAGTTATCCAGACTTCTGCCAGCCTTGCCCTTCACTCTAAGAGGAATGTGTATACTCTCAACCATGGTTAACACACTTTTGAAAGCATGCCACTTACCAGACATCCATTTGCCTTCCCATAGACTTCCCCTAATTAACTTTTAAAAGCTTCTGTCTGATACTATCAAAATTGGGCTTGCCCCAGTTTAGAATTTCAGCTTTTGGGACAGATCTATCATTTTCCATAGCTACTTTAAAACTAATAGAATTATAGTCATGGACCTAAAATGATCCCTCACTAACATTTCTGTCACCTGCCCTTCCTTATTTTCCAAGAGGAGGTCAAGTTTTGCCCCTCTCTAGTCGGGCCATCCATATACTGAATGATGAAAAGAAACAAGAATACTGGTGTAAAAAGAGCAAGAAAAATCTCTCTCACTTTAGAGACAAAGCATGCGTCTTCAACAAAGTGCAGACATGAATCAAGCCAGAGTGGCTTCAAAAGAGTGCAGATCTGAACAAAGTCAAATCCATAATTCAACCAGAAACAACCTAACATCAATGGCCATAAAGTTCCACAATCTACAACACACAGACAAGCAAAGGGCTCATTCACTTCTATTTTCACTTTAACTTTTTTCTTATATCAGAGGTGTGTCATCATATCTTTTACTATTTTTCTCAGGTTGAGTAACTAACAAGCTATTCTTTCTTTGACTTATCAGGGGATAAAAGCAGCAGCAACCAAAGCAGTGCAGTGGCACCATGGCTGGTTCTGCTGTTAAGCAGGGAGGAATAAAAAGGACCAGAGTCCCAATAGTTATAGGGGACTCCAAAGTTAAGGGTGCAGATAGGTGCTTCTGTGGCCGTGAAAGAGACTCCAGGGTGGTATGTTGCCTCCCTGGTGCCAGGGTCCAGGATGTCTCTGAATGGACAGAAAGCATTATGAAGGAAGAGAGCGAACAGCCAGAGGAGATGGTACATATTGATAGATATAGAACATAGAACATAGAACATTACAGCACAGAACAGGCCCTTCGGCCTTCGATGTTGCGCCGACCAATATAAAAAGCAATGCCCCTCCAAACTAAACCATTCCCTTCTCTTCCATATACTTATCAACTAACCTCTTAAACGCCACCAAACTTGGCGCATCTACAACCACTGCAGGCAGGGCATTCCACTCCCGAACCACCCTTTGGGTAAAGAACCTGCCTCTGATATCCGTCCTATAACTATCACCCCTTAATTTAAAGCTGTGTCCCCTCGTGCTAGCTTTTTCCATCCTAGGAAAAAGGCTATCACTGTCCACCCTATCTAAACCTCTAATCATCTTATATGTTTCGATCAGGTCCCCTCTTAGCCTCCTCCTTTCTAACGAAAAAATATGACATAGGTAGGAAGAATAATGAGATCCTGCATCAGCAGTTTAGGGAGTTAGGTAGAAAATTAAAAAGCAGGACCTTGAGAGTTGTAATCTCAGAATTACTCCCTATGCTGGTGAGGCTAAAAATAGAAAGATAGTGCAGCTCATCACATGACTCATAGTATAGGAGGGAGGGTTTCAGATATCTGGACCATTGGGCTCTCTTCCGGGGTAGATGGGACTTGTACAAGATGGATGGATTGGTAGAGAGTAGGGCTAGTAGGATTCAGAGAAACAGCAGGCAGGGTGAGGTTACTAATCAAAGAGAGTTTGGTGGATTGAAATGCATTTGTTTCAATGCAAGAAGTGTAACAGGTAAGGCAGATGAACTTAGAGCTTGGATTAGTATTAGGAACTGTGATGTTGTTGCTATTACAGAGACTTGGTTAAGGGAAGGACAGGATTGGCAGCTTAACATTCCAGGCTACAGTGTTTCAGGGGAGACAGAGGGAGATGTAAAAGGGGTGGGAGTGTTGCAAAACTGGTTGAGGAGAATATCACAGTTGTACTGTGGGAGGAGACCACGGAGGGTTCATACAATGAGGCAAAATGGATAAAGCTCAGGAAGGGTGTACTCACAATTTTGGGGGTTTACTGTCGGCTACCCAACTGCCAGTGGGAGATAGAGGAACAGATATGTAGACAGATTTTGGCAAGGTGTAAAAGTAACAGGGTTGTTACAGTGGGAGATTTTAACTTCCCCTACATTGACTGGGATTCGCTTAGTGCTAGGAGTGAAGATGGGGCAGATTTTGTAAGGAACATCCAGGAGGGCTTCTTGAAACAATATGTAATAGAACATAGAACACTACAGCACAAACAGGCCCTTCGGCCCACGAGTTGCGCTGATCACATCTACATCTACCAATCCACAGGCCTATTTATAACCCCCTATCCCATTCGTTTCCATATACTCATCCAGAAGTCTTTTAAAAGACCCCAGCGAGTTCGCCTCTACCACCTCCGACGGCAGCCGATTCCATTCACTCACCACCTTCTGAGTGAAAACCTTACCCCTAACAACCCCTCTGTATTTGCTTCCCTGCACCTTAAATCTGTGTCCTCTCGTAGTGACCATTTCAGCTTGGGGAAATAGTCTCTGAGAATGTAGTAGTCCAGCAAGGGAAGGGGCCATACTGGATCTGGTATTGGGGAATGAGCCCAGCCAGGTGGTCAGTGTTTCAGTAGGGGAGCAGTTCGGGAACAGTGACCACAATTCAGTAAGCTTTAAAGTACTGGTGGACAAAGATAAATGTAGTCCCCAAGTTAAAGTGCTAAACTGGGGGAAAGTTAATTACAACAATGTTAAGCAGGAACTGAAGAATATAGATTGGGGGCAGATATTCGAGGGCAAATCAACATCTAGCATGTGGGAGGTTTTCAAGTGTAAGTTGATGGGGATTCAGGACTGGCACACTCCTGTAAGGATGAAGGATAAATATGGCAAGTTTTGGGAACCTTGGATAATGGAGATATTGTGAGCCTAGTTAAAGAGAAAAGGGAGGCATTTGTCAAAGCCTGGAAGCTGGGAACACACGAAGCAAGTGTGGAATACAAGGAGAGTAGAAAGAAACTTAAGCAAGGAGTAAGGAGGGCAAAAATGGGTCACAAAAAAGTATTTGATTAAGGAAAATCCCAAAGCTTTTATACATATATAAAAAGAAAGAGTGTAGCAAGAGAGAAGGTTGGCCCACTCAAGGACAAGGGAGGGAATCTATGAGTGGAGCTGAGGAAATAGGTGAGGTATTAAATGAGTACTTTGCATCAGTATTCACTGAAGAGAAGGACTTGGTGGATGATGACTAGGGGAAGGATGTGCAGATAGTTTGACTCATGTTGAGATCAAAAAGGAGGAGGTATTGGGGTTCTCAAGAAACAATAAGGTAGACAAGTCCTCAGGGCCTGATGGGATACACTCCAGAATACTGAGAGAGGCAAGGAAAGAAATTGCTGAGGCCTTGAGAGAAATCTTTGTATCCTCACTGGCTACGGGGAAGTCCCAGAGGAATGGAGAATAGCCAATGTTGCTATTTTATTTAAGAAGCGCAGCAAAAAATAATCCAGGTAATTACAGGCCTGTGAGCCTTACATCGGTGGTAGGGAAATTATTGAAGAGTATTCTTCAAGACAGAATTTATTCCCACTTGGAAACAAGTGAACGTATTAATGAGAGACAATATGGTTTAGTGAAGGGGAGTTGTGTCTCACTAACTTGATTGTGTTTTTCGAGGAAATGATGAAGATGATTGATGAGGCTAAGGCAATGGATGTTGTCCACATGGACTTCAGTAAAGCTTTTGACAAAGTCCCTCGGTGCAGACTGGTGTAGAAGATGAAGCCACATGGGATCAGAGGTGAGCTGGCAAGTTGGATACAAAACTAGCTCTGTCAAAGAAGACAGAGGGTAGCAGTGGAAAGGTGCATTTCTGAATTGAGGGCTGAGAAAAGTGGCTTTCCTCAGGAATCAGTGCTGACATTTACTGTTTGTAATATATTTAAAAATGTTTGGAGGAAAATGTAACTAATTTGATTAGTAAGTTTGCAAATGACGGAAAGGTTGGTGGATTTGCAGATAGTGATGAGGATGATCAGAGGATATAGCAGGAAGGCAAAATACTACGGATCCTGGAATCTGACGAAGGGTTGTCCAGACTCTAAACGTTGGCTCTATTCTTTCTCTGTAGATGTTGTGAGACCTGCTGAGATTTTCCAGCTTTTATTTGTTTAGTCCCACAGCCAAATAATTCAGCTGGAAAATCTCAGCAGGTGTGACGGCATCTTTAACGAGAGACCAGAGCTGTTTGGAGTCCAGATGACCCTTTGTCAAAGCTTTGTCAGCGTTTGGACAAAGGGTAGTCAGCGTTTGGAAAAGGGTAGGCACTTTTCTCTCCTCCCAGACGCTGCCAGATCTGCTGAGATTTTTCCAGCATTTTCTCCTTTGGTTTCAAATTTCAGCATCTGCAGTTACTTGTTTTTATCTAATAATTCAGTTAACTGATTTCCCGTACATCCCTAAGGCTAGTCTTGGGTAAGTTTTCTTGACTATGAAGTTCGCTTTCTTGTTGACGCTGTCACTATTAACAATTGATAATAATCCTCAGCTCACCTTTACCATTCGTACGGCTGATGGAGATGAGTGGAGGTGTAAGCTCGCTGTCAAGTTTGTCTGAATGCAGTTTATTTAACTCGTTGTCTCCTGCCGTATCCTCTGAGGAATGAAGCTTCTCCCCGGCACCTTCCCCATCCTCAGCCATCGCTCGCTGCAGTGGTAGAAAGTCAAAGACAAGCCAGAGGAGAAAGTTACTGAAAGACTGCAGCCAACTCACTCACTGCGTCCATTAGGTCACACGTCTTTACCTCCCGTGAAAACCCTGGCAATGTAAACTTTGTATCCCGATAGGCTGGCTGGGAAAGAGCCAATTCAAAAACAAGTAGACAGATTATTTTCTTTTATTGCGAGAAAGAAAGGAATTGTTCTCAGGTTTTGGACAGCAGAGAGAGACGGTGAAAGGAAAATCTGGAAACAGTGCTTGTGGAATCTCAGTTGCTTAGGAACTGGCAAGTGTGGAACAGGACGCGCTGCAGTGGGAAGGTTCTGCTTTAGTATCACAGCAACACGCATTGTGCCGAGTCCTCACCACACACTGAAGAGGTATAATTAAACCTATTTTGTTCTCACTGTGTGTAAATCTGACATTTATATCAAGTTATAATTGCATTCACCTTTACTGAAGACCCAAAGATGACCTGAAATGTTATGCACAGAATTTAGTGTTCCCCTTTCGTCCCTTCACCCGATCAATCTATCTAACCAAGTCTAGCAGGATCCATCGCCCCTCAAAGTGTAACAAGTACCTTGGATAAAAGTTTCACGTATTTCTATTTTAATTGAAGCTAAAAATTTGCAAAGACCTCCACAATTCGATAAAATTGCTAATTTACAAAGTTCTCTCGTAATAAACAGAGTTCATTGGCACAGTGGTTAGTACTGCTACCTTGCACCACCAAGAATCTGGGTTCAATTCCTTGACTGTGTGGAATCTGCACATTCTCCTTGTGTTGCAGGGGTTTCCTCCAGGTGCTCTGGTATCCCCCCCATAGTCTGAAAGACATGCCGGTTAGGTGCATTGGCACCTAATTTCCCCCTCTGTGTACTCAAACAGGTGCAGGACTGTGATAAATAAACTTTAGTTGAACTCTGACCGCAGATTGTATTCTATTGTCACAATTAAACTGGATGGCATTGAAGTGATCAACCCACCTTAAATATAATTAGAGGTTGAGTTTCTGCTTGGTTGCATTGATATTGCTGGCTCAATTCATCCATGACTGGCATAACGCATGCAAAGGACAAATAAGTTCAGCACTGATTTTTGCACTGGTTTTAAAATGATGGCACAGAAATGTAGCCCTGCCCACCATTGTAGTCAACTGTCCCTTCATTCGAGAGTGACATCTATTCAGGTTTACAAGTTTTTGCCATTGTCTTTATGTGACTGAACAGAACAATTTTCAAATTGCAGATCTTTGAACACACAGGCGGGGTGTGTCACAAGGTAGTGGAATCCACACTGCAAAAATTACTTCCTTTTCTTTCCTTCTTTGCCAATGTTCCGCCCCATCATTAAAAGAGCGACTAAAGCGTGATGAAGTTTGATAGATAAGTTGCCACTATTTTGAACAATTAGTAGCAAGCTCCTCCCAGTCATTAGTATCATTGCTGCTGTGCTCCAAAAAGAGAGGAAAGTTTCAGAATGTCTATGAAGCATGTTCTTTGTCCTGGAACATTGGTCATTTGAGAGTTGAATAAACAGGACCTTGTGGAGGATCCACAAGGAGGGAAGGAACTTGTGGAGGAACCACAGGAGGGGATACAGTGAAGGTTTACCAGGCTGATTCCTGGGATAGTAGCTCTATCAAATGAGGACAGACTGAGTCAGTTAGGATTATATTCACTGGAATTTGGAACAGTGAGAGAGAATCTCATAGAAATTTATAATATTCTAACAGGTTACAAAGACTAGATTCAGAAAGAATATTCCCCATGGTGAGGCAGTCCAGAACTAGGAGTCATAGTTTGGGGCTAAGGGGTTAACCTTTTAGAACTGAGGTGAGGAGACATTTCATCATCCAGAGAGTGGTGAATGCGTGGAATTCACTACCACTGAATGTAGTTAAGGCAAAAACGTGTGATTTCAGAAGAAATTAGACATAAATCTTGTGGCTAAAGGGATGAAGGGATATGGGAGGAAGAAGGATCAGGGATGTTGTAACTAAATAATACCTCTGAGACTGTTAGTAAATCAAAGTACAGTAGCTTTGTTACAAAAAGCTTTTGGGAGAAGTAGGTTCCTAAGCATGATCTGCCAGATATCTCCCAGAAAATAAGTGAATCATAAAATCCCTACAGTACAGAAAGAGACCATTCAACCCATTGAGTCTGCACTGGATATTTATATAGTCCCGAACCCAATCACAACCACAGTTCTTCCTGCTTCAATCATGACTGCAGTTTCTTTCTTGTGTAGCTGCAGCTGTTCTCAGCATGAGTCCTCCTTTCAAACTGCTGTTATTGCGTTTCAGCATCTGCAGCTGCTTAGCTATGTTTAGTTAACACACAATCCTGAACAAACATAAGGGTTGCAATGCTCTTGCACAAATTCCAGGTGCAAAATTCATTAACCCTTTCCCTTCTTCAATTGAATGATCAGCTATGATCATAATGAATGGTGGAGCAGGCTCCAAGAGCCAAATGGCCTATTCCGGCTTCTAGTTTCAAAGAGCGGAATTCTCCAGCCACTGATCTGAAAGTTGGAAATTCCCACGCCACAGTCAATGGACCTTCAAATAGTCCGCAACCCATTACTTGAATGGGGTAAATCCCCTGCCCCCCCCCTCCCCCACCGGATAAATTCCGGTGGCGGGTGGGACGGGAGAATTCCAGCCTATGTTTCTATATTTCAGATCTCCATCAGCATTTCAATATCATTTTATACACTTTAAATTATATTCATATTTCAATTCCTGTGAAGCAGCTTGTGAATAGTTTATGACATGGAAGTCTCTGTAAGATATTGGTTATGTTGCCGTTCAGAATGTAAACATCATCCTCTGTCCTGCATGGGGCTCCCTGGCAACCACACGCGCTGCCGCTCCCACTTCCTGGATACGCGGCTTCGAATCGGGCGGGCGGGCGCTTTAACCGTTTAATTTTTACATCACGGGCCGTCCCGTCGGCTGGGTCGAGTCGGGCGGTTTTCTGCTGAGCAAACGGAGCGAGGCAGGTGGGGGAATCAGAGCTGGGATGGCGGACGACGGCCGGCGGGGCGATGAGGGGGAGCGGGGCCCGGGAGCTGCCTATCAGATGTTTGTCGTCATGGAGGACCTACTGGACAAGCTGAAGCTGATGAACTACGAGGAGGATTTGATCCGGAGGAACAACATGAAAGCCCTGTCGAGGTGGGCCTGGGGAGATGGGGAGAGGGCCGTGAGCCGTCTGCAGCCCCAGGATAGTAATCTGGGGAGGGAAAGGGTCATGGAGACCCCCCTCCCTTACCAGCCCCGCTGACCTTCCTTCAGATCCAACTTCCCATTGATATTCTGAGTTTCACGGTTAGGAGGTTTGAGTAGAATCATAAAAACCCTACAGTGCAGAAAGAGGCCATTTGGCCCATCGAGTCTGCACCAACCACAATCCTATCCAGGCCCTATTCACCACCGCCCCCCGCTCTGTATCCCTGCACATTTATCCGCTAATCCCTCTAATCTATGCATCCCAGGATACTAAGTGGCAATTTTAGCAAGGCCAATCAAGCTAACCTGTAAACCTTTGGACTGTGGGAGGAAACTGGAGCACTCAGAGGAAATCCATGTAGACACGAGAAGAATGTGCGAACTTCACACACAGATAGTGACCCAAGCTGGGAATTGAATCCAGGTCCCTGCTGCTGTGAAGCAGCAGCATTAACCACTGTGTTACTGTGTTGCCCCATGTTAAAGTTTATTTATTAGTGTCACAAGTTGGCTTATGTTAACACTAGAGTGAAGGTACGATGAACATCTCCTAGTCACCACACTCCAGTGCCTGTTTGGGTACATTGAGGGAGAATTTAGCATGGCCAGTGCATTGAACTGGCATATCATTCAGACTCAGTTAGTAGTCTTACAACACCAGGTTAAGGTCCAACAGATTTATTTGATAGATGAGCTTTCAGAGTGCTGCCCCTTCAACAGGCAATGACCGGATGAAGGGACAATACTCCTTGTGCTATTAAATAAATCTGGTGTTGTGAGACTACTTACTGTGTCCACCCCAGTCAAACGCTGGCAATACCACATTATCATTCAGACTGTGAAAGGAAACTGGAGACCTGGAGGAAACCCACACAGACATGGGGAGAATGTGCAAATTCTGCACAGACAGTGACCCAAAGCCAGGAATCGAATCCGGGTCCTGGCGCTATGAGGCAATAATGCTAAGCATTGCAACACCATGCCACAGACAAACAATCAGCACAATATATGTCCACAGATGCTGTCGGATGTGCTGGGCTTTTCCAGCATTTTCTATTTTTGTTTCAGATTCTAGCTCATGCAGTATTTTGCCTTTATTTGTATACTATATTGGTTAGACCATATCTTGTGCATTTGTGGCCACCCTATAATAGAATGCATACAGCCAAAATAGATTGCAGAATAGCACCAGGAATGCCAGAAAATAAGTGGCATTTGTTTATATTGGCACTTTAATATTCCATATTCCTTCAGTCAAACAAGCACTTTTGAAATGTAAAGAAGCTCATGAAACTCAAGGTTTTACAAATAGCTATTTAATAGGCACCCAAACATTTGTTTTAATTGTTGGTTAAGACAGTGGACATAGCCCACTTAAAGAACCCATCTGCTGTTCTTTGAATGTGTGAGAGATCTTTTCAGCCAAAGAAGGATAGATGTGTCTTTTGGTTGAATGTATCATCTAAAAGATGGGTGTCTCCAGCGATGCAGTACTCCCAATTGAAGTGTTAGCCTGGATTAAGTGCTAGTGCCTTTGGAATGAAACTTGAGCCAACAATCTGCTGTCATAGACAGGAACACTTATCACTGAAGTAAAGCTGACTGGTTATAGATGTGAAGAAAAGTGTGTGGATTAAGAGTAAGCATCACCAGAACAAAAAATGTTAAAGGAAAGTCAAACAGAAGTTTTCAAAGTTATGAAAACTTTCCGTGGTAAGTGGTGAAAATATTTATGGTGGTTTGTGAATCAGTAACAGTGAGAACTATAACTAAAATATTAAGAGCTTGGGAGAATTTTTTTGCAGATTAAAAGAATGAACACTTTGTTACAAAATGTTATTGAGCAATGAAACCATAACTTAAAAATAATTATCTAAGTTTTTGTTAAGGAACACCAATTGTGTTTCAATGAATTAGCTTCAGTTGAAAAACTAGTATTACCACATGTGCAATGGACTGAATAAATATTATCCTTGTATTGACTGAACTGTTATTATAGTATTATTGATAATATTATTATGTTCTTTATATTTAATTGTTTGGTCATACAAAACTTGAGTATTGCTGAAAAAATCATCCAGTTGAAGCTTTATATCTTACATTCATCAGGATAATTGCAAGAATACCAATATCAGTGGAGCAATAGCTTTATATTGTGTAGAAGGGAATGCTGATTAGTTGGCAAGTGGACTCTGTGAAGTTGTCATAGCGAGTGCTTCAGTTAATGGTGACTGACAGTTAATTGCCAAGCATTGTTTGAAAGTTCAAACAACTTGACTTTGGTGAAGACATTGCCCTGAGGAATGAATAGCAATTCTATCACTTATTTTGTTTATCTGAAACAGGCACAAGGTGTGTATGTGTTTCTGTCTACAAAGAAGTGGGCCTCTGTCTTAATATAGTTAGCTTCCAGCAGATGCAAATGCACCACGCTGCAAACCTGACTGACAACCTTAAATTGGTCATCAGTGTAATTTTTAGCACATAGAGGATTATTCGGCAAATCTCTACTTGCAGATCTAATGTTGGAAATTGTGTTTTGCAATCATGGGCTTGTTGGATATGGTCTGTACCTTGAATTCGTGAACAGCAGAGAGAACGTGCTGTTTGGTACAATCTGCCAGCCTTTGGGACATAAGGCCTACATACTTGGTATCACACTGCCACTGAAATTCATATATATATATGACATTAACTTTTTTTTGGCTTAATGACAGCATTTTGTTTTGGTGTGTCTTATAGCACATAGAACAGTAAGAACCCTAATGCTTGTATTGACCAGTGAAGCTAGTCTTTGGTAGACCATGGTAGAGAATGCCTAGCAGATTTCTCAACTTCCAAGTCAAGGAAAGGAAGTTCATTCAACTGCTTTATTTCAAAAATGGTTAAAAAGTGGACAAAGGTAGGAAGTTCGATGTCATTCCATTGAAACCATGTCACTCATGGACTCAACAAATATGCTTGTGACAGCTGGGCCTGGAAGTGATCCTATGACAACATTATCTATTGTTAGCTGGACACACAATGTGGCTTGTTTGCATGTACTGGAAGCTATGTATATTAATACACATGCCCCTGTTCTATGCAGACAGAAAAAAAATATATGCACACATTGCACTGTTTCAATTAAACAAAATAAGTGATAGTCATTTGCTGTTTCATCCCTCAGGGCAATGTGTTCATCAATCAGAGTCAAGCTGCCTGGTTTAAATTTTCAACCAATGCATGGCTGTTAACTGTCAGTCACCATGAACTGGTGCATTCTCCATGGCAACATCTTTACCAATCAGAGTCCACTTGCCAACCAATCAACTGTCTCTTGTACCGTATAAAGTTGCTGTTTCCCTTGACATTGACAGTGATATTCTTATCCAGATGAATGCATCAAAATGTCTTTGTACAGCAATATCCAAGCTGTTTATATTTGCTGCATTATCTTTATTTGACAAGTTAAGTTGAAAATATTTGTGAGGTGTTTCCCTGTTTGGCTATATGCAGGGTTTTCACAATTAATATTCCAAAGTAACAGAAAAGCAGTCCAACATATTTAATCAAAGTATGTTATCTTTTATTTCTGTTTAAAGTTCATTTATTAATGTGACGAGTGGGCTTACATTAACACTGCAGTGAAGTTACTGTGAAAATCCTTAGTCGTCACATTCCAACGCCTGTTTGGGTACATCGAGGGATAATTTAGCCTGGCCAGTGCACCTAACCAGAATCTCTTTTGGACTATGGGTCCCTGGAGCTCTGAGGCAGCAGTGCTAACTACTGTGCTACTGTGCTGCCTACACTCCCACTTATACTTAGTTTGAAGCAGCTTCACCTGTGGTCTATTTGAAATATTGATTTTATGTTCTCATGCAGAGTATTCTCTGCTCCTCCTATCCTCAGATGTTTCCTAAAGCAGATTTGGAGCCTAAGCCAGTTACTTATTCCTTGGAATAAAACCATTGTAGCTTTTGTCTCACTTGCTTCTAAATCTTCAGATGAGTTGTTTCATATCTCTGGTCTTTTCAATAGCTTTGTATCAGCTCCAAAAAAAAAGTGTAAATGTACTGGGGAGGCAATAGAACATATGGGGCACCTGGGACCTTTAATATAGTCTAGAAGTCTGCACTATGATAAGATATTTTAGGTACATATTCAATACTTATTTCTACAGACATTACTTTGCTCTCCCCACAAACCCTGGTGAGCAATTCTACATGTTTACATCTCTGGCAGCTTGGTTGTTAAACCAGGCAGGACGATTTTTTGAACAGCCCCAAGAGTATGATGATCCAAATGCAACAATATCAAATATTCTGACAGAACTTCGTGGCTTGGTAAGTGCTAAAAGTTAAACTCACAACAAGAGGGATGAATTTAACTCTGCTAGCTGTAATAAAATATTAAGCCTACTTTAGAAACCACAAATTCACAATTTTGCCATACCTGTGGAGGGGAAATATTTGTTGTGGGATGTATGTGATTAAAAGTAAGATATCCCTACAGAGTAGTAACCAAATGAAACTTCTCTTTGATAATCAATAGCATTGCTGCGATTATAAAATGGATCATTTGTAAACTCACATAGCTTTTGACTTTACTTTGTTTCATTAGATTTTTAAGTGATCCAGAATGTGCATTTTTTGCAAGATGGTTTCAGAAAGAAAAGTTGTATTTAAATTAATTTTTTAATACTAAAGTTTTAGAATTTTCTACATATTTTTGTGAAATTTACAGTTGTACTAAAATGCCAAATAGCAGAAGTCTTTCTGTTAAATAAAACAAATTTTATTTATGTAACTTCTTTAATGTTAATTATTTCTCATTTACACACTGCCCCTCAACAACATCATCCAAAAGCGCAGCAAGTTTTCATGTGCAAACTGACAACACCCAGCTCCACCTCGCCATACTTTTCTTGACTCTTCTACTGTTGCTAAAATATCAGATTGTTTATCTGACAATCTGATGAGCAGAATTTTCTTCCATTTAAACCTGAAGCTATTAGCTTTGTTCTCTGACCCACACTCCATATCCCAACTATTGGCTCCATTCCTCTTCCCAGAAACTGTCCCAACAGTAACAAAATAGTTGAATTTGGTAAGGGAAAGAAAAAGGTTGTCAGTAGTCATCTTCTCATCTAATTCAAATATCTTGTCCTAATAAAATGATAGAAGGAAAGTATCATCAGAAAAATTGATTCAAGAATGAATGTTACTACCAATAGAGATGAAAGATTGGGGCATCAAGGTTATCTTGCAATGCGATATGAACGAGTCACGAGAAAGGACCTAAAGAATGTGAAAATAATTGAGAAGATGAAAAATCATTGAAGTGGTTCTCATTATAGAAACAGGAGAATATATTTAGACCTCTCATAATTTAGTACACCTCGATTAAATTTCCCCTCAGCTTCCTCTATTCAAAACGAAACAGCAGGGACATTTTACTTTTAATCACATACATCCCATAACAAATATTTCCCCTCCACAAGTATGGCAAAATTGTGAATTTGTTGTTTCTAATGTAGGCTTAATATTTTATTACAACATATCCAATCTTTCAAAAATTAGGCTAAGAGAAAGAACAGATCTGAAATAAAACAGAAAATGCTAACAAATGCAGTGAGTGTGACTGGCACAAAACGTGGGAAATATAGATCAACTTCATGGACACATCTTTTTCAACAGTGTGTTCTGATAAAAGTTCTGCACCACATATGATAACCTATCACCCCCTGCCTAAAAATGTGGCATTGCTTAAGATTTAAATTTATTTGGCTCCCTTATTAGAACTCGAGCAGAGTGCAGTTCTGAAAGCAATAAACTGTTGATAAATCTGCTAAGTAACAGAGCCCAACTTGGTTAATTGGAATGTATTTTTGTTCTTTGTATCCTATTTTCCATACAGATATTTTGTTACTCTTCCCCCCTATCCTCCTCTGCCTCCTGGTGGTATTGATTACTTGCGTTGAGTGTTGGCAACCATTGAAACTGTTGCACCTGAATGCAGTCCTTTATCCCCTATCCTTGATGTCTATGTACACATTTATAGTCAGCGTCATGTACCTTGCTGCTTTTACATTCTTTAATCCAAGGGCATTGAAATCAGTTATAGTACTTCTACATATCATTTGAGTAAGATTATCAAATACCACATTTAAAGCATTGAAGCTGGGAATATCTGCTGCCAATGGGCTTATTACTCACCAGCTGAGCCATGTTAGTTATTTTTATCTTATTTGCCATTTTTATACTTTGATTGGGTTTTCACAGTAATAAATATTTCAAATTATGGAAATTGATTTGTGAATTTTTTTTGTTGTGATTTTAGACAAAATTGTCCAGTTAATTTTACCGATTGTGCCAAAACAATGAAATGACTTTTAATAGTGCAGAGTGTGTTTGTTGTAAAATAACAGTATTTTCCCCTTCTCATTGATGACGTTTATTAGTTGATATGTTTGTCAAACTGTTTAGGGTGGCTCAGTAGATTTTCCTCCCTCCAAACTGAAGCAAGGTTATGGAGAGCAGGTGTGCTATGTTCTGGACCGCTTAGCTGAAGAAGCCCTCAAGCATACTGGCTTTAATTGGAAGAGGTAAGAACTTGTGATGAAGATTTGACTTCCATAGTTCTGTTCAGCGTAAAGTCTTTGGTGTGAAGACTACCACTAAATAAGCATCTAGTTTCTTCTACATATTGATTGATCTGTGATGGCAATGCATGCTATCAGGACCAAGAGAAATTTTCAGATCAAGAAGGATTAGAGAATGTGAATAATTAAACCATGAAGAGAGTATGATAAAAGGACAGGGAACATGGGAGTAGTCTTCGAAATGAGTCAGAAAGGAATAGGATGGGATAGAGCAGAAAGGGAGAAAATACATCAACTAAAAGAAGACTGTGAAACTGCTAGAGTGGGTGCATTGGTTAATATCAGAAAACCTTTCCTAAGATTGGAAATATCTGTTTATTCAATGGGTTTTGCAATAACGAAATGTTCATCTGGCTGACAACTGCCAAGTCCCATAAGTGGATAGTAAAAAAAAGGAAGATTAACCACTTTATTTTAACCAAAAAAAGATAATTCCCAAATTTTTATTAGTTTGTATTAGCACATTTGGCATAAAGATCGATAAATAATTAAAGGGATTATTGCTGTCAAATACTTTTAGCCTAAATTTGCTGATGTGACTTAATGCTTAATATTCCATCAAAGCAGTTCTTGGTGTTGTACTGATGTTGCAGGTAATGTGGGTATATCTTATAATGGGAAAATGCATCAGTTTGACTTAAAAGTTTTTAATACATTTTCAAGTAGAAGGTAGTGAACCAAAAGTTCATAAGATATACGAGCAAAATTAGGCCATTTGGCCCATTGAGTCCATGCCACAATTTGATCATGGCTGGCTGATATGCTCCTCAACCAGATCCAGAATGTAATACTCCATAGATTATTGGTGTTCTGGAAAGAAATAGGAATATCAGTTGAAGCAGCCATTTCCCATGATCTGCCCTTAAACAGGATTACTCATTAGGTGTACACAGTCGTACCATTTCAGGGGTAATATTTTGAAAATTGCAAAGATATTTCAGAATTCAGGAAGTTGACATTTAAGTACAGTAAAAAAGTTTGGTTTTTGTACAATTTGCAAGCTTTTTTGGGAACAGCACAAAATTACTCTTTAACAAACTTTTTGGTAAGATTTTACATTGACAAAGCTGACATTTGTTACAGGCATATACTGATTTCGCTGTTTGAAAATAGCATCATCTAAATCCTTCATAATTAAATGTATAGTATGGTTAACATACTTGGGAATGAATTCTGCTTTTAAATCAATTTAGGCCTGTGTATCCAGCGGAGGAAATGGAAGAGGAAGCATTAATGGAGGATGATGCTGAATTGACATTGAACAAGCTGGAAGATGAGTTGGTTGTAAGTTCAAAATAATCTGAAAATTTTTCAAAAAAAAATTATTAATGTCAAAATGTTTTTTCCTTTGTTGCATTCCAACATAAAATGAGGTTTTGATTAGCACAAATTTTACTTAAATGCAACATTTAGTGAGGATATAAATCGCAATTTGGATCAGAAGGAACCAAATGGGAGAAATGACAATGAAAATTATTTTCTCTATGGATGCAGATCCCAAGCATTTTAATTATTTTTTTCTCTTGGGGGCAAAAAAGTTGCTTTTTATTTGCCTCTCACTCTCCCTCTATCACACTTTTACAGTTCTTCTCAAATTAAGACACTGTTTCCATTTTGAATCCAGTCTTGTTCCATTTTAGAAATGTGGCACATTAGTTGTTCATTGTTCAATAATTCAAAATAATAGTCTCAACAAATAATTAAACTGCATAGCCTCTTTATGGCTTGCATTTTCTCTGCAGTTTTGTAGCCTGTGCACTAATAGATGTGCTGAGGAAACAAGAAGAATAGAATGATGCAGAAGGAGGCTCATTTTCTGAATGAGCACAAAACCTTATTTCCAAAAAGCCAATAAGGAAAGTAGACAAAAGCAAAATATTACGGAGGGTGGAAATCTGAAATAAAAATCAAAATTGCAGGAAATACTCAGCAGGTCTGGTAGTATCTGGGAAGGGAAATAAAGCTAATGTTTCAGGTCCAATGATCTTGCATCTAGAGGTGGAAATGCTAGTCTTTTCTCTGAAGGTATTTTGGAGCATGAGGAATGGGGAGAGCTGAATGGAGTTTGTACCCTTTTTGGTCTATTCTTTCTTCTCCTGCTGATGAAGGGCCATCAACCTGAAACATTGGGTAGAATTACTACATTTTGAGACTAAAGTGCCATGGTGGGTGCAAGAACGAAGACTATTTCCCGCTGTGGCAACTGATGGGAAAACACAGTAAATCTTCCAGACTCAACCTCATTAGTTATGCACTCAAGTGTTTCATGCAGAATTCTGTAGGATGGCTGATAGGATTAAGGAGAATCCTAAAGCTTTCTTTCGATATGTTAAGAATAGAAGATTGGTTAGGGCAAGATTAGGGCCAGTTATAGACAGCAGTGGGAAGTTGTGCGTGGAGCCTGAAGAGATTGGTGAGGCACTGAATAAATATTTCTCTTCGGTATTCACGCAGAGTGCTGGAAATGTAGCTATGGAGAACACTGAGGTACAGGGTTGCAAATTTGGAAGTATTGTAGTAGATAGGGAGGATGTGTTAGAAATTCTCGAGGGTTTGAAGTTGGATAAGTCCCCTGGGCCGGACGGGATTTACCCTAGGATTCTCTGGGAGGCAAGAGAGGAGATTGCAAAGCCTCTGGCTATGATCTTCAGGTCCTCGTTGGTTACGGGTGTGGTTCCGGAGGACTGGAGGATAGCGAATGTGGTCCCATTGTTTAAGAAGGGGAAGAGAGACCTTCCAGGGAATGATAGGCCAGTGAGTCTTACTTCTGTTGTGGGCAAGGTATTGGAGAGAATTATTAGGGATAGGATTTATAGTTATTTAGAGAGAAATGAATTGATTGGGGACAGTCAGCATGGTTTCGTGAAGGGTAGGTCATGCCTTACTAACCTCATTGAGTTTTTTGAGAAAGTGACCAGAGAGGTGGATGGGGGTAAGGCGGTTGATGTAGTATATATGGACTTTAGGAAGGCGTTTGATAAGGTGGCCCATGGAAGACTTCTACAGAAAATGCAGATGTGTGGAATAGAGGGTGATATAGCTAATTGGATTAGGAATTGGCTGGCAGATAGAAGACAGAGGGTGGTGGTTGATGGGAGATGTTCATCGTGGAGTTCGGTGACAAGTGGTGTGCCTCAGGGGTCTGTTTTGGGGCCCCTGCTGTTTGTAATTTTTATAAATGATCTGGATGAGGGTATTGAGGGAGGGATCAGTAAATTTGCAGATGACACTAAAGTCGGTGGAGTGGTAGATAGTGAAGAGGGGTGTTATAGTTTACAGAGTGACTTGGACAAGTTGCAGAGCTGGGCCGAGAGGTGGCAAATGGAGTTTAATGTGGAAAAGTGTGAGGTAATGCACTTTGGCAGGAACAATAAATGTGTAGAGTATAGGGCTAATGGTAGGGCTCTTAATAGTGTTGAGGAACAGAAGGATCTTGTTGTATGTGTCAATAGATCCCTGAAAGTAGGCAGTCAAGTGGATAAAGTTGTTAAGAAGGCATATGGAGTCTTAGCTTTTATTGGTAGGGGATTGAATTTAGGAGCCGCAGCATCATGTTGCAACTGTACAAAACTCTAGTGCGGCCGCACTTGGAGTATTGTGTGCAGTTCTGGTCCCCACATTATAAGAAAGATGTGGAGGCATTGGAGAGGGTACAGAGGAGGTTTACCAGGATGTTGCCCTGGTATGGAGGGCAGGTCCTATGAAGAGAGGTTGAAGGATTTGAGGTTGTTTTCGTTAGAAAGGAGGCGGCTAAGAGGGGATCTTATTGAAGCATATAAGATGATTAGAGGTTTAGATAGGGTGGACAGTGATAGCCTTTTCCTAGGATGGAGAAAGCTAGCATGAGGGGACACAGCTTTAAATTAAGGGGTATGAGTTATAGGACGGATATCAGAGGTAGGTTCTTTACTCAAAGAGTGATTAGGTAGTGGAATGCCCTGCCTGCAGCTGTTGTAGATGCGCCAAGTTTGGTGGCGTTTAAGAGGTTAGTTGATAAGTATATGGAAGAGAAGGAATGGTTTAGTTTGGAGGGGCATTGCTTTTTATTTTGGTCGGCACAACATCGAAGGCCAAAGGGCCTGTTCTGTGCTGTAATGTTCTATGTTCTATGTTGCGGGAGAGGCTTAGTTGCTGCTTAGTTACTTGTCCTGTCTGGGTGCCACATTGAAAGGCATCCATCATCACTGACTCATTATTGAAAAAAGAAGATTGACCTTCTGAAAATGAAAATAGATGTCTGGAATACTTTGACAGTGGAAGCTGGATCTCCTGAGAGTGAAGATAGATCTTCTGGAACATTCTGAAGCTGGAAGATAGACCCACTCCAGGACACCTTAAAGTGCACCTTCAGTCCATTCTCTCTTGATTCAGGGCTGCAGGCAGCCTCCATCTTGAATTCTGGAGACAGCCCTGGGCATAGTTTCAACATCTGTATACCAAGTTGTTCCAAATATTTTTCTCACCAGTGTGATCTGCCATTGGCATCATGGAAAATCAGACATGGGTGGTTGTGCTCTTCATCTGTATCCCTTAACTGGGTGCAAATGAAATTCATACTATGGTGGGCATCAGCAGAAGATTCTGTTGTAAATTCACGCTTCATGTGAAACCGATTTCTGGGCCTCCCACTGTGCTTGCCATTGAATATGCCAGCAGTGGTTTGGGAAAATCTGGCCTTACTGTTTCTGTTCAAGAAAAATTGGAACCATGTGTGTTACTTTTAATACTTCAGAAATTTATTTGCAAAAAAATGTTTACAAATTCATTAAGACTAACTGAGGAAAATATTAAGACTGATGTACAAAACCTGCACTGTCCCTTATTACTTACAGAATTAAATCTGATATGTTACGATTATAATTGATTGTTTAAAAATAAGATAGCTCTACTTTTGTCATGTTTGGCCAATGCCAACAATTCTAATTATTTCAAACAGTGCTTATTTAAAAATCAGGCCATTTCATCTCTCATTTTAAAATCTTCAAATAAAGAAAGAAAAGTTCAAACAACACATAACAAGCAGTGGAAAGAAAAACAGAAAATGCTGGAAGGGTCTTCCAGACTCAAAAAACGTTGGCTCTATTCTGTCTCCATAAATGCTATTAAACCTGCTGATATTTTCCAGTGTTTTCTGTTTTTGTTTCAGATTCCAGCATCTGCTGCATTTTGTTTGTGTCTAAGCAGTGGAAAGAGTTCAATTCACTAATATCAAGAGGTCATTACTTTGGGAGAGAAAGAGCACAGAAAGAATAGCACATTATACATCTTGTGAATATTCTAAAGTTCTTCACAAGCTAAGAATTGTATTTTCAGTGTTTTTTTTTAAGTGCAGCAGCTAATATATATTAATTAGCTAAAAATATGCAGCATAATATTTATTAATTGCTGTAACAACTGAAACCCATCATTGTTATATTGTGCGACTACCTGGATAGTAGAAAACAAATTAGATGCACCCATGTCTTTGTTTCATCTAGTATTTCTATGTTTCTGTATTTGCCAATGTCACAGGAGGTGACAGTGTTGGAAAGAAAATTCAAAAATATGACAAAATAACTATCCAGTTTATTGATTTAATGATTTCTCTGAAACTGGTTTTCAGGAGGAAGCAGATGATTTTGAAGAAGGTGAACCTTTCCTGGATCTAGAGGTTTTAAAATCTCAGGGGCAGAAGATGGTAAGTTTTCCTCGGTAAAATATTTATTTTTTAATGGATGAAGTCCCTACCTTTACTGACAAATCACTTAAGTCCTTACTGAAAGTTTTAGTTGCAACTTTAAGCAAAACAACTTCAAGCAACTTAGGATGGCATGGTGGCATTGCTGCCTCACAATGCCAGAGACCTTGGATGACTGTGTGGAGTTTGCATGTTCCCCCCCCTTGTCTGGGTGGATTTTCTGTTTTCCTCCCACAGTCCAAAGATGTGAGGTTGGGTGCATTGGCCTTGGTAAATTTCCCCTTAATATCTAAAGATATTTAGGTTAGGGGGATTCGCAGGGTAAGTACATAGAGTTATGGGGATAGGACCTGGATAGGATTTTCTTGGATATTTGGTGCTGCCTGATGGGCCAGATGGCCTCCTATACTGTAGTAATTCTATGATTCAATAGATTACTGACTTTGCAAAGGATTGGCCTTAACAATTGGACCAGTCAACAAATTATTAAATAAAATATAATCAATGGAATAATGCAGGGAATCTCCAACACTGTGTTAAGAGTAGGCTTGCATTCTTGATTCCCATATAGTGAGTAATTATCATTTAGTGAAGTATTAGTGCAGATCATTCATTTCCACTTCATAGAGAGGAAACAAAGATCAAACTGACTGTCACTTTGGCCTGTTCCCTCAGAAATCGTTCTAATACTCTTAAGGTCAAAGTCAAAAAAAATTATTGTTGTATTTATCAAAATGCACATTTAATGTTTAGGAGGGGGTGGAGTCTACAAAACCAGAAGAGATTTTGGAATCAACAACAGATGCTGCTGAGTGGAATCTAGAAGTGGAACGTGTTCTCCCACAACTTAAAGTTACCATCCGAACTGACAACAAGGTATGTTATTTAAAAGCTATGGTTTACTACAATAGAAATAAACTAAAATGTATTTCAACAAACTTGTTTTCACTAGTTAAGCAGTAATATTGTTTTCAATTGTTAAAGCGATAATAAAATATTGAATGAATCTTAGACAATTGAGTGATCAATGAATTTTGTATTTTGATAATTCACATGTTAGGTTCTTTGCTGTGGTAAGAAAAATAAATAAAAAATGAACTTTCATGCAATATGTAAAAGATATAACATGCTGAAGATGAATTTGAGGTAATAATTAAATCTGGATAAGGCTGCTTTTTGTAACTTACTTGTGAACCACTTTTTTTGTCAGAGCCTTTTAATGAATTTTTGTGTGCTTTTAATTTGCTACTAGTTATCCGTTACTTTTTTATAAATAGTGTTATAAAATTAAACTTGTGTATATATAAAACAGTATAAACTACTTTGCTTTGATAGGATTGGAGAATTCATGTTGATCAAATGCACCAGCATAAAGACGGAATTGAAACGTCTCTTAAAGAGACAAAGGTACGGCTTTATTCTAACTCAAACATGTCTAAATTATTATCCTTAAATCACAAACAGCTTTGTTAAATAAGCTACCAGGCTGAAGTTAAGAACTAAAACATTGTATAGCTCAATGCAAGCTGACTGTTACACAGTTGGAGAATATTGTGACCCTGTGTTAAATTTTTCCAATGCTGAACTAATTGATATACAATTAAAACAGACAAAGAAAGTAATAACAGGAACTATGACAATGCAATAAATAGCTACCAATCATATCAAGTGTATGGTCTCCTAATATTAAGCATCAGATTGCAGCATAGATCCTCCTTGAGAAAATCAGTGCAAGGTCACAACTGCAATTTCTCAGTAATATACAAGAGATACCTTGCATAAGTCATTGGCCAGATTGGTCTGTTAATGTGACAAATTGTCCTCGGGGAGAATGTTGTCCCAATAAATTGAATAGAATGAGGAAGTGCTGCTGTCTCTAAGAAACTCCTCTTTTATCACTCAGCCTGATTAAAGATTACCTGGCTGCAAGCATCACACCATCTTTAGTGGAAGCTCACTCATTTTAGCTATGAGATGGAAGGGTATACAGCAAAGTAACATGTATAAAGACCGCTGACCAACTGTATGTGCAGCTTAGTTGAGGATGCCACATATCTACTGAATACTTGCTTATTTTGTGCTGGTCTACCAGGAGGATTTTCTGGACGCCACATGGCTGACTCAAAGCTACTCAGTGGCTAAAGCATGTCTGGCATCTACACAATCCCTTGACACTTTTGACCTGTAGTTTAATCTCGTACTTTATGGTATGTATTTTCCAATTTTTATTGCACCACTTGTGCATTCACAAATAATACATATCAAAACCTTCCTTGTGTATAGGCCACTTCACTTTTGATACTGTAGTAGATTTTTTAATCTTCAGTTTTGAGGTATTCAGTCATCAGAGCCTTTCAGCTGAATGTTTGTCTTTTTAATTTGTTGCTTGTCATCTATTTCTTGACGAATAAAGCATTCAAAACGCTGACTTCCTGGTGATAAATTCCTCACTGTTTTGAGGCAACAATGTGTTTTGCACTTGTAGGTAAGAGATATTGGAAGTGAAAAGAAACAACGTGGCTTTGTTAGCACTACAGTCTTAGAATATTCCAAAACACTTTACAACTAGGTCACTATTTTTACCCTGGCAAATGCAATAGATCACTTGGGCACAACAAACAGATGAAAATGTATTTTGTTGACCTTGTTTTATTTCTGTGAAAGTTTGCTCAATTTGTTTAATCTTATTTATTTTTCCTCCTCTTCTCTCCTGAAAGGACTGATTTGTACTGGTGTACAGTTCCATGCCATCTGTAAATTGTGTTCGCTCAATAAAGCTATTCAAGTTCTTGAAAATAATGGTTTCTCAAATTTGACAGAAAATGAAATAAAACTTACTTTACTTCTCCAAATTAGAGTGAAACAAGTAAGAATGAAATGAACTGAATAAATAGAATATTCATTGGAGTGTTGTTTTACATGTGTTGCATCCACTTAATTAGTGAATAATTTAGTTGAGATGTGCATCCTTTCTACTTATTTTTTGTTTACTGGGATTGCACTTGCTTTGCATGTAAGATTTTTTTTATTTCTACCTGATTAATGTTCACCGAATTCTGTATTTTTTTTGACAGAATTACTTGGACAAGCTTCAAGATGAGATTAGTCGAACATTGGAAAAGGTCAGCAGCAGAGAGAAATATGTCAACAACCAGTTGGAGAATTTGATTCAGGATTTCCGTGTTGCTCAGGGCCAGTTGAATGAGGTGATCTGCAATATTCTCTTTAATGTGGCAGTTCTTGACCTTAATTCTCCGTAAAAACTTAGTAAAGCAGTTTAATTTTCTTATAGGCCAAAGACCGATACCAGCAAGGAAGTGGGGGTGTAACAGAACGGACTAGACTTCTGTCTGAGGTAGAATTACAGTTAATTGAAAAATTTTTTCAAATTTATATTTTGATCTAAAGATTATTTTCCTCTAGGAGATCTATTTCTAATTGTTTTTATGTATTTAAAAATCTTATTTTGGTTTCTTTTCCTCAATAAGAAAAAAAAACACGGACCAGAATGATTCCTTTCACATCAGTGGATTTTTCTTTCCCATTGAATTGAATAGAGATTTGACTGGCCACAAGTCTCTAACCTTGCTGCAGTGGCAGCATGGCATGAATGGCCGGTAAGGTCACAGCCATAGTGTTTTATTGCATTACAGACCTGGTGCTAATTTTAATTCCTGATTTGTCCTAACCTAGTTGACTTCAATAGGACCAATTGTGTGCATCTCTAGTTTGTCTCACCATCCTAAGCTAACGCAGAAAAGAAAACAGATCAGACGTGAATTCTTGATCGTGACTTCTGCTGGATTTTTTGGCCCCACTCAGCCTGGCATTTTCCATTACTGCTGAGAGTCAGTGGACTTTGGCTGACCTGCAGCAACCCTATAGCAGATCCCGTGCGGTGGGACTGGAACATCCCAGACTTAGTGTTACCTGTTGGAAAATGCCTACATGTGGGTGTGCAGTGACAACAGGGTTCTGTTTGGCTGTGTTGTCCCTTGTGAAGGAATAGTTGATATCTTTTCACTTTGTAGCTCATGTTTGATGACTGTATGAAGAAAGCATGCATGTATACCTTAAGGAAAAGAACGCAATATAAGTATAGAATTTTAAAAATTGAGGGTTTTCATTCTATCTAAGCGAACTAATTTTTTTTCTTTATTTCTCCTTTTGATAATTTTGAAAACTAGTATGTATCATTCTGGTTATTGAAGATCATTCCACAGATACTTTTTTAATGTTTTGTGTATGTGTTATTATTTAAGATAAGTGAAGAGTTGGAAAAGGTGAAACAAGATATGGAAGAAAAGGGAAGCAGCATGACTGATGGAGGTGAGTAAATAGCAGCAGGATAATCTTTTCAAATTATAAGAACATAAGAAATAGGAGCAGAAGTAGGCCATCTAGCCCTTCGAGCCTGCCGTGCCATTCAGTAAGATCATGACTGATCTGAAGTGGATCAGTTCTGTTTTCCCACCTGTTCCCCATAACCCTTAATTCCCTTATCTATCGTAACTTAAACATATTCAACAAGGTAGCTTCCACTACTTCAGTGGGCAGAGAATTCCAGAGATTCACCACCCTCTGAGAGAAGAAGTTCCTCCTCAACTCTGTTGTAAACTGCCCCCCCCCCCCAACTTATTTTGAGGCTTAGCTGTCTAGTTCTGTTTTCCTTCTTAAGCGGAAAGAATCTCTCTACCTCTATCTTATCTAGCCCCTTCATTATCTTATAAGTCTCTATAACATCCTCCATCAGCCTTCTAAACTCCAATGATTACAGGCCCAGTATATTTAATCTCTCCTCATAAACTAGCCCCTTCATCTCCAGTATCAGCCTGATGAACCTTCTCTGTATTCCCTCCAAGGCCAGTATATTCTTTCGCAAATAAGAAACCAAAACTGCACACAGTACTCCAGTTGCAGCAAGACCTCCCTGCTTTTATATTCTATCCCCCTTGTGATAAAAGCCAACAATTCCATTTGCCTTCCTGATCACCTGCTGCACCTGCAGACTGTGTTTCTGTGATTTGTGCACAAAGACCCCCAGTTGCATGCTGCAACTTTTCACCATTTAAATAATATTCCATGCTACTATTATTTCTTCCAAAGTGGATGACCTCACATTTGCTAATGTTATACTCCATCTGCCAGGTCCTCACCCACTCACTTATAGTGAAATTGTGGTAGGTCATGGAGATATAATTAACGTGATCACCATAGGGAGAATGTGTTCCTTTCAGAGGCTATTACATCATGAAATATATAACAGAAATTAATGTCACCATCCTTAAAACGTAGAAGATAGTTGAAAAAGAAAAAAAGATATAAAATGTGGCAATTCAGTGGGATTAAATTGATAGTTCTTAAAGGGAGCTGACACAGCTCCTGCAAGCAATATTAGAGAAATATCTCTTGATTCCTTTTCATGCACATGAACCAAGAAAACCTCAAACAAGCTAATAATCTTCAGTGTTCAATCCTGACCATTTTGCATTTCTATCATCCTATTATTATCTTCAGATGCTCTTTTGAGTATTTTCCTCTTGTGTCAAGATTCGTCCTTGCTCACATTGACCAACATGAAATATCATAACTAATATAAAAGAGGGTAAATCAGTTATATATTAACATTTGTCTTTATTTGAATGTAAACGAATATATGGTAATACAGTAACAGTTCAGGGTTATAAGCCAAATAAATTGACTCAGTATATTAATTGTCACTATTATTTTCAGCTCCCTTAGTGAAAATCAAACAAGCATTGACCAAACTGAAGCAAGAGATAACTCAAATGGACATTCGAATTGGAGTTGTGGAGCATACCTTGCTACAAGCCAAACTTAAAGAGAAATCAAACATGACCAGAGACATGCATGCTACCAATATTCCTGAAACCACAATAGGTGGTTATTGACATTGTATGTTTGTGTCCAAATAATCATATATTTTTGACCTGTTAGTTCCCTATTAAAAGATTATTGAACTCTTGTGAACTAAATGAGGAATCAAAAATTAGCATTTAATAAAAGTTTGGATTCTTAGAGTAATTTCAATTGTAGCAAATCAGTAATTGGATCATTTTCTACGAGTTGTTATCATAAACATTGGCATACATTTATGGTAGAAAAATAGAAAAGAAATTATTTATAGTGCCAATTCTTTCATTAAAACATAGTACTTTTACTAAATAAAAACATTGAGTTGCAGTACTTATCATGAAAATCTCGTATTAAGGCACATTGAAACTGGAGTAGAAGTAGGTCATTTTGCCTTTTGAGCCTGCTTCTCCATTCAATATCATCATGGCTGATCTATTTCAATGCCACGTTCCACACTTTCCCCAAACTCCTCAACACTTGTGCAATCAAGGAATCTATTGCTTCTTAAATATATTCAGTAACTTGGTATCCACAATCCTTTTATGGTAAAGAATTCCACAAGTTCATCACTCTTCAAGTGAAGAAATTTTTCCCTCCTGTCAGTCCTAAATGGCCTAACCCATATCCTGGGACTGTGACTCCCTCTAGACCCCCATGCCAATGGAAACAACATCTCTGCATCCAGTGTGTCTGTCCCTATCAGAATTTAATGCGTTTCAATGAGATCCTCTCTCACTTGTTTAAAATTCCAGTGAATACAGGCCAAGTTAACCCAATCTTTCTTCATAGAACAATTTTTTCATCCCAGGAATGAGTCTGGAGTTCTTGAACACTAATTTTTCATTGTTATTGACAATGCGACCAATGTGTCTTTTAAATTCTAAATAATAAAATATATTTTAGCATGTTTAGTAAAGTGTTGCAACTATGCTTATACCTCAAATTTCTTCATAGGAATTATAAAAAAAATTCCATTTCTTATCAGATGTACTTTCTTTTAAAGTGCTACCAGAAGACATTAAGAAGCAAATCTTAAATACAGTATTTAATGTATAGAGATTATTACAGCATAAAATTGAATATCTCAATGAGTTACAAAGTAGTAATGCAGTCTTTAGATTCATTGGTCTAGATTTATTCTAATATTTATGAGTCTCTTGATATTTTCTTCTAACACACCCAGGGATTAAATGTGCTCTTAAACATACATATTATTTATAGTAACTGGTCCTACAATGTATTGTAAACAGTAAATTGTACAATTTATAAGTGATGTATTTTGTATAGTTTAACTCTTTCTTGCATCCAGTGCAGATATTTTGTGTCTTTTTTTAAATGTGTATTTACAAAGTTCTAATTTTGGATAAAATAAACTTTATTTTATCGATACATTTTGTCCAGTTAAACCAATTCTACATCTGACTCTTTAAAAGAAATTGTGCATTAACGTTCTACAAACCAACCTGCAAACAAAATCTTACTGAAGTTTGATTTACTTGTGAAGGAGACCTGCATAATACTATCGTAATTTCATTACTCAAACAGTTGCTTTCATGCATGGAATTATTGTAAATTACTTTGCTTTTATTCTTTGTACTTCTAATTATCCCTCACACAGTTGCCTGTATATTACATTTTTATGATTTTATCTTTGCCCAAAGAATCGTCTCTTCATTCAGAGAATGGTCAGTGTGTGGAATTCTTTACCACAAAGTATTTGAAACCAAAACATGTTTTCAAGAAGCAAATATAGCACTTGGGGCAAAAAGAATAAAAGGATATGGGGGAAGGCGGGATAAGTTGGATGATGAAAAATAATCATAATGAGCAGGCTTGAAGAGCTGACGTCGCCATGATTCTTCACTGCTCAATAGTGTATCTGCTTTCTCATAATCTAAAATTCAATAACTCTGACTCAGATTAATTTTATTCCTTGCAGACTGAAATTTGTCTGCGTATTTTTCCTTTGAGTAGTCACTATTTCTCTATAAAGTTGCAAGTCTGCTTTACAACTTTTGATTTGATGGCAATGACTTACTAAAAAGTTCTGTATATTTGTGCTAAGTAGAAAGAAATTGATTTCTTCTTCATGAATAGACTGTATTGCCTCTCACGATACTGATGAAACTGATGTTGCAGTGGGTGACTTACATGTTGGATCTATCATTTCCATTTGTGGGCTACCTTGTCTGCAAAACATTTATTTCCTTGCAAAGCAGGTTTAAAGTAGAGAGATATGTGAATGAGGTTTGTAATAATTTTTTTTATTGAAGATAATGTGTAAATACATATTTGACATCTTATAACTAACTACTGAAAAGAGATTTGGGAAAATACAATTTTGATAACAGTTTAATATCATTGTTCATTATAGAGGATGAATGTAACACAATAGTATTCAATTAAGAAACCATGAAACAAATAGACTGCATGACTAATAAAATATAAAGTACAGAATGTATTCTGAATTTAAAATCAATCTTTACAGAATAAAAGCATCCAATGTACTGAGATTTAACAAGAATTAAGGCAGTTTCTGTTTGGTGGATGCTTAAAGCTGGATTTGCTTACAGTGCCTATGGTATAGCTTATCTCAATATTAATATAATCTTATCCACTAGAAATATATAATTTCTTATTTTTTCTCCTGCGTTTCTGCATTTGGAATTATCTGTTTCTACAACAATGACTTTTTCTAATGCAATTTGAGAGAAAATGTATTGATTGTATTTGTATTTCATTGCCCCACCTTCCAACCATGACAGCATAACAGATTTAATAAAGTTTATTTATTAGTGTCACAAGCAGGCTTGCAATGCAATGGAGTTACTGTGAAAATCCCCCAATCGCCACCCTCTTGATACCTGTTTGGGTACACTGAGGAAGAATTTAATATAGCCAATACATCTAACCAGCACATCTTTCGGACTGTGGGAAGAATACGGAGCACCCTGAGGAAAACCACGCAGACAGTGGGATACTAGAAAAAATGACAATAACAGCAGCCTCCACACAGACGATCACCGGAGATAGGAACTGAACACTGGTTCCTGGCCCTGTGCCACTGTTTCTAAAAGCACTCTATTTCCCAAAGTCACTACATAACCTCAATAGCATTTGTGTAAAGGTGAAAAAGAGGAAATTGGAACAACAAGCAGATGCCGTCAGGTAGATTTTAGTTGTTCATTTGGAAGAGGAAACGTAGCCATTCAGACCACTTTATATTGTAATAACTGGAATGAAAGGACAGAACAAATCCGCAAGAGATGTCAGTCACAAAAGGATGCCAGTTTCCATGCTGTACACTCACTCCTACACTGCTATCAATGTTATCTCACCCGAGCGGAAGAACAGAGCATGACTGGCAATGATAATGCGCTCCGAATCCTCAGCAGGCGTTGCTAGGACACCGAACACCCTGCGTTCTGAGGAATGTTATTTTTTAAAGAAGGGCAGCAGCTGCTGAAAATGGAGCAAGGCCAGGGCGAGACAGGATGAAGCCAGCTGGAAAAATGTGGGAGCGGCTCAAAGTTGTAACAAACCTTCACTTCATAAAGTCACACAACGTGACCGGTCAAAAAGTTATCAAACACGTGCTAGTTGTTGTGCTAATAGTTGCGGCGCTCGCCCACGTCTCCCTCCTCTTTTCACAAGCTTCAGGTAAGTTGTACATTTCAGCACGTTAACCTTTTCAACATTATACTACTGTGCGGTGTCATCGCCCCCCACTTCTGCATCCTCGGCGATTTGGAACAGCATGTGTTGAAAATGGCAATATGCATGAATTGGAAAGTGGAAGGAAACTCATGCAGAGAGCTTAAACACTAACAAACTTTGGATTGGATTTGATCTCATTTATTATTGTCATGTGTATTAACAGTGAAAAGTATTGTTTCTTGTGCGCTGTACAGACAAAGCATACCGTTCCTAGAGAAGGAAACAAGAGAGTGCAGAATGTAGTTTACAGTTATAGCTAGGGTGTAGAGAAAAATCAACTTAATGCAAGGTAGATCCATTCAAAAATCTGATGACAGCAGGGAGTCAGTTGATATATGACCTCAAACTTTTGTATTTTTTTTTCCCCAAATGTCTGGGGTTCGTAGAGTTCTTAATTATGCTGGCTGCTTTGCCAAGGCAGTGGGAAGTGTAGACAGAATCAATGGCTAGAAGACTGGTTTGCATGGTGGATTGGGCTACATTCATGACCTTTTATAGTTTCTTGAAGTCTTGAGTAGAGCAGCTGTGATACAATCAGAAATAATTTTTTCTATGGCGCATCTGTAAAAGTCAGTAAGAGTCGTAGCTGATGTGCCAAATTTCCTTAATCCTCTGAGAAAGTAGAGGTGTTGGTGGGCAGTCTTAACTATAGTGTAGGCATGGGGGAACAGGTTGTTGGTAATTAGGACACCTAAAAACGTGAAGCTGATCCACTTCAGATCAGTCATGATCTTACTGAATGGCGATGCAGGCTCAAAGGGCTAGAGGGCCTGTTGCTGCTCCTATTTCTTACGTTCTTGTGAAGCTCTCGACTCTTTCTACTTCATCCTGGTTAAACTTGCTGATTTTCAGTATTTTCTGTTTTCATTTCAAATTTCCAATCCACTGCATTTTGCCTTTGTACTGACATAAAAATGAGCCTTAAATACTGTCAAGTTCTATGTAATTTTATGAGAAAAGTTATGTGAAACTGAGCGTAACTTGTAAAAACAGTTATCTGAAACAATGCCTGAAGGGTCATTAGTATTTAATTACCAAAACTGATTAAATTGTTCAACATCAATTTTTTCTGTGTGTAAAGTCTTCACCAAAACTACATTTCAGTGATATGTTTAAATATTTCTTAAAAGGAGAATTAATAAACATTGTGCCTGATGGTACCAAACTCCTGAACAAATTACATTCTTGTGGGAGGAAACAAATCTTAACATTTTTTGGGAACCTCTTATTGTCACTCTCAGCCATTACTGAGGGAGTTCCAGTGTTTTGACCTAGTAATAAAGAAGAAACATCAATAGTTCCAAGTCAGAATAGTGGCTGAATTGAAAGGTGGCATGTGGTAGTCTCCCCATGCACCAGCTCCTTGTTCATCCAACTGGTAGAGTTTGTAGGTCTGGGAAATGATGTTGAAAGAGCCCCGCCAAGTTGGTGCTGTGCATTTTGTAGATCATACACACACTGCTGCTGCTGTGCACCCAGAGTGGAGGGGGTAAATGTGGATGGAGGACAATCAATCGTCAGGAAGTGAAACAAAAACTGAAAATGCTGTGAAATTCAATAGGTCTGACAACATCTGTGGGGAGAGAATAGAGCCAATGTTTTGAGTTTAGATGATATTTTGTCAGAACGTGTGTTACTCATTGAATATCCAGCCTCTGGCTGTTCTTTTGGCCTAAGCGTTTATGTTTGACTTGATTTGATTTATTATTGTCACATGCGTTAACACAGTGAAAAGTATTGTTTCTCGGATGCTGTACAAACAAAGCATACAATTCATAGAGAAGGAAACAAGAGAGTGTAGAATGTAGTGTTACAGTCATAGCTAGGGTGTAGAGAAAGATCAACTTAATGCAAGGTAGATCCATTCAAAAGTCTGACAGCAGTAGGGAAGAAGCTGTTTTTGAGTTGCTTGGTATGTGGCCTCAGATTTTTGTATCGTTTTCCTGAAGGAAGAAGGTGGAAGAGGGAATGTCCAGAGTGGGATGGGGTCCTTAATTACGCTGGTTGCTTTGCTGAGAGAGCAGGAAGTGTAGAAGAGTCAATGGATGGGAGGCTGGTTTGCATGATAGATTAGGCTACGTTCACAACCTTTTATAGTTACTTGCAGTCTTGGGCAGAGCAGGAGCCATTCCAAACTGTGATACAACCAGAAAGAATGCTTTCTATGATGCATCTGTAAAAATTGGTGAGAGTCGTAGTTGACGTGCCAAATTTTCTTAGTCTTCTGAGAAAGTAGAGGCATTCGTGAGCTTTCTTTACTATAGTGTCGGCATGGGGAGATTAGGACAGGTTGTTGGTGATCTGGACACTTAAAAACTTGAAGCTTTTGACCCTTTCTATTTCATTTCCATTGACCTAGCTAAGGAATGAAGAGGTAATGTCTGAGACTATCCTCGGGGATTTGACTGAACCACAATGCGCCCCATCATATCCAAAAAGAGATTGAAATAAATGCTGAGGATGAGGATCAATACTTCTCTCATGCTCTCCTTTACTGAAGCTGATGACAATCTTCTTCATTTTGTTGGTATTGAGGGAGAGATTATTGTTGCTGCACCAGTTCACCAGATTCTCTATCTCATTCCTGTACTCTGTCATTGTTTGAGATCTGACCCACTACAGTGGTATCATCAGCAAACTTGAAAATCGAATTGGAGGGGAATTTGGCCACATAGTCCTAGGTGTATAAGGAATATAGTTGGCGGTTGAGAATACAGGCTTTTGGGGCATTGGTGTTGAGGATGGTTGTGGAGGAGGTGTTAATACCTATGCTTACTGATTGTGGTCTGTGAGTTTAAAGTTCAGGATCCAGTTTCACAGAGTTTGGAGATGAGTTATGTGGGAATAATAGTATTGACAGCTAAGCTGCAGTCAATAAATAGAAGTTTGACATAGGTGTTCTTGTTAAGTAAGTGTTGCAGGATTGAGTGCAGGGCCAGGGAAATGGTGTCTGCTGTGGATCTGTTGCAGCAGTAGGCAAACCGTAGTGGATGCAGGTAGTCTGGGAAGCTGGAATTGATTTGTGCCATGATTAATTTTTCACAACTCTTCATAATGATGGATGTCAGAGCCGCTGGCATATAGTCATTAAGGTACGCTGCTTGATTTTTTCGTTAGCTACTAGGATGAAGATCATCTTCTTGAAGCAAATGGGGACCTCAGATTGTTTTAAAAAGAGAGGACTCTAGCCTTGGTCCAGTAATGTCTTTTAGCATCTTTGATGGATCACCTTAGATCATATCTGGCTTTCTTGTATTGGTCAATGTCGCCTGACTTGAACATCTGAGACCTGGACTTTAGCAAGCAATGGATATGCCTGTTCATCCATGGTTTCTGGTTGGGGAACACATGGATTTGCTTCTTTGGCGCACAGTCTTCTACGTATTTACTAATGAATCAGTTACTGTAATGGCGTACTTGTTCAGGCTGGTCACAGAACTTTTAAATACTGACCAGTCCATTGACTCCAAGCAGCCCTATTGAAATCATCCAATTCCTCAGACCAACATTGCACGGCTTTTCTTGATGGGTTGTCCCACTTCAGTTTTTGCTTGTAAGCTGGGAGCAGGAGCACAGCCTTGTAGTTTGATTTGCCAAAGTGTGTGTGGGTGATAGAGCAGTAGGCATGTTTGATATTTGTGTAGCAGTGGTCTAGGGTGTTTGGGCCTCTGGTGGAACAGGAGACATATAGGTGATAGCTTGGCCCGATTGAAATCCCCAGCCACAATGAACAAGGCCTCGGGATGTTTCGTCTCAAGCTATTCATAGTAGTGTACATTTCATCCAACGCTATCTTCACATCTGCATGGAGTGGGATGTAAACTGTCATTAGCATAACACAGGAACTCCAGCAGAAGGTAGTAGGAGCAGCATTTTTAGCATCAGATATTCCAGATCTAAGGAACAGAAAAGTTGCCAGTGTTGCTATGTCTAGGTACCACAAAATGTTGATTAGGAAGCAGACCACATCTCCCCTAGCCTTGCATGAAGCCACTGTACAATCCATTCAATGGATTGAGAATTTGGTTCAGTTAAGTTTCTGATTCATGGTGACCCACAGGGTGTTGATGATGTGCATTCTGTGTGCATCTTCATCAGCCGCTTTCTATTCCATCATATCAGTGTCCTCATTGGAAGTCTCTGCAGCACAACTTGCGTGTTATTCCACAGTGCATTATCCTTGACTCTTACTCTAACTGCCCAATGTCTTACTAAAGCAGTCCCACCTTTAAGCTACCCTCTGAAATACATTCAGTGTCAGTTTCTGAGCTAGTGCCTGCAAAGGACAGAAAGTGATGGTGTTTCTTCTTTGTCAGTCACTTTTTCCTCTTCAATTTTTTGTTCCTGTACCACTACCTGGCCAGGTAAGAGTTCTTATTTATCCGAAAGAAGAAAGGCACAAGGATTGGATAATAGTGAAGGAATGACCTGGCTGTGAACAGATGAATGTTTAGACCATCTGCAGTTAAATATCATAGAATCATACATTGAAAGCAGAATTAAGGGACAGTTTCTTGAAGATGAGGACTACCCACTGAAGACATGGATGATGACATCCAAGCTCAGGAAAGATATCAAAGCTATCTAAACACTAGAGCTGTTATGAAATAAGTAATCAGAATATTTGCGTTGTGTCTGTCAGATATTGCACAATATAGCACAGTAGCATTCACTGGAGATTCAGGAAGAGGATGGTCTGGAATGCACTGCCTCTTTGAAAAAGGAGCAGTGGAACATAATGTGCCACTCTACAATGCAATTAGAGTGAAGCTGCGCAGCTGCTTGGTAGCCAAACTCTGTACATACCTGGCCTTCCAATCCTCCACACAAAACAGATCAATATTCAACAAATCGTCCTTTTGACAGACAACAATTGCTTGTGGTTAACTCTTGTCCTGGCATCTTTCCATGAGAAAGAAAGCAACCTACCAATTAGCAGGAAAAAAGAGCAATGAGGAAAATGGAGAAGACAAATCATTTTAATTGTAAATTAGAAATGAAACAAAAAAAAAAGAAATGAACAATCTATCATAGTTAAACTCTCAAGGGCATAGCTATGTACGACTATATCCCTCACTCCTTTTTGTACTACTATATACTGTAAGTCCTGCGACTTCAGCAGAGCAGCAGGCAGGCTCTTGTATCCCTCCTCTGACTATCTGGATGCTGTTGGTCAAAGTTGTCTGGGTTTTGAAGCTTGTGAGAGGCCTGCCAAAGATTGTCCTGCCTGCGCCTGTGCAGCAGCCAACTCCACTATCAGGGCAGGAAGCACCATGGGTGCAAGCTAACTGGGTGGGAGCGGGGTGGTTTGAAATGAAAGTCCACACTTCCATATCCCATTTCTCTGACTTTCCCTTTGTGATCTACTTGGTCCCTTCTTGCAATGAGTTGGAGTGAACTTTGCTGCACATCATTGAAGCGCTGTATCAGCAAGTACTCAGTTGGTTGCCATGTTCAATGCAGCTGATTATTTTTTCCATGGGCACGTCATGGCACTCGAGTTAGAGGTGAACTTCTGATATTTCTCTCCAATTGTGAACATTGCAGCTGGAAAGGCTGACAAGACCTCACATTTTGTATGTCAAGGACTTCCAAGGCTCAGTTTCTGCACCCAACTGAGCAGAACATTGAACATTTTCTGACAAGAGACTCTCTGCTTCTATCATGTGAGATACCATGTGACAACCCACTATCTGCCTTGGAGGCCCCGCTGAACTGTGACAGGATTACATAAATCTGGTGATGGTACTTCATCAGAGTGACCTTTGACGAGTGTCATGAACTGCGTGGATATCTCAACTTGAAACACCAGTTTGCAGTGGTGTACAGTTTTATCTTTGGAATGATGTGAGGAGTCATATGAAACCCCCAATTAGAGTAACCAGCCTAGTCATTGTGTAACAATTGCTAAAGGTTATTTATTAAAGACAAATAGACAGAAGTAGAACTATAATATTCTGACAATTAAATATTTAAATTACTAAACGCACACACAGTTTATAGAATTTTCACCTTGTTTCAAAATATATATCTGCGATCCCAGAACTCCTTAAGACTTTCCCATTCCCAAACAACATCCAAATTAACTAAATCTTTAGGCCCAATCCAGTTTACAGTTACTACACAATACAAGGTGAATGATCAAGCATTAGCATCTCATGCGTATTCATGAAAAGGCCACCTCGGTAGAATTAAGTCCTTCTCCAAATTAAATTCCTTACCAGCAAGAATTTAGCACATTCAGTTTCATAACTGTGTAATAAAGGTCATGCATCTGGTGAGCTTCTCCTCTTCCATGACTTTGAGGTCAGTGAATGCTTTTGCTTTCTTGAGAACTTCACATATCTTCACACCTTTTAGGTAAATGTAAATTTAAATAAGAGACAATTGAACTAATTATGCTGCAGTTTAAGTTAATGCAATGAGGCTTTTAGCTGTATCAATTCATTAAATGTATTACAGTTAGACACCAAACTGTCCAAGTTAGCTGCATAATGAATTTTGTAAACTGGTGTATGAACACCTAATATAATTAATCCCTCACTACTTCAGCTTGTCACTTAATGCATTTATATGTTCAAACTAGTGAGAAGATATCGTTAAAACTGATGGGCAACTGTCCTTTTAAAAGTTACCTTTTCAAACTTTTCTTGTGAATAAAGCATCAACTGTCCAGGTGTCTCTTCACTGACAAAATTATTTTGTTGTTCTCTTAAGAATCCATGCACCTTGCACTATTCCATTGGACTCTTCATAAGATATATATCACAGAAGAAGGTTATTTGGTCCATTTATGCCTGTTCCAGCTCTTCTAAAGGAGCTAACCAGTTAGTCTTACTTCACTACATTTTCCTCATAGCCTCTCAGTTTGTTTTCATTGATCAGCCTTTGACCTGGGAGTGTAGCACAAAGTTAACTACTGTATTTCAAAAGGAACATGTACAATTGGAAGAGATCATAAAGAAAATAAAGCAAAGTATTAGGTTTACATTTAACTAAAAGTAGTGGTCATAAAAAATACCATGAAAGGCTTGTAAATTTTGAGAAAGAGAACTTCAAAGGAATGTAAAACAATAGAGTTGAAGGTGAAAGAGGAAAAACATATTGAAAGAGAGATTGAAGAATATGTTGGGGTGTTATTATGATATTCCAAAGTTGTGTGTGCTGGAAACAACTGTCACCACCCTCAGTATTTGTGTCTGCAAGGATTTGAGACAAGTTTTAGCTTTTCAGTATCAGATGGAAGTGACAGAAAGTCTATGTAAGATTTCCCCCAAAGCAACAGCAGGTATGGTAATATTACTGGAATTTTTATAGATTAAATTAAATTGCCTAAAAGAGATGTTTAGCTCTGAGTTAATTAAGCAGAAATTGTTAACAAACTTCTACAAGCATTTCCCAAAACAATGTAATATAATCTTGTGTCTTTAAGTTTCATTTTTTCTTCCTTTAAATAAATGTTTACATTTATTTTTTGAAAATCTTCACCAGTAGCTTGAAATTATTTCTCCTGACTGTAGATACCTCCTCATAAAACACTAATTACAATTGGTTGTTTCATAGAAAGCCTCATGCAGAAGGAGGCCATTGGGTCTATTGAGCCCTACAAAGGAATAATCCCATCAGGGCCTTAACCCCATATATTTACCCTTCCAATCCCTCTTATTTCTAAGGGTCAGTTTAGCATGGTCAATCCACCTGATGGACACCTCTTTGGATTGTGGGAGGAAAGCTGAGCACCCGAAGGAAACTCATGCAGTCACAGGGAGAACATATAAACTCCGCACAGACAGTAACTCAACCAGGAATTGAACATGATTCCCTGGTTCTGTGAGGCAGCAGAGCTAATTACTGTGCCCCCATGCCACCCTGGCAGCTTGTTCAAGTTTCCCTTTGATATTTGGGCAGTCTGACATTTATCACCCCCTGATGATGTCATAAGCCACTTTTAAGGAAATAACATGCCTTAAACCACTAAATATCTAGATTATTATTTACCGAGTTGGATAAATAGAACACAAATCTATAATACAGAAAATATCAATATGATTGCTGTATTCAATATTCATTTTTTAAAATTAAGATATTGCTAAATTAATCATTCAAGCTGTCCATAAATTCTGATATAGATGGTAACCTCTATAAGAAAAGTTCTGAATCGCACTTACATAAAATAACTTCAAGATTAAGAAGGGATGAAGACAGTATTATCGAGGGAATGCTCGCCAATTTACCGGATACATCACAAAGTACCTCAGCACCCATTACAGATGAAGTCATTGGTGCAGATGGAGAAATTGGTAAGGTAAACTTGCACGATCAAGGTTATGCTGAAATTAACCACAGAGTTTTACCAAAGCATTGAAAAAGCAAGATATAACATTTGCTATTTTTTCATAGAATCCGTGCAGTGTAGAAGGAGGCCATTAAATCTATCCAAACCGAATTTACCATTTTCATTCTAAGTGCAGATTCTGGGTGTAGTACAGATCCGACTTAGAAATGCATTTACAGGTATCCCCATACACTCTCGGCCATCTCCAGTCCCATTCGCACAGTGGGCGGGACTTAGCACTGTCAGAACGATCGGAGCTCTGAACAGCGCATTTAGAAAAAAAAAGTGCACCCGTGTCAGATCGCTGTCGAGCTGCATAACGTAGAGAAAGTGGCCCGGGAGCGAATAGTGGGAGTAAGGGTGAAGGTGTATCTCAGGGGTGGGTGTGGGACAGGGATGAGGGTAAGATGTACCCGGGAGTGAGGGGGTTGGGGGGGTTTGGGGAGGTGGAGAGCAGATGGATCTCTGGAGAGGGGCAGATGGATCTTTGGTGGGGGGAATAGGGGGGTCCTTTGCACTCTGCAGCAAATCAGTTGGGGGGGGCAGGGTGGTAATTGGTCTAAGTAGTTGGAGGGTGGATAAGGGGGGCAGTAATATGTGTAGGAGTGGGGGTTGGTTGATAAGGGACACACAAACATCACTGTTCTCCCTTATTCAGCCCACCCACTATCTATACTGATCGCCACCCTTGACCTCTCCCCCCCCCAAATCACCCGCAGAGTGCCAGCAGCAGACACCCTGGCCCCCACTACCAGGGATCTATCTGGCCCTCCTCCCTCTGTCCCCACCCCCCAGATCCATTTGCCCCACCCCTCACCAGAGATCCATTTGACCTGTCTCCCTCTTCCCCATCCCCAGGCAATGATCTGGCCTCACTCCCTCCCCCGACAACGAATTTGCCTCACTCCCATCCACCCCTCCCTCCCCAACCCGCCCGAGACAGATCTGACCTGCCCTCACCCTCCAATCTGAGTCAGTGAGCCATTGGAAACACTGAGCGTGTTCTTCATTGGCTGGAGTATCCGACTCAGACTTTTCATCAGCAGGTCTCCAAAAGTGTGGTTCCCGATGGGGACTAGCGGTGGTAAGAGGGGAAAATGCTGATTGAGTTAGGCGGGCAGTTCATTAATTCAATTTAAATGCATTTAAATCATCGTTGCAGCCGATTTGGAGGCAGAACAGATCCCTGCTATTGTGATCTGCATGGACTCAGGTGCAGATCCTGATAAAGGCCTCATACCTGATTTAGCGCCCAAAAAAATGAGTGCAAATTGTTGGTTAAAAAAAAAATCAGGCCCATTGAGTGCACCCACTCTTAACAGAGTATTTTACCCTCTGCCCTATCCCTGTAACCCCTGCACATTTATCTGCTAATTTGCCTAACCTACACATCTTTGGGCACTAATGGACAATTTAGCACGGCTAGTCCATCTAACCTGTACATCTTTAGACTGTGGGAAGAAATCAGAGCATGCGAAGAAACCCATACAGACATGGGGAGAACATGCAAACTCCACACAGACACAGTGACCCGAGGCTGGAATCGAACCCAGGTACCTGGTGTTGTGAGGCAGCAATGCTAACCACTGTGTCAATGTACCATGTTATCTTAGGAACAGTTCTTGTAGGATTCTGGTTAAAAGTAGAACATAGAACATAGAACATAGAACAATACAGCACAGAACAGGCCCTTCGGCCTTCGATGTTGTGCCGACCAAAATAAAAAGCAATGCCCCTCCTAACTAACCATTCCCTTCTCATCCATATACTTATCCACTAACCTCTTAAACGCCACCAAACTTGGCGCATCTACAACAGCTGCAGGCAGGGCATTCCACTCCCTAATCACTCTTGGAGTAAAGAACCTACCTCTGATATCCGTCCTATAACTCATACCCCTTAATTTAAAGTTGTGTCCCCTCGTGCTAGCTTTTTCCATCCTAGGAAAAAAGCTATCACTGTCCACCCTATCCAAACCTCTAATTATCTTATATGTTTCAATAAGATCCCCCCTTCGCCGCCTCCTTTCTAACGAAAACAACCTCAAATCCTTCAACCTCTCTTCATAGGACCTGCCCTCATACCAGGCAACATCCTGGTAAACCTCCTCTGTACCCTCTCCAATGCCTCCACATCTTTCTTATAATGTGGCGACCAGAACTGCACACAATACTCAAGTGCGGCCGCACTAGAGTTTTGTACAGCTGCAACATGATGCTGCGGCTCCTAAATTCAATCCCCCTACCAATAAAAGCTAAGACTCCATAAGCCTTCTTAACAACTTTATCCACTTGACTTCCTACTTTCAGGGATCTATTGACACATACACCAAGATCCTTCTGTTCCTCCACACTATTAAGAGCCCTACCATTAGCCCTATACTCTACACATTTATTGTTCCTGCCAAGGTGCATTACCTCACACTTTTCCACATTAAACTCCATTTGCCACCTCTCGGCCCAGCTCTGCAACTTGTCCAAGTCACTCTGTAACCTACAACACCCCTCTTCACTATCTACCACTCCACCAACTTTAGTGTCATCTGCAAATTTACTGATCCATCCCTCAATACCCTCATCCAGATCATTTATAAAAATTACAAACAGCAGGGGCCCCAAAACAAACCCCTGAGGCACACCACTCGTCACCGAACTCCACGATGAAAATCTCCCATCAACCACCACCCTCTGTCTTCTATCTGCCAGCCAATTTCTAATCCAATTAGCTAAATCACCCTCTATTCCACACATCTGCATTTTCTGTAGAAGTGTTCCTTATGATTAAAAGAATACGATGTCAACACAGCAATTTATTTTGGAAATATTAATCAGATTCATACAGAAGCCAATGCCTCAGAATATTTTCATGTTCCCACCAAAAATGTTTTGAACAGTATTTTTAATTATTAATCTACTTATTTCCTCATTATTTCTCAACTCTTAAACATACTTAATCCCAGATCCAACAATTTTTTTGTGTGCATTCAGAATCTGGAAATTGCTAATTAAAATCCTTTTGTTTTGAAATAGTGTTACTTTCTGGGTTGGTGTTGTAACTGAGCAGGAAGTTCCCAGAATGGAGCCCTGGCTCAAACGACCAATACTTTTTCTTTTTAATATAACAAAGAAACAGAGTTACAGGACCACTAATTAGTTTTAACAACAAGGGAAAAACAATTATTAAACATGAAAAGTTGGATTATTATACAATACTCCTTTACACCCCCTTAGCTTAACAAATACACACAAATTTTAATATGGACATGGATTATAAAGTATATGTTAAGTTGTAATTGTCTCATTAACAAACAAAAAACTCTCTTAAGCACACAGATCTGCTATGGTCAAATACGCACACTCTGCCCTGAACCCAAGTTCGTGTCTCCTCCAAATCCTCCCAGATGATTGCCACATGAAAATTTCCAAATTCCATTTCCAAAAATGTGCTTTAAAACCTTCTTTTGTGATAATAATTGCCTTTAGCAATTTCTATTCTAATCCCACCCAGGTTTTCCAAATGATGTTTTTAAAAAAGCTTTTGCTCCACTTTTAGCAGTAGAGCTAGTGCAGGATTTACACCAACCTTCGTCGTCTTGACTGTTAAACAAACTGTTCACAATAGCTTTAACTCAATTTCCAGGCTCAAGCAAAATTGATCGACATTTGACTTGCCTTTGAATTCTGCTGTCACACTTCTATTACAATTATGTCTTTAATTCTTTGTTTACTATTCTTTGAACTCTTGTGAACAATACTTTTGTTTCTGTCCTCTTCAGTCATCTTTAGTCATTTTTTCTGTCCCCATTACTTGGTTATCTGGACTGTTTCTTAGGAAACCTGCATTTTTGCAACTCCCTTGTTCTATCCAGCATCTCCTGGCATAATTCAGAGCTTTTCACCCCCCAAGTGTCCTGTCCCTAACTGCAATATATCTAGCTGAGACTATGACTCAAAAATTTTTCTATCTTATAAGGCCTCCAGTTACTAAGCAATGATTGCTACTCCTATTTAGTCTTTACACTGTAACCCTCTAAAAGCACAATAGAATCAAGTTGGAATTGAAATCAACCCCTGCACATATAAACACTTATGGCCGGCATGAATTTAACTATATGTTTTACCTTTCAAACTATACCTTATTCCTAATGTTTAACCAATAGAAATAGAAATCCCTTAAAACTACTTCTGTTTTCCTAACAAGTGTTGGTATTTAAAGGTAGTGACATTTAATGATTAGTTAATGAATCAATTGGTTTTCTTCCAAAGGGCTCTATTGTGATTAGGGGCTAATTGAGCAGTCCACTGATTTTTTTTTCACCCTGGCCATCTTTGTCTTGGAAAACCATTAATTCTGTTGTGTCTGCCACTGATACTGCAGTATGACTAACAAATACAACTTTGTTTCACCTAATTCAAATGTAGAATCAATTTGAAGAAGGGATTAATGTGCTAACTTCTCAAAGGAATGCAGCTTGAAAAGAATTTTGTAAGACAGATTGGAGTTGAATATAGAAAATAGAATCAGAGAAGGCTTACAGCACAAAAGGAAGCCACTTGCCCCATTATGTTTACACCAACCAAAAGTATGAGACAGAAGTCAAATCCCACTTTCCATCATTTGTTTTATAGCCCTGCAAGTTACAGCTCAAGTGCACATCCAAGCATTTTTTGATTGAGATGAGGTTTTCTGCCCCTAACACCTCTTTAGGCATTGAGTTCCAGACCCCTGAAAAATCCTTTCCTTCTCTCTCCTCCGATTTTTCTACCAATCACTTTAAATCTATGGCCTCTTATCATTGACCTCCCATTTACCTGAGCAAAACTCTTACTTGGGGCAAGTGAACATCAGGAAACTTGATCTCATTGCAGACCAAAAAAGCACAAATTAATGAAACACTAAAATGTAATTTAAAAAAGATAGAAAAAAAATGTGAATTAGTATAACAGCTTTTTCATATCTTCAGCATACCTCTAAAATACTTTGTAACCAATGAAGTATATTTAAAGTGTATTTGTTGTTGTGGTGTAGGTAAATAATAACAGAAAAGTAACAGAAAATAAAAATTAAATTTCAACCACACCCAGCCTTTAACATGGGAAGTCTAGTTATTTTTCTGCACTGTTTACCTTGTGAATCCTCTCCTTGAAATAGAATCACAAATGGTCCCTTGGATGGAAACTTATGTTAAGTACCCTGTATTTAATATTCAGTTGTACATCTTACTTTTCTAGTCATTTTATTTGCTTTAGACTATAGCTAGATTAGACTTCAACCCTTGTAATGTAAGTAGGCTAGGCATATTTACGGTATTAGAAAACAACATTATCTGAAAGCCTCAAGGGTTTCAGATGATGGATATTCAATCTGTAATAGTGTTTTGATGAATTGGTAATGAAGGGTTTTAAATGGAATAGAGTTTTTAATAGGTTTATAAAGACTATTCCCTCCATTAATATCATGAATATCATAAACTAATCAGGAATTTAACTAACTGAAATGCTTTATTTCTAGTTCCAGTTTTCTTCCACGTTTACTCTGTAGGCCAGACTCTTCAGTGCTTAACAAAGGAACTCTTGTCACAAAGTCTTGTAGATCCAAAGTTTCAGTGGATTGGTCCAAATGGACTAATTACTAAAGGTATCTATTTGTTTTGCAGAAATATAATTATATTTTCATTTTTAAATTATTGTCATGTTACATAAGAACATAAGAAATAGGAGCAGGAGTAGGCCATCCAGCCCCTCAAGCCTGCCCAGCCATGACTGATCTGTAGTGGTTCGGTACCATTTTCCCGCTTTCTCCCCATAACCCTTAATTCCCTTGTCAATTAAAAACCTATCCACTCTTAACTTAAATATATTCAGCAAGGAAGCCTCCACCACTTCAACAGGCAGACAATTCCAAAGATTCACCACCCTTTGCATGAAGAAATTCCTCCTCAACTCTGATCTGAACTGCCCCCCGGCCCCAATTTTGAGGCTGTGCCAGCTAGTACTGCTATCTTTGCTAACCGGGAACAGTCTCTCAACCTCTACCCTATCCATCCCTTTCATTATCTTATACATCTCAATAAGATCTCCTCTCAGCCTTCTAAACTCCAACGAGTACAAACCTAGCCTATTTAGCCTCTCCTCATAATTCAACGCCCTCATTTCCGGTATCAGCCTAGTAAACCTTCTCTGCACCCCCTCCAAGGCCAATATATCCTTCCTCGAATGCGACAACCAAAACTGTACACAGTATTCCAGCTGTAGCCTCACCTAGAGCACCCTATCCAGCTGCAAAAGTACCTCCCTGGCAGTACTTCCCTACTTTTATATTCTATCCCCCTACCTATAAAGGCCAACATTGCATTTGCCTTCTTGATCACCTGCTGCACCTGCAGACTGTGTTTTTGCGATTCGTGCACAAAGACCCTCGGGTCCCTCTTCACCGTCGCATGCAGCTTTTCGCCATTTAAATAGTAATCCTTCCTACTATTATTCCTACCAAAGTGGATAACTTCACACTTGCCAACATTATACTCCATCTGCCAGGTCCTCGTCCACTCACTCAACCTATCCAGATCCCTGTGCAGGCTTTCTACACCCTCCACGCAATTTGCTTTTCCACTCATCTTCGTGTCATCAGCAAATTTCATCACCCCGCACTCAACCCCTTCTTCCAGATCATCTATGTAAATGGTAAATAGTTGAGGCCTCAGCACCGATCCCTGAGGCCCTCCACTAGTCACCAGCTGCCAATCAGAATAGCACCCATTAATATCTATTCTCTGCTTCTTATTAGACAACTAATCCTCTATCCAGTCTCATACCCTACCCCCAACTCCCTGCACCCTAACCTTCTGCAGCATCCTTAAACTGCAAGTAAATTTTCACCTGGGTTCTGACCTTCTTGTCAGCCATCACAAATATTGTTCAATATTGTGTAATGGAAAGCATTTTTTTTGAGTGGGATGATGATATGCATTCACCATCCAATTTCCCTCCCCTCTTCAAAAAGGATGCGTGCCATCTAGCAGTATGGTGAAAGAATAATACAGTTCCTTTGCATAACTGAGTTTGAATGTAATTTGTATTCTTTCTAACATTATGATTAACTGACTATGAACAGCTATTTAATTTATTTAAAACAGTACTATTTACTGGAAGAACTATTGTTAAAATGTAGAATTATAAAATTATTAAAGTTGTAATAAAAGCACTTTTTGTAATTATAGAAGGTTGTACTTCATTTTAAGTGCAAACAAAAGGGAAGCCATTCTAGGAGCTATTGCTATCTCTAATTCTTCAAAGGATAATTAATAAATGGAGGTGAGAATGACTGACTGTCTTTGACATCAAGGTGGCATTTGACTTAGTGTGAAATCAAGGGATCCTCACAAAATGGAAGTCAATGAACTTAAAGGGAAAATTTTCCAAATGTTTAGAGTCATACCGAGCACAAAGGAAGCTGATTGAGGTTATTGGAGACTAATCACCTCAGCCCCAGGACAACTTTCTCACGCTAGTTTCTAGGGTCCAACCATCTTCAACTGCTTCACCAATTACCTTCCCTCTATCATACCATCAGAAATGGGATGTTCATTGATATCTGTGCAATGTCCAGTATCATTTACAACTCTACATCTGTCACAAGATCTGAACAGCACTCAGTCTTGTATTGATCAGTGGCAAGCTACAATCATGAGTAACACAATGACCATCTCCAACAATAGAGAATAAAACCAACTCAATAGCATTATCACCACAGAATCACTCTTATCTACATTTTTGGGGGCCACCATTTACCAGAAGCTGAACTGAACCAACCATATGTATACTTTGGCTGCAAGATCATGTCAGAAGCTGGGAATTCTATGTCACTTCCTGACTCCCCAAAGTCTGTCCATCATCTACAAAGTACAGTCCACAAGTGTGATGGAATACTCTTCACTTTCCTGAATACACGTGGCCCCAACGACACTCAAGAAGCTCGACATTATCCAGGGCACAGTAGCATACGTGTTTTTCCTCACCCACCACTTAAATCTTTATTCACACAACCGTCATATGCAGTGGCAATAGTGTATACCATACATAGATGTATTACACCAACCTGTTAAGCTTCCTTTGACAGTACTTTCCAAATCCACAACTTCAACTACCAAAAAGGACAAGAGCAGCAGATGCACAAGTACAATAACATCTCCAAGTTCCACTCCAAGCCTCGCACCAACCTGACTTGAAACTATATCATCTTTCCTTCACTGATACTGGGTCAAAATTCTACAACCCACTTAACAACAGCACTATGGTGTATCTACACAGATGATGTGCAGCAATTCAAGATGGCAGCTCACCACCACCTTCTCAAGGCAAATTGTGGATGGGCAGCAAATGTTGGCCTAACCAGTGATGACAATATCCCGCACTGAAATATTAAAAGAAAAGCTCACAGGGAACTAGCAAGACATGTCTTTTCAAAATGCCTTCAGCTAGAATTGCACTATTCCTCCACATATGCTTCTTAATATTAGTACATTTTGATTTTTTAACCAGGTACATTAGTTGCACCATTTAAAGTAAGAACATATTTATTGGTTTCGAGTTGTTGGTACACAGATTTTGGGCAAATTTTGAGATCTGACAATATTTATCAACACAATTTTAGTTTTGGCAAATGCTAACTTCTGGATCATCACCAAATGCAGAGATTATTTTCCCAATATATAATGGTCAAAATTAGCATTCCTGGTTCTTTCTTCAGGAGTATTTTTTAGTATTAAGCACTGTGTATGAAAAGAAAAAGCTTCAATAATTGAATTTGAGATTCTTTCTGTGCTCATGGTCAAGAAGGATAGAAAGTTCACCCATCCTTCCCATTCTGTTTACAAAAGAAAAGTAGTATTAGGCTGAACAAATGATTTTAAATTATCTTTTTACTATCCAAGTATGTATTAGCACCAATATCTATATTGGTCTTAAAATGATTGGGTAAATAAATGCACCAATTTACAACAAAATACAACTATGTTCAATTGACAATGTTGGCCAGTCAAGCAGGTTAAATATTAGCTTTTGGAAACCACACTTTACCCTAAATGTCAACTGAGGAAACAAAAACAGAAAATGCTGGAAAATCTTAGCAGGTCTGACAGCATGTAGAGAGAGAATAGACTCAATGATTCAAGTCAGGACGATCTTTTATCAGAGCAGAAGACAAGGAAAATAGGAAGAAGATTTATATTTCCTTGTCTTCAGCTGTTATAGTGGGTTATCCTGACTTGAAACATTGACTCTATTCTCTGTCTACAGATGCTGTCAAACTTGCTGAGATTTTCCAGCATTTTCTGTTTTTGTTTCAGATTCCAGCATCTGCAGTATTTTATTTATCAATTGACAAAAGTCTGATGTGTGTCAATGAAACCTGTATCCTACTGCATTGCATTACCTTTGTACAGATAAAGTGGATTCTTTTCAGATCACAAAGATGATGTTGACAATACTACATCTATGTAATTTCATTTAAGATATCCATGGAATAAAAAACAGAGAAGGTTAGCATAGTTCCAGATGTCCATGGGCTGCTCTCTCCTTTGAGGAGGAGAACTTACTGGTGGTAGTGTAACATGAGGATCACCACACTTCAGGCAAGGTTGAGGCTTTCATGAATAACCACATCCTGTATGGAAATTGAACTTGATGCTGAATGTTGCATCACTATCTAACTGTCCAGCCAGCTGAGCTAAACTGACCCAACAGATTAATTCACTGTTGCTATCTCCAAAGGAAATAAGGATGCATTGTAATTTCTGTATCATACATGACCATGCCTTATCTAAAATGCTTGTATCTTGTCGTGTTTTTGCTATCCTTCTGATTCAACTTTCCCTAGTTAGTTCATAGATTTGAATTAAACTGTTTCCCTTGCATGAAGTATTTAGTAAAACCTATATCTATTATTATGTACATAAAAGTTATAGTGCACTTTCAATTTATTTTTATTGTATAAAAGGTATAGTTATAAATATAAGTTAAAGTGCCAGTGCTGAAAGGGGAGAAGTAGCCATGCAATCATATCTTGACGTACTGTATTATCCTATTTCATGCTGCCACTGTCAAGAATGTTTGTAAAGTATTCAGGGATAAATATTCATCATTGCCAGCTGGGCAGTAATCTGTCAGTGGATTATCTACTTGTTGTACAAATGAGCTGATCTTCATCAATTTAAATATTGATTCTGGAAAAGACCAACAATCTGCAACCAAACAGTGAAGACTAAAATTCATTCTGTGGCACTAATATGGTTTAGCAGCATATCACAGGCAGCAGACTTTTAAATTATTTTAACATGAATCTATGAACTAATGTAGTAGTCTTCTGCTGAGTGTAGTCAATGTCAATCTCTCCATAAAAACAAAATCATCTTTTCAATTCTGGTTCTAAAATTATTTAGCAAGTGCAGATTTTCCACTTGTTGATTCCTCCATCTCACTGAGTTCCTGGCTTTAGCCTTGCTACAGTGAGAAAGCAAAGATTACCCACATAAGAGACAATAACACCAGGAGAGTCCACCTGTAGTTATGGTTGAATGCTTTCAAGTAACGCGCACAGGGTAGCATTAGCTGAGGTCTGGAAACACTTCACTTGTTTGTCCATTGATCCACAGCATAGATACAGCACAGAGGTACTGGAATCATTGATGAGAAAATATAATAATATTAATGTAGTTTAGCTGTGGTTCATCGCTAAAACACAGAACCACATTCGTTGTGTAGACTTTCCTGCCAAAAAAATGAAGCATAGAATGGTAGATTTTTTTTTGTAACACTGCACATGAATCTGTTATTTTTTCATTGACCATTGTTTATTTTACCACATGCATTTGTCTATTTTGGTTTTATTCAGAATCTCAGAGATTTATCTTCACAGACAATGGAAACTTATTATTTGATACCATTTATGTAGTTGATTCTGGAAATTACACCTGCAACCTCACATACACACTCGATCTGAGACGAATGACAACATTGGTCAAGTATACAGTCTATGGTAGGTTTTTAGACTTTTTCATAAATGTTGATGTCCTTGTATGAATTAAACTTTCCCCCCTATTCTACATTACATACTCACTAATGTCTGTTGCAGTCCAATCCAATATTAATTACTCTTGTCTCGATGCTGTGCTTGGAAATTAGAGCTGAGTTGTTTTAGGACTACAATACAGTTTTATAATAACTTCTTGGAAAGTAAATAGAAAATTTTTCAAGTCATATTTATGTATTGAAAGTTTTGCATTTTTGTAATTTTTGTTGTATAACATTTACTTCCTGTAACAGTGTAACATTAAATATCTAGACTGGTTATGTAGACCAGAGAAATAGTTGAATGAGAAAATTCCACCCAAAGTGTGACGTTGGGCAGGAAGAGCAGTGTGTAGCACCCCAGCTGTGCTGCCAGCTTTTCCCACTGTATTTTAGAATGCCCAGAAATAGATATTCTAGGAGGTGGGTGCCATTATGTCACGATGGCAGCGGGACAGGCTGTGAATGAGCCTGCCCTACCAGCAACTTATGCTCAATAGAGATCGGGGCATTATTTAAAGGGCAATTTGATGTAAAAAAAACTTTAATATTAAAAATGGAGTGACCCCAGAGACATAGAATCCCCTTTCATCTGGGACAGCCCCTATGGCCATTTGAGGCAGGATTTTCTGGCCATGCTCACCTCAAGGCCACATCTTCCCACCTCAGGTCAACGGACCTTGACGTAGTTGGCCCCTGCCTGCTTCAATTCCCAAGATGGGGTGAGATAATTCCGATCTTGATGTTCAAAATAGGGGACATTGCCATCTATTTACCTTTGAAATCTCCAATTATGTCTCCAATACTGATACTGGATTAGTATTAATCCAGACTATTAATCGAGAAACTCAGCTAATGTTCTGCGGATCTGGTTTGGAATCCCCCCAAGGCAGCTAATGGGATTTGAATTCAATGTGATAAATCTGGAAGTAGCAATCTGCTGATGACCATGAAACTATTGTCGATTGTTGGAAAATCCATCAGGTTCATTAATGCCATTTAGGGAAGGAAATTTAGGGTGGCAATTTAGCACAGTGGGTTTGCACTGCTGCTTCACAGCTCCAGAGTCCTGGGTTTGATTCCCGGCTCAGGTCTCTGTCTGTATGGAGTTTGCACATTCTCCTCATGTCTGTGTGGGTTTCCTCTGGGTACTCCGGTTTCCTCCCAGAGTCCAAAAATGTGCAGGTCAGGTTGATTGGCTATGCTAAGAAATTGGCCCTTAGTGTCCAGGGATGCGTAGGTTAGAGGGATTAGTGGGTATAATATGTAGGGATATGGGGGTAGGGCCTGGGTGGGATTGTGTTCGGTGCAGACTCGATGGGCCAAAGGGCCTCTTTATGCATTGTAGAGTTCTATGATTCTATGAATTATATTTGTATTGTTAAATATTAGAAATAAGATATGGATTTAAATGAGTTTAATTTAGTGTTTTATGTAAGAAAAATAAAACTACAGTTAGATTCATGTCAGCAAAGGTGTTTTCATATATGGGGGTTTGGGTCAGTTCAAACTATGCTTCTATATACTTAGAGAAGTTATGGCATGAAGCTTGGAGAAGGGAAAAATCATTGCTTAGCAACTGCGGTGCCTTTTGATTAGCAAGGCTTTTGTGATTGTATTTTAACTGAATCCATAGCAGTTGGTTCTATGAAACTTGAGAGGAAAACATCTGTCTCAGCTTTACTGGAAGAAAAGCCATACCATGAAATAAAGGTTAAGAAAACAGTGCAGAAATCTAAAGGACAGCTGGTTAAGTAAACTAGAGGAATGAAGAGAAGTTTCCAAGAAGTGTGAAGTTAATGGAATAGAGAAAATAGAGACTAGAAGAGGATACTGTTCAGTGAAGACAGACAGCTGTAAAACAGGTTGATTAGTCAGCAGCCAGAGAGATATCTGAAGTTATTCTAAGATTTGTGATAACTTACTACAGTTTGTGAAATATTAATTTAAATAATTTTGGAAATTGGTGGCTGGATCTCAGAGTTTGCATAAAAGCATTCATGATAAAAGAAGTTTGAAAGAAGAGGTCGAAAACCTGGAGCTGGATTCTTTATTAAAACAATGGAGTGAAAGCTTTGTTTGAAAGGATAGCTGTAAAACCTGCAGCTTGATTATTAATAAAAACAGCTAATAAAAAACACTATTTAAAAGAAGATTTTAAAGCACATCTGTTTGAGAGTAGATTTTGGAAATACTCGTGACAATCATGTGAAGGAGTTTGAGGAGAAATCTATGAAAGATCGAATGAGTGGCAGATGTCATTTGGTTTCAAATTGGAGAGTCATCCTTAAAATTGATGTATAATGGTGAATATAAGGAGAAAAAAAATATTGTACTATATTCAGTCTTTTTTTGCTGTTAAAAACTGAATAGCAATCTGGTGAGTCTGTTCTTCCTTATTTTCTAAAGAAAAGTAAAAGTTACAATCTTTTGAGCCAGGGTTCCATTCTGGAATCTTCCCATCAGTGTAATAACACCAATTGGGATTGTAACACAAGTTATTTCTGGATTTTGGAATTTTATGTATAATAGAATGACATTGGTATGCCTAACTAAAATTAAGTGAACCGGAAAACACTATAGATCTACTTTTTCCCCCAAAACAGTGATAAACCATTATAAAGCATCAACAAAAATGGATTTACTTATCCAAATACTGTACCTTCTATGTATGTAAATGAAAGCAATGAGTGGAGGTGAATGGGTGTTTTTCTGGTTGGTGTTCAGTGACTAGTGTTGTGCTTCAGGATCAGTGTTGGAACCGCAATTGTTTATGATTTACATAGATGATTTGGTGTTAGGGACTAAGCGAAATGTATCAAAATTCACAGATGGCATTAAGATGAGTGGCAAGAGCAAAGTGTGTAGAGGGAGCTGAAAGCCTGTAAAAAGATATAGACAGTCTAAATGAATGGGCGAGGGTCTGAGAGATGGAGTACAATGTACATAGAACATAGAACATAGAACAATACAGCACAGAACAGGCCCTTCGGCCTTCAATGTTGTGCCGACAAAATAAAAGCAATGCCCCTTCAAACTAAACCATTCCCTTCTCTTCCATATACTTATCAATTAACCTCTTAAACGCCACCAAACTTGGCGCATCTACAACAGCTGCAGGCAGGGCATTCCACTCCCTAATCACTCTTTGAGTAAAGAACCTACCTCTGATATCCGTCCTATAACTCATACCCCTTAATTTAAAGCTGTGTCCCCTCGTGCTAGCTTTCTCCATCCTAGGAAAAAGGCTATCACTGTCCACCCTATCTAAACCTCTAATCATCTTATATGCTTCAATAAGATCCCCTCTTAGCCGCCTCCTTTCTAACGAAAACAACCTCAAATCCTTCAACCTCTCTTCATAGGACCTGCCCTCCATACCAGGCAACATCCTGGTAAACCTCCTCTGTACCCTCTCCAATGCCTCCACATCTTTCTTATAATGTGGCGACCAGAACTGCACACAATACTCCAAGTGCGGCCGCACTAGAGTTTTGTACAGTTGCAACATGATGCTGCGGCTCCTAAATTCAATCCCCCTACCAATAAAAGCTAAGACTCCATATGCCTTCTTAACAACTTTATCCACTTGACTGCCTACTTTCAGTGATCTATTGACACATACACCAAGATCCTTCTGTTCCTCAACACTATTAAGAGCCCTACCATTAGCCCTATACTCTACACATTTATTGTTCCTGCCAAAGTGCATTACCTCACACTTTTCCACATTAAACTCCATTTGCCACCTCTCGGCCCAGCTCTGCAACTTGTCCAAGTCACTCTGTAAACTAAAACACCCCTCTTCACTATCTACCACTCCACCAACTTTAGTATCATCTGCAAATTTACTGATCCATCCCTCAATACCCTCATCCAGATCATTTATAAAAATTACAAACAGCAGGGGCCCCAAAACAGACCCCTGAGGCACACCACTCGTCACCGAACTCCACGATGAATATCTCCCATCAACCACCACCCTCTGTCTTCTATCTGCCAGCCAATTTCTAATCCAATTAGCTAAATCACCCTCTATTCCACACATCTGCATTTTCTGTAGAAGTCTTCCATGGGCCACCTTATCAAAGGCCTTACTAAAGTCCATATATACTACATCAACCGCCTTACCCCCATCCACCTCTCTGGTCACTTTCTCAAAAAACTCAATGAGGTTAGTAAGGCATGACCTACCCTTCACGAAACCATGCTGACTATCCCCAATCAATACATTTCTCTCTAAATAACTATAAATCCTATCCCTAATAATTCTCTCCAATACCTTGCCCACAACAGAAGTAAGACTCACTGGCCTATAATTCCCTGGAAGGTCTCTCTTCCCCTTCTTAAACAATGGGACCACATTCGCTATCCTCCAGTCCTCCGGAACCACACCCGTAACCAACGAGGACCTGAAGATCAGAGCCAGAGGCTCTGCAATCTCCTCTCTAGCCTCCCAGAGAATTCTAGGGTAAATCCCGTCCGGCCCAGGGGACTTATCCAACTTCAAACCCTCGAGAAACCCTCACATGTAAATGTGAGGTTATCCATTTTGGTAGGAATAATACCAAAATGGACTATTATTTAAATGGTAAAAAATTGCAGCATGCTGCTGTGTAGAGGGACCTGGGTATCCTTGTACAGGGATCTCAAGAAATTGGTTTGCAGGTGCAGCAGGTAATTAAGAAGGCAAATAAAATTGTGTCCTTCATTGCTAAAAGAATGGAATTTAAGAACAATGAGGTTATTTTGAGCTGTATAAAGTGCTGGTGAGGCCACATCTGGAGTACTGTGTACAGTTTTTGTCTCCTTACTTGAGAAGGAATGAATAGGCATTAGAGGAAATGCAGAGGAGATTCAGTAGGTTGATTCCGGATTTGAAAGGGTTGGCTTATGAGGAGAGACAGAATAGACTGAGGCTATGCTCATTGGAATTCAGAAGAATAAGGGGAGATCATATAGAAACATAAAAGATTATGAAGGGAATAGGTAAGATAGAAGCAGGGAAATAGTTTCCACTGGCAGGAAACTAGAACAAGAGCGCATAGTTTCGAGTTAAGGGGAAGCAGGTTTAGGACTGAGTTGAGGAGGAATTTCTTCACACAAATGGTTGTGAATCTGTGGAATTCCCAACTAGTGAAGCAGTTGAGGCTTCCTCATTGAATGTTTTTAAGACAAGGATGAACTTTTGAAAACTAAAAGAATTAAGGGTTATGGTGAGCAGGTGGGTAAGTAGAGCTGAGTCCACAAAAAGATCAGCCATGATCTTATTGAATGGAGGAGCAGGCTCAAGAGGCCAGATGACCTACTCCTACTCCTAGTTTTTATGTTCTTATCCACTGGAGATTAGAAGAATAAGAGGCAAATTGATTGAAATGTATAGGCCCATAACTCCCATTGAATGTTTGGGCGTGCGGAGATCGTACACAGCACATGCGTGTTGGGACAATGTAGAAGTCTGGTGTATGGACATGCATGCTGAAAACACACTTCTTGTAAAGACCTGACTTTATCTATGCATCTGCTTGGCAAATGCTGTCCATTTTCCAAGTCCTGATTACTGTTGAAAGATTCCTGTTGGAAAGTGTGTGCATGTGACGATCGGGTAAAATTAAAATTAGGCTTTACTGTGATGCTGCTTACTGCCAAATAGCCTACTGACACTCTATAGAGTCGCATATGGTGATTAATAATTGGACAAGGGACTGAGAGTTTCTTTATTCTGCTTTGAGACAGCACCTTTAAATAGGAGGTAAGCAAACTGAAAAATGTAAGATTTGCTTTTTGTTACCCCTTTAGGGAAGTAATAACGCTTCTTAATGGATTAATCGTTTTTCTTTCTGTTTAGCGTCATTTTTCTCTTTTCCAATTGGATGTATTCTATTTTTTATTCATCAAATATTTCCATCTGATTTTAATTTTTCTTCATTTGTATTCCAACAAAAAAAATTGTCAAATTATACTACAGCAAAAAAATTGAAGAACCCAATTGCCAAAGCACATTCTACCTAGTCTTAGCCTACAAAATAGATTGATCTGACCTGTACTAGTGGCATCACTTCTGGTTATCCCAGTGTTGGGTTTAACTTCCTAATCAATCAGTGCATCATCCAAATTCAGAGCCACTCAATCCAAGCTTTACAGTCAGTGTCAATCCTCACCCTGGGTATGCCAACATGAGCCCCTATACTCCACATCTGCCTACCTTCCCCACAGTGGCTGACCTTCTCACCAGCTAATTGGCAGCACCACAAAGACCAAGTGGCACATCTGAAAAAGAAAGAAAATCTCAAAAGGTGTATGGTGTTCTAAAGTAATAAACTCATTAATCTTTGTTAAAGTTTATCTTTAAACCAGGGGACCTCACCTAGCTGCACATCTAAGTGATCTGTAACCAATAGAGCTCTGTAGTCCTACCACACCTAGTTGTGAATGGTGGTAGATAATTAAACAACTAACTGGAGAAAGAGGAGATGCCATAAATATCCCCATCCATAATGATTGATCAGAACTTGAACTGGACCAGCCATATAAGTACTGTGGTGACAAGAACAGGTCAGAGACTGGGAATTTGAAGTGAGTAATTCACCTCCTGACTCCCCAAAGCCTATCTACCCCCATCTACAAAACACAAATTAGGAATGTGATGGAATATCTTCCACTTACCTGAATGAGTCTAGGTTCAACAACACACAAGAAAATTGACACAATTCAGGTTAAAGCAGCCCCATTGATTGGCATCTCATGCAATACGTTTATCATTCATTTCTTCAATACATGCACAGTAGAAGCAGTGTTATAACCTACAAGATGGGTCCTTTAACAGCACCATCCAAACTCATGATCTCTGCCACATAGGGGGCATGAAATGATTTTGGCGGATAGGATTAAGGAAAACCCAAAGGCTTTTTACTCCTATGTTAGGAATAAAAGGGTGGTTAGAGGAAAAATTGGACCTCTTAGGCACAGAGGAGGGGAACTATGCTTAGAGCCCGAGGGAATGGCGGAGATCCTGAATGAATACTTTGCGTCGGTATTCACGAAGGAGAGGGGCTTGTTGACAGCTCCTGTCCCTGAGGGAGCTGTGGACCAGTTGAGGGAAATATCCATACCGAGGGAGGAAGTGTTAGAGCTTCTAGGTAGCATTAAAACTGATAAATCTCCAGGGCCTGATGGCATTTATCCCAGACTGCTTAGAGAGTGCGAGGTGAAATTGCTGGGCCTCTAACGCAAATCTTTGTCTCTTCCTTGGACACAGGTGAGGTCCCAGAGGACTGGAGAATAACTAATGTTATACCGTTGTTTAAAAAGGGTGGTAGGGATAACCCTGAAAATTATAGGCCGGTGAGTTTGACATCAGTGGTAGGGAATCTGTTGGAGGGGATTTTTAGAGATAGGATGTATGTTAGGATGTATGTCAGAGCGTTGCAATCTGACGAGGGATACACAGCATGGATTTGTTAAGGGGAGGTCGTGCCTTACAAATCTGGTAGAATTTTTTGAGGAGGTGACAAAAACGGTGGATGAAGGGCGAGCCGTTGATGTTGTCTATATGGATTTTAGTAAGGCGTTTGACAAAGTCCCTTATGGGAGGTTAGTCGAGAAGGTCAAGGCAAATGGGATACAAGGACAAGTAGCTAGATGGATAAGCAACTGGCTTGGTAATAGGAGACAGAGAGTAATAGTGGAAGGGTGTTTCTCTAGCTGGAGGTCGGTCACTAGTGGTGTGCTGCAGGGCTCGGTACTGGGACCTCTTCTATTTGTAATATATATAAATGACTTGGAAGAGGGAGTAAGTGGAGTGATCAGCAAGTTTGCAGACGATACAAAGGTGGCTGGACTTGCGGATAGTGAGGAGCATTGTCAGGCGATGCAGCAGGACATAGATAGACTGGTAGCTTGGGCAGACAGATGGCAGATGGAATTCAATCTTGATAAATGTGAGGTGATGCATTTCGGGAGAAAAAATGTAGGGGAGAGGTATATGATAAAGGGTAGACCTATTAACAGTATAGAAACGCAGAGGGACCTGGGGGTGCAGGTGAACAAGTCTCTGAAGGTGGCAGAGCAAGTGGAGAAGGTTGTGAAGAAAGCATATAGTATGCTAGCCTTTATAGGAAGGGGTATAGAGTACAAGATCTGGCCTTTAATGTTGCAGTTGTATAAAACGCTGGTTAGACCTCATTTGGAATACTGTGTCCAGTTCTGGTCGCCTTCCTACTGGAAGGACGTGGAGACTCTGGAGAGAGTGCAGAGGAGGTTTACCAGGATGCTGCCTGGTATGGAAGGTCTGAGTTACGAGGAGAGGTTAGGCAAATTGGGACTGTTTTCCTTAAAAAGACGTAGACTTAGAGGAGATCTAATAGAGGTGTACAAGATTATGAGGGGTATAGATAGAGTAAACAGGGTTAAGCTTTTACCTAGGATGGACTCAAATAACACAAGGGGTCACGGGCTTAGGGTGAGGGGGTAAGGTATAATTTGGATGCTAGAGGGAATTTTTTCACACAGAGGGTGGTGGGGGTATGGAATGCGCTGCCAAGTAAAGTGGTGGAGGCAGGTACTCTGGAGTTATTTAAGAAATACTTAGATGGGCACATGAACAGAATGGAAATGGAGGGGTATAGAAAACTGATTTAAAACAGGGATCATGAGCCTTGGGAATCCCTGGGAAGTGTGTAAATAGATGATGATATTGATGTACTTGTTTTTATCCTACAGGTGCTTTGGTCCACCTTGTTGTCTAACGAGGGCATACACGCGATGGGTCGTGAGAGGACTGCTTTTGGACCTTTTTCGAGAGTATCCTACTGCTTCACATCGTTAGTGTATGCTTGACCTGGACCATCTGATGGGCAACACGACAGCGCAGTGACTATCGTTGTGCTGTGCAGATACATGGATTTGGGCCTGTGTCTGTGGGAGTTTGCGCATTCTTCCCATGCTTGCGTGGGTTTTCTCCGGGTGCTCCGGTTTCCTCCCACATCCCAAAGATGTGCTCTTCGGCTGATTGGCAAAACAAATTCTCCCTAAATTGTCTCAAATTTGGTTTTTAATCCATAGATCTATAAACATGGACAGGGATCGCGTGTAGAAGTGGGAACATTGAGGTGGCGGCACGGGCTCGTTGTGCCGAAGGGCCTGTTTCCCATGCCGTTTTGTTCTTTGTTCTAATAAGAACAGCAGATACATGGGAAGACTGCCACCTCCAAATTCCTCTCCAAGCCACTCACCATTCTGACTTGGAACTATTACCCATTCCTTCACTGTTGCCTGATAAGACTGTGGGGATACCTACCATATGGACTGTAGTGATTCAAGGACATGGATCACTATTACATTCTGAAGGACATTGAGGGATGGACATTAAATGCTGAGCTAGACAACAACATCCGTACCCCATGAAAATATTTTTTAAAAATCGTCTTTCTGTGTCAGTTATTATTAATCAGTTTAGATCCATGATCAGTTATGTTCTAGCGTTGTAATATGTTTGTTGTTGCTCATTTGTTTTTAAGTGTATCACAACCCCAAAAAAAGTGTTCGGCTGGAAGCAGATTTCTACACAACTAAATGCAACAACAATGAGATAACTAAGTTTGAGAAACATTTGCAGAAACAGCTTGAAGATGCTGTCCAGGACTTGCAGTGTGAAGTGCACCATTGGAATTCAGCTTGTCACAGTATAAAACCATCAAAGACACCACTGAGTCATATATTTAATTTCCAATTCATTGGTATGTAAAGTTTACTACAAACCAATATTCATTCTCATCTATATGCTTTACAAAGTTGGACACAGCCTCAAAGAAATAAGATAGAAGTCAATCAGTTTCCTCCTCCATTTTTGTCTTTATTTTTCTCCCCTGTCTCCATCCTTAACATATGTCTCATATTCTGGTACAGTTGTATACATATTGGCATTATTGGTTCCTCAATCAATTATTAACCATTCCACAAGATGGAATATTAGCAAGTACTTCAATTGCAAGACAGTTGATTTGTTCACCTCCAGCGTACTTACTCATCTATCAGAGACTAATGATCAATTTGGAATTGTGAATATACAATTTGATTTGATTTATTGTTGCCAAGTGTGTTAACATACAGAGAAAAATATTGTTTCTTGCACGTTATATAGACAAAACATACTGTTCATTGAAAAGGAAATGAACGAGTGCAGAATGTAGTGTTTCAGTCATAGCTAGAGTGTAGAGAAAGATCAACTTAATGCAAGGTAAGTTCATTCAAAAGTCTGGTGGCAGCAGGGAAAAAGCTGTCCTATGTAACCTCAGATGTATGGGGATGTAAGGATTGAACTGGCATGAGTTTTTCCTTATGCATTCGTGGGACATGGGCGTCACTAGCTGGCCAGCATTTATTGTTCATCCCATGTTGCCTTCTTCAGAGAGCAGTTGAGAGTCAACCCATTACTGTGGCTCTGGAGTCACATGTAAGTCAGACCAGATAAGAATGGCAAGTTTTCTTTCCTGAAGGACGTTAATAAACAAAATGCATTTTTCCAATAATGACAATGATTCAGTAGATTCTTAATGTCAGATATTTTTTATTGAATTCAAACTCTGGGTTCCCAGAACACCAGCTGAGTTTCTGGATTAATAATCTAGCAATAATACCACTAGCCTATTGCCTCCCCTGAATATTCTGGCAGAAGTAAATGATTCAAAGGTGTAAATAAGGAAAATGGGGTGCTCTTCTAGTGTATTCACCAATTTTCCTCTAATCAACATTACCAGAACAGCTCAGTGCTTTTCCTATATGTGAAACCTTGTTAGATTTACAGTGGTTTGCCTACAAAAATAATGTTGATTTTTGTTGCAAAAATACTTCCTGTACTGGAATATTCTGATAGCCTGAGAATGTGAAAGGTGCTATAAAAATTAAAGTTTTTTTAATCTTTTCTGATCATTAGTTCCTCTGGAATGTTCTTATAATTTTGGAGCTGACTAAAAATAGTTCTAATTTTTTTCTGTGCATGGAACAACCAAATTTCTTGATTTATTTAAAAGCAGCTGAACATTAGCAGCTCCTAATAGTAAAATAACTTCAAATGAGACAAGATTCTTAAATGATCATATGTACCAAATTGGGTTTTCCCACTATCTCTTTCTCTGCTATTCCACCCTTAGGGCAAAATTTTCTGATATTTTTTCAAACTATCAGACTCTGACTGAAAACTACTGTGTGGCTCCCAGCTACACAGCCGAATTTTTAGATCAGATCTTCCGGTACTCTGAATATAAAATCCGCTATTTGGAATTATGCTGTCAGTCTGGTGAGGTGGGACCTGATAAAATGTCAAGGCTGGCTCCACGTAGACCAGAATACCATCTTTAAGGGATGCCCCAATTAGTACATAAAGTAAATGCCCCTCCAAACTTCCCCAACCTCTCCATCCCCCGTGGACACAGAGGACGCCTTGCACAAACGTCACTGGCTCATCCCCCAACACAGCACAAACAACAGAGCTCTCCCACTTTCCCTCCGCTACAACATAAGCATCACAGCCCCACCCCAACAAACATAATGGGAACCCTCCACCCAACATGGGGCTCCCCAGATGCCTGTCCCAGTATAGGTTGGCATTGCTGGGTTGGCCTCTGTCAACTTGTGCCAGGGCAGTGCTGGGGATATTGCCATGGCACTACCTAGACATGTCCCCCTCTCCCCAAGGGTTAGATCTACTTTTGTGCCCCCAGGGGTCCCCTGAACTGATTCACACTTTTATAAACCTGTTATAAACCTCACTGTCATGATGTCACATAGGTAAGTTATGAATATTCAGTGAGGGGATCATGTAGCAGGGGTGATAGTGAGCTCACTAATTATATCAAAATGTATTACAATTAGGTTCTCATCCTTTGTGGGTGGAAACCTTGTTACATCACCGTCTAGGAGCATGGAATATTGGAAAGCAAAATCTTGCCAATGAGAATCTCATTTCCTGATTCTCACAAGATTTTGTGCCTACATCCTCACCTGCACTGATGGTGAACTCCAGTGCAAAATCATCCTTTCAGCATCACTTGCTGTCTCCCAAAAGGTAGCTGAGATTGGAACACTATGTGGGAAATGATGGGAATTTGCAACATCCCATGTACATCAGTGTTTTTACATTGAATTGTGTTGAGATCATTTAATTGTACTGCTTGGTGAAATAATATATCTCTGAGATAAAGTGAAAATATACAGTTAGAAAAACTCTTTCCTTTTGCAGTATTTCCATTTGCACTTGGCTGGGCAGATCAGTGTAATGATTCAGAGTGTGACCTACAGTCTGAAGACCGTGTTAAAAAGGTACTATTGTATCCAGCTTTATTACCATTTAGCACAATGTTCATTCTCAGAATTAGAATTAACTAATTTACCAGGGTAATCCAATTGTTAATTCCCTATACTAAAATCTTTGGGTCCACTTGTAAAAATATGAAGCACTGTTGTTAAATTAAACAAGGCTCTATTTCAACCAAGTGTCATGCCCTTATTTAACTGTGTGCTTCTGGCATATTTAGATTGGCATTTAGATTGTTTATGATTTTCCAGTCAGTTAAATTAACGGTCAGAAAAGTATACACTTTTTGTGGACCCAAGCTTCCAAAATGCCTCCAAAGACTAAGTTTTGTCAGGGAAGCCCATCCACATTTTCATTCAATCTGGCAGCTAGTTAATTGCTGTCAGGGCTCCTGTTCCTTTAAGTCATGGGAGCCCAGCCTCAAGAGATAACAGCCAATTGGAGGGCCTGAAGCTCTGCAGTCTAGCAGCTCCATTGGGAGCAGTAGTCTTGCTGGGAATGCACTTAGCGTCACAGAGATGGAGCCCATTCTCAAAAGATGTGATTGTGTTAATGGTATATTCACGGCAGGTCAAGCAGCCCTAATGAGGGTGCTATTTGTTGATGTGGAGGTAGACCATTCTGTGAGCCACTTAGTGCCATAATAGGAGCCCCCTCTAACCCCTCCTCTCCTGGCAGAGCCCACATGGCTGAGGGCCCATTCACTGCTGGTAAAATGCTAGTGGCAAGGGAAAGAGGTCCTTAACTGGTCACTTAGCAGCACAATTGAGCTGGAGGGGCATCCTCCACCTGCCCTACTGCTGGCAGAAACCCACCTGGTGAAGAGATAACAAGCCCTCCACCCAAAACATCCCTCACGATTCTGCAACCTCACTGCCTCATATCCAATCTCGAGGGCTAGTAAAAGTCAGTCCCTCCTAAGAAAAGTTTCCAATTATAAAATAAGCCAAAATATGATCCTATTTTACTGAAAGCAAAAGAAATAAAGGGAAAAGATAGCTTAGAGAGTAATAAAAGTGAACAAAAAACATTTACAACTAATTGCTTTTCTGCTATCTTAATGTAAGGAATAATTAACTATAATTAACTCAAAATGCCCCATAAAATGTAAAACAAAATCCTAGTTTGTTCACTCTCCTAATTCTCATGATGCAGACTTCCAGTGGAGTTTCTTAAAACACATTGGCCTGGATTTTGCAAGACCTGTTCACCACTGTGATTGTCCTACCCGGCAAAAGTCATTGGACTTTTGGCTGGCCCACTGCATCCCTCTCCAGGGCAGGGCTGAAAAACCTCAGCCTTTGGAAATTTGAATACATAAAGTGCACTCATTACTAACCATTAATTTCAGTGGCTGGAAAATTATATACAATTATTATGAAATGAAACCTGAACACTGATGAATGTTGTGAGATATTGTTTAATTATAGTATTATACTCTTGTGAGCCAAATGTGCTAACCCACCACTGCTGTGTTGCCTACACCAAGTAATAATGAATATTACACTATAATATTGTTATGCTTTCTATGAGATAATTATAGCAAATTATTACTTGGAACACAATACTAAAGAACTTTGTTCTTTGTTCTAATTGAATCATTCTGAAAGCAATCAAATTGTTTATGATGTTACATTAACTTGTAAAGCTTTGTTGGGAACAGTTTTTCATTGATGTCCGAGTGTTTTTATATGGGTAGGTGACATTCCTGCTTGCTGCACAAAATCTACAGATCCATTCCGGAAACTGCAAATATTAAATATTGGGCTAAAGGTATGCAGCCTGGCAGTACCTTTACAAGAACAATAATTTGCATTCATATATTATTTTTAACTCGGAAAAATATTACCCTGGGTGTTTTACAGTAAGTAAATATTACAAGTGGCTTAAAGAAATTTTGGGGATATCTTGCTTTCCAATGTTTTAATTACCCAAATATGGCTTTCTAATTCACAGAGGACATTGGAAACTGAGCTCAAGACTGGAAGGAATGATAAAAATCTTAGCTGAGGAAGTGTGTTATAAAGGAAGGTCTTAATGAAAGAGGTCAGAATCAGAAGCAGAATGTTGTAAGGGTAAATACAGAGATATGAAGAACATGGTCATGGACAAAACTTGAATATTAGGATGAGCATCTTTAATTAAGCTGGGTATTGAGAGCCAATATAAGTCAGTGAAAATAGAGTGACAGACAAAAGGAACCTGACCTGAGATTGATGGGCAGCAGAGGTTTGGATTATCTAAACTTTATGAATGAGGGATTTGTGGCAGATGTGAGGAGATAAATGCAGAGGTAGAAAATCTTGGTGTTGATAATGATATGCAGACTCAGCTCAGAGTTGAACAGGAAGTAGAGGTTGTGAACAGTAGACCCAGAAAGGCAGATGGAGTCACTAGTGAAGATACAAATTTACAAATTAGGAGTAGACCACTCGGCCCTTAGAGCCTGCTCTGCCATTCGATAAGATCATGACTGATCTGATTTCAATCTCAACTCCACATTCCTACCTACCCATGATAACCTTTCACCTCTTGCTTATCGAGAATCTATCTACCTCTACCGTAAAATTATTGAAGGACTCTGATTCCTCCACCTTTTGAGGAAGAGAATTCCAAAGACTTAGGTCCCTCAGAGAGAAAATAAAATTTCATTTGTCTAAATGAGTGATTTCTTATTTTTAGCCCCTAGATTCTAGATAGGGGAATCTAGAAGCTCCTAGATTCTCCCACAACGGAAACACCCTCTCCACATTGACCTTGTTGAGGGCCCTCAGGATCTTATACGTTTCAATCAAGTTTCCTCTTTCTCTTCTAAACTCAAATGATACAAGCCTAACCTGCCCAGCCTTTCTTCATAGGACAATTAGCCCATTAAAAATAATTGTTTAGGAAACCTTCTCTGAATTACAGAGCTGGTTTGTGGATTAGGCCAAAGATAGTGTTTTCAGGCTTCCCATTGTTTAGCTGGAGAAAGTTACAGCACACCCAAGGCTACTTGTCAGACAAGCAATCTGATAGGATAGATTCATTCACCATGTTGAGAGGCGAGAGAATAGATGCAACTGTATAAATGCGGAAGCTGAATGCAGATAATGTGCCAGCATATACATAAGGAAAAGATAAAAGACAATGGCTGGATCCTTGGGAAATTCAGAGGTAGTGGTACAGCGATAGCAAAAGAAGCCATTGCCAAGATGCTCCAAAATGACTCAATAGATAAATCTAAATGAGGACAGCTCCATTGAGATGAAAAATGATGAATCATTAAAAACAGAAGATATGATAAACTATATGAAAGATTGCATAGATTTCAGAGGAGATGAAGGAGGTCACAAAAAATGTCAACTTGATTAAAACCATTGTGAACAGTTTTTGGAAGGATTTAAACAGGAGAGATGGGCATGATCTGTATAGCAACATATTTTGCGCTAAAAGCTTTTCATTTCGTAGATGTTAACCTTGAGACAATAACTGTCCTCTTTTCTGGAGATTCCTTAATGTGTTAGTCAATACTGTAGTTATTTTAGTCTGTAGAACTGTAGGACTCTGTTTTCACATCCATGCCATTCAAAAGGAGACAGGATATGTTGGAAATTCCTACATAATGTTTGTGCACAATTTGCTGCAATCGAGGGTGGGATGCAAGGAGAAGACAAATTTCTGTTCATTACTGAAGGCAGTATTCCAAAAGGTGGATTTCAATCAAATAACTGTCAGACTATGAAGGAGAAATATAAAAAAAAAGTTATGTAAAAATCACCTTTTTCATTAAATTATATTCAATGCATCATTGATAAAACATGAATTGCAAAAACAAGGAAAATCAGAGGCTTCTTTAAGAAGATTTAGACTGGAATTATGTGATCTTTCCTTACTTTATGTAAAAGACTACAGCTTACTGCAATAGTCTGCTTGCTTTTCTCCTGTCAATAACATTAATTATACTGGGAATTACTCAGCTAAAGAAACAATACAATTACAAATGTATTGTATAGTGCTGTAAAATTAATATAGAAATGTGAAACTTTCATTGTAACTTTTTGATATTGCCACACTTGAAACCCTGAAGTGATGCAGATTTTTTTTGACTTGGATATGGATTAAACCACTGGCTCATTATGTTTTGAATCCTCTGCTATGTGCTAAATTTGCTCAGGCTTTTTACACTGAATAGAGGAAAAGACCCAAGGGACATGCTCACCTTAAAATAGTAAACACTTCCTTTGGAAATGTGGGAAAAATGATCAAAAGACAAAAATTATGGTTAACTTGCATACTTAAGTCCAAAAATATTCTACAATGCCTTCAACATGGTTTAGTGCCAATCCTGCAAAGATTGGTCAAGGCTCATGGGATACAAGGACAAGTAGCTAGATGGATAAGTAACTGGCTTGGTAATAGGAGACAGAGTAATAGTGGAAGAGTGTTTTTCTAGCTGGAGGTCGGTCACTAGTGGTGTGCCGCAGGGCTCAGTACTGGGACTTCTTCTATTTGTAATATATATAAATGACTTGGAAGAGGGAGTAAGTGGAGTGATCAGCAAGTTTGCAGACGATAGAAAGATTGCTGGACTTGCGAATAGTGAGGAGCATTGTCAGGCAATGCAGCAGGACATAGATAGGCTGGTAGCTTGGGCAGATAGATGACAGATGGAATTCAATCCTGATAAATGCGAGGTAATGCATTTCGGGAGAAAAAATGTAGAGGGGGAGGTATATGATAAAGGGTAGACCTATTAAGAGTATAGAAACACAGAGGGACCTGGGGTTGCAGGTGCACAAGTCTCTGAAGGTGGCAGAGCAGTTGGAGAAGGTTGTGAAGAAGGCATATAGTATGCTAACCTTTATAGGAAGGGGTATAGAGTACAAGAGCTGGCCTTTAATGTTGCAGTTGTATAAAACGTTACTTAGATCTCATTTGGAATACTGCATCCGGTTCTGGTCGCCTTATTACTGGAAGGACGTGGAGACTCTGGAGAGAGTGCAGAGGAGGTTTACCAGGATGCTGCCTGGTATGGAAGGTCTGAGTTACGAGGAGAGGTTAGCCAAATTGGGGCTATTGTCCTTAGAAAGGTGTAGACTTAGAGGAGATCTAATAGAGGTGTACTAGATTATGAGAGGTATAGTTAGAGTAAACAGTATTAAGCTTTTTCCTAGGATGGACTTAAATAGCACGAGGGGTCACGGGCTTAGGGTGAAGGGGGTAAGGTATAATTTAGATACTAGAGGGAGTTTTTTCACACAGAGGGTGGTGGGGGTATAGAATGCGCTGCCAAGTAAAGTGGTGGAGACAGGCGCTCTGGAGTTATTTAAGAAATATTTAGATGGGCACATGAACAGAATGGGATTGGAGAGGTATAGAAAACTGTTTTAAAATAGGGATCATGAGCCTTAGGAATCCCTGGGAAGTGTGTAAATAGACAATAATATTGATGTACTTGTTTTTATCCTACAGGTGCTTTGGTCCACCTTGTTGTCTAACAAGAGGCGCACACACGATGGGTCGTGAGAGGGCTGCTCTTGGATTTTTCGAGAGTATCCTAGTGCTTCACATCGTTAGTGTATGCTTGACCTGGACCATTTGATGGGCAACACGACAGCTCAGTGACTATTGCTGTGCTGTGCAGATACATAGATTTGGGCCTGTGTCTGTGGGAGTTTGCGCATTCTCCCCTTGCTTGCGTGGGTTTTCTCCAGGTGCTCCGGTTTCCTCCCACATCCCAGAGATGTGCTCTTAGGCTAATTGGCAAAACAAATTCTCCCTAAATTGTCTCAAATTTGGTTTTTAATCCATAGATCTATAAACATAGACAGGGATCATGGGCAGAGGTGGGAATATCGGGGTGGCAGCACGGGCTTGTTGGGACGAAGGGCCTGTTTCCCGTGCTGTGTTGTTCTTTGTTCTTTGATTCCTTCTGGACGAAATCACAGCAATAAATCATCTTGCATCGAGGAGCCTATCCCAACCTATATCAATTGTATCTGGGTAAATAACTAATAAATTTGCAATTTTTTCCTCGGATGTGCATGCTGGTGCTGGAAAATAGAATGCTATTCTATTTTTGGTACTGATGTCAGTATAAAGCATTTTCAAGTTATACATAGTTTACCTAATAACCTTACAGTGAGTTGAATTCTGCACCGATGTGATACTTCTTTCACCCTCAACAGATATTCTTATGATCTCTAAGTAAGATTGCTAAGTAATCTGCAAAAGATAATGCAAAATTATAACAAAAAGATTTATGATTTGCTACATCTACTGCGTAAGCAGATTCTTCACCCGTTATTCACTTTATTCTGAGAACCTAGAGCTCAAGCACTAGAAACCAGACTGAGATTGATCACAATTACATGGATGATCTGGAGGAGGGGGTTGAGTGTAGGGTAACAAAATTTGCTGATGACATGAAGATGCATGGAAAAGCGAATTGCATGGAAGGCACAGAAGGTCTGCAGAGGGATCTGGATAGGCTGAGTGAGTGGGCGACGAACTGGCAGATGGAGTATAACATTAACAAATGTGAGGTTATCCACTTTGGTAGAAATAATAGTAGGAGGGATTATTATTTACAGGACGAAAAGCTGCCGCATGCTAGAGTGCAGAGGAACCTGGGGGTCCTTGTGTACCAATTGCAAAAACCCAGTCTGTAGGTGCAGCAGGTGATCAAGAAGGTGAATGGAATGTTGGCCTTTATTGCAAGGGGGATAGAATATAAAAGCAGGGAGGTCTTACTGCAACTGTACAGGGCGCTGGTGAGGCTGCAACTGGAGTACTGTCTGTAGTTTTGGTCACCGCATTTGCGAAAGGATATATTGGCCTTGTAGGGAGTACAGAGAAGGTTCATCAGGCTGATACCGGAGATGAGGGAGTTAGCCTATGAAGAGACATTGAAGAAACTGGGTTTGTACTCGTTAGAGTTTAAAAGGCTGAGGGGGGATCTTATAGAGACTTACAAGATAATGAAGGGGCTAGATAGGGTAGAGATAGAGAGATTCTTCCTGCTTAGAAAGGATAGCAGAATTGGAGGGCAGAGTGTCAAAGTAAGTGGGGGTGTGCAGTTTAGATCAGAGTTGAGGAGAAACTTCTTCACTCAAAGGGTGGTAAGTCTCTGGAATTCTCTGCCCATTGAAGTGGTGGAGGCTACCTCGTTGAATATACTTAAGTCATGGGTAGATAATTTCTGATAGATAAGGTAATTAAGAGTTATGGGGAGAAAGCGGGAAAGTGGAATTGATCAACTTCAGATCAGCCATGATCTTATTGAATGGCAGGACAGGTTTGAAGGGCTATTTGGCCTACTCCTGCTTCGATTTCTTATGTTCTTACAAACAGAGGATGGTTATAGATATTGGAAGAGGACACATCATGCCATTTCATCCAAACTGAATTCAAATATTAATCTCAGATGTGAAAATAATCTATACCATGTGATTCCCATTGCATTTTCATTCCTAACAAAAATTATAATAATGATTACCATTAATTATAATTCATTTTACTTCACAGATGAATTTAAAAACCAGAGAAAGAACTAGACAACAGAAAAGATACTAAATCTTGTAAAAAAACTAATAAAAATAATTTGACCAACTGAATTTTGAAACATCCTTGACAAAAAGGATAATACCATAGGTCTTAATAGCACGTTGATGCATCAAATTTCCTCTTCCCATTTGGAAAATGCCAAATAATCATATTACATTCAATAATTACAGGTACGTTATAGAATTTTTAATGGATCTTTTCGACTATTTCTGTCCCCCATGGTTTCATCATGGATGAACAATATTCCCTCCTAAATATTCGAGAGCCAAAGTCTTTGGTCACCATCGCAAACTCCCTTCCCTAGACACAAATGGAAACTCTCTTCCTGGCAACTGCCTGATGTTGAATCAGTCTCTGTGGTAAATCAGACTGCTATATTTGACCCGAAAATAAGCTTCCAATCGCACAGGCATTCCGTCCAGTGGACCACCTCCACATTCTACAGACCAGAAACTCGAATCCAAAATTATGTCACCCGTGCCTTAACTCGGACAAAGGATTGGATTTCATATTCCCCAGCTAGCAGGTTTGAAGATACAAAATCCAGCTGATGACCTTCCTGCCACCTATCCACCAACCTCCTCCAACCTGTCTAAATTTTATAGTGAATGGGATGGGGATGGATACATAGAAAAGAGGAGCAGGAGTAGGCAATCAGCCCTTAAAGCCTAATCCTCCATTCATTATGATCATTATGATCCGTTTCTGCTTTTGCCCTATATCCTTTAACCCATTTAGCTCCAAGAGCTATATCTAGACCTTCTTGAAATCATACAATGTTTTGGCCTCAACTGCTGCTGTATTAGAGAACTCTCAAGACTCGCCACTCTCTGGGTGAAGAAATTTCTCCTCATCTCAGTCGTAAATGGTTTACCCTGTATTCTTGGGCTTTGAATCCTGGTTCTGGACTCCCCCACCATCAGAAACATCTTTCCTGCATCTACCCTGTTTGACTTTTCTAAATTTCTATGAGATCCATTTTCATTCTTCTAAACTCAAGCACATATAATCCTAATTGACTCAATCTTTCCTCATACAACATTCTTGCCGTCCCAGGAATCAGTCTGGTAAACTTTCCTCTCGAGCGAAAATATCCTTCTTCTGGTAAGGAGACCAAAACTTGTCAAAATATTCCAGGTGTGGTCTCACCAAGGCCCTATATAATTGTAACAAGGCATTCCCTTTAACCTATGTATTAAATGGCCATGAAATTATCGTTTTCTTCAACAGTATTTCAGGATTCAGTTAATCAAAAAATTTTTATTAGTATTTTACAAGGATTAGGCATCTTTTCTGTTTCTCCACTTTAAGATAAGTTAAGAAAAATTAGGATCCTGTGTTTGAATCTGCATGCTATGAAGGCCAACGTAACATTTGCACCCATCAAAGGTCATCCCCAACTTTGCGCATTATATGGACATATCATTCACAGAGAAGGAAAGGAGTGCAGAATGTAATGTTACAGTCATAGCTGGGGTGTATAGTAAGACCAACTTACTGCGAGGTTGGTCCATTCAAAGGTTTGATGGCAACAAGAAAAGAGCCATGTCCTTTCCGCATCTGTATCATTATCTCTCTCTGCCATTGCATCTTTTCCACAATGATCAAAATCCTTATGCTTGCCCTAATCTTTTTGAAATTTCACTTTTCTGACACATTGTTATCTGACTTTCTCTACCCTACATAAATTGAATCAACCAAACCTACACTACCCATAATTTGTTTTTATTTTACATTAAGCCTTAGTTTCTATCATACATGCCCTCATCAGTCTTAATTGGTTCCTGTCATTAATAGCTGAATTCAAATTAATTGTTTTTGATTATAAGTACATTCACTGCATCCATCGAAGGCTTCACTCTCCTTGTATCTGTAACTTCCTTGAGCGAGTGTTCCTTTAACAAATATTAGATATTCTTCTATCCCTAGCTGCTATTGCATTCCCATTTCTTCTATTCCACCTTCCTCTTTGAACTCCATAAAACTTTAAATTCTTTCATCTTGATATCTCTCTGTCTACCTCAATGAATGCGGGCTGGGGGTGAATGAATGAACAAGACTATCTTACCACATAAGTGATAAACATTATTTGTTCTTTTTTGAACTTGCCTTTGATCACTTCATCTAGCTCCTCTTCTACTACTCCATCTGTCCATTTGTGCTTTAAGTGTCCTGGGACACATTGCCAGATTAAAAGAGCTAACAAAAGCAAATTGTTATTTTTGCCTGACATATTTAGCTTTGCAATAGCTATCAATAATTTACAGCCCTTCTTGTGGATTTGTGACTTATGTTTACTGTTTCTTTTACAGTGAACAGAAGTGGTATATAATTAAATTATTTATTATGATCTGTGTTGAAGATTTATGACAGACAAGGGTTTCTAAGGGAACATGTCTATGGATCTTTTCACAGAATCTTATGTTAAATGCCTATTCTAGTCAACAGGAAAGGAAGAAAACACAGCAGCGAGGGAATGTCTTTTAGATGCAGTAAGGAAAGATCACATATTTTGGCTTCTGGCCCAGAGTCTCAAAGGGATGAGCCTCCCTCTGATTTTCCTGGTTTTATATCTGGCCTCAATCCATGATCTGTAGACTCTAGTCTTAAATTTGAAGAATGATGACTACTATATCTAAAGGTGGGTAATCCATCCATTTCATTTGTGTTATAAATAATAAAATAGTTATACATCAAGTTTGTTCAGAAGCACTCATGATTCTTCTATGTTACTTGTAAATAAATTATGCAGAAAGATTGGCCAGTAAAGCTGGGCCTAAGGCAGGCAGACGATATGCATTTTTGTCAAATGTTTATATAATACATAGGCTTTTTTTTACACAGAATTGTATAGAGTGTACAGCACAGAATAGGCCAATCGTCCATGTTGCTATTTATGCTCAATTCAAACCTCCTTCATATTTTTCTCTAATTTTATCAGCATTATGCTCTATTCTTTTCTCTCTCGTATGCTTACTGGATAAATACATCTATTTTCTTAGTAGGACTGCAATAGTAGTGCATAGAATAGAGCAGGTTCCAGTGCAGCAAGTGGAAAACTAGTCTAGAGTCTGGGAGAATGTTGAGATCAATGGATGGATAATGACAGTGAGTGGGAAGTTTGTGTCAGAATGGAAATGGCTGCAAACGTTGTTATTTTCTTTGCTTGCTAACTTGCAGTTCTTCCACCTAGGAATGATAATTACCTGTAATTAATCTAGGAATGTAATTAATTAATATGAACCAAACCAACTCACCCAATACTTTGAACTTGATCTTGTTAGGAACGATGCTGTTAACATAGTGCTCTTCAATAGTTCGTATTCTGTAGCTCAGTATTAGAGCGCTTCTCTTCTAGACATTTGAAATGCCAAACAGTCTAAAATTGGGATTTACTTATGTGTAAATTTTTTCAAAACTCTTTCCAAACACTTGCTAACATTTGGCCATTTTAGAGTAGTTTGTCAGTGCAAAAATTATCTGCCCTGTACAAAATATGAAAAATATGAAAAAAACAAATTATTAAACTGAATTGTCTGACATAGCCTTGAATTCTAGATCCGAGTTCTATAAAATGTAATGGATATAATTGATTCAGTAATCTAAACGACAAAAAAAAATCAAGTGCAATGAGTGAACCAATGTTAGGGAACAGACCAGAAACTCGGAAGTATTTTATGAAGTTAGCCTCGACTCTAACTTTCACATTTAATTTTGGCATTAAAGGCGAGTATGAAGTATGTTTCAATTGGGAAGCTTTTATCAAAACAAGTTTTACTTAAGTTAGAATACATAACAAAAAGAATCAGCATAACTTTTACCAATTAAAGTACTTAAACATAACAAAGTATATTTTTAATTACATTATTCCAATTTGGCAGTTATCTCCCACAGACATGAATCCCTATCAGTTAGCACAGAAATCAAAAATGCTTACCAAAGTACTAGATTTCCAGCTTTTTGATACTCTTGACAAGTAATCTAGACAAACACTGGTCTTCTAATTCTCATGCAGCAACTTCCAAAGGAAGCCACCCCTGCTCCTGGAAAGTAGATTCTTAGAGAAAAAGGCTATTTTTTGGCAGATTCTGGTGTCCACTTCAGACATATCAGGAGATACAGAGAAAACAACCTCTCTCTAAACATTCTAGAAGCAGACTGAGTTGAGTTTTCTGTGTAAGCGTAGCTATACCCTTTCATACGACCTTACTTATCAATCAATCTAATCAAGCCCCACTCTGCAATATCCCAGGAGAAAAGACAAAACAACAACATCCTGCATTAATTTAGATCAAAATAAACACTGTATCAATTAAGATGAATTATGTTGCTGCAGTAACAATACAGTGCTGCTGGATCCAGACAAAATGGTTCTGACAAAATGGAATAGACTAGTAAACACATTCAGCGCAGAAACATGAGTAAAATATATTTCTTAAGGGGATAATATCATCACACAAGACAGAGAATAATTTGAGCAGATACTCATAAAAGACTACTGTGCCATTTTAATTTAGTAGTTCATTTTTTAGATATAAGAGCAGCTCCTAAAGACAGAGTAGAGCATGTCCCTTCAATGAGTATTATTTTGATAGCCTACTGTAAGCTGTATACTTGGAGGGTATCTATACTTGACATAGAGCAGAGGTTGTCAAACTATGGCCTGCGGGCCATATCTGGCCTGCAGCGGGCCGCATCCAGATCGGAGTTTGGAGACTGCTGGCATAGAGAAATACACTGTAAAATAATGATAAAAACAATGTATAATGTAAATTAATCATAAAAAGATGTCGACAAAAAGCAGGACAAATCCAATCAAGCCAATATAGAGCCCTATAAGTCAACTTTCATCATCAGCAAAGTGACAGAAAGAGTCATTAATAGTCATATCAAACGGCATTTACTCACCAATTGACTTGTCACCAAGCTTAATTTGAATTATATTGGACCACCCAACTTTGAGCTCATTACAGATTTGGTCCAAACAAGGACATAAGACCAGAGGAGGGATGAGAGTGACTTCCCTTGAAACCAAAGGGATGTAATATTGCATCATGGAACCTTAATAAAACTGAAATCAATGGACACCAGTGGGATAAACTCTCCACTGGCTGGACTTACATGGTTCAAAGGAAATGTATTTAGTTGTTAGTCATGAATAATGTCAGTTATGAGAGATTGCTGTAGGATTTATTCAGAATTGCATTCTAGAAGCATGCTAAACCCAGCTATTTGATCTATGACCTTCCACTATCATGTGAGAGAGTTCAATTCCATCTGTAATTCCTCACATAATGAATGAGTCCATTCTCACATGCACCAAGACAATAATAATCTTGATCTCATAGATAACATTTGTGCTACATAAGTAATAGCTGAATCAGCCACTGTTAAAAGTCAATCACTATTAACCAAAACCTTAACTATTTAAATAATTGTTCTGTCTATAGAGTGGGCCAGAAGCTGCATATTCTGCAGCTCAACTTCTGATTCCCTTAAACTTCTCTACCATTGACAACGCATATGCCAATGTGATGGAATATTCCACATTTGTGGAAGGGGTGGCATGGTGGCACACAATGCCAGGGACCTGGGTTCAATTCCTAGCTTGGGTCACTGTCTGTGAAAAGTCTGCACATTCTCCCAGTGTTTGCGTGGGGTTTTCTTCAGGTGCACCAGTTTCGTCCCACAGTCAGAAAGACATGCTGGTTAGATGTATTAAATTCCCCCTCAGAGTACCCGAACAGACACCAGAATGTGGCAACTAGGGGATTTTCACATTGACGCTATTGTAGTGTTAATGTACATCGACTTGTGACTAATAAATAAAATTTAACTTTGCTTGGATGGGTGTAGTTGTAACAACATTTAGGGTTGACATTATCCAATGGCCTAAGTCTCTCAATCCTCAATTATTAACATGCTATGGCTGCAGCAATACATCAAAGATTCTTAGCAACATTTCTTAAACAAAATATTTCCATCAACTCAGAAAAACAAGGGCAGTGGTACACAGACCTCCAAGTTTCCTTCCAAGTCACATACCATCCAGACTTGGACTTCAGTTTATAATCATCCTTAAGTGAAAATCCTGGAGCTCCCTAGCTAACAACATAATTGGAGCATTTTAAAGCATATTTACTGCTGCAAAATAAAAAAATGTATATGGTAACATTGCAAGATCTCGCACCAGCAAAGCAACAAATGGCCATTTAAACTGCTTGAGCCAGTTCAGGGAAAAATGTTGGTTCAGTGATCTATAATCATACAGGGGGTAATAAAACAAGATTCGCCATCACCTCCTTAAGAGGAATTAAGCATTGGCGGCAAACGATAGTCTTACCATAAATGTTCATGTTTATAGTGTAATATGTTATATTGGACATTGGGTTGTTAATGAATTAATTCTAATTGAGTAATATGCTAATCATACACAGTGAACATCATCAGGGATCTCTCTCAGACACTCCAAAGAAAAGTGTAAGCCAGAATAGAAAGATGTGTCTCAATAAAACTTATGTTTCATATACTTCTGCAGACTCATTAATTATTTTATATTCATCTAACAATGACAAGAATATTGTAGTATCCTGAGTAGAAATGGGAACAAAAATGCCAAGGGTGTTTGAAATTCTGGAGCCTGAGGAGGAATGTTAACAGTTTGATAGCTCGTTAAGTCTATGCTCATACAATGCATGCCACATACATTGTGCTTTGAGCATGGTGTAGCATCAGCAATGGTGCATAAGAAACACTACATGAGTATCAGCCTTGCTTTAATAGTAGCATTCTTGCCTCTGGGTCAGAAGTTTGTTAGTTCAAACCTCATTTCAGAGACTCAAGAACATAATTTTGGCTGACATTTCAGTACAGTACTGGGAGAGTTTTGTGCTGCTGGAAGTACTATCATTCAAATTAAATCCTGTCTGCTCTGGGGACTTCTCTGGTGTTCTGGTCAGCATTTTTCCCATAACTGGCTCAAACAATTTAAATGGCCATTTGTCTTATCGCTGTTGTGAGATTCTGCAGTGTTACCATATACATTTTCATATGTTGCAGCAGTAAATATACTTTAAAAGAACTTCAATGTGAAGTTCCTTTGAATGTTATCAGGTTGTAAAAGATGCTTCACAATTGCAAGTTCTGTTTTGCATTTCTTTATTTACAGTGGCACACAAAATGCCATATGAAATTACTTGTGTTGTAGTTAGTGATCTAACTACATTGAATGTGATGCCAGAATGCAGGACAGAATCAATGCATTCTGTCTTTGGCAAAGATTTGGCCTTAAAATTGCAGGTGTCAAGAAAATAAATAGCATGTACATGCTGTCAGGCCAACACAGCATGTGACCTCTTGAACCTGTTGCTCTAGTTTCAAACCTATTTCAACACAGGCATATGTTCTCTGAAACAATATTTTATTTAACATTTTGACTTAAGGAATATGGATGACACTATTTCAGACAAACAGCAGGTGATGCCTGTTTTTTCATGTAACACCCCCTCATGATGATGACCCTAGTTCTGGACCTAACAAAAAAAACCTGGGCTGTATTAAAAGCTTCTGTACATTGATTAGCATGCAAATGCTATCTACCTCAGGAGAATGAGTAAGACAGAGGGTCAAGAGGGAATTAGACAGCTAGGGTGAGGAGGAGCAAGTGTAGTGATAACAAAATAGGAAAAACCTTAATTAAAAGTCAGGTCCAATCTTCATTAAAAAAGGAAAATAGAACTGAATTTTCTTAGGAGTAAGCCCGCGCAGCTATTTTTGATAAATGCAGCAAAAGAGAAATGGATACAAACCCAATGCTTCAACTCCTGCTTCCATTTTGCATTTTCTATTTTCCTATTATTAACTTTTTTTTCATTGAGATTATTGAAAACTTCACTTTGGACACATCAAACATTCCAGTATTTAAAATAATAAAATTGCAGAGTGAATCTATCTAATCTATCTAAAGAAATTTCAGAAAACATCCCCTGTGGCATCAGTTTTCTTTGCCTTGGGTGAAGATTGTTGAATGTGTGAGATGGATTTCATAGTTTAAGTTTTTTTTTAGTTTATTTATTAGTGTTTATTTATTAGGCTTACATTAGCACTACAAAGAAGTTACTGTGAAAATCCCATAGTCACCACACTCCAGCACCTTTTCAGGTACACAGAGGGAGAATTTAACATAGCCACTGCACCTAACTAGCACATCTTTGAATGGTGGGAGGAAACTGGAGCAGCCAGAAGGACCCCATGCAGACACAGGGAGAATGTGCAGAATTCATACAGACAGTGACCCAAGCCAGGAATCAAACTAGTGTCTGCATGGGTTTCCTCCGGGTGCTCCAGTTTCCTCCTATGGTCCAAAGATGTGCTGGTTCAGTCACTGGCCATGCTAAATTGACCTTAGTGTCAAATTAGCAGGCTAAATATGTGGGGTATGGGAATAGGGCCAGGGTGGGATCGTGGTTGGTGCAGACTTGATGGGCCAAATGGCCTCCTTCTGTACTGTACAAGTTTTATGATTGTAAAATCAAAGTGTAAGAAAGTCATCAGAATTCAACAGACATAGGACCTGCAAAATAAATAGATAAGTAAGAGTTCTTACCTTAAGAGTTAGGCAAAGAAAGCCCACAATCACAGGGGAGTGTACCTAACTCCGAAAAAGGCAGGAAAAGCACACACAACCTGAAAGTTGCAGAGACAGCTTTTAAAGGGCAACATTCTCAAAGTGGTAAATTCACACAGAAAAAAGAACAAAGCCGGCATCTCTTGAAGAGAACAAAAAAAGATTCACTGATAATGCCAGGAGTGGCGATCTGTACAATAATGGGGGAGAGCATTGTATCATTATATTGAGAGACAGATTGCTAATATTATCACAAGAAAGTACATCCTGTTAGGCAGTGCAAAACAAAAAAAAAAATCAACCAACAGAGAGCCGAGTGTAACTCTAATCGAGTCAACCAAAAGTGCAGATGTTGATGCACTGTATCAGGTGACTGCTGTTGAATCTGTGCCCATTACAGTGGCAGTGGAGGTGAATGGCAAAGAACAGAATCATTTCCAGTATTTTGCATGCCTACCTGAAATGGGTGGAAGCTATAAAAACAGAAATGGGGTTGGCCTAATGATTCCTATCCAGTTTCCTTAGAGGTTGGATTAACTTGGTTTGTTCTCACTGGAATGATGGAGGTTGAGGGGTGACCTGATAGAGGTTTAAAGGTTATGAGTGGCATGGACAGAGCAGATAGTCAGATGCTGTTTCCTAGGGTAGAAAAATCAAGTAGTAGGGGCCATAGGTTTAAGGCGTATGGGGAAAAGTTTAGATGAGATGTCTGAGGCAAGTTTTTTACACAGAGGGTGGTGAATGTCTGGAATACACTGCCCAGGCAGGTGGTGGAAGCAGGTATGATCGAGGCATTTAAGGAGCAACTAGATGAATATATGAATAGAATAGGAACTGAAGGATATAGACTCCCTAAGTGCATGTGGTTTTAGTTTAGATGGGCATCATGATTGGCACATGTTTGGAGGGCCAAGAGGCCTGTTCCTGTGCTGTACTTTTCCTTTGTCCTTTGCTCTTTGCACGCTGGGCATGTTGTTTGCCAAATAGTTGACCTTGAAAGGGGCAGGCAACAAAGTTATAGAGGCTTCAAAATGAGACCTAATTTTTTTCAGATTCTCACGGATCCTCTGGTCTAGTGATTTTCTGGCTGCGCTTTTGTACAACTGGCAGGTGGTCCTATAGATGATTACTGTAAGATTCCAACACTGGCTAGACTTACCCTTCAATTCCAGTTACTGTTCCTACAAAGGGCATAAATACACAAAGGATATATTAGACTTTTAAAAATTAGCTGAATCTAAACATCTCAGCATGTTAAAATTTTCTTAGGTCTACTCCTTGTTGGAAGAGCAGGGAGACTGGACACTTTGTGGTGTCCATTGTGCTTAATGTGTTGATTCCCGTTTTGCAAATGGATAAAGAAGATGTGATAAAAAATGTGTTTCTTAAAATCATGCAACCCTTTAACAAAAATAATAAATGTCTTTGGCATCAATAGAAAATATTGTCTTATTCATATTGTATAAATTGATACATTATGAACATTATAAATATTATAGGTTTAACATTGTTCTTCAACAGGCATACACACGAATCAGATCTTTCATCGAGGACTATCCCTTTAAAGGAAAGTTCCAAAATATCCAATACATTGCTAACTCTTTGAATGGTGTGAAGGTAGATCATTGCAAACCAGGATTTGGCAAAAACATCATAACAAGTGATCAATGTGTAGGGTGTTGTGGTAAGTATGAATTCATCAAATACTTGCTATGTATTGTATACTAATATATTATACTTTCCTCAGTTTGAGGCTAAAAATCCAGCATCAGGAACACTATGCACCTGTTAATGCTGACTCCACTGAAGTTTGTGAAGACAGTAAAAGGTAATTTTATTTGCATGTGCCTAGAGGGGCAGCCTTAGCTGGGAAAGCTCTGAAACTGAGTTTTAAGTCAGTATGTTGTGCTAGCATGTAAGGACAGGCAGTACATCCTGGCCTGACTAGCAGTACTGATATTCCGAGACTGAGTAAAAACTTTTTGATTTCCTGTTATAACTTCTTTATTCATAATGACTCTGACGTTCTTTTAATTTGAAGCTTTGGTTTGAATCTATTTTACCTAACATTGTGACCTTTATATTCCTCTGGCAGGCATATATTTGGCCAAGTGTGAAACAGCACACTCGTGCTTTGATGGGTGTGCTGGCTAATTTGAATAGGGTAGGAATGCAATCAATGTAAGCTGCTTAGCTATTTCAAGGCAGGGGAACACCCACAGAGTGATTAAAATCCATAACCTTTTCAAAGTTCCATGTTGATAATGAAGTTCTTGACAACGCAGTCCATCACTGATGGACAGAGGGAACTATCGTTTCCTGGTTTGACATCATTGTGACATGTGACTTTGGCTTACTTGTGATATTTTCGCTTGTGTCACTGTACCTGCCTGAGGTGAATGTGAGCAAAAATCCCAGCCACAGTTTGTATTTGTACTACAGGAACAAAGAAAGAGGGCAAAATATATTTCAGCAGCAACTCTCAAGCACGCAAAATCCATCACCAAATGGAACAAGGGTATTGATTGCAATGGAACACCATCAGGTCCAAAACCCTCTCCAAATCACACATATATCACTTATTAAAATGAGTAAAAATCCTAAATCTTGCAACCTAACAGTATTATGGGAGTACCCAGCACAAACTTCTCATGAGCATCAGATACGGGCAGTAAATTCTGGCCTACTGGCAATACTGATATTATGAGACTGAATAAAAGCTTTTTGATTTCTTCTTTCAACTTCTTTGTTCATAATGACAGTGACATTCTTTTAATTTGAACCTTGAATCAGCATTAGAAGAAGAGTAATACAGTAGTGGAAAATCTTGGTGACGATGCCATTAAGATATCTGTCATTTTTCACAGCAATTTCATTGGTATTGCAACAGGAACAAATAATCAGACCCAGCATTGAGGTGCAGCATTGACTCCAGCTCAATGTGACAGCCTGTATTTTATATAACTCTCTGTACTAATTGGGGAATCGATGCAATCTGAATCTAAAACCTGTTTCTGATTTCAAAAGAGAAACACTGGCAGGAAATTTGTACTTTTTTAAATGGCAATGAACTGCAATGAAATTTTGTTCTTGAGTATGAAATGCTTGTGTCTCTGCCTCAAATTCTGTGGACTGACTCAAATATTGGAATCTTCAAGCCTGGTGCCCATTGCCTACGAAGATACATAGTGCCGACCACTGCCACCATGCTGCCTAACTGTGCAGTGGAACACCTGACCCATGTTAGGATCTTTCAGTCAATTTAATAGCAGATTTTGTTCCCATTAACTGAATCTTGTATCTTGTCTTTCCACCAGCCAACCTCATTCTCTTGTAAGTGATGATATTGTGTCTGGCAGAATATTTCTTTTTAATTTAGTTTGGCTTTGGACATCATTATTAGCCTATTTTATTTTAATTTTATCATCACCTTATGTTTCATCTGTGGAACATACATGAGTTTATTGTCCAAAAAATATGGCATTGAAATCTTTCCATCTGTCATATATCACTACATAGAGCAGGATTTTATGGTTTTGTTCTACCCGGGACTGGTAAATCCCACTTGAGATCAATGGACCTTCCCATTGTCCACCCTTCGCCTGCTCCAATTGCGTAGCGGGGAATTTTGATTTGATCTGATCTGATTTGATTTGATTTGATTTATTATTGTCACAAGGATTAGCGTACAGTGAAAAGTATTGTTCCTTGTGCGCTATACAGATAAATACTGTTCTTAGAGAAGGAAACCAGATAGTGCAGAATGTAGTGTTACAGTCATAGCTAGGGTGTAGAAAAAAATCAACTTAACGCAAGGAAATTAAATCAAAACTCTGACAGCAGCAGGGAAAAAGATGTTCTTGAGTCGGTTGATACATGACTCAGACTTTTGTATCTTTTTTCCGAAGCAAGAAGGTGAAAAAAGAATGTCCAGAGTGCATAGGGTCCTTAATTTGCTGGCTGCTTTGCCGAGGCAGTGAGAAGTGTAGACAGAATCAATGGATGGCAGGCTGGTTTGCATGATGGATTGGGCTACATTCACGATCTTTTGTAGTTCCTTGGGCAGAACAGGAGTCATAGCAAGCTGTAATACAGCCAGAAAGAATGCTTTCTATAATGTATCTGTAAAAGCGAGGGGCATTAGAATTCTCGTGATAGCATCTCAGAACTAATAGTTATACCTTCATAGGCAATGGGCACCCAATTCAAGTATTCCAGTGAATCAGTCTGCATAATTTGAGACAGGGACACAGGCAATTCATACCCGAGAAGTCTCACTGCACTTCAGTGTCCTTAAAAAGATACATATTTCCTGCCTGTGTTCTTCATTTGAAACGAGAAACAGCTTTGAAATTTAGAATGCAAGAATTCTATTAAATTTCCATTCATTTCAACAATGATGAATGGGCCAAAGAACCGATACTAATAGCACCACAGAAGAAAACTTTGGCCTGAATCTTCACTGCTAACAGGTTTCAGTTGGTAAAGGATCTGGGCTGTGATTCTTTCAGGCCATTGAAATTGCCCTAGCCCATTGAATCAGGCATGAGGATCAAAATAGGATTCTTGCCAGGTGTCAAACCCATCATGAGTTCCTGGCCCACTTCCCCAGCAAGATCAGGTTCTTGCACAGAAATGGCAAGAACCTGATCATACCTCATTAGCATCCATTTCAATCCCATCAGCGAGATTGAAGCAGAATGCTGTGACCTCCTGGAATGTTCCTACCCCTCCCTCACCCCATGCATCCTCAAAAATGGGGACAAAGTGCTGTCCACTCCAAGAAAGAGCAAGGAGGTAAGTACCAGTTTTTAATTAGAATCATGGTTCTGTGGGTGGTCCCTCAGAGGACCTAGGTGTTATGCAGGAGGCTGGGGGGGGGCTCATGCTGGAGGAAAGCAGTTGACCTCACGGGTCTCTGTGGAAGTTTGTGCATTCTCCCCGTGCTTGCGTGGGTTTTCTCTGGGTGCTCCAGTTTCCTCCCACACCCCAAAGATGTGCTCTTAAGCTGATTGGCGAAACAAATTGTTCCTAAATTGTCTTCCCAATTTGGTTCCAATGCAGATTTCCGTAAACATAGACAAGGGTCATGGGTGGAAGTGGGAACGTTAAAATGGCGGTGTGGGCTCATTGGGCCGAAGGGTCTGCTTTCCATGCTGTGTTGTTCTTTGTTCTTTTGTCTACCCCGGGATGAGGTTTATGTGGCTGGTCATCGACATGTAGCCTTCAACATATGAACTTAAAGCATCTTTCAGGTTGACCTGGCTATTCATCTCTCTGTAGTTTTGAACTGCTTTGAAGTTCTTAATTTAAATAAAATGTAATGCCCATGATCCTCTAAAAGCCTTTGGTTTGACAATTCCAGTCCATTTCAAAGTAGGGAATCCCTCAAGTGGCATAGCGTAGTCACAGATAGTCCACTCAGTGATTTGAACTCCTTTGGTTTGACAGCTTCAGTTCATTTCAAAACGGCCATTAGCTGTTTACTTATACAATCCATTTCACGTTCTGTTACCTTTTACACCCCTTTTGATTGACAGGCCCAGGCTAATTCAAAGCAGGCAGTGGGGTTGCTAATTTATACAAGCTCTTCCATAGTCCATTAGCCATGAAATACTTCCCCTTTTGATCAGCTGTTCTCTAAACACTTTTTTTTTCAAAGTGAGAACCACTTTCATCTGAACTGGTTGAGAGCAGGAAGCAGATGTTCCCTAATCGCAATTTTTTTTATAATGGATGATTTCATTTCTGAATTGGTTTATAGTAAGGACAGGTGCCCTGGTTAACTCCAATTTTAAAATATGATATTTCAGAAACATTTTGTACCTGAACATAATGCCTGTATTAGAGATGGTGTTCCACCTTGTAAGCAGCTGGCAACACTCAGGACATTAAGGTGCAGGAGTTTTTTAATGTAGAGATGTGGACCTTGTCGAACCATTGTACAAATCTCTGGATAAACATGATGACCATACTGGAGGGGGTGGGGGGATGGGTTTGGGCGCAGAAGTGCTCAGGGGCTTTGTAGTCCCATGGATAGTCAAGGACATGACTGTACAGTTTCCAGGTACTTCCCCCTGCATTGCCAAACTGGCAGTGAAAAGTTGGCACTGCCGGGTTAGGACCATCAGGGTATGACAGGATAGTGCCAAGTGGCTTAATGGAGGGGACGGGGTGGGGAGGGCTTGAAGAGAAGACTCAAGGAGCGGGGGGTGTTCTGAAAAGAGTTGGGCATTTGGTGACTCCTTGGCAGAATATTGCTCACTTCAGGGGAGGGAATGATACCGGTAAAGATGGCAATGTGGCTGATGCCTACATTGTGTGTGTGTGGGAGTGTGAAGGGTAACCTAAGCATTTTATGGTTGGGGGGAGTTGCCCCTGTGTGTTGAAGAGTTTGTCTTGTTTCCCTTGTCTGCAGGTGCTCATGAAAGTGTTGAATGGGGGGAGGGGGACCTGTAAGTTTGTTTTGGCCCCACCTTTCTCAAGGCCAATGCAAAATTTGCCTCCCTCCAAAAAAAATTTCCCAAGTGTGGTTGAATTGCTGCTCATTACCACTGCCAGGACCAGCAGGAAACACATTGATTTTCCCACTGGCAACTGCATTTATTTTCCTGAAAATCACAGAAAATAACAGCAGGTCCTCATATAAATGTTGCAGACAAATATAATAGAGAAAGTCCCAGCCTGCTTATTCTCAATGTTCAAAGGATTCTGGCATATATTTAAGTTTTGTTTATTTTATTTGATGTGGCCTATTTGGAAGGATAGTAAAGTGCGCAATATTTCAAATGTGGTGCTCAACGATGTGTCTGTACAAATAAGTTGAGTTTATCTATTAGTTTCAAAAATAGGCTTACATTAATACTGCAATGAAGTTACTACTTATTGTAGCCGGAATTCTCCGGCCATTTATGCCAATGAGATTCTCTTGTCCCACGGCAATGAGTAGAGGTTTGGCTGAGCGCCAAGTTCTCCGTTCCTTGCTTATAGCAGCAGCATGACATGAATGACTAGAGAATTGCAACCTGTGTATCTACTAATATAAATTTAGGCTATGATTTTGTTCCATTAATCAATTGATTTTTTTGTCAAATAGTGGCATGTCCACCTGGACACTTCAGCGCAAGGCAAGACACAATCTGTACTCCATGTGCCTTTGGTTCATTTAATAAGCATTATGGAATGACTGAATGTACAAACTGCCCACGAGATGAAGCTACTAACAGAAGTGGGGCAACTTCTCAACAGGAATGTCACTGTAAGCTTGTTCTACTGGTATGGTCTTATTAAATGGTGAAGCAGACTCGATGGGCAAAATGGCCTACTTTTACTCCTATGTCTTATGGCTTTGTAAAAAATCATGCTCTCTTTTGCTTTTTTTCACTTTGTTATCATAATCTACTTCTATCCATGTATCTGTCAAACATCAATTGCCAGGATGCCCAGTTTAGTAATTTCTCAGTTAATAGACATACACATTTTCAGAACTAGTAGTTGAGCTACTTCTCTCTGCTAAAGCATTATTGCATTAAGGCAAAGTTTTGTCTTTGGTGTCACAGTCATAGAGGTTTACAGCCCAACTTGCCTATGCCGCCTTTCTTTTAAACCCCTAAGCTCATCCCAATTGCCCACATTTAGCCCATATCCCTCTATACCCATCTTACCCATGTAACTGTCTAAATGCTTTTTAAAAGACAAAATTGTACTTGCCTCTACTACCACCTCTGGCAACTTGTTCCAGACACTCACCACCTTCTGTGTGAAAAAATTGTCCCTCTGACACTTTTGTATCTCTCCCCTCTCACCTTAAACCTATGTCTCTAGTTTTAGACTCCCCTACCTTTGGGAAAAGATATTGACAATCTAGCTAATCTGTGCCCCTCATTATTTTATAGACTTCTATAAGATCACCCCTCAGCCATCTACACTTCAGAGGAAAAATGTCCCCCGGGCCTCCTGATGAGCTTGGTTCAGGTTAAATTTGATGTATTATCCAGCCTGGGCATATGGGGTTTCTGTGACCTGCCTGACTGGGAAATACCATAGATATCTCTGCTAGCAGTCTACAAGGAGCCAATTGCATAAAAGTTTGGTGTGGCCATCAATTAGCCAGCCTCCAAAAGTAGGTGTCGTTTTCCCCCCCACCATCTCCAGGTGCCAAGTCCTGCAATAGGTTGCACTGTCTCCTTTCGGAGGTAGAGATGTCAGCAGCCCGCACTGTCCGACATCTGTTCAACTTGTGCAATAAGTGCCAGGGTCTTTGCTCTTTCCTTTTCCTGCGTCCTCCTCCTCCTGCAATGTTCCTGAGTGAATGGCAGCCACCTCTGCCTCTGGTAGCCATCTCTCTCTACTCCTGCAACGGTAAGGCCTATGCTTCCTGTGCTGCAATTCTTTCTCCAGCTCCTCCTCCTCAGCTTCAGATCGATTGATTGCATTGCAAAGGCCATCTCGTCACTCTGAAGGAGTGGGGGAGGGGTGTTGGAGATGGAGAGGAACACATGAAGAGATTAAGGAACACTACTTGCCCCTAGCCCATCAACATTCGCTGTCCACACTCCCCCCACAATTCACCCAGCCACATGCTCCCCAAAATCACAGCTCCTTGAAAAGTTAACAGGTTACAGCAGGGCAATTTTCAAAGGCTTTCTGCACATCCTTCAGCTGAAGGGTGCTGAGTGCATTAGGATCCAGCAGCACCACAAGATCCAAGGTTAGTGCTGTGACTCGAGTCCATGCTGCAAGTCGGATATCATAGACCCTATATACTGGCTGTATAAGATTCTGCTCAGGCTCCATTTGGAATGTTGTGAGCAGTTCTGGGCCCATATCTAAAGAAGGATGTACTGGCCTTGGAAAGAGTCCAGAGGAGCTTCACAAGAATGATCCCTGGAATGAAGAGCTTGTCATATGAGAAATGGTTGAGGGCTCTAGATCTATACTCACTGGAGTTTAGAAGGATGAGGGAGGACCTTATTGAAAATTACAGGATACTGTGAGACTATCGGATGCTATGCATTTACTTCCTCACTGTCACTGATGGAGTGCCTGAATTGGACTTTTATGGAGCATGTCTGTTTCGCACCAATTCCAAATTGGTGAACATGGTAGTAAAGGGAGAATTGCTGGTAAAGTTGGGTGTGCAGCCCATTAAGTCAATTTAAATGTATGCAAATGCATACAGATACATTTAAAATGGCAGTCATGCCTGTTTTACTTACGGTCCTGATCTCTTCCATTTTCGGGCCCTGGTAAAGGATGAACTGATACAGAGGTAGGTACAGATCGTGTTACTCACCTCACACCTGACTTTACCAGGTTTTTGCACCTGAAAATGGCACAACTTGATGGTAAAACTGGACTCAAAGACTTTTCTGGTTTCTGAGTGGCTGCTTCAAATTTTGCATGTTCTCTCAACACAAAGCTGGTTTCAATTCATCTTTCCCACACAGTTGACACAACTCAGCATACCATCATTTATTCAATATCCTCTTTTCCTTCTGATTATATTGTCTTCAACACCTTTTTGAATTCAACTTTTCCAAAATATAAAGAACTTTCTTGTTTTCCAATTGCATCCCCTTCCAAATCAAAATGTATTAATCTTTATTTATTTTTGAAACTTTGTACGTTGTGAAAGTCCTTTACTTCCCTTCAAAATTTAACAGCTGAAAAATCAAGTCCCTATCTGTCTCTTAATACAAATTTCTAAACCCATCCTATTTATATGTATTTAGCACTTTTAATTTTTTTCATCTCTGAGAGAAGTTATCCTTATTAACTTTTCCCCAACTTAGTTAAATCATTAATGCACAAACACTTAACCTTTTTTTTTTACAGAATAACATAATATTCCCCAAAAATATTAACAAAAATAAAATCCATCCTCACATTGCTGATGCTGAAACAATAATAAAACCTACAATACTTCACACATTATTGTTTGGATATGATTTGTAAATCCTGAAGGCCAATTGAAAAGATCATTCTTGATTATTAAGATTATTTGAGTTTCATGAAGAAACTTGAGAGCAATAACATAAATCTATACTTGTAATGGATTACAAGGCTTTAAGCTGGACATAGTTAAATCAACCCAACAGAGGAGAACCAGAGGAGGGAACTCCCATCAATTTGATGGCAAGGAAGGGCCCAATAGTATAAATAAGACTTTCCTCAGGATCCAGCATACAAGTGGCTGATGTCTTGCTCATCAAGTACTGTTGGCCAATCAGAAACTGGCAGCTCCTCATTGCCATCAGAAAAGGTGGCAGGTGCTGGTAATGAACCTACCAGAAGTCAGAGAACAAAGGATTCCAGGCCAAAAGTGAATGAGGTCACAGGAAGAGGCCACATGTGAAGGGGGAGGGGTTGCTCAATGGTTGGCTTTCAGCACTCTTATGCGTCCTGATGTTAGGTCTCTTAACTGGACAATGGCTGATAAAGAGGGAGCCCCCACAGGATGCTATTGGTTAATCAGTTCTAGTTTGCCAGACAACCTTTGGAAAGTTCAGGGAGCCATTAGGTTCCTGTTTAGTTGCTGAATCATCGCTGAATTGCAGTAGGCTCAGAGATAATGTCAATTGTCTCATTAATGAGCCTAATGTAGTGGAGTTCCCCAGTGGTCAGTGATGGGATCCATGTTCTTCCTGATGTATCCTAATAACCTAGATTGCAGTGCTCAGGGCAAGAAGATGGTACACAGATTACAATCTGTCACTTGTAATGAGGACAGTATTGAACTTCAAAAGGACATGGACTGGGCAGACAATTTGTAGATGAAGTTCAGTGCAGAGAACTGTGAGACAATTTATTTTAGCAGGAAGAATATGGCATGACAGTATAAATTAAAGGGAGATACAGAAACAGATAGACCTCAGTGTAAATGTACATAAATCATTGAAGATGGCAGGGCATATACAGAGAATAGTTAAAGAATACAGTTTCTTAAGAATAGTCAAAGAATACAGTATCTTATGTTTTATTAATAAGGACATTGAATAGGGAGATCATGTTGAATCTTATAATAAGACATTAATTAGGCCTCTTTCTGAATGTTACATCCAGTTCTGGGTGCTACACTTGAGGAAGAATGCGAAGGTATTGGAGAGATTTCAGAGGATATTCACTGGAATGATTCCCAGGATAAAGAACTGTAGATATGAGGATAGATTGGAGAGATTGCGACTGTTTGCCTTGGAGAAAAGTAGGCAGGGAGTAGACGTGCGAGAGGTGTTCAAGATCTTAAGGGCTATAGACAGAGTAAATAGTGACAAACTGTGCCCTCTCAAGAGAGCTTCAAGATCTAAAGGCCCAAATTCAAAATAATTGACAAAAGAATTAAAAGTGATATGAGGAAAAAAAAAAGAGTGGTTGGAATCTGGAACAAACATTCTCAGAGGATATGAAGGCAGGTTTGATCAAAGTACTCTGCCCAGTATCTATCAAACCAATCAGGGTTACCCTGTAAATTAAAATTCCATATATGTAGAAAAATACTAATTGTTCAAGTCACAAATAACCTGAATATGATCACCATCTAATTATAATTCAATAGATGTTTTAAAATATTAATTTCAGCTAAACACAATTAAATTCAAACAAGTTAGCACTCAAGGATAAAAACCTGACATTTTCTTGAATTATACAAATAGATAAATTAAATTAAATAATTAAATTACTCTATCCTGAAACCATCAACTTTTGAATTAGGTTCAAAAAATAAGCAATGTTAACCAATAAGATAATTTTATTTTTGTTGTGTATTGTAATATATTAATTTAACGTTGATACCACAGAAAATGCATCTGTACTTTTTTGCATATATAATACTTATATATAAAATACTTGCATAATTAATACTTAATACTACATATAATACTTGCATAATTAATACTTATTACAATATATAATACCTTTCACCCTTCTCCTGAATTAATTTCAATAAATCCTACTCATATTATTCCATCATAAGATGTTACTGTTTCTAGAAAATCTGACATATTCTGTATTTCCTGAACGGATATACAATTGTATAAAGGTTATAGGACATAAGGAAGCTATTTGGCACATGGTGCCTGTGTTAGTTCTCTGTGAGGGCAACACAGCAGCTTTCATTTCCTCATCATTTCCCATGGTCTTGCAAATATGTTCTGTACTGATAATTATCCAATTCCTTTCAGAAACCATGATTACCTTTGCCTCCATCACAACTCAAGCCGTTCATTCCAGATCCTGTACTTTTAATAGTTACTTCCCTGCATTTCAGCTTTTGTTATTTTATCATTCACCTCTGGTTTGTGATCCTTCCACCAGTGGGAACGGATTCTTCTTACCTATGTTATCCTGGTCCCTCATCCACAGCTCTATCAAATCTCCTCTATACTTTCTTTTTTGTAAAGATAACAACCCCAGTTTCTCCAGTCTGTCTAGTAACTGAATTTCCTCATCTGTGAAACTATTCTCATAAATTTTTTCTGCACCCTCTCTAATACTTTCTTAAATGCAGTGTCCAGAATTTATCACATTTCTCCAGTTGAGGCCAAAGCAGTATTTTATAAAGGTGCATCATAACTTCCATGCTTTTGTACTTCAAGTCTCTATTTAGAAAACTCAGGATCCCTTATGCCTAATGCCTTCTCAATTTAAACTGCTACCTTCAACTAGTTCTGCGTATGCACTCCCAAGATTCTTCTGTTTCAGCACCACCGTTAGAATTGTATCCATTATTTTTATAACTTCTCCTCATTAAAGCCTCTCTTTAATGCAGAGACTCACATTTCTCTGCATTAAATTCAATGTGTATATGCCCATTCCACCAGTCTACATATGCCCTCTTAATCTTCCTGATGTTTGCAAAATCTCCACCTGTTTTCTACAAAGTGAAACTGGGAGTTAGGCAAATTTCTGTACAATCTTAAAAATTTCAATTTAACACAATACTAGAGGGTAGTCTCATTAAAACAGAAATTGTCAATCATGGGACTTCAAAAGCCTCAGATTTTTACCTGTTTGTTTGATTAGTCTTATTTAACACTTTGCTTTTTTTTAACTCTAATCATTTTCATGACTCCTAGGGATCATGTACCCATGGATATTGCCAATGGTTTCTTCAGTCGGAACTTGCATCTTTTTCATTATCCTTTTGATGTAAGTATCAATTATTACTGATATGGATAAAATTATTTTTACAGTATTTATTCGCCACCAACATTATTTTAAAACTGCTGACTGAAAATTTCAGAAGAACAGATGGATTATTTAACTGATATCTCTGACATGTTTGTGAGAAAGCGGCCATGCAATGATCCAGCTGATATAACTCATTCGGCAATGTGTCTTGTTGATGTTACAGTGCATTGTATAACCAGCTATCATAGTTAAATATCCAGCAATGACTTAAATAGCTGGTTAATATTATAAAGTTACATAGAACATAGAACATAGAACATTACAGCACAGAACAGGCCCTTCGGCCTTCGATGTTGTGCCGACCAAAATAAAAAGCAATGCCCCTCCAAACTAAACCATTCCCTTCTCTTCCATATACTTATCAATTAACCTCTTAAACGCCACCAAACTTGGCGCATCTACAACAGCTGCAGGCAGGGCATTCCACTCCCTAATCACTCTTTGAGTAAAGAACCTACCTCTGATATCCGTCCTATAACTCATACCCCTTAATTTAAAGCTGTGTCCCCTCGTGCTAGCTTTCTCCATCCTAGGAAAAAGGCTATCACTGTCCACCCTATCTAAACCTCTAATCATCTTATATGTTTCAATAAGATCCCCTCTTAGCCGCCTCCTTTCTAACGAAAACAACCTCAAATCCCTCAGCCTCTCTTCATAAGACCTGCCCTCCATACCAGGCAACATCCTGGTAAACCTCCTCTGTACCCTCTCCAATGCCTCCACATCTTTCTTATAATGTGGCGACCAGAACTGCACACAATACTCCAAGTGCGGCCGCACTAGAGTTTTGTACAGTTGCAACATGATGCTGCGGCTCCTAAATTCAATCCCCCTACCAATAAAACACCCTTTGGATTCTGAACCACCATGGATTCTTTGAGACTCATAAGCTCATTTTATTTACAATCTTTCCACCAGCCTTGAAACATAGGGACAGGATCACAGACCCATTCAATCTCTCAAACTGTTCCACCATTCAGTAACATAATAGTTGCTCAAGGGGTTGACGTATGAAGGGAGATTAAACAGTTTGGGCTTGTACTCACTGAAGTTTAGAAGAATGAGACGGGAACTGATGGAGGTGTATACAATTTTAAAATGGATTGATAAATGTAGACCAAATGTTTCCTGTTATGGGGAAATCTAGATTGAGAAGTCACAGATATAGGTTGTGAGGCAATAGATTTAAAACTGTGATGAGGAGGAATTACTTCTTGCAGGGGATGGTGAATTTGTGGAACTCACTGTCCCATAGCACAATGAGGTCTGAATCATTGAATGGTTTCAAGAGGGAGACAGACATATTTCTAATATGTCTATACTTATCTACACCTACCTCACAACTCACCTGATGAAGGAGCAGTGCTCCAAAAGCTGTGATTTCAAATAAACATGTTGGACTTTAACCTTATGTTGTGAGACTTCTTACAGAGTATTTCCAAGTGAGGTACTTGGAAAAGAACTGGAAGGTGGTGGTGTGGTGGCTGTCCTTGTCTTTCTATGTGATAGGTCACGATTTTGGGAGGTGCTGTTGAAAAATATTTGTTGAGTTCCTGCATCACATCTTGTAAATGGCACACACTGTAGTTATGGTGTGCCAGTAACAGAGGAATTAATATGTACAGTGATAAACAAGGTGCCAATCAAATGGGTTGCTTTGGATAGTATTGAGCTTCTGGATTGAAGCTGATATCCAGATTGATGAGTGAATGGAATGGTGTGTGTTATGAAATGGGCAGTAGAGTTTTGGTTTATCTCAAGTTCATGGAAAGAAGGGTGATCAGCCAGAGGTAAGTTGGAAAAATCAAATCATGGTTGAAGATTTCAGCAGCAGATGAGTAAAGCAAAAGGTCATAGGTGATGTTTTGTGGAGATGGAAATAGGTTTAGATCCATGTTCAAGATTGAAAACAGTCTTCTACACTCTGAGATCATTTCCAGGCATAGAGATGGAGCCTGTGGCTGGTGAACAGAGCTTGTGGTGCTGACCAAAGAGAATGGGCGAGATTTTATGGCCATGCTTGCCCCAAGACCAGAAAGTTGTGCCCAAGGTTAATGGATTTTTGCATGCTCCGCCTGCTACAATTCCCGTGGCGAGCGGGACAGGAAAATACTAGTTCAAAGAAATCCAGTACTGGATGTTGGAGAACAACTTGAATCAAGTAAGGGACAATATACAACAGTTAAACAAAAACAAAATGAGGTACCTCATTCAATAGGACACCTCACTAATTTGACAGTATAAGGAGATATTTGCTTATCTCCCGCATGCTCCCTTCACTTCACATTTTTTTCAATATCGTAAGTTAAATGCCCTGAATTATTTGAGTTGGTCATTAAGCTTGCAATAGATGAAATATGTGACAAAATCTGAAGTACAGCCCTTGCTTGCTGCCAGTTGCCATCATCTTACTTTAAAGGAAAATAAAGATATGTTACAAGAATTTGGTAAGATGTAATCAGTGATTGTGTAACATGTTACTGATTTAAAATGCAACTGTGTCACTGAGTGTGAAACAACAATCACAACTATTTATATGGTGCCTTTGACATTTTAAGATATCCCATAGTACTTCGTGGAAGCACTATAACACAATATCCAATGTTCCGTCAAATAAGGAGCTATTAGAGCAAGTGACCAGAAGAGATGTTGGTGTTTTATAAGTACCTTAAGGGAAGAAAGAGAAGTAGACTACTTATTCACAGAAACATACACATCATTATGGAATTAGATCCAAGATCATTACAAATAGTCTCATAATGACATGCAATAAAACATTTAATTGAGTTAATTGCTGTATATCAGTGGTCCTGATACTTTATGTTAAGTTTCTTGGAATAAATTAATAATTCTCCACACACAGTAAGCAACAGTCAAAAGAATGTTGTATCTAACATTTGCTTGTCACTCATTCAAAGTGGATATCACACAAAAAGTTTCTAAAATACTAACTTTACTGACTCTGAGCACAATCTCACCAATTTCTATACAAAAAATTTTAGTATCATTTGCATCCTTTCCTGTCTAAATCACAAATTGCACTTCATCCCCGTTCTTCCAACAACTTGCACCAGCTAAACAACAGGTGTGTTAATTGTTTATACGCCAAGTCGTTATTTATTTACTGGGGAGTAAGCTTAGCTCAGTTGGCTGGATGGCTGGGGCATGATGCAAAGTGACACCAACAGCAGGGTTCAATTTCTGTGCATGAGGTTATTCATGAAGGCTTGTCTTCTCAATCTTGCCCCTCATGTAAGGTGTGGTGATCCTCAGATTAAATCACCATCACATAATTTGTGATCGGCGCCACTCGTGGGCTGAAGGGCCTGTTTGTGCTGTATTGTTCTATGTTCACATAACTCAACTCTCTCTTTGAGCTTATATCATAGGAACTATTGTGACTCTACCTTTATTTATTTAAGAAAGGCAGTAACCTTTTCAAGATTAACCATTTTATACATTGAATTGTGAGACTTACAGTTACTTGTGTGTGTTTTGCAGAATATGCCGCAAGTATTGCAAGTCACCAATAAAGGGAAAATATGTTCAGGTAAAAAAGGGAGAAGTAAAACAACAAGTGAAAACACTGGCAAATATTATAAGAAGTGTTGATCTACTGGAACAGAAAAGCAAGTTAAGACCATCTGAACTTATTGTTAGGCATTCACCAACACACAGAGTTGGATTTTCTGATGATCAATGCATTGGTCTACTTAGTGATACTGACACTGAAACTTGTAAGACTTTTGGCTCTTTACAATCTGGTGAAACCACATGCCCAGAAAGCAGCTTTGAGGAATGCATATCTCCATACACATCAAATGAACCTTGCTTTATGTCAAGGGATTCAACTCCACAGGAAGTAGCAGCTATCGTTAGACATGGAAGGTAGTTGTTCTCAGTGCTCATTTATTTTGTGCAAAAATCTATATAGATGTGGAATATCACAGTATTAATCTGTAAATTGCTGGCTGTGTTGTATATTATCTTTCTTTGAGAATGTTATTAATGTTGATAATGGAGAGAGGAAAGAAGCTTCTATTTAAGGTTGAAATTAATATCATCTTTATGTATTTACTTTAAAACTTTAATTCATCATCTTTTAACAAAATAATTTAAATTTTATACATATGGAAACATAAGCATGGGAATAAAGTTTATATGCTCTGATATAGCAAAAGTTGTCGTTTGTTAATGTTAACATTACAGTTGATGAGACTTCCTGGTTAGTCAATTGGCATGAATTAAATTATGGCATGGATGGTGGCAGGGGTGGGGGAATCTTGTTTTAAGATTAAAATGTGGACTTCTGATATTCTCAAGAATTTAAGACATTCTCAATGAAAAAGTCACTGTTAATTTTTGAACCTGTTATTCCACCTCAAGTTTATAAAGCCAGCTTTTACATTTGGGATGAATGGAAACATCATCAAGAGAATTGAAATGTCAATAAGTTTAATTTTATCATTCACTTGTGATTTCTTATGTAAAACTATTAATGATAATCAGTTTAACTAAAGTTTTCAAACCTAATAAACTATCTTATCAAGTATTATACATTATTTAACTCAGGCTCAATTTCTTCTCCAAATATATTTGTATTATTTTATGCACAATGAAATTAATAGGCAAAGGAGACAAAATGTTAGTATAATAAAATAAAAACTGAAGAACATTTAGGACCATGCACGTATGATTGAAAATAGATTAAAATGGTACATAATTGAGTTGCACTTGAAAAGTTGAAAGTTTACAAACAAAACATCAATTACACAATGCCACATGATAAAGAAAAACTTTTGTTATTAGTTATAACTATGTTTAGAATATTTGTTGCTGCCACTCATAAAATATACTTCTCCCATGTGAAATGAATTCCTGAATACAGTTGTTTATTTTACAAGCCTCACAGTAAGACTTGCTCACAAGTCTATGGTGTATGAACTGTCCTGTTGTTCCCTTGGTGGTGGATAGAAGTATGGGTTTGTTTTTAATTTCTAGAAGATTCCAGAAGAAATATACTTTAGAAGAAACTTGTTTTAGTCCTATAATCTTGTTTTCAATTTGCTTCTACACATGTTTTTAATCGACTAACTCCAATACTCAATCCTTAAATCAGTATTTTTCTTGCACAATTTTATATTGGAACAGCTCTTTGTGAACCATCAAGTATTGTAAATGAAAAAGAAACCCTTAATTGAACCATATACTTAACTAGATATTGAAAGTATTTTACATTTAATAAAAGTATTGTACATATATCTCAATAATAAATACTTTTCAAATGGAGTGTTTCTCCTTTTATAATGTCAATGTAAGTTATTGACATTCTTCAAAGATGGTAGCTTATTTAATAATTGATACTAAATGAATTATATAATTTTACAGTCTTTGGTTTTGATCTTTTATTAATCAGGTAACAGCTTAGATAGCATTTGATTATGTTAATTTTTTAAAAAAAGTTATGGAGCAGAGACCTCTTAAAAGTGATACTGATTTAAAATGCAACTGTGTCACTGAGTGTGAAACAACGATCACAACTATTTATATGATGCCTTTGACATTTTAAGATATCCCATAGTACTTCATGGAAGCACTGTAACACAATATCCAATGTTCCGCCAAATAAGGAGCTATTAGAGCAAGTGACCAGAAGAGGTGTTGGTGTTTTATAAGTACCTTAAAGGAAGAAAGAGAAGTGGACTACTTATTCACAGAAACATACGCATCATTATGGAATTAGATCCAAGATCATTCCAAATAGTCTCATAATGTCATGCAATAAAACATTTAATTGAGTTAATTGCTGTAAATCAGTGGTCCTAATACTTTATGTTAAGTTTCTGGGAATAAATTAATAATTCTCCACACACAGTAAGCAACAGTCAAAAGAACATTGTATCTAACATTTGCTTGTCACTCATTCAAAGTGGATATCATACAAAAAGTTTCTAAACTACTAACTTTACTGACTCTAAGCACAATCTCACCAATTTCTATACATAAAATTTTAGTATCATTTGCATCCTTTCCTGTCTAAATCACAAATTGCACCTCATCCCCGTTCTTCCAACAACTTGCACTAACTAAACAACAGGTGTTAATTGTTTATATGCCAAGTCATTATTTATTTATTGGGGAGTAAGCTTAGCTCAGTTGGCTGGATGGCTGGGGCATGATGCAAAGTGACACCAACAGCAGGGTTCAATTTCTGTGCATGAGGTTATTCATGAAGGCTTGTCTTCTCAATCTTGCCCCTCATGTAAGATGTGGTGATCCTAAGATTAAATTACCATCACATAAGTCAACTCTCTCTTTGAGCTTATATCATAGGAACCATTGTGACTCTACCTTTATTTATTTAAGAAAGGCAGTAACTTTTCCAAGATTAACCATTTTATATGTTGAATTGTGAGACTTACAGTTACTTGTGTGTGTTTTGCAGAATATGCCGCAAGTATTGCAAGTTACCAATAAAGGGAAAATATGTTCAGGTAAAAAAGGGAGAAGTAAAACAACAAGTGAAAACACTGGCAAATATTATAAGAAATGTTGATCTACTGGAACAGAAAAGCAAGTTAAGACCATCTGAACTTATTGTTAGGCATTCACCAACACACCGAATTGGATTTTCTGATGATCAATGCATTGGTCTACTTAGTGATACTGACACTGAAACTTGTAAGACTTTTGGCTCTTTACAATCTGGTGAAACCACATGCCCAGAAAGCAGCTTTGAGGAATGCATATCTCCATACACATCAGATGAACCTTGCTTTATGTCAAGGGATTCAACTCCACAGGAAGTAGCAGCTATCGTTAGACATGGAAGGTAGTTGTTCTCCGTGCTCATTTATTTTGTGCAAAAATCTATATAGATGTGGAATATCACAGTATTAATCTGTAAATTGCTGGCTGTGTTGTATATTATCTTTCTTTGAGAATGTTATTAATGTTGATAATGGAGAGAGGAAAGAAGCTTCTATTTAAGGTTGAAATTAATATCATCTTTATGTATTTACTTTAAAACTTTAATTCATCATCTTTTAACAAAATAATTTAAATTTTATACATATGGAAACATAAGCATGGGAATAAAGTTTATATGCTCTGATATAGCAAAAGTTGTCGTTTGTTAATGTTAACATTACAGTTGATGAGACTTCCTGGTTAGTCAATTGGCATGAATTAAATTATGGCATGGATGGTGGCAGGGGTGGGGGAATCTTGTTTTAAGATTAAAATGTGGACTTCTGATATTCTCAAGAATTTAAGACATTCTCAATGAAAAAGTTACTGTTAATTTTTGAACCTGTTATTCCACCTCAAGTTTATAAAGCCAGCTTTTATATTTGGGATGAATGGAAACATCATCAAGAGAATTAAAGTGTCAATAAGTTTAATTTTATCATTCACTTGTGATTTCTTATGTAAAACTATTAATGATAATCAGTTTAACTAAAGTTTTCAAACCTAATAAACTATCTTATCAAGTATTATACATTATTTAACTCAGGCTCAATTTCTTCTCCAAATATATTTGTATTATTTTATGCATAATGAAATTAATAGACAAAGGAAACAAAATGATGGTATTTATAACATAGGCCAAAATAAAATAAAAACTGAAGAACATTTAGGACCATGCACGTATGATTGAAAATAGATTAAAATGGTACATAACTGAGCTGCACTTGAAAAGTTGAAAGTTTACAAACAAAACATCAATTACACAATGCCACATGATAAAGAAAAACTTTTGTTATTAGTTATAACTATGTTTAGAATATTTGTTACTGCCACTTATAAAATATACTTCTCCCATGTGAAATGAATTCCTGAATACAGTTGTTTATTTTACAAGCCTCACAGTAAGACTTGCTCACAAGGTATATGAACTGTCCTGTTGTTCCCTTGGTGGTGGATAGAAGTATGGGTTTGTTTTTACTTTCCAGAAGATTCCAGACGAAATACACTTTAGAAGAAACTTGTTTTAGTCCTATAATCTTGTTTTCAATTTGCTTCTACGCATGTTTTTAATCGGCTAACTCCAATACTCAATCCTTAAATCAGTATTTTTCTTGCACAATTTTACATTGGAACAGCTCTTTGTGAACCATCAAGTATTGTAAATGAAAAAGAAACCCTTAATTGAACCATATACTTAATTAGATATTGAAAGTATTTTACATTTAATAAAAGTATTGTACATATATCTCAATAATAAATACCTTTTCAAATGGAATGTTTCTCTTTTTATAATGTCAATGTAAGTTATTGACATTCTTCAAAGACGGTAGCTTATTTAATAATTGATACTAAATGAATTATATAATTTTACAGTCTTTGGTTTTGATCTTTTATTAATTGGGTAACAGCTTAGATAGCATTTGATTATGTTAATTTAAAAAAAAAAGTTATGGAGCAGAGACCTCTGAAAAGTGATGATAGATTGCTGCTGTGCTTAGAAATTCAAACTTGATGCAATCCTACATTGCTTCCAGGATCTTCTGAGCTTAGCTTTCACAGAAATATGCAGTACCCTAAGAGAACTTAGTTGAAGTGGAATAGAATGCAGGAGGAGACAAGTTTTACAGTACTAGCTGCTGTAAGGTAAGTTCAAAGGTCTGATGGGTCAATGAGAGTAAATTCTTTGAGGATGTAACTATTAGAGTTGATGAGGGAGAGCCAGTGGATGTAATTTATTTGTACTTTCAGAAGGCTTTCAACAAAGTCCCACAAAAAAGATTAGTGTATAAAAATAAAACATATACCATTGGAGGTAGTGTACTGAGATGGATAGAAAACTGGTTGACAGATAGCAAACAAAGTGTAAGAAAAAATTGGTAATTTTTCAAATGGCAGGCAGTGACTAATGAGGTACTGTTGGGATCAGTGCTGGAACACCCACTATTTACTATCTATATTAATGATTTAGATGAGGGAACTAAATGTAATATCTCCAAATTTGCAAATGAGGGTGAACCATGAAAAGATGCAGAGATGCTTCAGTGTGATTCGGACAAGTTAAGTGAATCAGCAAATTAATATCAGATGCAATATAAAATGGATAAATGTCAGATTATCTAGTTTGGTAGCAAAACCGAGAAGGCAGATCTGAATGGCCATAAATTAGGAGAGGGGAATATGCAATGAGATCTGGATATTCTCTGACTCCAGTCACTGAAAATGAGTATGCAGATGCAGCAGGCAGGAAAAAAGGCAAATGTATGTTGGCCTTCATAACGAGAGGATTTGAGTGCAAGCATAGGAATGTCTTGCTGCAATTATACAGGGCCTTGGTGAGGCCACACCTGGAATACTGAGTGCACTTTTGGTTTCTTTATCTGAGGAACGATGTTCTATAGGAAATGCAGAAAAGACTTTCTGGACTAATTCCTGGGACGGCAGGATTGATGTGTGAGAGATATTTAAGTTGGTTAGGATTAATTCTGAGTTCAGCATAATTAAGAGAGGATCTCAGAAACCTGTAAAATTCCAACAGGATTAGACAGGGTAAATGCAAAGATGTTCCTGATGGTGGAGATGTCAAGAACCAGAGGTCACAGTTTGAGGATACAGAGTGGACTGTTTAGGATAGAGATGAGTAGAAATTTCTTCACCCAGAGAGTGGTCAACCTGTGAAATTTGCTACCACACAAAGTATTTTAAGCCAAAGTATTGTATGTTTTCAAGAAGCAGTTGGATGTAGCACTTGGAACAAAGGGGATCAAAGGATATAGGGGGGAGGTAGGATCAGGCTATTGAGTCGGATGATCAGCCATAATCATAATGAATGGCAGACAGACTTGAAGCTTCGAATGACCCCTCCTGTTCCTATTTTCTATGTTTCTAATTTCATCTGCTTTAAGACAGATCATGCCATAAAAAGTGGGCATGATCTTCTTCGCTGTGTGCAAATTACACCTTGTTGCTTGAGATGCTTCACTGTTCCTTTTTCACCTGGCCTAAATAAGGAAGGTTGGGTGAAACAGGGGTTTTGGAATTCCAGCAAAAGGTAAGTCACTACACAGTAGGCAATCAGCCGGTGAGTGCCATTCTGAGTAAGTTACAGGCCATGCTGATCTTCTGTCTACTGGCTTACCCATTTACTTACATTCCTGTTCAAATTACTCAAACTCGCTTTAGAGTCTCCCAGGAATGATTTCCCATTGAAACACGGAATAATCAGTTAATACAAGGGCCAATCCCTTAAGATACAAGACAGTTGGTCATTCTTTGTGAGAGGATTGGGTGCCCTAACTATGTCACAAAATAAGAAGTCTGACAACACCAGGTTTAAATCCAACCGATTTATTTGATAGTAAACGCACAAGCTTTCGAGCCTCTGGTCTTCGTCAAGTGACCGGTCTTCATTCACCTGACGAAGACCAGAGGCTTGAAAACTTGTGAGTTTACTATCAGATAAATTGGTTGGATTTAAACCTGGTGTTGTCAGACTTCTTACTGTGTTTACCCCAGTCCAACGCCAGCATCTCTATGTTATGTCACAAAACATATGTGCAATGGATAGCTATAGATTAGCCAGGAAGGAGCTAAAAAGTGAATTGAGGAGAGCTAAGAGGGGACACGAGAAGATGTTGGCTGATAGGATTAAGGAGAATCCTAAAGCTTTCTTTCGATATGTTAAGAATAGAAGATTGGTTAGGGCAAGATTAGGGCCAGTCATAGACAGCAGTGGGAAGTTGTGCGTGGAGCCTGAAGAGATTGGTGAGGCACTGAATAAATATTTCTCTTCGGTATTCACGCAGAGTGCTGGAAATGTAGCTATGGAGAACACTGAGGTACAGGGTTGCAAATTGGGAAGTATTGTAGTAGATAGGGAGGATGTGCTAGAAATTCTCGAGGGTTTGAAGTTGGATAAGTCCCCTGGGCCGGACGGGATTTACCCTAGGATTCTCTGGGAGGCAAGAGAGGAGATTGCAGAGCCTCTGGCTCTGATCTTCAGGTCCTCGTTGGTTACGGGTGTGGTTCCGGAGGACTGGAGGATGGCGAATGTGGTCCCATTGTTTAAGAAGGGGAAGAGAGACCTTCCTGGGAATTATAGGCCAGTGAGTCTTACTTCTGTGGTGGGCAAGGTATTGGAGAGAATTATTAGGGATAGGATTTATAGTTATTTAGAGAGAAATGAATTGATTGGGGATAGTCAGCATGGTTTCGTGAAGGGTAGGTCATGCCTTACTAACCTCATTGAGTTTTTTGAGAAAGTGACCAGAGAGGTGGATGGGGGTAAGGCGGTTGATGTAGTATATATGGACTTTAGTAAGGCGTTTGATAAGGTGGCCCATGGAAGACTTCTACAGAAAATGCAGATGTGTGGAATAGAGGGTGATTTAGCTAATTGGATTAGGAATTGGCTGGCAGATAGAAGACAGAGGGTGGTGGTTGATGGGAGATATTCATCGTGGAGTTCGGTGACGAGTGGTGTGCCTCAGGGGTCTGTTTTGGGGCCCCTGCTGTTTGTAATTTTTATAAATGATCTGGATGAGGGTATTGAGGGATGGATCAGTAAATTTGCAGATGACACTAAAGTCGGTGGAGTGGTAGATAGTGAAGAGGGGTGTTATAGTTTACAGAGTGACTTGGACAAGTTGCAGAGCTGGGCCGAGAGGTGGCAAATGGAGTTTAATGTGGAAAAGTGTGAGGTAATGCACTTTGGCAGGAACAATAAATGTGTAGAGTATAGGGCTAATGGTAGGGCTCTTAATAGTGTTGAGGAACAGAAGGATCTTGGTGTATGTGTCAATAGATCCCTGAAAGTAGGCAGTCAAGTGGATAAAGTTGTTAAGAAGGCATATGGAGTCTTAGCTTTTATTGGTAGGGGGATTGAATTTAGGAGCCGCAGCATCATGTTGCAACTGTACAAAACTCTAGTGCGGCCGCACTTGGAGTATTGTGTGCAGTTCTGGTCCCCACATTATAAGAAAGATGTGGAGGCATTGGAGAGGGTACAGAGGAGGTTTACCAGGATGTTGCCTGGTATGGAGGGCAGGTCCTATGAAGAGAGGGTGAAGGATTTGAGGTTGTTTTCGTTAGAAAGGAGGCGGCTAAGAGGGGATCTTATTGAAGCATATAAGATGATTAGAGGTTTAGATAGGGTGGACAGTGATAGCCTTTTTCCTAGGATGGAGAAAGCTAGCACGAGGGGACACAGCTTTAAATTAAGGGGTATGAGTTATAGGACGGATATCAGAGGTAGGTTCTTTACTCAAAGAGTGATTAGGGAGTGGAATGCCCTGCCTGCAGCTGTTGTAGATGCGCCAAGTTTGGTGGCGTTTAAGAGGTTAATTGATAAGTATATGGAAGAGAAGGGAATGGTTTAGTTTGGAGGGGCATTGCTTTTTATATTGGTCGGCACAACATCGAAGGCCGAAGGGCCTGTTCTGTGCTGTAATGTTCTATCTATCTATCTATAAAATTGCAGAGATTCTGCGGAATACAAGAAAGGATAATGCATCATGTTTACAGTAACAGAGAATGTCATTCCTTGAATCGATAAGAATCATTTGGAAGCCATGAGCAAGATAGACACTGGATGGGAGTCAAACAGGGAGTGACAGATGAAAGCAAAATACTGCAGTTGCTGGAATCTGAAACAAAAACATAAAATGCTGGAAAATATCAGCAGGTCTGACAACACCTGACGAAGGATCATCCAGACCTGTCTGGGTAGGATTTTAGGGCTTTGCTTGAGCGAAATTGGAAGATCCCCCCTTCCCATACCCCAGAAATCAATGGATATTTCCATTGTTTCTCCTTGCCCGCTCTGGTTTCGTGGGGAGTGAGGTGGTACAATTCAGGCACCTTTCCCTCCACAGAGGCTGTCAGACCTGTTGAGATTTTCCAGCATTTTCTGTTTTTGTGTGAGTGGGGGAATAGTGGGGGAAGGCAGATCTCCTAGAGCTGTATAACTGTTCTGGGACCACAGGCTGCAGTAACTATTAGAACAGCTGGTTGCCAAAGTTTGAGGTGATCTCACTCTGAGACTGGGAAAGGCCGGGGCTTCAATGGAGTGGATTTCCTGGAGTTAGTTATCCAGGTGGCTGCTGCACAGCTAGAGAGAGGATTGCTCAGAGCAACAGAGGAGGAGAACGTGCTCCAGATTTGTTGTTCCTAACTCCCTGTAAATAAGCTGCCAGTGACAGACATGAGTGAGCAGCGGAGGAGCTGACCCGGACCCGGGGCCTCGGCCGTTTCCGCTCGGTCGCTAGGAGACGGCAGCTTCCGATGGCGGGGGAGGCGGCGCGGGCCTATCCCTCGGTGGTGGATCGTTACTTCAGCCGCTGGTACAAGACAGGTAGGAGCGGGGCCGGAGGGGCCGGGCTGGGTGTGTGGGCTCCGGAGCAGCGGGCCTCGGGGGTGGGGTGGAGGATCGGAGACACGACAGCGGCCGAGGGAAGGGAAGGCCTCACCCTCCTCACCCTCACCCTCCTCACCCCCCTCCTCACCCCCCTCACCCTCACCCTCCTCACCCCCCTCACCCTCACCCTCCTCACCCTCACCCTCCTCACCCCCCTCCTCACCCCCCTCACCCTCACCCTCCTCACCCCCCTCACCCTCACCCTCCTCACCCTCACCCTCCTCAGCCTCCTTACCCCCGAGGAGAGCAGAGACAGTGGGCCTGAGGCGGGGGTGATAGGGAACGGGCTGGGGGAGGGGTGTGGTTGGCAATGGGGTGGGGGCTTGGGGTGTGTGGCACTGGGGTGGGGGTTGGGGGATGGGGGTTGGCACTGGAGTGGGAAGCTGGGGGGGTTGGCAGTGGAATGGGGGGCTGGGGGATGTGGCACTGGGTTGGAGTTTTGGCGGTATGGCTCTAAGGCAAGGGGAAGTAAAAGACCAGCCATTGTCAGCCATCCTGAGTAGGAGCAGTGACATCTTAGCCTGAGGGTTGATCTGCCTTGCTGCTGGGAGAGATTGAGGCTGGCTTTAGTGGTTGAAGGTTGGTGTCACACGACAGCTTACGTTAACATGGCAATGAAATGACTGTGAAAATCCCCTAGTCGTCGCACTCAGGTGGCCTTTATGGTACACTGAGGGAGAACACACTGTAGTAGGTCGGATCTCAAATAAAAACGAGAGAGTGCAGGAGTGAGATTGAGAATCTGATGAACCGATGCGGCAACAATAATCTCTCTCTCCATATCAACAAAATGAAGGAGATTGTCATCAATTTTAGGAAGCATAGAGGAGAACATGCCTGTCTGCATCAACGGAGACAAAGCAGAAAGGGTTGAGAGCTTCAAATTTTTAGGTGTCCATATCGTCAACAACTTGTCTTGGACCCTGATGTCAACATTATACTTAAGAAAGCTCACCAACGTCTCTTACCTTCTCAGAAGCTTAAGGAAATTTGGCATGTCAGCTACGACTCTCACCAACTTTTACAGATGCACCATTGGAAAGCATTCTTTCTGATTGTATTGTAGCTTGGTGTGGCTTCTGCTCTGTCCAAGAAACTACAGAAGGTTGTGAATGTAGCCCAATCCATCAGCTTCCCATTCGTTGACTCTTGTCTACACTTTCCACTACCACGGCAAAGCAGCCAGCATAAATAGTGACCCTGGACATTTTCTCTTCCATCTTCTTCTATTGGGAATAAGATTCAAAAGTCTGAGGTTGTGTACCAGCTAACACAGGAACAGCTTCTCTGCTGCCATCAGACGTTTAAATCGACCTACCTCGTGTTAGGTTGATCTCTCTCTCTCCACCCTAGCTATAACAGTAACATTACATTCTGCACTCTCTCGTTTCCATCTCTGTGAATGGTATGCTTTATCTGTATAGTTTGCAAGAAACAATACTTGTCACATGTATTAGCATACAGTGAAAATAATAAATCAAATCAAAATTTAGCATGACCAGTGTCCTAACTAGCAGGTCTGTGGGAGGAAAGCAGAGAACCCAGAGCAGACTCATGCAGACTCCACACAGACATTGATCCTAGCCCAGAATCAAACCGAGGTCCCTGGTGCTGAGAGGCAATAGTGCTAACCACTATGCCACCGTGTGTATTTCTGTGTTAGCTGAAAAAAAAGAGCAGCCAGTGTCAGTGATGATTATCTCATGTCTATAAACATAGATAGGGATGACAGGTATTATGGGTAGAAGTGGGAACATCAAGGTGGTGGCATGGGCTCGTTGGGCCAAAGGGCCTGTTTCCCGTGCTATTTTGTTCTTCTTTGTTCTTTGACTTTTTTGAGTGAGGAGATTGGTTTAAGTTTCAACTTCCCCATCAGTTCAGGGGAAGATTTTAATTTCCCTGCCTGAATTTAAGTGTGGAACCACACCCCAGAGAGGAGGATGGATGGATGGCGAAGGATAAAAAAACCTTGAAGAATAAGACTTTTAGGAGTGCGTTTTTGTAAAGAATCGCCCAGATGTCTAGCCATTAACTTTTATATATCACTTAAATCCTGTCTCTAAATGACTTTCCAACTTTTAAATGGAAGAAACATTTTGTGGCAGTGGTTCCATTGTTTTTAATAGGGTCCTCAATCTGGACATGGTCTGACAAAACTCAGATTTCCAGACAATGGAGTTGGTTCAGCTATCTCTTGCATTTATTTTTGCAAAGAATAACTTTCTTTTTGTGTCTGAATGTATTGCTCCTATCTCCTTTATTGGTTTATGTTATCCAAATAACATTGTTGAAATGGTTAGCAGAAAATATGACATTTTACAATAAAAGATAGATATTGCAGTCCACGCCAAGAATTCTAACCTTAAAAAGTAACTAAATGTCATAGTGCAATGAAAACAATTCATAAATAATTAATTGCCAGTGAAATCTTTTGAATGCCCTTTGAACGCCCTTTGAACATGAAAAACATAAAATAGATTCAATTTATTTCTTGCTAACTAAATAGCTGAAATTTCAAATTGTACCTGAAATTTCAACTGAATTTAAAAACCTGGGCGTATTCGAGGCCTGGATCAATCTGCAGATCAATTTGAGTATGCAAAATTAATGGAGTTAATTGTGGAATCTGCTTGATTCTCTTGTTCTTAAAAATGTCAACAGCATCAGAGAAGTTCAACTTTTACAAACTAATATTTATTTACATGGTGATTATTTTGAATGCAATGTCTTCCTCTAAACCTTCTCTTTTAATAATTTTTGCAAAGTGAAGTAAACAAAAATAATTTTTTATTTGATAAACTATACTTTTGATGCATTTGAAAAAGTTCATTAGCTTTCTACATAATTTCAGGGATAGCATAGAATCCCTACAGTGTAGAAAGAAGCCATTCAATCCATCAAGCCTGCACCAACTGTCTGACAGAGCATATTACCCAGGCTGTATCCTTGTATAACTCCACGTAATTATAGTGCTAATCCCCTGCTAACCTACATATAGAACAAAGAACAAAACAGCATGGGAAACAGGCCCTTCGGCCCAACGAGCCCGCGCTGCCACCCCAATGTTCCCACCTCTACCCGTGATCCCTGTCCATGTTTATAGATCAATGGATTAAAAACCAAATTTGAGACAATTTAGGGAGAATTTGTTTTGCCAATTAGCCTAAGAGCACATCTTTGGGATGTGGGAGGAAACCGGAGCTCCCAGAGAAAACCCACGCAAGCACGGGGAGAATGCGCAAACTCTCTCAGACACAGGCCCAAATCCGTGTATCTGCACAGCATAGCGATAGTCACTGAGCTGTCGTGTTGCCCATCAGCTGGCCCAGGTCAAGCATACACTAACAATGTGAAGCAGTAGGATACTTTCGAAAAAGATCCAAGAGCAGTCCTTTCACGACCCATTGCGTGTATGCCCCTCGTTAGACAACAAGGTGGACCATAGCACCTGTAGGATAAAAACAAGTACATCAATATCATCATCTATTTACACACTTCCCAGGGACTCACAAGGCTCATGATCCCTATTTTAAATCAGTTTTCTATACCTCCCCATTCCCGTTCTGTTCATGTGCCCATCTAAGTATTTCTTAAATAACTCCAGAGTACCTGCTTCCACCACTTTACTTGGCAGTGCATTCCATACCCCCACCACCCTCTGTGTGAAAAAACTCCCTCTAGCATCCAAATTATACCTTACCCCCTCACCCTAAGCCCGTGACCCCTCGTGCTATTCGAGTCCATCCTAGGAAAAAGCTTAACCCTGTTTACTCTATCTATACCCCTCATAATCTTGTACACCTCTATCAGATCTCCTCTAAGTCTACGTCTTTCTAAGGAAAACAGCCCCAATTTGCCTAACCTCTCCTTGTAACTCAGACTTTCCATACCAGGCAGCATCCTGGTAAACCTCCTCTGCACTCTCTCCAGAGTCTCCACGTCCTTCCGGTAGTAAGGCGACCAGAACTGGACGCAGTATTCCAGATGAGGTCTAACCAGCGTTTTATACAACTGCAACATTAAAGGCCAGCTCTTGTACTCTATACCCCTTCCTATAAAGGCTAGCATACTATATGCTTTCTTCACAACCTTCTCCACTTGCTCTGCCACCTTCAGATACTTGTTCACCTGCACCCCCAGGTCCCTCTGCGTTTCTATACTCTTAATAGGTCTACCCTTTATCATATACCTCCCCCCTACATTCTTTCTGCGGAAATGCATCACCTCACATTTATCAGGATTGAATTCCATCTGCCATCTGTCTGCCCAAGCTACCAGCCTATCTATGTCCTGCTGCCTCGCCTGACAATGCTCCTCACTATCCGCAAGTCCAGCCATCTTTGTATCGTCTGCAAACTTGCTGATCACTCCACTTACTCCCTCTTCCAAGTCATTTATATATATTACAAATAGAAGAGGTCCCAGTATCGAGCCCTGCGGCACACCACTAGTGACCGAATCTGTGGACACTAAGGACCAATTTAGCGTAGTCATTCCACCCAACCTGCACATCTTCGGACTGTTGGAGGAAACTCACGCAGACACAGGGAGCATGTGCAAACTCCACACAGGCAGTCAGGAAGGCCAGAATCGAACCCAAGTCAACTGAATGTACTTATTTCAAAGCAGTTTTTTTTTTAACAGGAGGGGTGAAGTGACTCCTCCTTGTCTAACCTTCGGGCTGAATTTTAAAAAAGTGATATTACCAATTCATTCTTGTAGCTCGGTAAAGGAGTAAAACCAGACAGATTTCTTCAATTATGTAGTAAGGAGTTAATTTATCACTAAAATTCACTCAGGTAAAGATTTAAACACTATTAACAAGAAGGTTTAAAATGTACAAATAGATCCAACTTCCCACAAACGCACAGCTTTGCCAGGCAACGCAAAAAAATGAAGTTTTAGAATATCAGATGTTAAAACTAGGCCAAATTTTTGTTTAAAAAAAATAAAATCAGAAAAGCTATTTACAGATTATCCAAATGCTTGTTCACGACTAGAGAGTCACTTTCCTCAGTGGTTGCTGGAGTTTTGGTTTCTCACTCAAACAATTGTTCTACAGTCATGGCTGGTTGATTCACTTTTCTCTTGGTGACAGTGGTGTTGAGTTGGAATGCACCTTTAATACTCTGGTTTGCAGTAAAAGTGCCTTCTGGTGGGTTTTCAAACCACAAACAGGGCTCAGCTTTGTTGAGAGACGTTTTAAAGATGAGGGTGATACAAGATTGTTACTCTACTTTCTGTCCCTGTTAGTTCAAATCCAGCACATTTTACAACCAGTAGTTGGCCTTGACTGATGATTCCTGTCTGATATTAACCTGGGGCTTATCTTGGCGACTGTCTCTGAGTGTCCAATGGACGCTGTGTCTCCTCAAAGTAAGAAGTCTCAAAACACCATGTTAAAGTCCAACAGGTTTATTTAGTAGCAAACGCTACTAGCTTTTGGAGTGCTGCTTCTTCAGCAGGTAAGTGAGAGTTTTGTTCACAAACAGGGTATACAAAGACACAAACTCAATTTACAGAATAATGATTGGAATGTGAATCTTTGCAGCTAATCAAGTCTTAAAGGTACAGACAGTGTGTGAGTGGAGAGAGCATTAAGCATAGGTTAAAGAGATGTGTATTGTCTCCAGACAGGAAAGTTAGTGAGAATTTGCAAGTCCAGCAAGTCGTGGGGGTTATAAGTAATGTGACGTGAACCCAAAATCCTGGTTGAGGCAATGCCCATATGTGTGGAACTTGGCTATCAGTCTCTGCTCAGCGACTCTGTGCTGTTGTGTGTTGTGAAGGCCGCCTAAGAGAACGCTTACCTGAAGATCAGAGGCCAAATGCACGTGATGGCTGAAGTATTCCCCAACAGGAAGTAGTATTCCCCAACAGGAATCACCAGGGTCTTGCCTGGTGATTGTCAAGTAATCATTCATCTTTTGTCATAGCCTCTGTATGATATCCCAATGTACCATGCTTCGGGACATCCTTTCCTGCAGTGTATCAAGTAGATAATGCTGGCTGAATTGCAAGAGTATGTACACAAACAAGGTGGATGGTGTTCTCACATGAGATGATGGCATCTGTGTTGATGATCCGGCACAGATACCAACCTCCTGCTGTGGCAGGGTTGTCTGGTGTTATGGTCACTGTTCTCCGGAAGGCTGGATAGTTTGCTGCACACATTGGTCTCTTTGAGGTTGTGCAGTTGTTTGAACATTATATAGTTGTTTCAATGATTGTTCACCATGAGTCCAAAGGAAGAAAGTGGCTTCACAAATGCAATTTGATTTATTGTTGTCACATGGATTACTGCACAGTGGAAAGTATTATTTCTTGTGTGCTATACAGTCAAAGCAAATGTACACAGAGAAGGAGAGAGTGCAGTGTTACAGTCATAGGTAGGTGTAGAGAAAGATCAACTTAATATAGATTAGATCTATTCAAAGGTCTGATGGCAACAAAGAAGAAGCTATTCTTGAGCTGGTTGGCACATGTCCCAGATTTTTGTATCTTTTTCCCAACAGAAGAAGGTGGAAGAGAGTATGTCCAGGGTGTGTGAGACCCTTAATTATGCCGACTGCTTTACCAAGGCAGCAAGGCAGGGAGACTGATTTGATTAATGGATTGAGCTACATTCACAACTCTTCGTAGTTTCTTGAGGTCGTGGACAGCAGAAGCCATACCAAGCTGTAATATAATCAGAAAGAATGCTTTCTGTGGTGCCTCTGTAAAAGTTGGTGAGAGTCGTAGTGGACATGCCAAATTTCCTTAGTCTTCTGAGAAAGTAGAGGCTTTGGTGGGCTTTCTTAGTGATAGAGTTGGCTTGGAGGGACCAGAATAGGTTGTTGGTGACCTGAACACCTAAAAACCTGAAGCTCTCGAACATTTCTATTTCAAGCTGGTTGATGCAGACAGGGACATGTTGTCCACAAGCCGTCAGCTTCCATAAGTTGATTGCAGTCTCCTTCGTTTTATTGACATGGTAGGAGAGGTTACTGTTGTTGCACCAGTTCACCAGATTCTCTGTCTCTTTCCTGTACTCTATTTCATCATTGTTTGAGATCTGACCCACTATGATGGTGTCATCAGTAAACTTGAAAATCAAGTTGGAGGAAAGTTTGGCCACACAGTCATAGGTATATAATGAGAATAGCAGGGGGCTAAGGACACAATCTTGTGGGACACCAGTGTTGAGGATGACGTTCAGGATCCAGTTGCAGAGGGAGGAGCTGAACCTGAGGCCATAAAGTTTGGAAATGAGTTTCATAGGAATAATGGTGTTGAAGATTGAGTTGTATCAATAAATAGGAGTTTGTCATAGATCTCTTTGTTATCTAAGTGTTCCAGGGTTGAGTGCAGGGCTAGGGATATGATGCCTGTCGTGGATCTGTTGTGACAGTCGGCAAACTGTAATGGATCCAGGCAATCCAGGAGGCCGGAATTGATTCTTGCATGATTAACCTTTCGAAGCATTTCTTAATGATGGATGTCAGAGCCACTGGATGATGCTGCTTGACACTTCTTTAGTACTGAGATGATAGCCATCTTCTTGAAGCATATAGGGACTTCAGATTATTGAAAAGAGAGATTGAAGATATGTGCAAATATGCCAACCAGCTAGCTTGTAAAGGATCTGAGTGCCCATCCAGGTAAACCATCTGGGACAATCGCTTTCTGTGGGTTGATCTTCGAGAAAACTGCTCTGATGTCTGCCATGGTGACCTCGGATACAGCTTTGCCCAAAACTTCTGGAGGGGGAGGGCATGTTGTCACTGACCTCTTGCTCAAAATGGGCATAGAATGCTCATGAGGGAGGGGTGCATTGGTTCCAGCCATTTTATATGCCTTCACCTTGTAGCCTGTTAGGTCTTGCAGACCTTGCTATAGTCAGCAGGGATCTGTGTGACCCCTTAGTGTCCAAAGAAGTGTGAATTAGAGGGTTTAGCCATGGTAAATTCACAAGATTATGAGAATAAGGTGGAAAGAAAAGTCTGGTGGGATGCACTTTCAGAGGGTCAGTGCAGACTCGATGAGCCAAATGGCCTCTTTATGCACTGTAGAGATTGTATGGTTCATTATCCTATCTGTATTTTTTAAATTGTGAAAAAAGTTTGTCACAAAACCCATCAGCTAATGAATTGCCATTGAAATGTAGTCAGTTATTAGCGAAATAAATGTGACAGCCAGTTAACACAAGCAAGGTCCCATGAATTTGATAATCAATAAACCTGTTTTAACTAGAAATTGAACATGTTGAAACAGGTCAGGCAGCATCAACGGCAATCGAAATTTGCTCTATTTCAATGTCATGCAGGGAGGAACATTGGCCATGGTATAGTACTATTTAATCTTTTAACCATCCACCTGAACAGGCAGGTAGTACCCCAATTTAAGATAGCCACTCTGAAAATACAACACTCTTCAGTACTGCACTAGAGCATCAGCATAATATGAGATCATACGTTGAATACTGAATTTGGTCTCATCTTTAAGGAACAATGTAAGTATGGTGGCAATGGTTCAGAGGAAGTTTACTTGATACTGGAATAAGCGGGTGCCTTATTGTAATAGTTCTTGTTCACCACTTATGGGGAAAACAACACTTGTTTATTTACAGCAAAAGGCTTCATCGCTTCGAGCTGCAGCCAAGTTCCTAAGATGGTTCTGGAACAGAAATCCCTGCTTATTAGGTGAATCTTCGACCTTGTCCCTGCCCTCACCCTGGTGTCCAGGGTCATATGACTTTAGAGAGGGAGATGTGATTGTCCCTTTAAGTTTTTTTAATATAATTGACAAGCAATTTACTCAGTCCCCAAGTAATTGAACATTTAACACACAAATCTATTCCATTATAAATTAGATCTTCCTGGTGGCTTCCAATTCCTGTTGGAACAGTGTAACTCCTCTGCCTGGGTACTTCCACTGGAATGCTGTTGGTAGAAACCACAAACACAGGTGTCTCTTCAAGCATCTCCATTCCGTCTGTTTCCAAGGGATGTCATTTGCAGTTCTAACAGGATGACCAGGTACTTCAAGGTTTCCTGAGAACAATATTAACAGCTGGGGAATCTTTCACTCTCTCAAGTGGTTTAAGTTTTCCAGATGATCCTTCCTTCTATGCCCACTTGATAAGACAAGTCCAGTTTTGGATACAATGATTCCAGTGTCCTAATTCAATCCATTTCCAAAATCTTATATACATAGCTTCATGCACTGAAAATAACTGTGACATGCATGAACCATGGTTTGTCTTTGGACTGCTTTGGCTGGCCTGCACTCTCCCCAGCAGAAACATGAGGCTCAGTCTTGTTCTGAGACGATGGTTCATTAACATCTCTGCTGGCAGGATCCCTCTAAATGCAGTTCTAATGTGCCTAATACCACTGAGACTGGTAAAATTCTGAGAGTAAGCACTTGAAGGCTGCTCCATTACATACAAACTAGCAGCAAGGGTAGATAATTTAGCCCCTTGAGCCTGCTCCGCCGTTTAATATAATCGTGGCTGATCTCATCTCGACCTCAATTCCACTTTACTACCAGTTCATCTTAGCCCTTCAAACCCTTACTAATTAAAAATCTGATCACCTGTTGCTTAAACTTAGTCAATGTCCTGGCGTCCAGCATGCTCTGGGGTAGTGAATTCCACATGACCTTTTGAGAAGTAATTTCTCATCTCTTTTTGATGATCATCAAAACTATGATTCTCTTATTCTAGACTGCCCTACAAGAGGAAAGATACTCTCTACGTCTATCCTGTCAATCCCCTTTTAACATCTTATATACATTAATGAAATTTCCTCTCAAACTCCAGTCATGACTTAAACTACCCAATCTTGCTTCATTAGACAAACCTTACATCTCTGAAATCTTAACCTAGTGAATCTCTGAACACCTCCAATGCAGCTACATCCCTCCTCTAAGGGGACTAAACTGTACACACTGTTCTAAGTGTGATCTCACTAATGCTTTGTACAGGAGCAGTAACACTTACCTAGTTTTATATTCTAGTCCTTTAGCAATAAAAGTGAGGATTCCATTTGCATTCCTTATTATCTGCACACTATTTTTCTGTGATTCATGCATGAAGACACACACATCCCTCTGTGCTGATGCATTTCAACATTTCTGTCCATTTAGGTGATAATTTGATATTTTTCTGCCAAAATGGATAACATCACATTGAACTCCACCTGCTGAATTTCATAATTAAATCATAATTAAATTTCTTATTTCATTATTATGGTTTACTATCCCACCTATTTTAGTGTAATCTGCAATTTTGGCTATGATACTTACTATTCCTGCATCCAAGTCATTAATATAGATTGTGAATAGTTAGAGTCCGAGGACCAAAACTTGTGGCACCTCATTAGTCACATTCCACCAACCAGAAAAGAACAATTTATCCTGACTCTGTACTTTCTGTTGGTTAGTTCTATCCAAATTAATAAATTATCTCTAATCTCATGTGAACTAACCTTGTGTTATTAACCTATTGTGTGGCCTTCTGGAAGTACAGATATATTACATCGTCAGACAATATTTAACTCTCATATTCTGTGGTTCAAAAAACATTGCACACCTACAGTGAATTTACTCCAATGTTGGAGACTTCACCTCAAATACTTCCACCCGCTTTGTGCATCAGTAAGGAGCAAAAACATTGTGCCCATGAATGGGCAAACTTAATCGATATGGACTCGTACCATGGCTGGCCAGACCATTCCAAAGGGTGCAGTTGGGCTGCAACAGGCAACCTTTGTTGCAATTGGCATTGTTCATAATGCTTGATAGGCCTTCAGTGTTGGAATCAATGCCTGGCCACCAGACACAACTCTTGGTGAGCATCTTTATCTTGGACATATCCAGGTGGGCTCTATGTAATTTAGTAAGAGCAATTCTGTAGCTGAAACAGGGCTAACTACCCTTGCTCCCCAAAATATAATGCCCTCTTGGTAACTCAATTCATCTGTTCAAAATACAATATGGTTTCATCTCTTCAGAAACTGATCCATTAGCTAAACCTATTAGATCTAATAGATTAGAACCTATTAGACTCACTTTAGACAGCAGTGGATGCCGACTCATCCAGTATTTGATCTGTTTCACCGAGTCTGGCAATGTGACCAAAAAATTCAACCATATAACAATTTGCTGCAGTACTGGGAGAGATACAACCCACTGTTGAAAAGACTGACGACTAAGTGAATCTGCATTTAACTATATGTATTTCAGGCTGATGCTTGGAGGTATATTCTTAGACTGAGAGGATTAACACCTAACACTAACTTGTTGCCAATGTGGTTGGCCAAATAGGCTTGTTTTCTTTAAAAAGACTTAAAAACAGTTTGTGATCAGAAACAATGGTAAAGTGTCTACAATACAAATAGTGGTGGAATTTCTGGACGTCGTAAATTATTGATAATCCTTTCTGAATTTGAGAGTAACCTTTTTCAGTTTCTCAGAGGGTTCTTGAGACATGCCCCATTGGCCTTTCAGATCCTTTGTCCATTTCTTGGGGCAACACCATAACAATGCCAATTTCATAGACATGTTGAAATGTACTAGCAAGGTTGCGGAATGCAGCAATTGCTCTACTTTATTAAAGCTTCTTTCTGGGAAGTCTTCCAAAACCAATGCTAGTTTAGTACTTTAGTTGCATGTGCAAGGGGCCAATAACGTCAACTGATTTGGTAAAATGCCCATAATACTTCACCATTCCTAAAATTCATTTCAGCTCAGATGTGTGATATGTATGACTCTATCCAGCTTTGTTAAGATTGACTTCTGGCCAGTTTTGCATATAGGTCTTTAATCTTTGGAATTGGATATTTATCCATTTTGGTAGTCTCATTAACTGTTAACTTATAACTACAAATGTGGACGATGCAGGTTCCCGTCCCAATTTGTGATCAGCGCCATTTAGTGCTCTTTGTAACTTTTGTGCATCCTTTTCAGTGCTCAGCATTGTTAGCCAGCACTACCTTAAAGATGATGGAGATGGGCGCACTGGATGTTTTTAAAGTGGTGGTGGGTAGATTCTTATTAGGGAAAGGAATCTTATGTTATCGGGAGTTGGTGAGAATGTGGAATTTGAAACACAAACCGATCAACCGTGATCTTATTGAATGGCAGACCAGACTCAAGTGGCTGAGTGGCCGATTACTCTTATTTCACAGGTTTTGTATTTTGTATAAATTTATGTGCTCAATTCTTGGAGCAGCATTTGAAATAATAACCTTCTGAATCAGTTGCAAGGAGGAAAGGCGTGAAGGATTGCATATTTGCAGTTATAGAAATTGGAAGTCTAAAAATCATTTGGGAATGCAGTTTGAAATGCAAAGACTTGAATTGATGTTTTGTGCCAGGAAGTTATTGTGATAAAAGATTGAAACCACTCATTTGTAGGTAGCAGTAACTGAAACTTTATTCACAAGCTTGCTTAGGAAACACATCCTTTTCCTACAGGGCATCTGTCTTAAACAAAAGCTGTGTAACATTTGTATCTTTTGATTATCACATTTGCACTGTAAAATCCTAATGAGCAGAATTACACAGGATACAGCTGATCCCTTTATCTCACTGATGGCTGTGTGTTTCTTACTCATCCTATGAAGCTTATTGGAAATATAACAATCACAAACTCAATCGTCATGCTGAGAAAGAGCATTAATAACTTCCTTTAAGCCTATTAATGTTCAAACACTACATTTACCTATTTCAAGCTATTATTGCTTAGTGCCTTTGTTTATGAATGATTCCTGTGATGATAGAAATACTGTTTCTATCTGCCGATGTGGAGTTAATAGACTTGTTGGAAGATGATGTAGACAGGGAATTTTTGAATTATCTTTAGGTATCAGTGAGGGGGAGGGGGAAATATTTGAATTCAGGATATTTCCTGAAAATATGCATGCATATTTTGTGCAGTGTAATATTATATTTGTATTTTGTTATTTCTAGCAGGTGCTGTTAGGCAGGCTGCCTCTGTCAGGCCTGTTTAAATATAGTACACAATTCTTCTCAATCAGAAACCTAAGGTATATTATGAAGTCAGACTAGACCTCAACAGTTTGTTATTTTGGCATTAATGTGAGACCGTGATGCTGTACTCTGGGTGCAATTTTGTTGACATTGAGAAGCTTTTATCAAAACAAATTTTATTTAACAACACAGTTTAGCTATAACAAATGAATTAGCTTAAATTTTAACAATTGAACAGTACTTAATCAAGGCAGAATACAGTTCTTAATTGCTAACCTCTTTATTGAGTTCCAATTCAAGCATTATTCCTCTTAAACCCTTTCCTTAAAATGAATTAGCAAAATGCAGACATGTTTGCTTATTTCAGATTAACAATTCTAAAGCTTTCAAACCCCTCTGGAGAGAGAGAGAGACAGAAACATGTATTGTTTCTTTCAGATCCAGCACAAACTGCTTGATTTGAAAAAAATGAAACTGAAAGTGTTTCTTCCCTGTGAGCACATTACTGTGTCCCTGTCAAGCAACCTAATAAAAACTATACTCTAAAATCCCAGGCTAAACCTAAGTGCATTAGCTCAACTTAAAACAAACACTCTAGGTACTTATCCTGTCCTCCCAAAAACAAATTTGAAAGATTTCTTAGATAAAACTGCACCCTGCAAAACAGATCTGAATTTTAAAAAAGAAACACACTCACGCACATAATTTCTTAAAGTCATATTAGCTTCTTGCCAAGTCCTAAGATCTCTAGAATTCTAGGGTCAAAGAAATTATAGTGTGAATAAATGGCAGATTTCAATAAGGGGAGGAAAATAAATAATATGGATTGATATTCAGAGTCATATCACAAAGCAAAAGGAATGAACAAAGATGTGGAGATGCTAGCGTTGGACTGGGGTAGGCACAGTAAGAAGTCTCACAACACCAGGTTAAAGTCCAGTAGGTTTATTTAGTAGGATGAGCTTTTGAAGGTGAATGAAGAGTTGGGTTCACAAACAGGGCATATATAGACACAAACTCAATAACAAGATAATGGTTAGATTGGGAGTCTTAACAGATAATCAAGTCTTTGCAGATGCAGACAATGCAATGGAGAGAGGGTTAAGCAAAGGTTAAAGAGTTTGGCAGTGCTCCAAAAGCTCAGACTCGGACCTGTTGGACTTTAACCTGGTGTTGTGGGAATGAATAAATTCAGCAATCAAGAAAATTATACTAATTTTATAGCATGTACTGGGAAAATATTTTTTAAATGCAGTCTATCAAATGTTAGTTGCATTAATGGACCAATTCTTTGAAAATAATAGGATCATTCTCAATATTTTTGACAAGTCTATCTTTGTTCCAGATGTTAAAGGCAATCCCTGTGAAGATCATTGTATTTTACAACATTCTAATAGGTAGGTAAATATGATATATTGCTACGGTGAATTGAAGTCATAGCATCATAAAGAACGATAGTTTTTTTCAGTTTCTTGGCCAATACTTTACCCTTAACCAACACATCAAGGCAAGTGATTAACAAGTCATTCATTGCAGATATTTTTGTGAGAACCTGCAGTGTGCATATTTGACTAAATAAATAGCAATAGTGACTGCACCTCAAAAAGTAATTAATTAGTTGTGAAGTACTTTGAGACATCCTGAGGACATGCTAAAGTGCCGATTAAATGAAAGTTAATTTTCCTTTCTATTTCATAAATTCTTGGAAAAACATTTTAGTTATCAGCGGTCCATCTTAACCATGTAAGTATATGTGATTAGCCCTTATTGATATCTTTGGAATCCTAAAAATAGCCATGTGATTGTCAATCACATGGTTTTAAATATATAGCTCTCAACATTCTGATGCATGTGGACACATAGTCCTGATATTTTGTCTTTGTGTAAGGTCCTAATTCAAGCCTTTATTTTGACTATAATAGGATATGTGTCATCACTCTGGCAGAATCTCACCCTGTGTTACAGAGTGGGAAGAAAATAAAAAGTATTAATTATCAAATTAGTGCCAACTGTAGTCGACTACAAAACAAGGTCTCAGGAAAATCTAAACGGGTAAGTTTTGTTTTTAGCTTTTTATTTGAAGTTCACCCTGTCTTTCTCCCTGGACCTTAGATGTGGAAGAAAGATGAGTACAATAATTGTCAATTCAATGTAATCTTACTCATTATCAGTTTATTTTATTATTTATGACACTAAAATGGCCATAATATTTTTGACCATTTTATTTCTCGGATAGAATATTAATTAAGTCTCTGAGCACCCAATTCAAAAATGGTCTGCACAATAAGCACACATGCCTATTTCAGATACAATGGCTTCAATAAGATGTAAAAGAAAAGCTGCTTTGTCAATGGTCTCCCATGTTTCTCAGCTTAAGCTCGAGAGATTTAGAAAGTGTAAAGGTTGGCTTGTGACAAATGAGAGCAAAGTGATGATTTCATCAAATGAATTCGCAGTCTAACGCAATGTCACTTGGGATGTGTGTTGCTGTGTGCTATGTATTACATTTTCTGAATTTTTTCTTGCTTCTGAAAAAATTATTTTTTATATATATTTCTTTGAAAATTTATATTTTGTTCAAAAAACTGATTCTGATTATTTATGTTTTCAGATTTTCAAGGATTAGCTAAAGCAATGGTTTCATTGATCTTTGTACCATAATTTGTCGCACCATTTCCTGACCTGTAAATGTTACGAAGTACATCCATTATTCAAAATGTCCCTTTTTTTTCATCCGATGTTTCTGTGCTAATTAATTTATAATTCTGTTAAATAATTGGGGGACTATTCATTTTAGTATTGGTGCATGCAGACATAATTTCTAATATTGCCAATCAGTTTCTCAGATTAATTTTGGATATCTAAATATAAAGCTATGTTACCAAATGCTTGAATTTGCTGCTCAATATCTACTTCTGTTTATTTTCCTGTTTCTGGCTTTGCCTGTTTCAATTGATTGGTTTATAGTTTCCATAGATTTGTTCTATGGCACCCTTTCTGGAATTAAACTTGTGTCTTCTGTGAAAACAGATACAAAATATTTGTTCACTCTGCCATTTTCTCATTCTCTATGATTTTTCCTGTTTCTCTGCCTTATATACTTACAAAAGCTCTTGCGATCTGTTTTATATTACCAACTTTACTGTCTCTTTTTGTACTTTCTTGTTTTATTAATTTTTGTTTACTCTGCTGGTATCTAAAGTAGTTCCCAATCTTCCTCTTTGTTACTGTTTTTTGCAATATTCTAAGTCTCATCTTTTAATCTAACACAGTCCCTAACTTCCTGAGTGAGCCACAGATAAGCCAAACTTATTGTTTTTGTTTCTCCGTGAAATTAATTTTTGTTGAGCATTTTGAGTATTTCTTTACATGTCTCCCACTATTCATTTATAGCTGTCTCTTTTAGTCATTTTGCTCAATTCATCTAAATCAGTTCTCCCCTCAAACATATGTAATTGACTTTGTTTAAGTATAAAATTCTTGTTTGTGATTGGAACATGCCATTTTCAAATTTAATGTAGAATTTGGCAGTATTAGATCTTTTACTTTGTCACAACTAATTAGCCCTGCTTCATTACACAATACTGAATCTAACATTGCATCATCCCCCTTTGGTTCCAAAATGTATTAGTCCAAGAAATTGTCATGAAACATTCTGCAAACTTTGATTCTAGCCCATTTTGTTAATAGTCTATATGAAGGTCAAGTTTCTCTACAATGATTCCATTGCCTTTGTTAAAATCGCAAATAATATTTAATGCTTTGTCCAAAGATATAACCACTATTTAAGGGACATATAAATTACTCCACCGGTGTTTTCTGAATCTTGTTACTTTTAATTTCTATCCATATTGATTCTACGCTATGATCTTGAGAGGTCAGTTCCCTTCTCTGTCAAGTTTTAATGTTGTTCTTTACTATCTGGGCTATCCTTCCTTCGCACCCATTTCATCTGTTCTTCTAAAATATTATGCAACTTTGAACATTTCTTTTCCAATTTGATTACTTTGTGAATAAAGCAACATGGTTTCAATCAAATCGAAATCATTAATTCTAAATTATTGCAAATGCTTTGTACATTCAGATAAAGAACTTTTAAATTCACATTTACTTCTATTCCCTGCAATGACTTCATTGATATATAATTATTGTTAAACTCCCTGCTCCCCTTGTCCTATTCTGCTTTAATTCACATTGTTATAATCCTCTGGTGCCTTGATTTTTCTCTTTGCGTTTCTAAATCACTCTTCACCTGAGCTTCCCACTGTTTGAGTTATACGACTGGCCAGGTGCTGGTCCCAGCCTTGTTCAGGTGTAGCCCATCCCAATAGAATAGTCCATTCTTCCTGACTACTGAGACCAGTGCCTATGGTCTATATATAAACCCCTTATTCCTACATGTTTTGAGCCATGTGTTTTTTACGTTTCAGGTAACAATCCAGATTTTATTACCTTTGATCTGCATTTTAATTTGGAGCCCAATAAATTTTCTTAGGTCGAGCCAGGCATGAGCAGTATCCCCACCTCTAACTATATTATCTCCTATCACTATATCATTCTTCTCTGCTCCCTCACTTAGATGGCAATCTTTGCCATGGTGCTCATCCAGCTTATAGTCTGTCTCTATACAGTTTACAAACACCTCGTATTTGTTGGAAAAAGTCAGGCACTGAGACTCTTCCATCACTATCTGCTGGATCCCCTTATCAGTCAGATCCACTGTCACATCCTCCTGTCCCAGACCAGTGACCCGACTGCAAAGACCTACCTAGTCTCCGGGGTGTGACTGCTTCTTGGTGCACAGTACCAGACGAGCTTTCCTCTTACTGGATACATTGCAATGTCTGCAGCTTGGCCTTCAGCTCGGTGATGCTGAAGTGAATTTTAAACCAGTAATATTTACTTAGCATTGACATTTTTAGCTTACAGAGTTTGTATTTGTGACTGTTCTCTCGTTAAGCCAGTGTCCTCAGTTGAGGAAAATTGAAAGAAATGTAAGTTGGCAGCAATAGATCTCCTTTTCTGGTGAGTCAAATTATTTGATTATATATGTCTGCTTAACTTTGTTTCAGGGTGGACAGTTTTTAACAGAACTTGCCCCATTGTGCAGGATACTGTGCACAGATGGCGAGGAGTACACAATATATAGGCAAGATATTTTTCTTTATTTTGAAGGTCATATCTTTAATAATTCTAAATATAACAATATTACAACCATTGTAAAATTTACATAAACTAGACTGTAGTTTACTGTAGCTTTGTGTATTAAATGTGGTAATTAAGATATTCCTGTATGTCTAAAAATCATTTCCCTTTTACAACTTAGATTGAATGGATAAATTTTAACCCCAAATATCTAGTCCTGAAAGGCTCACTTGTCCATACACAAGGTAGCGCACTGTAATGTCAGATTTAGAGTTGCATGAATCTCCTGTTGGCTCTTAGCCAGGAGCTTCAACCATAGCAGCCATCAGTCACAGAACCATGATTTATTTTAGAACATAGAACATAGAACAATACAGCACAGAACAGGCCCTTCGGCCTTCGATGTTGTGCCGACCGAAATAAAAAGCAATGCCCCTCCAAACTAAACCATTCCCTTCTCTTCCATATACTTATCAACTAACCTCTTAAACGCCACCAAACTTGGCGCATCTACAACAGCTGCAGGCAGGGCATTCCACTCCCTAATCACTCTTTGAGTAAAGAACCTACCTCTGATATCCGTCCTATAACTCATACCCCTTAATTTAAAGCTGTGTCCCCTCGTGCTAGCTTTCTCCATCCTAGGAAAAAGGCTATCACTGTCCACCCTATCTAAACCTCTAATCATCTTATATGCTTCAATAAGATCCCCTCTTAGCCGCCTCCTTTCTAACGAAAACAACCTCAAATCCTTCAACCTCTCTTCATAGGACCTGCCCTCCATACCAGGCAACATCCTGGTAAACCTCCTCTGTACCCTCTCCAATGCCTCCACATCTTTCTTATAATGTGGGGACCAGAACTGCACACAATACTCCAAGTGCGGCCGCACTAGAGTTTTGTACAGTTGCAACATGATGCTGCGGCTCCTAAATTCAATCCCCCTACCAATAAAAGCTAAGACTCCATATGCCTTCTTAACAACTTTATCCACTTGACTTTTGATTGTGATGTTGCTGCTCAGTCCAAACACTGTGTAAGTATAAGAAATAGTTATCCATTATCTAGACAATGGCTCAGTGAAGGTGAAGACTTGGTTAGTTGTAAGTAGCTTGTACAGATTTACTAAGACCTTACATGAAGGCTACTTTATTCGTACTTGAGAAGTGTGTTTGGGTGCGGTAGGAGTAAATTTGTTAGTGCTTAATTTCCTCGCTGGACTTTCCTGTTGTGATTAGTTCCAGGCTTCCAGGCTGTTCCGATGAGAAAAATGGATCGATGTTTGTAATACTCAAACATATGTTCCCAGTGATATCACAGGCAATGACAGTAAAAAGGTTTTGGTTGCTGAAAAATGATTTAAATCCCATTTAAATAACAAAGAGATGACAGTTTATCATCAAACTGTATGAGCTTCTTCCAGGAGTGGAGTGGGCAAAATATAAAGTTGGCATAAAAAGGCCTGGAGAATTACAGGAAAATGGCAATAATTTAATGGGCTGGGTAACTACTCCTTGCACTATCTCAATAAGGTGAACTCGAAAACAGCATCAAATTTGAAATGGCAAGACAATAGTCGGGTTCATTCATTGTGTACCAAGGGGATTGAGAAATGTTGGAAAGCCTTGTTTCTCATATGCTTTCATTGCCCTCTTTCATGGATTAATTATATTCTGGTTACTTAGAAGAAGAAAAAATGAATTCAGTATGTCAGGAAAGTGAAGTATCACAGGAGGGGGCTTGTACTGATGAGCACTTAGCCAATTGAACCTGCTATCCACAACAGGTATATATGCACTGTACCAAATCTTTGCATACATTTAGAGTCACAGGGCAAAACTTTCCCAGCCAGATGGAGGCGGAGTTTGTGTGTTAGGAAAGTCTCTGAAATTGGCATTGGGTCAGTGTGATCCTGCCTGAGGTTTGGCTTTCCACAGGGCAAATTGCAAGTCCACTGGCGAACCTGGGTGCAGTGAGACCAAAATTGAGGTATTTTAAGCAAGGCATTCTTCATTCCAACAGTGAACAAGTTCCACTCTGACTCCAACTCAACAGGTTGGGAGAGACAACTGACATAGATGCAGCGTGACATAGATAGGATGCAAGACTGGGCAGAGAAGTGGCAGATGGACTTCAATGTGGATAAATGTGTAGTGGTTCATTTTGGCAAGACCAATGGGATGAAGGAATACAATATCAAGGGTAGAAGTCTTAGCAGTGTTGAGAAGCAGAAGAATCTTGGGGTCCGGATTCATAGGATTCTTAAATCGGCCTCGCAGATGGAGGATGTGGTCAAGAAGGCGTATGGTGTACTGGCCTTCATTAATCAAGGGATTAAGTTTAGGAGTTGGGAGGTAATGCGGCCACTTTATAAGACCCTTGTCAGACTGCATTTGGATACTGTGCGCAGTTCTGGTCGCCTCACTACAGGAAGGATGTGGAAGCTATTGAGAGGGTGCAGAGGAGATTTACAAGGATGTTGCCTGGATTGGGAGGCATGCCTGTTGAAGATAGCTCCCTCAACCTAGGTCTCTTCTCCCTGGAGGGATGAAGGTTGAGAGGCGACCTGATAGAGGTTTATAAAATGTTGAGAGGATTAGAAAGGGTGGACTCTCGGAGGCTATTTCCCAGGGCTGAAATGGTCACTACAAGAGGACACAGGTTTAAGGTGCTGGGGAATAGGTACAGGGGAGATGTAAAGGGTAAGTTTTTCACTCAGAGAGTGGTGAATGAGTGGAATTGGCTGCTGCCGGTGGTGATAAGAGGCGAACTCGCTGGGATCTTTCAAAAGATTTCTGGATGAATATATGGGATTTAATGGGATTGGAAGTTACAGATAGTTCTACGGCCTGGTAGGTATGGATATAATCGGCGCAACTTGTGGGCTGAAGGACCTGTTAGTGCTGTAATGTTCTATATTAACTACAAAGATGTGTGGGTTAGGTTGATTGGCCATGCTAAAATTGCTCCTTAGTGTCCTGGAATGTATAGGTTAGAGGGATTAGCAGGTAAACGTCAAGGGATACGGGGATAGGATCTGGGTAAGATTGTGGTTGGTGCAGACTCGATGGGCTCGATGTTTCTGCATTGTAGAGTTCTATCTTCTGCACAATGGGAACTGATTATAGAATGAAACTAATCTAATGTGAGAAGTGTCAAAAGTGAAATCGACAAAGCCGAGGTCAGCCACAATGAAAGTTGTGTACAAATGGGAGCAGTTCCTTCAACCTAAAATTACCAGTTTTGTTGGTGAGAACAGTTTTGGTCCAAGACACACACAATACAAGTTCCACAATGAGGGTAACCTCATTTTATTGTGATTGAACTTGAACCCTGAGTTACAGATCCTACTTATTCTGCAGGCATGTTGGATATCTGAGGAGGAGGTGCCACATGCTCCAGCTCAGCAGCCACAGTTAGTGGGGCAGACAAATGCAGCTGGATGGAATAGAGAACCTGGACATAGAAGCTGACCTAAAGTACAGTCCTGAAGACATCTTAGAGCAACAGGATTCTAGATCTGATGGCAAATGATCATAAACACCCCCCCCACCCCGAGCTCTGCTCATCTTTTCATCGCCATGACTTGTTCATCCTTTGGCCATTTTGATTTCAGCAGCTAATTTTCTCTCAGGCAGCCACATGGATGCTGGCAATTTAAAGTCCAAAAGTACTGGAAAGTTCAAGTCTGTCAGCATCTGTGGAAAGAAACGGAATCAACACTTCAAGTTGAATATGACTTCTTCCTTTGCAATGGAGCATTATTCCTCCCTGTGCCAGAGAGTCCGAAATCCTTACAAGACAAGCAGTGTGCATGGTTAAATCATAAGAATAATTTTGCCATATATTCCATCCCCACTGCCACGATTTTACTTTTGGATCCAGTAATACTTAAATCAATTTTTTTGACTGTTGATTGGATATGAGGCAGTAGAGCCACCTTGTGGCCATGTGAAAAATGTGTCTCAAGTTATTGCAGTGTTCTGTTATGGGGAAAATTCTTCACCCCAGGCAAAACAATCAGTGTGATACTTTAAGGAAATGGGGAACAGTTCACAAATGGCAGAAAAAAAAATGATGCTGGAATGGGAATTAGGACAGAGAAGTTATTTATTTTCATGGTTATATTAGCTATCGTGTAAATTTACTGTTACCTATTAAGTTCCCTCTCCTTTTTACAGCTGTATCAGAGGACGATTATTGGAAGTAAATGAAAATATTCTCCAAGAGCCCAGCCTTCTACAAGAAAAGGTAAAATAAAAAACATTGCAGACTAACCTATTAGGGGTTATTTTATTTCACTCATATATATATATATATCATATATATAAATATATATATATTTCACTCATGATATAAAACTCTTTCTTTCTCCACTAGCCCTCTACAGAAGGATATATTGCTGTTGTGTTACCAAAGTTTGAAGAAAGCAAAAGTATAACACAAAGCTTAATCACCGAGGAGCTGTATCAAGATGTTATTTCAAAGAGACGCAAAGCAGCAGAAGAATTAGGAAATACTAACCTCAAAAGTCTAGACCCTGCATCTCTTAGTAACTGTAGTCCTTAAGTATTTGAAGGTTTTTTGTCAATAGAAAAATATCAGCAAAAAAAAAGGCTTATTGTGTTTGAACAGATGACGTTTTCTCATGAATTAATGGTGTTCATAATTGGGAATGCTTTTTAAAAGAAAATTAATTTTCTTCAGTCCATTCCACATTACAATTATTCTTTAAATGGTGTATTTTCAAAGAAATCAGTGTTGGTAGTTGAATTATAGTATTACCTGTTTTTTGCTGGAACACATTAAAGCTGTTTTTTATATTTAAAACTTGCCTAGTGAAAATTTTGTGGTTCGAAATAATTAAACTCAATAAATTTTCAAAGTTCTCAAGAAGAATAATGTAATGTGTGAAGGATTGTTCAATAGGACATTAAATGAAAAATACTGATCAAATAGTAAATATGTTATTCAGAAATGAGATCTTTGTTTCAGAAGACTTTACTAAATCAGTGTTTGCTGAACCATATAGCCAAAATTTTATTAGATTAATAGATATCGTGTGCAGTTGGAATTGCATCCATTCTTTGAAGTGATTTGAAATTGTGTTCTGCAAATTTTAATCTAGGTTACATCTTAATTTGATTATAATAAAAACGTTTTAAAAAATTGATTACTGGATTATTGACTTGTGGATTATTTCTTCACTGAATAGACAATGACCTAGACAGCATGGATGCTAGGGAACGTATGTTAAGTTTGTTTTCGCAAGACTCTCCCATCGTAGATACAAAAGCAAAACATGAATAGTGTCTAGGTTAAACAGCTCTTTATTCCTTTACATGTAAATGGCTGACCTTCACTACTCTAACCCTCAGTGTTGAAGGTTGGCTAGCAAAAAGTGCACAAAGGGACAGCCCCCTTATATATACAATGCAAAGATAGGGTTACATAATCGGTAAACAGCAGAAAAAAAATCATTTTGATATCCTCTTGTCAACTGCATCCCCTAACTTGGTGAAACAAAAACAAGTTGCATCTGTGAGTGTGATTACACACTATCCTATCATGACCACGACAGTTGCCAAAAAAAGTCATGTTTCAAGAAAAACCACATTTCATATTCCAGTGATGATAGCAGAGGTAACACAGAAACTATATAGTGATAGGAGGGGGTTAAAGTGTGGCAAGCTGAATACAGCAATATAGCTTATTGAAGAAGGTGCTGTTAGTTACACCCTACAAGCTCTCATTATCTGTTTATGCCCTTTGCACTCTGAGCTGCTGTTTAAGCCCGTTTTTAGAAAAGCTTGTAGTTGCATGAAGTATTAACCCCTTAGTAGCTCACTTGGGGAAATAAATAGCAATGTCTTGTGGAGTATGTATGATTACAGAGGAGGTGATACTGGAAGTCTTAAAATGCATCAAGGTAAATAAATCCCTTGGCCCTGATGAAGTATATCCTAGAATATTATGGGTGGCTAGAGAGGAAATTGCAGGTCCCCTGGCAGTTGAATAATCAATGGTCATAGGTGGTGCCTGAAAATTGGAAGATGGCAAATGTTGTGCCTTTATTTAAAAAGACCTGCAGGCATAAGTGTGGGAACTACAGGTCAGTGAGCCTCACATCTGTGGTGGGTAAGGTGTTGAAAGGATCTACAGGCATTTAAAGATGCAATGGATTGATTGGAGATAGCATGACTTTGTGAATAGCAAATCATGGCTCTCAAATTTGATTTTTTTTTGAAAAGGGGTAACAAGAAGGTAAATGAGGACAGTGTAGTTGATGTTGTCTATGTGGACTTTAGCAAGGCCTCTAACAAGCTACCACATGGTAGGTTGTCACACAAGATTAAATCTCATGGGATCCAGGGTGAAGTAGCTAAATGGATACAAAAGTGGCTTTTTCACAGAAGCTAGAGAGTGGTTATGGAGCAATGTTTTTCAAACTGGAAGCCTGTGACCAGCAGTGTACCTCAAGGATCAGTGCTGGGTCTACTGTTAATTGTCATTTATATTAATGATTGGGATGAGAATATAGGAGCCATAGTTAGTATGTTTGCAGACAACACCCAGATTGGTGGCATAGTAGACAGTGAAGATGGTTATCTCAGATGGCAACGGGCTCTTGATCAATTGGAGTAGTGGGCTGACGAATGGCAGATAGAGTTTAATTTAGACAAATGCGAGGTGATGCATTTTGGTAAATTGAACCAGGGCCATACTTAGTTAATATGGAGTGTTGGGGCAAGTTACAGAGGAAAGCACTCTGGGGTACAGGTTCATAGCTCCTTGAAACTGTAGTCACAAGTGGGCAAAGTGGCAAAGAAGGTATTCAGTATGCTTTGTTTCATTGGCGAGAACATTGAATATAGGAGTTGGGACATCTTGTTTTGGTAAGGCCGCAGTTGGAATACTGTGTACAGATACTCTATTACAGAAAGGATATTAAATTAGGAAGAGTGCAGAAAAGAGTTACTAGGATGCTACTGGGACTTGATGGTTTGAGTTAGAATGACAGGCTAAATAGACTGGTTTTTTTTCTCTGGCGTGTAGAAGGCTGAGGGGTGATCTTACTGAGAGCATCGGTCAGCTAAATAGTCACTATCTTTTCCCAAAATGGGGGATCTAAAACTAGAGGGTGTAGGTTTAAGGTGAGAGGAGAGAGATACAAAACTATCCAGAGGGGCAATATTTTTGCACAGGGTGGTGATGTCTGGAACAACCTGCCAGAAGTAGCAGTAGAGGTGGGTACAATTTTGTCTTTTAAAAAGCATTTAGACAGTTACATGGGTAAAGAGGGATATGGGCCAAATGCGGGCAATTGGGACTATCCTGGGTGTTTAAAAAAAGGGCAGCATGGATAAGTTGGGCCTAAGGGCCTAATTCTTTGCTGTAAACCTCTATGACTATGACTCTCACCATGGTCTGGCAATATATAAATAGCACTGGTTAAATTTAACAATACAGCACAATTAACAATAAAAACAAATTATTGCAGATGCTGGAATCTGAAACTGAAAGAAAATGCAGGAAATTCTCAGCAGGTCTGGCAACATTTGTACGAGATAAAAAGAACTGACGTTTTGAATCTAACTGACCCTATATCAAAACTTTGACAAAAAGTCAGTTGGGTTCTTTTCTCTCCTTACAGATGCTGCCAGAACTATTAAGATTTTCCAGAATTTTCTTTTTAGGAAATTTGAATAAACTGTAGTGGTAGGAAAACCTGGAAAGTCATTATCATAACGTGAATAATTCATCAGGGATTAAAAATTTTTCTTTGAGGAGTCTTCTTGAAACTTTCTGGAAGATTACTTTTTCCCTTTTGGAGGCTGCTTTTTTAATCTTCTCACAAGCCCCTTTATTAGCTATTGTAGTCACTTAAAATATTACTATCTTTATTTGTGAAGGTATTCTAAGTTTGTTTATTAGTGTCACAAGTAGGCTTAACACTGTAATGAGGTTAATGTGAAAATCCCTGAGTCACCACAATCTGGCAGCTGTTTGGGCACAGAGGGAAATTTAGCATGGCCAATGCATCCAACCACTACATCTTTAGGATTGTGGGAGGAAACCGGAACAGGACGAAATCCACACAGACGCAGGGAGAACATGCAGACTCTGCACAGACAGTGATCCAAGCCAGGAATCAAATCCTAGTCTCTGGCACTGTGAAGCAGCAGTATTAACCACTGTGCCCCTATGCCACCCAAAGGGTTTCCTTATTGCAGTACTTTTTTAAAAACTTGGACTGTGCTGATGGGGTGGCAATTGGCCAAGTTGAATTTGTTCTGCCATTTTCTTTTGTGCACAGGACATATGAGCAGTTTTCCACATTGCCAGGTAGATGCCTGTGCTACCTCACTATTCAGTATGGGAATGTAGAAGGGTGAGTTTAAAAGCCAAGCTCAAGCTCTACCAAACAGTTGTCTCCACTCTTCTCTACATGAAAGACCTGGACCATCTCCACAAGCTCTTCAACATCAATTGGCTATTCTGACTGCACTTGACAGATACAGTCAGTCAATCCCATAAATGTGTTCTCAGAAACAATTTCCCAGGAATTAACTTGAAGCATGTTCCAATAATGCAGCAAATGGTTAGGATCACATTTAAATGCTCCAGATTCAATTACATTGTTATCTCCAAAGCTTCCAAATGACAGGCAATTTCAAATACATTGTTTGTTCCAATAGTCATAACTTCAGGTTCAATTCCTTCCTGTTGAGCCTGACATTTTATGGATAGCTGTTCGTAATAAGGGCTTGTTCTTCAATTAACTTTCCTTCAGTAATGATGATGGGTCCTGCTTCTGCAATAATACAAGCCTTGGGGTGTAAAACAATTCTACATCCTATTGCTACGTCAGCCTTGATTTCACTTTCGACATGGCAACTGCACCAGCTGTAATTTTAACACTTTCTTGGGTTGGTTTTCCTATCATAATTTCCATTTTGTCACTCAGCAATATCTTACCTGCCTTCTAATAATGTTTACAAGTCACTTCCTTGTATCAAATTATCACAAAGTCCCACTATCTGCTTAGCGGAAATAATGATGGGCTATAATACCGATCTCCCCATCAACACCCACATCTGATAATAGCTATTCTCTCTTTGTTTATGAATTTAAAGGTACAGCTGGGAAAAAAAACATTTTTTAAGGGGGGCAGGGTGGAATTCAGGTTATAGCTTTAAATATACAGATGAGATTTAGCAGTTAGACACAAAATATAGCTACTCTGTCCTAACAATGGCTCAACCTGGATCTTAAGAACCCTTAGTTCTACCGGGATTCCAACATTTTTAAATGTATTATCAACTCTTCCCACCACTGCACTCCCCCCCAACTCATATGCACATACAGAACCCCAAATTCAGATCTCCACATATACATACCAACATCTCACTTACTTTTCCACACATACATAATGAGGCCCCCATATTAAAACAATTCAAGTCATTCTTCTATCTCTCTTCCCACCTTTGTATCCTAGTTTGAATACCAGCATTCAAATTTTGATGACTTTAAGGTTTATCATTTCAGATGAAATTATACTGATTTATAAACAGTAACAATTAAAAGATACAGTTTTAAAATAAGGTTTATATTGAATCCTTAACTTACAATCTTTAACTTTTATATTTCTCACAGCAAAATTGTGCAGCATTGAGATCATATTTAGTGGGATGCTGCATCTAACATCTTGTCCATTATTCATAACTGAGCATCTGGGCAGTCAGCACTTCCTGGGGCAATATCATTTAGTTTTAGTATATAATTGAAGAATGAATTATGCATAACTTTGCTTGGTTTTAAAAAAGAACTTGATTATAGATCTAGAGAGAAAGCTTACTTTTAATTTTCTACCAAATTTATACTAACAATTGGAGGTTTGGTCAGATTTATTTCTTACAACACTATGAAACACACCAGTGCTATGATTTTATTAACATCTGCTTTGGCAACTGTTAACTCATTGATGTTAACAAAGAAATAAGTAATTTCAGCCATAAATAACAATTACCATTTGAGTGAAAACAGAAGACAATCATTCATAACTGGTAACTTTGTTTTATTCTTTTACTGTGCGAGTCTTGGAGCATTCATTGTCCATCCCTAACTGCCCTCAATAAGATGATAGTGAGCAACCTACTTGATTTGCTGCAGTTCATGTGGTGTATGTACATGCATTGTGATATTAGGGAGTGCCAGGACTTTGACCCAGCGATGGTGAAGGAACAACTGGTGGTCTGTGGCTTGGAGAGAAACTTGCAACTGGTAGCGTTCCAAAGCATCTGCTTACCTTGTTCTTCCAGATGACAGAGGTCACGTAATGAGTTCGTTTAATCTCTGCTATGCTGACCTGAGGATAATTGATACTGGCACTGCATAGTATAAGTTCTGGGTTATAGGGAACATATAAATCAAAAGAGTACTCAGCACATAATTTTATTTGCATCTTCTGATAACATCCTTAAAATAATCAAAAGACAAATGTTTCAGAATACTAGATTACAAAATTCTTATTTTTACTAAATATTAAATGTTATACCAAATATTGTAAATTACAGATTTTATGTTGCCAAAAGAAATGCATTTGGCCAGAAATTAATGCTCATGATGAAGCGTATACAAGTAACAGACACTGCAGATGAGTAACTTCAAAACTAATAACTAGACAATGGATTAAACAATTTGAATTGCAGAAGTAGAATGGAGTAGACTCTTTTGGATGTTGTCATGTTCCTGGTGAAATAAGATTGTGCTAGCACAACTGACTGTGTAAGGTGCTCACAGAGGACAGTTTTTGCTGAGAAAAGCAAGAGAACTAAACAGGAGATGGTTACTATGGCAAAGTGGGTCAGAATCTTTAAGACCAGGTGGCTGCTGATGGGGTTGTTTTGAGATGACTCAAAGCAGTTGTACGAGCACAAGATAATCAAATTGTAATCAGTTAAGTATTTGATAGATGAGACTTCTAAGAGGTGAGAGAATGTGAACACATGAGGCGAGAATAAAAGCTTGGAGACTTGGTAGAACCTTGTAATGTGCTTATAATAGCTTCTCCCCTCTACCCACAGGAAATACAAGCCCTGGTTCTAGTAATCTTCTCCTTTGCAGTTTTCTGCTCCAGACAACACTTTCACTACAGTACTCAGCAAAATTGCCCAACACTGGAATAATGGGCTGAATGACCATATTTGCTGCAATGTTATATTGGAAAATAGACCATTTGGTACAAAGTCTATATCAGCTCTTTGAAGAGCAAATGATTCCTATTCCATGCTCAATTCCCCAGAGTATGACTTTTTTTGGATTTATCCATTTTCCTTTAAAGGTTGCTAACAAAAATCTATATCCACCATTGTCCAGGCAGTGCATTCTAAACCCTAACGAAAGCACATCATCATTTCCAGTATATTCATGTAACATCCTATGAATGATTTCCCTCAAAAGTAATTGGCACAATCTCATCCATGCTGTTACTGGAGTGGCCAGAAATCTGAGATTTCCCAAAGGTACCTGCTGACTGTTATTCATTCATCAAAGCACCGGGTCCAAACCCCAAACATTAGAAGCAATGATTCTCCTTGCAGATGTATATTTATAGCACTTACATTTTTCTTTATCTACTGATCCTGCTCGCAAGACTGCCATCTGCTCCAGTGGTAGGCATGGTTTCCCCAAAGAACTACAGCAGAAAATCATTGACTTCATTTAGAGTCAACGGGAAATTTTATTCAGCCAAGCCACTACCTCCCGTCGCACACAGTGGGAATATTGACCTTGATCAGTGACAAATCAAGCAGCATGAACCACTGCACTTAAGATTGAAATAATATAGTCGAATATCAAAGATTTTAAAACTTTTGGTGTCTCTCCATTTCAAGCATGGACAATACCAAGGCACCTTCAGAACATATAGCTTAAGCAGCATTCTGTGTATAATACAAACTTTGATAGAATCATGCAAACTTAATTCAGTTAAGCAAATCTTTGAGTAGTAAGTTACCGGAAGAGTTTCTCCCTATGTCCAACCATAATATTGTGTTTGAATTTGAGTCATGGTTGAATGTTTATTGTTAGGTACTCTTTTCAATAAATCAGTCAAGAGCTTTACTGAATGTGGAAAAGCTTTAACATTTCCAAAAATCATGTGATGTTAGAGGGCAACTCAAATAAGAGGCATGGGCAAGTAAAGATTCTATACAACAGATCAAAAGAAATTCAGCACATCCGCTATGATTGTCACCAACTTTTACAGATACACCTTAGAAAGCATCCTTTCTCAGTGTACCAGAACTTGGTATGGTTCCTGCTCTGACTACAAAAGGTTGTGAACAAAGCCCAGTCCATCATATAAATCGGCCTCCCATTCATCGACTCCGTCTACAGTTTCAGCTACCTCGGCAAAGCAACCAGCATAATCAAGGATCCTACACATGCTGGACATACTTCTATCTTCTGTCAGCAAAAAGATACAAAGGTCTGAAGACACATACCGACTGACTCAAGAACAGCCTCTTCTCTGCTGCCATCACACCTTTGAATGGACGTATCTTACATTAAGTTGATTTTCATCTACACCTTAGCTATGATTGTAACACTACATTCTGCACTCTCTCCTTTCCTTCTTTAAAAACGGTGTGCTTTGTCTGTAGCGGGCACATAAACAATACTTTTCACTGTATACTAATACATATAACAGGAACAAATCAAATCAAAAAATATTTGAGATACATTTATATGGTTCAATGTAAAACTAAATATGAAAATGAGAAAAAAGCTACTGGTTGAAAATATTGCATTGGCAAATTAAAATCAAAACTTCAAACTTTTACAAGATTGCCAAGAACAGTGACCAAGTGCAGGAGGATCCTGGAGATATTTCCAAAATAATTTTTTTGTGATAGACAACAGAACATTTTTACTGACAATGGAAAAGTATTTCTATCATTACTATTCCTGGTCTTTAATTACAGCATATTTTGAACATATAGATCTTTCAGTACATCTTAAAGGATTCAGTAAAATGAAGTAATTCTGATATAGGTTAAAGCAAATAACACTATGGATGTCAAGTGGGCATAAAAATTGAAACGTTCTTTTGACAAATGATTATGACACATGCTGCAAACACTAACACTGTTAAGCACACACAAGGCTGGGTGACATCTATTTAAACTTTCTTCATGAGTCAAGTATAAAAGCTAAACCGGAAAATCCCAGAGGTCAAAGGACCTTTCCATGATCCATCCTTCGGCTGTCACAAGGTAGAACGGAAAAATTTACCCTATAATCTCAGACAAAGAGCAAATTTGTTTAAAACTTATTTAGATTAAATTTATAGCATGAAAAGTGCTCCCTTTTGTGTGCATGAAATTCATTAAACAATAAACAAAAAGTGAAGATTAACGAATTAGAATTTTATTTTAAAAAATATAACTTTACATGTTAATTGTCAGAGAAATATAAAAAACTGCCTTTTCAGGTAATACAAATCCAGTAGAAGTTCTCTATACTAAATATATCCAGTGGTTCATGCACCAACATTCCAACCCCATTGCACTGCATATCAAAATCACCAGAAAAATAGTGACATTAGGTACAGAATCCACGGGGGAAGATGGAAATGGAGGAACAGGACATCATTAAGGATTCTAGTCAGTACAACCATCTGCTCTCTAAAACTCTTGTACTCTGTTTGATTGCTCTCTTTCTTAAAAGCAAAATACTTGAAATACTTTCAGAATAAAATATATTCATTATCAAGAGCTTTAATTTATAGGTAGTAGGGAAAAAATAAACACAAACTCGACATTCTGAAACAGAAAACTTGAACAACCAAGATCAGTCCCTATTATTTGGGTACAAACTTAACTAGAATGTTGTTTGGGCTTTTCTCCTGAAAAATTACACCTAGCATTAGGAAAAGCAGAAGGGAGAAAAAAAAGAGACAGTTGTGCATCCTATTTGATTTGGATGCATCCAAGTTATCAAGTTTGTTGTAAAAGCCTGCCTGCAAATATAATAATTTGGTTTAATTACCTTACACAGCAATAATGTACACCTGTAACATCCAGTTATGCTCTTACACATTTTTAACCATAGCAGCATGAAAGGACTAATTGCATCGGTAAGACATTCACAAAGGGATCAAGATAATCTGTCAGCAGGCTAAGAAAAAAAAATCCAGCATGAACACATTTCAGAGAAGATATTTAACCAAATTAGCCATTCCATTAGTGTTACTTAAGATACTACAGAGCCAAAGGGAAAAAAACACTGTTTAAAATAGGAGGCCTGAAACAGTCAGATCTCCAAGTGACAGAATCTGTCAGGATAACACCAGTTTTCATCCACATTAAGTACTACAAATGTAACGAACATTAGTTACAGGGACTATGAGCTGACAACTTGCAGCTAGAACTGCACAGATTTTACAGTACATGTGACAATTTTTTTTTATATAGTGTTGCGACTGCTCTGGGACTTCCTCCATCATTTGCTTTCTAAGAACGTTAAGTTTGCCATGTGCCTTTCCAGAGATTTCACACCAAATGTATCTGTGTTCTTCCCATCTAAGCTCTCGCCATTAGCAACTGTCTGTAGCTGGTTGCCTCTCCAGCTGTGAGGAGAGTCCATAAATGTCTGATCTGCTTTACACTGTAAAAGGTACAAAAAGAATTACAAATCCTGGAGGACCACTAAATCAAATATAAAACCATAATTTACATACTATCAATAAAAACATGTTAAATGCTTTATTACACATTTGTAGACATTTTTTAGATAATCAGTTAAATACCAGCTAAATTTAGTGCTGTCAAGGTTCAACTGCATTTTTTAGTTTTATTTTAGTTTTTAATCACAAAGTGGAGTTCCTGAAAAGCCAGATTTCTGCATGAGGACAGAGAGAAATCACTGTAGCATCCATACCGCTTGGAACAAGAACAATAACCATTACTATGTCTCCCAATGTCATGGGCAATTTTCCTCTTCAAATTATCTAATTCTGCACAAACAGAAAATTGACAAACAGTAGTAGGCTAAATCTTCTGGCCAGCATTGAAACCAATGTCCAACACTGACTACACACAAAACCAACTAAGGTCTCAAAGCTTTAATGTATGAGCGAATGGATGGCAGAGTCGGCAGGTGATCGGAGAGATCAATGAGAGCAGTCAAAAAAAGAGTTGGGGGCAGTTTTTTTTTTAGGTACACAGCAACTGGATTTTTCTATTCAACATTTCCTGTGTAATTATTCAGGCAAATAAGGCAGAACAGTCCAAAGTTTTTGGCTCTAACTCAAAGCCGGACAGACTTATGGAGAGTTCTCGGGAATAAGGGTATTACCCATCAGAAGTTCAAACTTCTTGGGCAAACTCTGACACAGTAAGAAGTCTGACAACACTAGGTTTAAATCCAACCAATTTATTTGATAGTAAACTTACAAGCTTTTGACCCTATGGTCTTCGTCAGGTGAACAGTGTTGAAAGTTTGTGAGTTTACTATCAAATAAATCGGTTGGATTTAAACCTGGTGTTGTCAGACTTCTGACTGTGTTTACCCCAGTCCAATGCCAGCATCTCTACATCATAACTGATACAGCCAGTGCTTCAGAATATTTGCAGAGCTCCAAATGTATAGGCATCTTCACCCATATTTGGTTTCTAATTATTTGGAGACTGGAGGATCCAGGTGAATGTTAGTGGTCAGCTAATCTATTATCTATTTTTGTTTTAGTTATGGGAAGACCACTCCTCACTGCCACTAAATTACATGCGTAGGGCAGCAAATTGTTATATAGGTAAATGCTGCAGCTAATATATCTATATAACAAGTGACAGCATTTCAAAAACACAACTCAGGTAGTCACGAGGGATCAATAAATTGGTTTTGACGGTGAACAAGTGGTCTAGACTTTGGTTAAAGGTAATTTGAAAGAAATGGCATTTCTGACAATACCGTGCTCCCTCAGTACTGCACTGCACTAAAAGATCAGTTGTTACTTGGTGCTCAATTCAGTAAGGCAGATTGAACCCACAATCTTCTGATACTGAACCAAATTAGTTTTACACAGAATTCATATATCAAACATATCAATCATCCCAATTATGAAATAAAATAGAAAATGCTGGAAACATTTGGCAGATCAGACAGCATCTGTGCACAGAAGTAATTAATGAGCCAAATCTTCATCCCAGGTTGGGAACGCTTACTTGGAAAATTTTCCAACCCTACAGATCTGATTCAGGAGAAAGTATTTTGCATTTTTGGATTGATGTTCCGATTGTGCAGCTGCTATTAAGAGTCAGTCCTGTCAGTCACAGGGACTGACAAGGGTGCCATGGCAAACTGTTTAAAAGATACAGCTTGGTGCTTTGGAACTGAACACAGAGCAATAAAACCAAAAGCAACCCTCTAAACACTGATACCCATATACTCCCCATGCTCCATCCATGCTAATTCATATCCCCATCAACTCTCATGGCACCTTATTCCAATCTATATCCCTTTACCCATCTTCCATGGTCCTGTGCCTACTTAGTGTGAACTCATGCCAATCCAAGACTCCCACATACTATTCTTTACATTTACAACGACCATTCCAACTCACCAACGAACCAACATGGACAGCCTTCAGAACTTATGCTAAACTAAAGTTCACAATGTCTACTGATGACTTTATTATTTTATAGAAGGCCATTCATAGATAAAAGCTCATTTAGTAGTTAAATTCTTTCAAGTACCTAATCCATTATTGAAACAAACTTTCATTTAAGCACGTAATCCAATATGCAAACATAGAACATAGAACATAGAACATTACAGCGCAGTACAGGCCCTTCGGCCCTCAATGTTGCGCCGACCAATGGAGCCAATTTTATGACCCTCTAACCTAAACTATTCCAATATTATCCATATGCCTATCCACTGAACATTTGAATGCCCTTAAACTTGACGAGTCCACAACTGCTGCAGCAGAGCATTCCACGCCCTTACTACCCTTTGAGTAAAGAACCCACCTCTAACATCCGTCCTATAACTACCACCCTTTAATTTAAAGCTATATTCCCTCATGTTATCCATCTCCATTCAAGGAAAATGCTCTCAATTTCCACCCTATCTGACCCTCTGATCATCTTATATGTCTCAATTAGGTCACCTCTTAACCTTCTTCTCTCTAATGAAAATAACCTCAAGTCCCTTAGCCTTTCCTCATAAGACCTACCAATCATAGAACATAGAACATAGAACAATACAGCACAGAACAGGCCCTTCGGCCTTCGATGTTGTGCCGACCAAAATAAAAAGCAATGCCCTCCAACTAAACCATTCCCTTCCTCCATATACTTATCAATAACCTCTTAAACGCCACCAAATTGGCGCATCTACAACAGCTGCAGGCAGGGCATTCCACTCCCTAATCACTCTTTGAGTAAAGAACCTACCTCTGATATCCTCCTATAACTCATACCCTTAATTTAAAGTGTGTCCCCTCGTGCTAGCTTTTCCATCCTAGAAAAGGCTATCACTGTCCACCCTATCAAACCTCTAATATCTTATATGTTCAATAAGATCCCCCTTGCCGCCTCCTTCTAACGAAAACAACCTCAAATCCTTCAACCTCTCTCATAGGACCTGCCCCCATACCAGGCAACATCCTGGTAAACCTCCTCTGTACCCTCTCCAATGCCTCCACATCTTTCTATAATGGGGACCAGACTGCACACAATACTCCAAGTGCGGCCGCACTAGAGTTTTGTACAGTGCAACATGATGCTGCGGCTCCTAATCAATCCCCCTACCAATAAAAGCTAAGACTCCATAGCCTTCTTAACAACTTTATCCACTTGACTGCCTACTTTCAGGGATCTATTGACCATACACCAAGATCCTTCTGTTCCTCAACACTATTAAGAGCCCTACCATTAGCCCTATACTCTACACATTTATTGTTCCTGCCAAAGTGCATTACCTCACAATGGTAATGTGAATTCCATTCCAAACAAGTGTATTCAAAGCTCCACATCAAAAATTTTGAAATTGCGTGGAATTGTCAATTAAACTGTGGTGTTATAAATGGACACTGATAATGATAGGTTACAAAATCTGTTAGGTAGCACACATCCTACAATGATAAATCTCACATCTATATCAACAGAAATTGGTGAAATTGTAGCACTGATTTTTTTTCAACTGCAGCCCCTTCTTTCGTTGAAAAGAATTAAAGAATGCAGGATTTAAATGTTTGAACAGTTCCATCAAGTTTGTCCACCTTTTGTGAACAATTATGTCTACTTTTAACAATCACAACAGGCACCCGATCTCTTCAAGTAACTCCCCCCAGCAGTTTTAGACATTTTGCTAAAGCCTGCAATTCACATTTTACATGTCCCACTAATGAAAAAATGCATTTGTTTGAAGGCAGCTGCCACTTTAACATGTGCAGCTGCTTCAGAACTACAGATCTGCAAGCTACAATCCACTCCCAATCCTACCCTGGCAGCAATGCGGGTGACTAGTTCTGGGGCGAATCTTCCACAATCAGGGTTTTGGTACAATTTTGTCCAAGGTGCAGAGTGCTTCCAATGCACGAGAATGGAGGCCAATTCTTTAGGTCCATAACCCTTCATTAGACTAGTGCTGTGTGTTTTCAGTATTTTCTATTTTTATTTCAGATTTCCAGCATCAACAGTATTACAACATTTTAGATTTCAACAATACTGATTTCATACAAAGATTCATTCTTCAGTTTTCATATTGAATTGCTTCATTGCTGATATACAGGCTATGATCTGTCAATTAGCTATTTTATTTTAGTTGAGAGATCTTTTGATCCATGCATATAATTTTCTGAAATGATTTGTTAAAGGTTATTGATATCTTACCTTTTTTAATAGTTTGTAACAAAGGGAAAGAATAATCTTCAATACAGTCATTACATTCTTAGTTTCTTGAATGGACGTGTCAACCTAAAAGTATATAATAATGTAATATGCATTAATTATAGTTATTTACTGAAACTATATTAAAGCTACTATTGGTACACACTTAACTCCTTGCTGTTTTAACTGCAGGATTGTTGCTCAGAGGCATGGAGGCTGACAAACTAAGGGAGCTTTATTAATGAGGTACATTCAGTATGGGCTACTTCTGTACTCTGAATAGTTACTAGCTGTAGTGATCAGTGATGCCACTTCTGGTGACACCATGCATATATACTGTGCTCAGTGCAAGTTCTCTGAAATACATTATACTTTCCTTGCACATCCATATATCTAATTAGATTGTGGCTGGAATAAAAACTTTTCATTGTAATTGTGAGTCGTTTCACTTATCCGCAGATAAAATCTCCTTTGCATTTCCCACATTTGTGAATGTCAGAAACAGGGGCTAAAGGAGGCATTCGGGCCCTCGAGTCTGCTCTGCTATTCCGTAAGTAAGAAGTCTAACAACACCACGGTAACAACAAATTTTATGAAATTGGGTATACAATATGGAAGCAGACTCAAGTTGCACTTACAGCCTCCCCATTAAAGGTCACAAGGGAACAGACACAGACTAGCAGGCAAGGACACGCTTTTAGAATGCAAATGAGGGCTAACACACAAAGGGAGCCAGACAGGATGGCACGTACAGGAACTAAATTAAAAAGTACACCCCCATCCAAGCAAATCAGCACCTCTGATCTAATCAAGCAACCCTCTATGGAGAGGCCTAAGGATTAGCATAACTAAGGAACCATCCCTGGCCCCACAAACTTCCTGAGAATAGTCAAACACCGGAGATTCTACACCATTAATAAACCCATCAGACAGAAACGATTAACACAGTTAAAACCATCATTACAATTCTTGAAGACAATGAAACAGGTCGGTCAAAGTCGAATACTGTAAACAGAACATTAGCATTTGAATTGTACAATGTATCGAAGTTCAGGTATAACTGTAGCCCATTGCGGCGGGTCTTTAGAGTGCTTTCAGGGCAGTTTGGTTTGTATGTCCTGACTGCATCTCCGTTGACATAAAAAATAAAGCTGTACCACTGTTGAACCTGACCCTGAGCCCGTACTGGTGTGTTCACCTACTCGCACTAACAAGTCTAACAGGTTTATTTGGTAGCACAAGCCACAAGCTTTCTGAGTGCTGCTCCTTCATCAGGTGAGCGGGAGTTCTGTTTGTGAACAGAAATCCCATTCACCTGAAGAAGGAGCAGCCACTGAAAACTTGTGGCTTGCGCTATCAAATAAACCTGTTAGACTTTAACCTGCTGTTGAGAGACTTCTTACTGTGTTTACCCCAATCCAATGCCAGCATCTCCACATCACTATTCCATAAGGTCAGGGCTAATTTTCAATCTCATCTCCACCTTTCCACATTATCCCCATATCCATGAATTTCCTCAGTACTTACAACCTCATTGACTTCCCTCATGAATATTCTGAGCAATTTGAGTTTGTGCAGCTTCTGAGGGTGGAGAATTACAAAAATTCAGAACTCTTTGGGTGAAGAAAGTTCATGTTATCTCAGGCTTCAATGGTCAATCCTTTATTGAGATTGTGAACCCATCTTCTCCATTCCCCAGATAGGGAACACATTTTCTCAGCATCTATCCTGTCAAGTCTCTTAAGAATTTTGTGTGTTATAATAGATTTCCCTTTCATTCCTCTAGACTCTTGGCAAAATAAGGCTCGTCTACTCAATCTCTACTCCTAAGAAAATCCACTCGTCTCAAGTGCCGGTTTAGTGAACCTTACTTGTCTTTTCTTAAGTGTAACAATGTCTTTCTTTAGCCAAGAAGATCAAAATTATATGCAAGACGTTTTGTGGGGGTTCAACAATTATGCACATAGTAGCAATATTCTTATTGCCTGATCCAGTTAGCCTTCCATTTGCCTTTCTAATTGCTTGCTTGTTAACTTGGTGATTCACTGAATAGGGGCAGCAATGTACATTTGTCATGTGAAACATATTCTGCTTTGATCCTATCAAACCTGATATTTTTGCACTCAGCTACATTGTTTGCCATCTGCCACTCACCAACCAATCAATATTCCTCTGCAACCTCTTTGCGTTGCATTTAGCATTTACTTATCAGTCAACTTTGTATTGTCAGCAAACCTGGATGTGCTACACTCAGTTCCCTTATTCAAGTCATTAATATAAGTTGTAAACAGCCAAGGCCCAAATAGTGACTCCTACTCCGCTAAATACAGTATGCCAACCCAAAAATGTCCCCTGTTTTCTGTCCATTAACCAAACGTCAATCCATGCCAATATATTACTCAAAATTTCAAGTGCTAATTTTCTGCAACAACTTATGTGGCACCTTATCTTTTTTTTAAATTCCAAATACACAACATCCACTGGTTCCACTTAATCCCTCCTACTAGTTATATCTTCAAAATAAAAGATTGGTCATAAATAAAACAGAAAACATTGCAAATATACAGCAGGTCAGCAGCATCTGTGGAGAGAAAAAGAGTTAATATTCCAGGTCTCTGGCCTTTCATCTCCACAGATGCTGCCTGACCTATTGATTATTTCAAACATTGCTGTTTTTTAATTTCAGATTTTCAGCGTCTGTCAATAACAAATTTGTCAAACGCGATTAGTTTTAATGCTAAACATTTTTTTAATTTGCATTTTCTATCTTCCTCCTTTCTTAAGTATTTGACTTATGTTTGTTACATTCCAATCCTTGGGAACTGTTTTAAAATCCAAGGAAATCTAGAAGGTGACAACTTTGCATCTTTCTCTTTTAAAGCTCTAGGAAGTAAATCATTAAGTCCAAACGATCTATTAATTACCATCAGAAAGTTGCTCTATGCTAATTTTGCCACACTATCATTCCATAGCAAGGAACATATTCAGCATCAAATGGACAGACTCACCACATAAAGTTTGGTTTGACCATCGGTAAGATAAATGTCAGGATTCAGGACATTGTCAATGCTATAGATGGTGATGTGGCAATGGAGATTGTTGATAACTTCACACATCTCGGCTCCACAATAACTGGGAGCTGTCACTTGTTGCTAAAATCACATCATCACAAAAACTGCAGCTATGTCCAAGCTAAGTAAGACAGTGGAGGACCACAGCAGTCTGAGAATATCAAACTGCAAGTCCACTAAGCCTGCATACTCAGCACACTCCTTTACACTGGTGAGATGTGGGCAACATATGCTAGGCAGAAGAAGAGGCTGAATAGTTTCCACCTCCATGGATCCTTGGCAGGACAAGATCAACTCAGAAGTCCTGAAATGTGCCAATTCCATCACCAATATTAAGCCAATGATGTCTGTGCTGGCTCAGCTGTATATCCAAAGCCTATGACAAAGACAGTGAACTAATCACTGGGTCAAAAGACTTTCTTGTGGCCATAGCTCTGCGACAAGGACACCTGCAAACAAAATGTGAAGATGTTGAACATACACAAATTACAGCTGGGATGAAGTTGCAGATGGCTATCCCCACTAGTGGCTAACTGTTTATTTGGAAGGGCATTGAAAGAGGAGAGCAAAAATGAGAAGCTTAGCTGTCTAAGAAGAGAGCCCTGAGGCCAACAAATCCTGCACCTTCTCAGCCATAGTATTAAACCATCAGCTTACGAGACAGAAAGCTATCAACCAACTAGCACCCTCATTAATTTCTCACGTACTACTTTCTTTCTTATAATTCTCAAATTCCTCATTCTCTCCAACCCCCTCGTTTTTCAATATTTCTGGATCATGTTTTGTGTTCTTCACAAGGAAGACAAATACTAAATATTTTTTCCAACATCTTTATCAGACTCTCATTCCCCATTAACATTTCACCTCATTGTTATTTCCATAGGAACCAATAACTTTTAAAGAAATTTCAACTTCCAATTATTAGCTAAAAGTTAGATGACAAGATTTCACATTTTAAAACTTTTACTGTAATAAATGACAAAGAAAACACAACTAAACACTTTGTTTGCAAGCAACTTGTATTTTAAACCACAGAAAATGTGCTACCCTTATATTTTTATCATCTATTGCACTCTCCATGGAATTGCAGTCCTGTTAGCAAACAGTCCACTGTTGCTCCCAGTGCATGTGTTGTTGTATCCCCGTTTCATGAAGTAGTAACTTTGTGTGACCATCTCTGGGTGCTTTAGTCAATTTTTGGAATTTTTTTAAAATCCACAACCAGCAGCAAAGCTACTTTGACAAGAATTCTTCTCCTTGACCATGCCAGGACACATTCCCAAGAATCCTTAAGGAGCTGCAGACAGTCTTGCTCCTTCATCTGGCTATGGTATTTCACAAATTAATTTTCGCTGCTGACCACATCAAACCTCTGTCTGCTGAGACAGCTTGGATAGGCTACATCTAAACAGGGCCAGGACCAATTTTCTTGCAGGATAACTTGCTAGTGTAACTGGGGAAGGTTTAAAATAACTTGAAATGCGAGTAGATTATTGAGACACAGATAGCATCAAAATAGTAAGGTATTAGGTGGGTTCACTGTAAGAGGGAATGTAAAAGTCTACTGGTTTTGTGCAAGGATGTGAATTCATGGAGTGTGGTAAAGAAGATTGATGAGTTGTATGCTGACATGATAACCACATGAAAATGTGGCACTGTGGTGATAGTGGAGACCTCAAAGGAGGACAGGACTAGGTAATAAATATTCCTAGACACAAGTGTTGAGGAAAAATAGAGGAGGAAAGAAAGTAGGATGGATGGTCATATTTATTAAGAGGAACATCGTAGTAACACACTCTCTCTCTCTCTCTCTCTCAGGCACTGAGAGATCAAAGACAGAATCAATTTAGCTGGAGCTAAGGAACCAAAAAAAGTGCACTAGCATTGCTTGGTTTAGTTACTTGCTATCTATTAATGCAAAAGATAGACAGGAACAAATTTACAAGAAATTTCAGAAAAGTGCAAGAATTATTGAACAATTATAATGGGAGACTTTAATTATCCAAGTATAGACTGGGATACAAATAGTGCAAAGGGACAAATTCCGAGTACATGTTCAGGAAATTCTTCTACAGGAATGTGTTTTCAGTTCAGTGAGAAGGAATGTGTTACCAAATCTGTTTCTTGGGAAGGAGATGGACCAAGCATCAGTAGGAGAACATTTATGGGATAGTGATCATTAAATCAAAAGGTTTAGGTTGAGTATGGAAGAAGTCAAGGAATAATGTAGTACAAGAGTAACAGAGGAATTCAACTTCCAAAAGGGATCTGGCCCAGATAAATTAGGATCAAACATTGGCAGACAAAACTATAACAAAACAATGGGCTACTTTTAAAAAAGATAAGAGTTCAAGGACAATCAGGTATAATCCATAAAGGAGAAATGTATGGCAACTAAACGCATAGCTTCCTGTATGATGAAAGAGTTAAGAGTTATGATGAAACAGAAAAATTGCATTTATGACCAACGTCAATTGGATAACACAACAGAGAGCAGGCTGCATAGAGAAGGTTTACAGGGAGTTGAGAGAACAAAAAAGAGAAGCAAAAGGAGAAAATGAGAAGAGAGATTGGCAGCTTATAGATAAGGGAGTCTAAACGTCTTCTATGGACACATAAGTAGTAAAAGATAAAATGAGGAATAGGGCCAATTAAGGACATAGACAGGATTTATACATGGAGGCAGGGGCCAGGCTGAGGTACTAAATGAATGCTTTGCATTTGTTTTTAGCAATGAAGATGATGATTCATGCTTAAAAATAAGGTAGTTTGGACATTGGAAGGGTAGATAGATTGTTTATAGTTATGCGGATAAGGCACCAGGACTGGATGAGATGCAGCCAAGAATAGTGAAGGAAGTGACAGTGGAAAATCTTAAGGCACTAGCCATAATTATCCAGCTGTTCTTGTCTGAAGAATTACACATGTTACATCCTTATTCAAAAAAAGGGTGTAAAGATAAGTCCAACTATAGCTCAGTCAGTTTAACTTTGGGGATGGACAGGCTGTTAGAAAAAATTAAACTGGAATAAAATTAATAGTTGCTTAGGCAAATGCGTGTTAATTAAAAAAGGTCAGCATGGATTTTTTAAAAGCCAAATTGTGTTTAACTAACTTGAAGTGTTTTAATCAGGTAACAGTGAGGATGTAGTGGGCATGGACTTACAAAAAGCATTTGATATGGTCTGCACAACAGATTTATGAGCGAAGTTAGGCCACACACAATAAAAGCGATAGTACGAACATGGGTATGAAATGAACTGAAAGACAGGAAACTGAACATAGTAATTAATGTTGTTTGTCAGATTGGAGGAAAATGTGTAGTGGAGTGCCCCAGTGTTAGGGTCCCAGACCTAACACTGAACATAATTCCAACATTTGCAAATGATATAAAACTTGTAAGTATTGTGAACAGTGATGTCAAACATAGGAAGGATGGAGACAGGTTGGGAGTTGGGCAAATACATTGCAACTGAAAATTGTATTTCTTTCCTGCAAACTTAGCTCCTCCCATTAAGCACAAAACTCTGTCCCCGTCAATCAATCTAATCAAAACTCTACTCTGAAACGCAGGGAAACATGAATAAACACAAATACATAAGCTCTGCTTACACAAACATGTCATATCTAAAATGAGTACTTATCTTGTGTTCTTAGCTAACAATTCTTTTTAGACAAATTGGTTTCCTAGACAAATTGGCACCCTGCAAAACTGATCTGAATTCTAAACATACCCCCTACAAGAAACACGGTATGAGTATATTTCTTAAAGGCAAAGTATCATCACAATGTAGTATTATTTCAAGTATAGGGAGATGGCAAACCTAATTTACATCTCAAAATCACTCTCAGACACAGCATAACAGCACAGTACAGACCCTTCAGCCCTCAATGTTGCATCGACCTGTGAAACCAATCTAAAGCCCATCTAACCTACACTATTCCAATATCATCCATATGTTTATACAATGGCCACTTCACTGCCCTTAATGTTGGCGAATCCACTACTGTTGCAGGCAGGGCATTCCATACTCTTATTACTTTGAGTAAAGAATCTATCTCTGACATCTATCCTCTATCTATCACCCCTTAATTTAAAGCTATGCCTCCTCGTGCAAGCCATCACCATCCAAGGAAAAAGGTTCACAGTGTCCACCCTCTCTAATCCTCTATTAAGCCACCTCTTGACCTTCTCTCTAACAAAAACAGTCTCAAATCCCTCAGCCTTTCCTCATAAGATCTTCCTACTATACCAGGTAACATACTGGCTAATCTCCTCTACATCCTTTCCAATGCTTCGACATTCTTCCTATAACGTGGCAACCAGAACTGTATGCAATACTCCAAGTGCAGCCGCATCAGAGGTTTGTACAGCTGCAAAATGACCTCATGGCTCCGAAACTTAATCCCTCTACCAATAAAAGGTAATACACTGTACAGCTTCTTAACAATCCTATCAACCTGCGTGCCAACTTTCAGAAATCTATGCATAATGGACATCGAGATCTTTCTGCTCATCCACACTACCAAGTAACTTACCATTAGCCCAGTACTCTGTATTCCCGTTATTCCTTCTAAAGTGAATCACTTCACACTTTTCCACATGATACTCCATTTGCCATCACTCAGCTCAGTTCTGCAGCTTACCTATGTCCCTCTGTAACATCCTTCCGCACTATCCACAACTCCACCGACTTTAGTGTCATCTGCAAATTTACTAACCCATTCTTCTATGCCCTCATCCAGGTCATTTACAAAAATGACAAACAGCAGTGGTCCCAAAACAGATCCATGTGGTACACCACTAGTAATTGAACTCCATCAACCACCACCCTCTATCTTCTTGCAGCTAGCCAATTTCTGATCCAAACTGCTAAATCACCTTCAATCCCATGCCTCTATCTTCTGCAATAGTTTACCGTGGGGAACCTTATCAAACACTTTACAGAAATCTATGTACACCACATCAACTGCTTTACTCTCATCCATCTCTTTAGTCACCTTCTCAAAGATTTAAGATTTGTGAGGCATGACCAACCCTTCACAAAACCACACAGAGAAATACAGAGAAAAGAGACTACAATTGAGAAGAAAGCATTGGCAGCAACGTGGGCACACAAGAAATTCTTGGGCTACATGATTGGAATTGCGGTTCAGACCATAAGCCATTAGGTCACTTTGAAAATGAAAGCAATTGTGAAAATATTGTCTAGAATCCAATTTTTCAGACAGAGGTTAATTAGGTATGACTCCATTACAGAGTACATTAAAGGGAAAAATAGCAGTGGATGCACTTTTGAGGATGCCAATTTAAGGAATTAATCTGGTGGATTTGTATTTCATCAAGGAGGTGGAAGACTTTACATTTTTCATTGCACAATACCTACTGGCCACTAAAAAATAGCTGCAGGAGTTTAAAAAAGAAAACATAGCAGAAAGGGGCAGATAAAAAAATATAGTTGGAAAGATAGCCAGACTATACTCCTAAAAATCCAGCACTGCAGTGAAACTTCAAACAGGCAAAATACCTCACAATCATTGATAATCTCCTAGTTTTTAATGACAGTACAGTCAGTCCAAAAACATCTGGACTTGATATTCTTCACCAGTGTTACTCTAGAGATAGAAAAATGCCAGACCTGAGCCCAGCCATCAGTCAGGTTGCATTACTTGTTTTATCAGATAAATTATTTCAAATCGTATTACATGTGTAGTGAACAGTCAAGAGTAATAAGAGTGACCATCACCTTCTACTTTTTCATCAAGGCTGTGGGAGAGCTTGGGGATGGATTTATTTGATCTTAACTTTAAGATATTTCTTACTGTCATTGATTACTGCTCAAGGTGGATTGAAGTGAACAAATTGCACAGCAATAGATTGGAAGCAAATGCTCAATCGCTGAGGGGAATTTACACAAACACAGCTTTCATATCCTGCAGTGCCAGATAATGGTCTGCATTTAGTTAACAAATTATTCCCAAGTGATGTGAAGGAATACAGATTAATTTAGAAGATTAGCTTGTCTCAATATTCTCAGGCAAATGAGGAAGCTGACAGGAGTGTATACGAACCATCAAAAACTTGATGAAGGAGAATGAAGATTTTAATACGAAGCGTCTGAAATTTAGAACCTGACTGTTACAAAACAATTGAGTTGTTAATGGGAAGCAGGTGGAAGGCAGGATTTTCCGGCCTGGTCACCCTGAAAATGGAAAATCCTGCCTGGAATCAAGAGGCCTTTCCAAGGTCTGCTCCTCGCCCACTACAGTTTCCGTAGTGGGTGGAACGGGAACATTCAATCGAGAATACAAATCCCAGTTCTGCTACGGAAACTAAGATCTAATATTACTTTCAATGACCATGAGAGGGTAAAATAGTGTGAGGAAAAACAAAGAAACAACAGAGCTTGTAACTTTATCTGGCATAGAGCATGAGATTGATCACTGCTGAAGCCTGGGGAGAATAGCAGTAGGAGACCAACAGAAAGAAGGTGTAGCAGTCAAAGAGCTCTACAACTGACATCATACAGGATTGAGAAGAAAAATGGAACCATAAGGACAAACCAGAGCAGCTTAATATCCTTGGAAAAAAAAATAGAAAATTGGGCTTACTATACAGATCCTGATGGAGATAATAAAAACAAGACAAAGCTCTACAGCCACTAGGGAAAAGACATGCAAAGATAGAAGGAAGATGAAAGAATATCTTACTCCTCAAAGAGATCAGAACAAGATCAGGGAGGTCGGTCAAGGCACCCCTTGTGAATACGTTGGATAACATTCGCGAAACAAAGCAGAATGTGCTAATTAGCACACAGAAAATCAATTTAATACCAGTCAGGCTCGCAGCGTGGCGCGCACGTGTGCGTGTGTGCCAGAAGCCACATCTTTAGATACAAGACCCAGTCCTTTGCAGACAGAAAGAACATGTCCACACATTGTTTTCTGGTTCATTCCCCAAGGCAATGCTTTGACCAATCATTCCAGTTTAAATTTGAACAAAGCTGAGCAATTAATTGCTTTATGCTGCATTTTCTATGTCAATATCTCCACCAATCAAAGTCCACTTGCCACCAATTAGCACTCTCTTCTCATGTTCCTCCTTTGATCTAATTTCTTGCGAGTTGCTCTGGTCAGAACAGGACAAAAAGCTTTGCCAACATGTCTCTTCGATCAATACTTCACAAATACTGCACAAATTATCTTAAAGTCTGCAGAATAACCTAAGAATTATCATGAAACGCAATGAGTGTTGCAATTAAACAAATTAATCTATTGAACTGAAATGAACATTAAGGACTTTGGTGTCCAGTAGGATCAAAGCCATGAGAGCTAACCTTAAATGCCCATAGAGGAGTCATTTTTTCCCAAGCTAAATGGAACAATTTTGTTATCCCAAATTCATTGCAATATTTATAATTAGGAATCAAGAGAGTATATCATATACAAAGCAAATATTGTGAATGATAACTTAAAATTGATTCAAATTTAGAATGACCTTTGTACATCGCAATCAATAATCCAATGCAGTTGATGTCACTAGGCATTGACTACATTGAGTATCTTAATTGCTAACACTCACCCAAGAGCATCTCAATCATGACAACTGGCAGGTTCTGCCTCAAGTGAAAATATTTTCCTCATCACTGGGGTTCTAATACCTCCAAAACTGTATTAAGTTACTTTTCTGAAGTGACTTTAATAGAGTAAAACCGTAAGACAGAAGTTTTTTCACACAAATGCTGGGAGTGAACCAGGTGGTCAAATATTACAACAGATAATTAGAAGCTTAGTCAAAGAGCTACATTCTAAGGAGCACTTTAAAGAAGTGAGGAGAACCAGAGCATTTCAGAAAGAATTCCACAACTTCGGGGTCTAGGCAATCAAACACAGTGGAGCAATTAAAACCAGGGATATGCAAAAGCACACCATTTGAGGAGTGCAGGTAACTCAAGAGAGTTGAATGGTTGGAGGAAATTTACAGAGTTAGTGAGGGACAGAGCCATTGTTAAATTGCAATTTGTAATCCACCCTTCCAGCCGTTATTTCATATAAAAAAAGCACAGACCTTAGCAAAAATTGCAGCTTTGCCATGAACAGGAGTCTTGCTGGTCATCTGCAGCTGCTGACAGAGTGTAGGAAATCTCTCTGTCTCCAACATTAGAGCTGCTTTTTCATCCTCTTCCAGCTGAGGACAATAAAAGACATTTGGTACAGATTTAAATCTCTGTCAGAACACATTGCATGGGATCAAATTAGAACTGCGTCGTCATCATTTTTGTAATTAACTATTCCAATATTTAAACTAAATTAAATGTTCAAGATTTTGAAACATTTTGTTGGTTATTTGTGTACACGTGCATCTAATGTGTCACAGTCATGCTAAATAAACCCAGCTTCTTCAGATTTGATGTTACAGCTAATAAACACATCAGTTGCATAACTAATGAAACAAAATCCAAGATGATCTGGCTGTGATAATTGTACTATCCTTCAAATTGCTGTGGAACACAATCTGCACATCAATAAGAATGTGCGCCCAGCACTCTGACCTGTCTCAGGTAGGTATACTGTGGCAGCAAAAAGAGAATTAACGTTGATTTAAAACAATGGATTGCGATGGATTTAAAATAGAAATTGATGTTCACATGCCACCAAATTTGTGCCATGTATAAATGCTTACGGATGAGATTCCAGATCAAATCAAATTCTGTCCATAGAGAATTTGAACCACAAAAGATTAATAACGTAATGCTGACTTTTTTGCCAACTTTCAAGACACACATTTTCTAACATAAAACATCTGAAAAAGCTTTTATTGGAAACGCATAGCAGGTATGTCGCAGTGAAGACTGATTAACATTTTAGGCATTGAACTTATATCAAAATAGAAGAAAAGCTTTTGTTTGATGAAGGGTGCACACCCTTTTTTTTAAACTCCATCCTTCCCAGTTTTATTCTCACTGAATATGAAGGAGACACAATTACACTGAAACTTCGATACATTGCAGAATACCTGCATGTCTTTGTAATGGTGCAAGAAGCGTGCTTAATTCAAGAATGCAAATCTGCAGCGGTCCTTGGCAACATACCTGATTTGAGAGAGAATGAAGAGATGTGTGCAATCTAAGACCTTCTTCAGCAAAGATCTGCAGAGAAAAGTACAATGAAATTATTACTTTTTTTTTTTACATGCACAAAATGTCTATTAAACCTGCTCTCCGCATTTGTGCTGGTCTATCCATATTTCAATCTGTGAAAAAGTTAAAGGGTTACCAAGTAGAGAATCCTAGATATTAAAAGAATATCTTGTTCTTAAGGTTTCCTGAGGAATGACCACTGAGTAAAATTTCATATTTCATACTGATTTGTTTTCTTTATTTATTCGTGGGACACTAGCTTTGCTGGCTAGGTCAGTATTTATCGCCCACCCCTAGTTGCCCTTGAACTGAGTGGCTTGCGGGGACATTTCAGAGTCAACCACATTGCAGGAGGTATGGAGTCACATGTGTAGATCATGTTCACAACTGCTAACACATTATCACACAAGAAAGAATGGGTTATTTTATCTCATTATGTTACAAACTATGCAGCAGTACAACCAAACTGCAGTGGCTGCTTGTTCCACCAGTTTGCTGTTTTGACAGCCATTCCCATTTCCCACTGGACTTGGATCTCAGTAGCCAGAACTCCTGTCAGATGTAGGAAACAGCATTGTTCATACTTAGAAAGAAGGACCACGCAACTTCATTTAGACCCCAATGTTGTTTCCATCCCTGCCCACCTGACCAGCACAAGCTCTTGCTCCCACTCACTCATCGTGGTGATACAACTTGGGAGACAATCCAATAACTCTTGTTATTTGATACCTTTTACCTGGGGACTTGGAAGCATGGATACAGCAGCTAACAAAGGAGCTACCCTGCCACAGAAGCACTGTATGATGGTAGTCAGATACTTAGTGGCCACTCCTGCTATTTCCACAGTAAATAACTTCACTTAAGTAACCAATCAAATGGAAGTGTTTCAACTCAGATCACAGACCCTAACATTACTGCAAATACAATTACTCATATGCACAAGACTTCTACTTCGTCAAGACATGTATTCCAAAGCACATCCAAAATTGCATGAACCGAGTTAAAATTATATAGTTCAAATGCAACTATGTTATACACTTCCAGGAAAAATCATGGTGTAAAGACAGCATATATGAACAATAACCTCACAACTGTTTCCATTTGAAGAAAAGTCTCTTCACATCAAGTCCAAAATAAAGACATAGCAAACTGTCCACTCACATCGGCCTGGTGAAATAAATCCTGTGTTGTTTTCAATAGGCCTTCTCCTCTGAAATAAAGAGAAAAAGAGACACGATTCTAGGATTCATTTCTGAATACGGTATAGGAAATTAGATTTTTAAATGACAACGTAGGATGGACAAAACAATGTACACCAATGATAGTGCTTGTAAAATGTACTATCAATGCTAACATGGTGAAGCATTATGGTGCTTAGTGAATGAAGTTATATGACAGAGTGGTAGAAAACAGCAATGGCCAATTTCCCATCTCAGCTGTTTTCAGGAAGATGCCAAAAGAGACTCAAGTACTACAAGGGATCTATTAGAGGTATATAAGATTATGAGGGGTATAGATAGAGTAAACGATGGTAAGCTTTTTCCACCATTAGAATCGGATAGAACGAGGGGTCACGGCCGTAGGGTGAGGGGGGCTACGTATAAGACGAATATTAGATGGCGTTTTTTCACACAAAGGGTAGTGGGGGTGTGGAATGCACTACCGAGTAAGGTGGTGGGAGCAGGCACGCTAGGGTTGTTTAAGGGTCTCTTGGACAGCCACATGAGCGGTCTGCAGATAGAGGGATATAGGAGGACTGTTTAAATACTTTAATTGTTTCCACAGGCTATTCGGTCCACCTTGTTGATCAACAAGGTGCGTGCATTCGGCAGGTCGTGCGAGGGCTGCTCCTGGATGTTACTTCAGGAGTGGCCTAGTGCTTCATGTCGTTAGTGTATGCTTAAACTGGACCATCAGATGGGCAACATGACAGCTCAGAGACTATCGCTGTTGCTGTGCAGACACATGGATTTGGGCCTGTGTCTGCGGGAGTTTACGCGTTCTCCCCATGGTTGCGTGGGTTTTCTCCGGGTGCTCCGGTTTCCTCCCACATCCCAAAAATGTGCTCTTAGGCTGATTGGGTAACAAATTGTCCCTATATTGGTCTCTATATGTCATTAAGACGTTAGGATGGCGGCGTGGTCTCGTTGGGCTGAAGGGCCCATTTCCCGTGCTGTGTTGTTCTTCATTCTTTGTTCGTACTGCCACGCTGGACAGGTTTTGGAGGGGGAGGGGGGAAATAGATAAATCAGAGCAAAATTTACCATGCATTACTATTACCCAATAGTAGAAATAGCAAAGACTGGGTGAAAGTTGACTTCCTGACGACTGGGGAATGACGTGTCGCACTGGGAGATCTAAAAGAAACTTAAAAAAGAGGCCATCTAGATTTAATGGAAGCAAGTGAATAGGTAATAAAGACCTGTCTGATAGGGTCAAATAAAAAGAAACCCAAATACTTATCATGGATAATTTTATTATGTTAAAAATTAAGCTAGATTTTACATTGAGGAAATAAATATTCCCATTGCGTTTCTGAGTAAATCAAAGGTTGTGTTATTTAATAAGAATAGTGACATTATAAAATGGGGCACACTTTATATTACTTTACTATTGGAGATTATAGGATGAAGTATTATTCCATGTAAACTGAACTAACCTTTTAATACTTCAAGTTAAATCATTTTTTATAGCAACACGCACAGGTCAGAGGGTTCTCAGAAACCAGTAGGAATTAAGTCAAAGTTTTATACTTTTATTTTAAGTACAATAAATTAATTTTAAATGTGTGATTAAGCTTGATATCTAAGAGTGTTGGATATATTTCAAAATGTATTACATAGTATACAACAGAAACCCTGTTCCATTGTCATAGAACCATGCAATGCAGAAAAGGCCTATCAGACCATCAAGTTTGCACTGACAGTAACTACCATTAAAATCACAGAAATCATTTTCCAGTACTTGTCCCTCATCCTTGAATGTTATGTTTCAAGTCTCATCCAAATACTTTTTAAATGTTGTAAGGTTTCTGGCCTCTGCCACCTTTCCAGACACTGCATTCCACACTCCCATCACCCTCAAGTGAAAATGTTTTTTTTCTCAAATTCCCTTTGAATCACATGCCCCTTACTTTAAAACTATGCCTCCTCTTGATTGACCCTTCAACCAAGGGGAACAGCTTCTTCCTATTCACACTACCAAAACCCCTCAATCATATACACTTCAATCATGTGCCCCCCTTAATCTTCTCTGCTCTAGAGAAAGCAGTCTAGCCTATCTAGTCTCTCCTTATAGTGGAAATGATCCATTCCAGGTGAATGTCCTCTGTACCCCTCTAATGCACTCACATTCTTCCTATAGTAAGGTGACAATATCGGCATACAGTGCTCCAGCTGTGCTGTGGCCTAACCTATGTTCTATACAGCTCTAACACTACCTTCTTGCTCTTATACTCTATGCCACAACTGATTAAAAACAAGTGCCCCATATGTCTTCCTAACTAACCTATTCACCTGCTCTGCCACCTTCAGGGATCAGTAAGTATCTCCTCACTCACCCTAAATTTTTAAGGGCAAGGATATTATACCCTGTAACGCAGTGTATTATTCTGGTGTCACGTGTGTGAAAGCTGCACATCTGAGTGAGAAAGACAGATAGAGTCAAACTACTGGACAAACAGGTGCGTCATAATTTGTGAAAAATGCAGTATATTAAAAAATATATTCTGTTGCAGGAAATTTTCTGTATTTCAAATGCCTACATCTTTTCTACTCAAAAGGATTGTTGGAGGAAATTGGCATAAAAATAAAACAACTGTATGAAATTTGCTTAGAAAAATTGACCTATAACTAATGTAACAGAGAAATGTGACACAGGAGACAGATGCCACACCAAATTGACTGGAAGAAAAGTTGGGAAAATGGCACTGACTACACCATAGGAATGTCACAAATCGTCTATAGCCTAATGTTTGGATCAGCAGCTTGGAATGAACTAGTCATGAATACCAGGCCATAGAAACCCCTGAAAACAACAGACAAAGCTGAATAGATGACACATTGGGGATTGGACCAGGGGCGAGGGATCCCCATAGATTGGAGCAATATGTGCTTTTCTCTCCCCACGCTCCGCTCCCCCCCCCTCCCACCCGCCCCCACCCATCCTAATAGATTGTGACATCACTATAATACAGTTGGCTCCCTCATTGGCCAATTCCCACTGACAAACACACTCTGAAACCATGGATGGGTAATCTCAGGCCTGCAGTCCTGAATTTCCAATCATTCTTTTGAGAATTAAGCAGCAGCAGGCCTGTGATGTCCGGATACTTCTCCCTATGAACCACACTCTAAGACTGGACTGCGTGATTTCCGCATCCATCAACTTTTATGGTGTTCCTCGATGGGACTGTGTAGCCAATTTTGTATGGTAGGCAGATATGACAATTAAAATTCAAATAGAGAATGCCTATATTTAATAATTGAGTAAGTTTTTTCCCCTTCATTTACCAGAAGAAATTAACAAAATTGTTCAAAAAGAGAGCAAAATGTTTCTGCAAATTTGATTTTATAGTCAATCTTACCTTGTAAAAAGATACATAGAATACGCCATGCTCGACATGCTCTGTGCTTGACGAAGAACTTCATTGTCTTGGTCCTCCCATCTTTCTGTTTCTGCATCTACATCTGATGTGTGCAAACGCAGCTCCAACCCTAATTTTGCTATTTTTGCCTGTTCCTGTAATAAAAAAACATGTCTTTCCAGATGTTGCTAAAGACAATGCAGGGCAAACAAGAGCAAGTATGAAAAAAGACTGGTATTTACATTCAACAGGTAAAACTAGGTTATTCCTCCATTAACTAATTAAATTAATACTTACAAGTTCATTCAGTACAGAAGACAACCATTTAGCTTATTATATCCACACAGATTCTTTGAAAATTTCCAATTAGTCTCATTCCCCTGCTATTTCCACAGACCTGCAAATTTACACTTTATAATCTTCACAAGAACTCTTACCTCAGCATCTAGTTTGACTGCTTTGACAGTTTTCAAATTTGTACTGTGTTTCTGTTACAAACAAACAAAAGGATTAAGAGTTTAAAATACATCAAAATTCTTATTACATTTAAAATACATTTAAGCTAGCTTGGTGTAGTCTTATAATCAAAACTAAAAATGGATTATATTAATGTCTTGTCCACACATGAGCAACATGATTTTAAATAGTTGAAAAGTATTTTAAAAAAACCACCAAATTATTTCCTACTTACATTTTTTGTTAGCAGAAAACCTTTTAGTTTTTTTAAAAAGCCTACCAGTGTCCTTAAACTATACCAACGGCTTGAAAAGTCTCCTTGAAAGTGACGAACAGGCACATTAACAGAAATTTGCAATCATGATTAATTTAGTCGAGGTTTAATGGGCAGCCTTGTGGGTGGACTAGTTTCCAATGTTTTAAAACAGTGTAAATGATTGCGAAATCGCTACTTGTACTGGACACAATTTGCATTCAAAAATTCTTGGTCTTTTTGGGCAAAATACATGGTAGAAAAATAGTGCGAACTCAGTAAGAATTTAGCAACACCAATTTTAAATTCAACCGATTTATTTGATAGTAAATTTGTGAGCTTTCGACACTCTGTGTCTTTGTCAGGCAAATGCTTTTTTCTGACAAAGACACAGACTGTCGAAAGCTCGCAAATTTACTATCAAATAAATCGGTTGGATTTAAAATTGGTGTTGCTAAATTCTTACTGAGTTCTTACTACCCCAGTCCAACGCCGGCATCTCTACATCAGAAAAATAGTGCAGCAGAGACTCCAGAACCTTTTATTCATTCATTCAAGTTTTCTAAAAGTTAGAATCTCCAGTTACATTAAAGGATGCACAAAGGTTCTTTATATAACACTAACTATTCTTTCATGGTATTGTTCACAGGTAGTCTGCAGCAGTTGTAATATTTATCTTCTAACCTTATAACCTTTAGGCTCATTACTCATTAATGTCTTGTGGGCAAAAAGGCACAAGTAAATTTAATTGATCTTAGAATCTAATTATTGTTGCTAGAAGCTTCTCTGGTTGGCAGTTGTTTTGCTGCTCTCAATAACTTCTTCAAGCTAACACAAGGGTAGAAAAACAGCATTATTCACTTGCTGCTTTATACCACGCACTGCATTTGACATGCAGCAAACACTCAACATTTGTATAAAATGTGCTCTTTGTGCAATGTTACACAATAAGAAACTTGAGATATGGCAGTCACAGATAAATTTCAGTTTCATTCAGGCCTTTCTTTCTTTAGAAAAAGATTGTTGCATTGCTGGTTTTCAGGGCAGGCCGATAAATGTGGTAGGTATCTCACACGATCGCCTGGTAGTTAATATAAATAAGGGCTAATTGTTAATTTTTGACACATTATCTCAATTATTGCATATATAATTAAAAAGCCTTCTGCTCACAAGTGAATCATTGAGCTTGTGAAAACAGCTTCTTATCTGCAACACAAGATAGTATTTTAGAAGAAAGTCTCAACTCCAAAAGATATGGGGACAATTTTAAGCCACAGTAGAAATAAAACATGGGAGAAATGTAAAAGGGATTGCCAATTCATCATCACTTATTCTATATTATTGTATAGCTTGTGGTATTTCAAAATGGGCTTTAAGCTGAAGTTTTTAAATTAAATATAAATATATATTTAAAAACTCACCCCTGGTCTAGGTAAGGACAGATATGCACGCTTCTCTCCTAGGGAAACAGATGCAAATAAACCATTTTGAACAATGGACAAAACGATGAAAGCTGCATTTAAGTACAATGAACTACAGAAAATTTCCAGGTCTTCCCATTACATCTCAACTTTTCATATCCTAAAAGTATTGGACCTTTTGAGAGTATCCTACTGCTTCACATCGTTAGTGTATGCTTGACCCAGACCATCTGATGGGCAACACGACAGCGCAGTGAGTATCGCTGTGCTATGCAGATACATGGATTTGGGCCTGTGTCTGTGGGAGTTTGTGCATTCTCCCCGTGCTTGCGTGGGTTTTCTCCGGGTGCTCCGGTTTCCTCCCACATCCCAAAGATGTGCTCTTAGGCTAATTGGCAAAACAAATTCTCCCTAAATTGTCTCAAATTTGGCTTTTAATCCATAGATCTATAAACATGGACAGGGATCGTGTGTAGAAGTGGGAACATCGAGGTGGCGGCGTGGGCTCGTTGGGCCGAAGGGCCTGTTCCCCATGCTGTTTTGTTCTTTGTTCTATTAAGAATTAGATACATAGCCATGCGTATTGCAATGAGTTTTGAGTTTGCAATACAATGAGTTCAGTATTGTTTACCAATACATTTGGGGTTATAAATTAAATTACTTAAAGTTAAAGCTGTACTCAAATGAATGAGGCAATTTTCACCAAGATTCTTTCAAACACTTCTTTTCCATAATCGGGATCTGTTTCCTCAAACACAATGCGGCTTTCTGTTTTAACCACAAAAATAAGTAGCTCTTAATTAAAGATGTCATTGTCAAATATAATATATCCTCTTAAAATTGCCCTGACACCAGCTGACCATATCATAACGTTTCCTCTTCTGTTCTCAATTCCTTCATTCTCAAAGACACATGACCTCGAAATGAGGTTTGGATGTGCGCAAAATTCCTTCCTCTGTTAGCTTAATGTTCACGCATTTACTTTAAATGGGTTACCACTGGTAAAGTGACACAGGGATAGTTTATTGATATAAATGTGGTAAATAATTCAAGACCAGCATCTCAGAGCATGCTTTAAAATGTATGAGAGTTGTTGCAGGGCAAATCAATTAGCATTGCTCGCCTGAAAATACAATTGGCTAGCTACACTTGTCTAAGTCCACATCTGTCAAAATTGGAGTTGAAAATGTGAGGTTACTGTTAAAACACTGTGACCCCTGCCAGTATTCGCATCCCTGAGAAATAAATCCCTTCACGTTACTTCCTCTCCAGAATGAAATGGCTGTATAGCTAAAACAGTACTGCAAAATCTGCCAGAATAACATGTCGAAAGCGATTACAAAATATCTTGTTTGCTTTAAATGACCCAAGTACAAATGTATCACACCTTCTGACAGAGCACACTTTGGCAAAGAAGTGGTGATCTATATCCTAGAAGCAGAAAACTCCACTGACATACAACAGAAAAATGTCAGGTTGTATAAAAAAAACTAAAAGTAAATCAACTGATAGTTACTTAATTCAGGGGAAATGTCACTTTCAAAATTCAAACAGTATGGGTTTACTTCTTAAACTGAGTTTCAAAGTAATTCCATAATAACGGCAATGCAGAATTTAAGAGATTTACATTCCATACATCGGCCCTGAAACTGATCCCTGGTTAAGTGTTCCTTCAAAAGCAAACTGGACTGAATTTAATATTCTGAGACAGTGCTTTTTAAAGAATTAAGAGACAATCAAAAAATAAAGATTGTAATGTTTGCAGTGCCATGTAAGTCGAGAATAATGCCAATGGTAATTAAACCAGAAACAGATATAAACAGCAGTAAATAATAATTCTTCAAAAAGTGTTTTCTGTTCTCTTTGCATTTTATTATTGGGTTTGGTTATGTTATGATTACTTTCAATCATTTGAATAGATCAAGCAATGGCAGAGCAGACTCAATGGGCCAAATGGTCTAATTTTGCTCTACATACTCTGAATTTATGAAGCAAAGCTGCAGAGATATCATCACTTATGAACTTCAAAACGTTGCTTAAATTTTATGGTTGGAGGCTAGTATGACAGTAACATGAACAATATTTAAATAAAACCTAAAATGCTTCAGGAGGTGAAATTGAGAATGAATACTTTTTAAAACTTCACTTCTTCAGCAATGCTACCCTTCAAGTTCATAACCTGATAGTGGGAAGGTCATAGTTAGAGGATAAGAGATAAACCTTTTAGAACTGAGGTAAATAGAAATTTCTTCACTCAAAGGTGATGGATTTCCTCCTACAGTCCAAAGATCTGCAAATTAGGTGACTGGCATGCTAAATTGCCCTTTTATGTTGAAACACGGCAGATTAGATGTATGAGCCGTGGTAGATGTGTTGTGTTGCACGAATAGGGCAGGGGAGAGGATCCCAGAATCAGTGTGGGCTTGATGGGCTGAGTGACCTCTTCTGCATTTATGGACTCTATGATTCAGGGCGGCATGGTGGTGCAGTGGCTAGCACATGTTACCTCACAACGCCAGTGACCAGGGTTCAATTCCAGCCTTGGGTGATTGTGTGGAGTTTGCACATTCTTCCTGTGTCAATATGGATTTCCTCCTGATGCTCCGGTTTCTTCCCACACTCCAACAATGTGCAATTTAGGTGAATTAGCTATTCTAAATTGCCCCTTAGTGCCCCAAGATGTGTAGATGAAGAGGGGAATTAGCAGGGTAAATATGTGGACTTACAGGGATAGGGCCTGAGTAAAGTGCTGTCTCCAAGAGTCAGTGCAGACTTGATAGGTCGAGTTGCCTCCTTCTACTCTGTAGGGATTCTATGATTCGATAAAGTAGGAGGAAATATAAAAACAGAGTCCAAGACAATCCATATCCACATAAAAAGAAAACACTGGCCAAAGTGATGGTTGATCATTTAGAAGATGAGAAATGGGATCAGGGAATTAATATTAGGAAAAAAGGAAATGGCAGAAACTTTGAACAAATATTTTGTATGCATCTTTACAGTAGAAAGATACTAAAAGCACCCCAATAATAGGAGGAAATCAGGGGCTACGGGGCAGGTGGAACTTGGAACAATTACCACCAGACAAAAAGTACTATGCAAACTCCTGGGAACAAAGTTGACAAAGAACTGGACCTGATGACTTGCAAGCTAAGGTATTTAAAGACATGGTTTCAAATGGCTACATTGGTTGTAATCTTCCAAACTTCCCTAGATTCTGGAATGCTGCAAATTTGATGTCCCTATTCAAGAAAGGAGAGAGGGCAGCAAGGAGGATCAGTTAACCTAACTTCTGTCATTGGGAAAATGCTGGAATCCGTTATTAAAGGAGTAGGAACAGGACCTTTAGGAAACCATGATACAATCAAACAGAGTCAAAATGAGTTTATGCAGAGGAAATGGTGTTTGACAAATTTATTAGTCTATGAGAATGTAGCAAACAGGTGGTTAATGGTGAACCAAATTACTTAGTGTATCTGAATTTCCAAAGACATCTGAACAGGTTACAATGCAAGAGTTCATGTTGTTGGGAGCAATATTTTTAGCATGGACAGAGGATTGGCTAACTAACAAGAAACAGAATTGGAATAAATGGTTGGCAAACTATGACTAGTGGAATTCCACAGGGATCAGTGTTGGAGCTTTAATAATCTATATTAATGATGTGTATGAAACAATCAAGTATTTTGTAGCCAAATTTGCTGAGGATACAAAAATAGGCAGGGAAGCAAAAAGGATATAGATAGGTTAAGTGAGTAGGAAAAAATTTGGCAAATGGAGTATAATGTGAGAAAATGAGAAGTTATCAATTTTGGCAGGAAAGATAGAAAAGTAGAATATTATTTAAGTAGAAAAAGACTACAGAATGTTACAGTACAAAAATGTGTCTTGATTTGGATGTCCTTGTACATGAAACACAAAGAGTTAGCATGCAAGTACAGCAATAGTGTGGGAAAGCAAATGAAACATTAGCATTTATTGCTAGGGGAATGGGATATACAAGTAGAGAAGTCTTGCTACTATTGATCAGGGCACTGGTGAGCTCACACCCAGTGTACAATTTTAGTCTCCTTATTTCAGGAAGAATATACCTGCATTGCAGGAAATTCAAGAAAGCACACAAGATTGATTCCAGAGATGAAGGGATTGTCTTACATAGAAGAGTTGAGCTTATTCTAATAGAGTATAAAAAAGCAAGAGGTGATCTTGTTAGAACATACAAGTTTCTGAGGGGGCTCAGCAGGGTAGGTACGGAAAGGATGTTTTCTCTTGCGGGGCTACCTCAATCTGGGGGCACCCTTTAGAATAAGAGTTGTCCATTTAAGAACGAAGAAGAATTTTTTCTCTGAGGGTCATGAATCATTGGAATTCTCTTCAACAGAGAGCTGCTGAAAGGCTGAATCATTGAATATATTCAAGACATCCTCAAAAGATTCTTGAACAATATAGGAGCCAGCAGGCAGGAAAGATCAAAGATGGGAACAGCCACATGGACCTACTGCTGCTCCTATTTCTTATGCACTCATTTTTGTAGTGTAGCAGTCAATTTGTTCACAGCAAAATCTCACAAACAGCAGTGTGATCAGATAATTTAGTTTAATGCGATTGACTAAGAAATAAATATTGGCCAGTACACAAACAGAGACTCTGCTCTTCTTCAAAATAGTGCAATGGGTCCTTTTATGTGCACCCGAGGAAGAGGTTTAAATATTTCATCCAAAGGATGGCAATTCCTCCCTTGGTAATGCATGGAAGTGTCGGCTTAGATTTTATCCTCAAGTCTTTGGAGCGGGGCTTGAATCCTTTAACTCAAGGAATGGGCTACCACTGAGCTGAAAGCTGAAATGTTAGAACAGTCTGCAAAGATGATCATAAGAATGTAGATATTTAAACTTGCCTATCAAGTGGGACAATGGATACAAGAACATTACATCCATTATACGAACATGTACAAAAGCACCCGAGTGCAATGGGGGCTAAGTTTTTAGAGGGACCAGTTTTAATGGATGAGGTGGCTTTCTTTCATACTTGGTTTTTTCATGTTCCTGTATTAGAATAATGATTACACTTGGGTACTATTTTACAAAGCACTTCGGAATGTCTTCAGTTCATAAGAGGCACTGTACAAACGTAAGCTTTCTATTCACCAGAAGAGGCTTTTGAAATGATACCTAAGGCTAGTGATTAAAGTGTGTAGTCAGAGGTGGTTGCATGGAGATTAATCAAATATAAATTACAGCCCTTTTGGGGCCTAATGGAGTTAGTCATATTTCTTAAATGTCTTAATATTCCAAAGTAGAGATTCTCAGCTAAGAGCTGTTTTTATACCAGTAGGTGGGGATGTTGCACCATGAAAAATGACTGGTGCTATAGAATCATTCGTTGATTCACTGTTGACCCTTAGTGTCATCTCTATTTTGTTCACAACAGAGTCATTGAATCCAGCTTGCAATAGGGGCCAATTGGCCTATCGTATCTGCAGTGGCTCACACAGCATCATATACACGATGCTTCCAACCCCTAAACTCCTTAATGCCATACATTTACCATGGCAAATGCATCTTTAGATGGTGGGAGGAAACTGGAGCACTCGGAGGAAACCTACACAGACATGGTGAGGGAGCGGAAGTGGGGAATGTGTCGGGGGAAATGTACAAACTCCACACAGATAGTGACTCGAGGTCAGAATTGAACCCTTTGTCCTTGGGACTGTGAGGCAGCAGAGCTAACCATTATGCTAGTGCACCATTCCAGAAGTAACATGGATGATTCCTCTGTTTCTTTTCATGTGGTCACTTTATGGAATAAAGTTGACTGATTAGATTTTGTGAGGAAAAAGCATTTAGAGAATGGAAATTTTATGGGGGATGAGATCCAAATTCAAATTTCTTGACTTGATGCACTTGTCTCAGGATGGGACATTTTTCACCATGGGCCTGCAACTGCAAGCATACATTCGAGACAGACACAGGTGATGCCAAGCACCAAGGCAGTCTGCTTAAAAGGCCCACCTCAGTTCTCTGAGGTGTTGTCCCAGTTGCTTTGTTAAGTCCTTTAGCACATCACTTCCACTGCGCTTCATATACAATCCATGGCAACCCATGCCTTCCACCCACTCCAAAGACCTCTTTTAGCCCCCATTTCAACTTAATCCCAGCTCATGTCATCCCATGTTCTCTATTCACCAGTCTTGCCTTTAAAACCTCCATGCCAGCTCATCCAGTATCCACCATGGGCAGACCTCAGGAACCATGTTGAGATTAGACAAAAGGTACAAATATGTATTAAAATAAATTATTGCAGATGCTCAAATCTGAAACCAAAACAGAAAATGCTAAAAAATCTCAGCAGGTCCGGTAGCATCTGTGAGGACAGAAAAGAATTGATGTTTCGAGTTCAGATGACTCTTTGTCAAAGTTACAAGGCATAGAAAGTGGGAAATATTTATAATGTAGAGTGAGGGAATGAAAGATGAGTCATAGCCAAATATGTATCATAGATTTTAATGTAATAAAAACACACTTACATTCGTAAAAGATCATTCAAAAGTTGTGAATCAACTTTTCTCTTCCCTGTTGGGGTAACTGGGGTGCGGTGGAAAACAACTCAGTTTGTCTGTTACAACCTGAGGATCAATCTAAATTCATCTTCAGGCCCCAATTAAATGGCGTTCAGGGAGGACAGAAATTTGACAATTTCATTCAGGACTGGCAGACAGGCAGGATCTTAGAGGGGAAGAGTTGGCTGGGATTAGATAGTGTGGAGAGCACAAGTAGGTCCTCAAACGGGCTGTCAGTAGGCCAGCATTTCTCATGCTATTGTACTTCTTCTGTGCCCATAAAATAAAAATCAATTTTCTTGGTTTCTTTTTTAAGGAAAATTGCGGACAATGTGTCTTTAAAGATCACTGGTTAGAACCTCTAACAACCAAATTCAACTGAGGAGAACATGCACAATAGAAATGCTTAGGCCTGAATTTGGCATCAGGATCCCACAATTGACATAGTACTGAGATTATGGTTTAAGTTGCTGAGAGCTTGTTCCCTCTGTGACAAATAAACATTTCAGTTGAAGTGTCATTCAAGACATCTCCAGTCCAGATCTGGCATGACAGATCACATTTCAAAAACCTGGAAACCTAATGGCCATCTTAAGGGGAAAAAGTCTGCATTGTTTTACATTTAAAGGGTAACTCGTTTCAATTACTGTTGCATAAGAGGCTTCTTGAATTATAAATATATGTTGTTAAAGATTGGATTAGTGGGGGTGTGGGCGTAATTATTTAAATATGTCTTAAATATATTTTAAAATATTATTGAAACAATGTTGATGACATATAAACAATAGGCAAAGTAAAATCTGTAAGGGTGCAACACTAAGAAGCAGATCAATTACAATATTGTTATTAACATTACTACTAATAGATATTTAGCTAGATGTAACAATCACAATTTACATTCTGCTGAAAGCATCAGAGGCGTACTTTTTCTTACTAAGCCATTCAAATTGAAAAGTTATGTTACACGAGATGCTTTTTTCCCTCTCAGCTATCTTCCTCCCCTTCATCTTAAACTGACCTGTTCCACTTGCCTCTCCTGAGCTTTGTTTGATGTTTATGATCTCTGATCTTATGATCATTTACGATCTTTTCTGATCTCTGTCCTCCAGGGTGTCTCTATTTTCTGAATTTCATGTTCCCCACTTGTTCCTTTTCCCTTTATTCCAGTGCTAATTCTCATCAGCATAGTATATGAGGAACAGGGTTAAAAAGTTCAGAACACATGTACCTGACAAAGACTATTTGGCAATTTCTGATATTCAGAAATGTTTCTCTCTTCAAATTCTCAACTGTATCACTTGTCAAAATACGTTTAGCCCATCATAAATTTGCTGGTATTCTGTCCGCTCACCGGCTTCCAGGGCCCTCTCCGTGCAAGTGCTTAAAACTAAACACACTTCATTTTCGCACTTCTGATGCAAGGCCTGTGTTTGAAGTTGCACTTTCTTTGTGTCAAGTGATTCGATAAGACTTGATTTATCTTGAAACCTTCGCTAATTCTCCTGAGAGTCTACTTTCCTTTAGCGTGAAATTCTTACAACAACGCTCCAACCTTGCAATTATAGACAGATATGTGGCCACTTCAGTCAAAAACTATAATCTTTGACAAGGAGAATTAATTACTTCTCCGTACTGCTTAATCATTTGCTGAAATGGACAATGGAGAATCCAGTTGGCCTATGTTTGGATTGATATACTGTGATATATGGTCCACTCCTGATCTCTAAAAATACATCTCTTGTACAGATTTGGTTTTTTCATCATTCTTCTTCATAAATCGTAGCTGTGAAAAAATATTCTGAGAGACTCAGATGAAGAAAACCAGCATTAAGTCGTTAATCTACTGTTCAAAGAAAGCTGGCTGTACACGTCAAAAGAACCTGGTATGAATTCTGATAAAACTTACCAACCATAGATAATATCCCAGGGTGCAAGGGTGTAAGACATCAAGGTGATTCCATTCAAAGGGGAGGACAGCAATTAAAAAATCAAATTGCTACATTCACTTGACTATATTATCAAATCAAGTAATCATTACAAGAAAATCTTAACAGATAAAATGATTTTTAACCTCTTCCCCTCCCCGTAATAATAATAATTAACCCTTCAACATTATATAAAATCTGTGTTTGAAAATATGAACAATTGACTCAAAAACTGTCTGAAATTCTTCTCCAATTTAGAGTCTAAGTCTGCCACTCAGTTTCATTTAACATGCCATTCCACCAAATGAGAATAGATTTTGCTTGAGGGCGTATTTTTAGATCACTAAAAGGCTTGAGCATTTTACGGTGACTATCCCTAACAGCATTTTTATGATATGCCACGTGAAATATGTTACCAGAATTCTTGTGTTTTATGCACTGTAATTTTCTTGCTCACTTACAGCCTGCATATTACACGACTGAACTGAGACTATTCTGAATGTAACACAGAGAATACTTAAATCTCAGAGTCATTCTAGTCACCTCTTCGTCCTTCAAATACATCATTAATTTCTTTCAGCAGAATGGACATATCGTTCAGTTGCGACTCCCATGCTTCACAAAAGACATCAAGGTTTTCTTTGGCAATCTTACTAGACGGGTGAAGTGCCAAGGTCTGTGCGGCAGAAATGATCTGAGAACAAAACAGAAAAATTCACATGGCAATATAAAGGACGCTTGTTATGTGCTGGATGTTATTGAAAACATACAGGTAGGAGACCTTCAAATTGAATGTGTCAAAACCTACTGTTTGAACATGTTTAATAGTGAGTATTGAGGCCTGAAGTTCAATTGTGCTCTAATTTCAGTGGACCCATTGATGTACAACAGTTACAAAAAACCTTTTTGTCACAGGTTACAAAAGTTAAAATAAAACTAGCAGAGCTCCACAACCTAACACATAGAAACGTAGAAAATTGATGCACACATAGAAACGTAGAAAATTGATGCAGGAGTAGGCTATTCGTCCCTTTGAGTCTGCGCCACCATTCAATATGACCCATAGTTGATCATGCACTTTCAGTATCCCACTCCTGCTTTCTCTCCACGATCCTTGATCCAATTAGCCACAAGGGACACATCCAGCTCCCTCTTGAACATATCTAACAAATCATTCCCAACAGCTTTCTGTGATGGAGAATTCCTCACGTTCACAACTCTGAGTCAAGAGGTTCTTCCTCAACCCAGTCCTGAATGGATTACGCCTTATTCTTAGGCTCAGACCGCTAGTTTTGCGCTTCCCCAACATCGGGAATATTTTTCCCCACATCTAACCTGTCTAGTCCTATCAGGAATTTATACTTTCCTATGAGATCCCCCTGCATTCTTCTACATTCCAGTGAGTTCTGGCCCTGTTGATCCGATCTCTCATATGTCAATCCTGCCATTCCAGGAATCAGTCTGGTGAACCTTCGCTGGATTCCCTCAATAGCAAACATAAATATCATGGAGCTTTTGATAAAGCAGTCTATCCCTCCATTGAGTTAATTATTTCAGACCAATTATTTGAAAGAATTGTTGAGTGTGTGTAAAAATTAAACAATCAGAAGCTAAACCTATTTTGAGAAAAAAATATTAACAGGTTATTGGGTTTGTTTAAAAAACTTCTTAAGATTTGCATTTTTGAGTAGTCAGGCGAGAAAAACATTGGAGGTGATGTATAGTGAGAGGGTGGCACAATAGCAAATGAAAAGGTCTGCAAATGGGGTGATGACTGTAAGTAAAACAGGCTCTAAAGGTTGACTGTTGGTAGCCTTTCTTCACTGTTTTTTTTCAGGCTGAAATTACATAGATTGCATCACATAGCAATTACAGTACATACATCTCAGCAACTTAAAATTCTAACAGGGCTAGACAGGTTAGATTCAGAAAGAATGTTCCCGCTGGTGGGGGAGTCCAGAACCAGAGATCATAGTTTGAGGACAAAAGGTGAGGAGAAATTTCTTCACTTAGAGACTGATGAATCTGTGGAATTCACTATCGTAGTAAATAGTTGAAGGCAAAACATTGTGTGATTTCAAGAAGGAATTAGATATAGCTGTTGGGGCTAAAGAGATAGATGGGATCAGGGTACCAAGGTGTTAGACTTGGAGGTAGGTGAGCACTTTGGTGATAATGGCCACAATTTGGTTACGTTTACCTGAGTGATGGAAAGGGATAGACGTATACCAAAGGGAAGAAGTTACAGCTGGGGGAAAGGTAATTATGAGGCTATTAGGCAAGAGTTAGGATACATAGGGTGGAGTAGGAAACTGCAGGAGCTGGGAACATCTGAAATGTGGAACTTATTCAAGGAACAGCTACTGCGAGTCCTGGATAAATATGTACCTGTCAGGCAGGAAGGAAGTGGTAGAGCCAGGGAACCGTGGTATACTAAGGAAGTTAGTTCACTAGTAAAGGGGAAAAAGGAGGCTTATTTAAAGATGAAACATGAAGGCTCGGTTAGGGCACTGGATAGTTATAAATTAGCCAGGAAGGAACTAAAGAGGGAGATAAGAAGAGCTAGAAGAGGACATGAGAAGACTTTGGCGGATAGGATAAAGGAGAACCCTAAAGCTTTTTATAGACATGTTAAGAATAAAAGATTAGTTAAGTCAAGATTACAGTCAGAGACAGTAGTGGGAAGTTGTGCGTGGAGCCTGTAGAGATTGGAGAGGCACTAAATGAATATTTTTCGTTGGTCTTCAAGCGGGAAAACGTCAACGGAGTTGGGGAGAATACTGGGATACAGGGTTGTAGATTAGACAGGATAGAGGTACATAAGGAGGTGGTGTTAGCTATTCTTGAGAGTATGAAAATAGATAAATTCCCTGGGCTGGATGGGATTTATCCCAGGTTACTCTGGGAGGCTAGAGAGCAGATTGCAGAGCCTTTGGCTTTAATCTTCATGTCGTCGTTGGCTACAGGTGTAGTGCCAGAAGACTGAAGGATGGCAAACGTTGTCCCCTTGTTTAAGAAGGGGAGTAGAGACAATCCTGCAAATTATAGACCAGTGAGCCTTACTTCTGTTGTGGGAAAAGTTTTGGAAAGAATTATAAGGGATATGATTTATAGTCATTTAGAAAGAAATAAATTGATTAGGGATAGTCAGCATGGATTTGTGAAGGGAAGGTCGTGCCTCACAAACCTTATTGAGCTTTTTGAAAAGGTGACTAAAGAGCTGGATAAGGGTAAGACAGTTGATGTAGTGTACATGGATTTTAGCAAGGCGTTTGATAAGGTTCCCTATGGAAGACTACTGCAGATGCATGGGATTGAGGCAGATTTAGCAATTTGGATTAGGAATTGGCTAGCTGATAGAAGACAGAGGGCGGTGGTTGATGGGGTATATTCAACCTGGAGTTTAATTACTAGTGGTGTACCTCAGGGATCTGTTTTGGGGCCACTGTTGTTTGTTGTTTTCATAAATGACCTGGATGAGGGTGTAGAGGGATGGGTTGGTAAATTTCCTGATGACACCAAAGTTGGAGGAGTTGTAGACAGTGTGGATGGACGTTACAGTTTGCAGAGGGACATAGATAAGTTGCAGAGCTGGGCAAATGGAGTTTAATGCGGAAAAGTGTGAGGTCATTCACTTTGGTAAGAGTAATATGTGTGCAGAATATAGGGCTAATGGTTGGACTCTTAGTAGTGTAGATGAGCAGAGAGATCTCGGTGTACAGGTGCATGGATTTCTGAAAGTTGGTACTCAAGTTGATAAGGTTGTTAAGAAGGTGTATATGTGTTAGCATTTATTGGTAGAGGGATTGAATTTCGGAACCGAGGTGTCATGTTGCAACTGTACAAAACTTTGGTGCAGCCACACTTGGAGTATTGTGTACAGTTTTGGTCGCCACGTTATAAGAAAGATGTGGAGGCATTGGGAAGGGTGCAGAGGAGGTTTACCAGCATGTTGCCTGGTATGATGGGTAGGTCTTATGAGGAAAGGCTAAGGGACTTGAAGTTATTTTCATTAGAGAGAAGAAGGCCAAGAGGTGACTTAATTGAGACATATAAGATGATCAGAGGGTTAGATAGGGTGGATAGTGAGAGTCTTTTTCCTTGGATGGAGATGGATAGCACAAGGGGACATAGCTTTAAATTAAGGGGTGGTAGTTATAGGACAGATGCTAGATGTGGGTTCTTTACTCAGATGGTAGTAAGGGCGTGGAATGCCCTGCCTGCTGCAGTTGTGGACTCAAGTTTAAGTGCGTTCAAATGGGCAGTGGATAGGCATATGGATAGCATTGGAATAGTTTAGGATAGAGGGTCATAAAATTGGTTACATTGGTCGGCGCAACATCGAGGGCCAAAGGCCCTATACTGCGCTGTAATGTTCTATGTTCTATGAATTTGAAGGTCAGCCATGATCAAACTGAACGGTGGAGCAGGCTCAAAAGGCTGAATGGCCTACTCGGCTTCTATTTTCTTTGCACGTTTGAATGCAGATATGAGGACTGTTAGAGAAGGCAGGGGTTCTTTAAATGGTAATCGTCTTTTGGTTCATGGCATTCAGGACAGGATGGTTGGCGGAAGCCCAGTTTGGGCACAAGGACCCAATTCTAAGTATGAAAGGGTCAGCTTTCCTGCTGGGTGGCCAGTTGATTCACCATTCTGCAAGTGGACAGCACACTAAATTCCACCCCCCAATAAAATCCAGCCCACTATGAGCAAAAATTAACTCTTGATTAATCGAGTGTGAAAGGAATCCATTGCCTTGAAAAATGCCCCATACGTATTTACTGAGCTTTATTTTAAAACGGTATATATGACAATTAATCACTATGGGAAAATTATAAACAGTTCAAAACTTAACAAAACTTTCATACCTGTGGACCAATAACCTGAAACGTCTCTTCTGCATGTAAACAAGTAATCTCTAACGGTTCTGTTCCTGATACATGCCGCAGTAATCGAGAAGTCTTGGGGTAGGAGGGGACAAAATGTCACAGCTTTAAAAGGGGGCACAAAATATAAATCAAATTTCAATAAACTACAACTGAGACAACCTGCAAATCTTTTCCAACTAACGTTTTATTAGGGTCTATTATTAATTAAAGTAAAAATAGTTATTGATCTTACATACATAACATCCATACTGCAAATGTAACACTGGTGAGTAATGTTGTGGTTACATGACTGGACTGATAACCTAAAAGTCATCATTCAATCCCACAATGACAGGTTATGAAAGTAAATTTAATCAAGGTAATTTGTGGGCTAGCACCAGAAACACAATGATAGTGAAAACTGACAGATGACTGCAAATCCCAATCAGCTTACGAATGGCTTTCATTAAAGAAAACACATCACCACAACCCAGTCTGACCTACAATGTGGTTTGCATTATGTGGTTTACGCAAATGGCTGAACAATTTGCTGAGTTATGCAAACATTTGTTACAAAGTTTAACATGGCATTAATATATCCTTCACATTGATGTCCATGCACTGAAAATAACATTTCTTTTAAAGACGCACATTCAATAACAGTACTTTGGCACGGATTCCAATTAGTTCAAAATTATACTGAAATTGAAGAAAATCTTTGATGTTCAAGAAGTGTAAAGTTGCTTCCAGCATTACATCCAGTCTCATTCTTACTCTCACATCGTGCTTATAATTTCTCTCTCCATCATTTGATCTATATCTGTGTCACTCTTCCATCTAATCTAACCTTCCTCCTGAACAGCATAGGACAGGATAAAGTTATCTGAAATTTCCCTCTCAACCTTGGGAGCCGACACCTTCCAGCCATACATGTTGGTGAGATCTTCCAGTCCTGTCAATCATGAAGGCTGCATTCAACGGGTAATCCTATTGAAAACAGTGGGGCCAGAAGATCTCACCTCTGGCCAATGGTGGACTGCCTCCTGCCACCTTGAAATATCTGGCAAGTTGCAAGATTAATCCCACCCGGGGTGATCTGAGAAATCAATGTATAATGATATGCATGGTAGCACTGTGGTTAGGCACTGGCTTCACAGCACCAAGGACCCGGTTTCAATTCTAGCCTCGGATGACTGTGTGGAGTTTGCACGTTCTCCTGCGTCTGCGTGGGTTCATACCAAGTGATCTGGTTTCATTCCACACTTCAAAGATGTGCCAGTTAGGCTGACTGGCCATGTTAAATTGACGCTTAATGTCAGGGGGTTTAACGGGTAAATACGTGAAATTACTTGATACAACCTGAGTGGGATTGTGGTTGATGCAAGCTCAATGGGCTGAATGCCCTCCTTCTGCACTGCAAGCATTTTATGATGAACTAAATGACATCTTAAGAAATATACTGAATATTATAAGAACAGCTTGCTTTCTCCCTTATGAAGAAAGCTTTCTGGTTATCATTTCTGCAAAGGACTTGCAAAGGTCTCTAGCACAAGCCCTGAAACAAGCCATTCCTGATAAGGTTGGGTCTCATGATACACACAAATCTGAGCAAAAGATTAAAGGGGATGTTCCAGCAAATGACAGGCTTCCAATAGAAACATGAGGGATTATCTTGAATATTTGCCCCCAGCTAATGGACAATTGACATTTTATTAACAAGAGAACCAAGAAATAAAGTATATAAAAGGTATGTGAAGAAACCAGACAGGAAAGAGCTTCTTGAGGTGGACCAATGCAAGTTTTGGTTTGACATATTGTTTAGTTCAAGACAACTTAAAACATAGGGGAACTTTTCGAGGTGATTAATGCTAGCTTTAGACTGCCAACTCCAGCCACATTAGCTTTATGACTTGCACAGGAGGATTACCAATTTTCTCTGCATCCCAACATTTTACAAGACTTAACTGTTTTTCAGAAAAAAGTTTCTCTTTCCAACTTATCAAATTTTGCATTTTCGTTTTATAATCATTAAGACTTAACAGTGCAGCCACTAGATGGTGCGGTACCACACCAGGACTAAGTACCACACTCAATAGGTCCAGTTTTGAAAGCTTATTCTCAAATGGGCAAAAATTGCTAAAATGGATTATTTTGTAAAAATGATCAGGAAGGTATTAAAAAGCACAATGAATAATTAAAGAATATTTCTTTTTCTTCAAGTTCTTCAAATTAACGATAACTTTGTTCATATCAAAAAACCAATAAGATGCAACAAAATAATCATGGAAACTCAACAAATCTGAAGTGTTATTTGAGAACCAAAGAGAATAAAAAACTTTTTAAAAAAATGAACTGTACTCACTAAAATACACACTGCTACTTGTATTATATTTTATACACTAATAACAAATGTCCAAATATATTCACAATCAAATATTTACAACAGATTAATAATTGTATGTGTACCAAATGCCCCTGCAACTTTAAACATGCAAGTGGAAGGTGGGTTGTGTGCACATAAACACTGGTTTGGCCAGCTTAAGTTGAATGGCCTGTTATTTGCATTTTATGTAATTCTATGTTGCAAGAAGCCCCCTACAATACTTACAGGCTCTTGAGCACCTGCCACAAACACTGATACACTCCCAGAACTACACTTCAAGTTGTCTTACCGTCCTAGAAACCACCTTGCGAACACTGACAGATTTCCGACATTATTCATTAACCGTTACTTACTTAGTCCCAGGAGTCCTTTTAACACAGATACGTTCCCATGGAACAGCACTATTATTTACATACTCCCTGGAAACCCCTGAAAATGTTGATAATCTCTGAAGTATGCCCTGCAAATATTTAATCACTCACTCCTCAGGGCCTGCTGTTAATACTCGCATATTGCACAGAACCAGTCCTAATTTACAAAAGCAGTAAAGAAAACCAATGTTATTAGTGCAGAAATTGTTTCTGCAACACAAATGGATCCATAAATCCCCAAAATTCTCGGACTAGAGAACTGCATACAATTTCCTTTAAATTCCTAGGAGAGCAAACAATCCATGATAGATGTGCTAGGAGCTCCTTTTGCTTACTTTTAAAGCACTTCTTTCAATTCCCTACCTCAGCAAGTTGTTCCTTCTGTTCAGATAGTTTACAGGTACACTCAGCTAATGCTTCCAAATTTGCTTCAACCCCAGATACTTTCAATGCCTTGAGGACCACATGCTCTGTGTAGCACTTCAGAAGATCGCCTGCTGACTCCACCGCAGTATTTTGAAGCTGAAGAACAAAAACAGAGTTAGTGTATGTTGCTGCAACAAAAATACTTCGAATAAATTGAGCAATGAAATTTTACCTAGCTGAAATTCCAAAAAATGACTATTCAAATAAGTTCAAACGATCTTCACTGCTAGTGAGAGCAATACAGATTATCGAACAGCAAAAGGCTGAGAATTTATTTATGTCGAAATTATGTTCTCACTGATGGGATCTTTCAATCATAACGATGGTGCATCCGTCCACGGGTTATATCTTGGTGAGGAGTGTTTTCAACAGGAAACTCCATTGACAACACTGTGGCCACAAGATTCCACTGCCAACCGATGGCTGGTCATCTCTGCTGCCATGAAATGCATTGTGTGATAGGTGGAAAAACCTGCCCGTAGCACAATTACAATTTTTTCAATGCCTTCTGCTTGATAAAGTTCAAAGGTTGCAATTGCTCATGTGTACATTTGAGCACTGGACAAGGCAGTTGAATTCAGTCTTGAATTATAGGACCAGTCTTTTTTCCCTGTATAGTGGGTAAAAATCTCAAATGTTGCAGCATGTTTAACCAAGTTAAGATCAGATACAAACCGACACAACTGCTGATAACTTCAATGTAAATTAGGACTAAATCATCCATTACGTTCAGAGGGAATACAAGGAAGATTACTGGGAAATTAAATATATATTAGCTTAAAAGGTGAGGGCAAGTGGGGTTTTATCTTCTGCATGCTGCAACCATCTGGAAACTGTGCAAGTGTATTTCTGAGGCAGCTGCCCATATAAATTGACAGCTGCTTTCATTCATGTCTGATTTTTGTTAGCTAGGAGATAAACATAACATGCACATCTGATAAAAGCAGGTCTAAACTTAGTAAAGTCCTTTGGAGAAGGTGGGCATTCTTTTGGAGAGGTAGATTATGCCCTTGAATATGATGTTGGGACACATTTAGAATACGCAAGGTTGTTAAAAGGATTGTTAACAGTTGACACGAATGTGTGTAAAAAGTAGCTAAATTCATTGGGACCATCAAAAGTATCATAACATAACTGTCGAGCTACCAAGGGATTTAATCCTCCAGCACTTTAAATTTCTGAATGATCCATGGAGTGTTAATAGAAAATCATTGCTAATTCTTGCATTCTGTCTACTGTTGACATTAACTTGAGAGCTATCGTTACTGGATTTGCACTGCATGACTAATTTCACAACCTCCCATTATCTCAGTGGAGTGCCTTCCATTTCAGAGTTTGATTGAAAGCTCCAAATTATTATATACTTTTTAAAGTGAGACAATTAATTCCACTGCTTAGTTTTGTAAGCAATAAAGCATTTATTTTGTTCTTACAAGATATTATGAAGAAATGTAAATATATGAGTTTTTATGAATCGGTGTTTTTTTAAAAAAGTCTGCAATAAACATTTGGACCCAACATGACTTCTGAGATCTGCTGGACAATGGGTGAGTTGCATGTTAGGTGGAAAAGGGGGGCACGACTTAACACCATTGACATCAGGGTTATAAAGAGCACTGGGAATGGTGGTATTTTGTCATGAGGACATGAGGGATTATGGGATGGCACGGATGGGGCATGGGGACTATGTGGAGTGATGAAGGAGTGTGAAGCCAGAGAGTTGTAGAGCTGTTTTCAAAATATCTTCAAAATGCCAGTGTGCCGAGGCAAACTTTCTGTCCAGCTCACCTCTGCACTCATTTCAAGTTCAACAGAAAACACTGCCACCTCAGAATGAAAATCCCAACTTCCTCAAGTCCGATTTGCGAAACCAAGAAACGTGCTGAGTCTATGCTCCTGATTCAGGAGCTAAAATTCAGGCCTTAGATTCCAAATATTTTACATTTCAAATCCTCCCCCCAGATATTCCTCACTTGAATGAGCACAACCAAAAAATAAACAGAAGAAAAACCCCACAGAAAATGCACGGAAGTGTCTTCTCTATTGGTATTTTGCTGTGCAAATTCTCATTCCTTATTTCTATTTTATTTTTAAACAATTGAGGAAACAACTGCTTAGACAATGGATCTTGCCTTCACAGGTCCATTGAAAGTGCAGCATACATATTGGAAAAGGGGGCAAAATGGATAGGAAAGTGCAGCTTTCTAATTATTAATGGAATAATTTTGAAAGCAGCAATGCTGCATTATTGTTTACAGCAACATTAAAAATAAAAAAAATTGTACAAGATCAAATAGCTTAGCTGATTCACAAAGAAATGTAATTTCCCAGCTCAAATTCAAATAGCACAGAGCAGAGCTAAGCCTTAGAAATGCCAACAGCTCAGTAGCCTTGTATTCTTGTCAACATCTTGATCTCTTCACAACCAATCACTGTAATTCTGATCGATTTCATAAATGGGAAAGAACGTTTGTTGCTGACATTTCCAACCACTATCGCAAATTGGTTTCAAGGAGGTTACAGCAGAGCTCTTGAATTTATATGCTGAGCTGATAGCATCTCCCGCTGTTTTCAGCTTTAACACCAGTGCTTCAGAACTACATGTTACTTACTTCTCTCCTCAGCTCGCTCATACACTGCTGGGTCTTAATTATGGCCAGCTCCATATCTTCTGTGGCTTCTTTGGCTTTCAGACATTGCTGTTTTGAGAAAATGAGACATGAGAAAAAGGTATAAAAAATTAAACTGTACTGCCGCACACGATTTAGGTACAATGTAAGGAGGAGGTAACTCAAAACTAAAAACATTTTATCAAGTGCCAAGTGTTCAGCTGTGAGGAAGTAAACCTATCACAAGTGCACTACATTTCCACTTTAGATTTTTTAAAGGATGTACTTAGAAACTCTCTGAGCCACCAATAACTTTCTTTCTTTCATGTACACAATCCAAAAGTACTTCACTCACTGAATATGTAACAGAGCTCATTCTTCAAAGAGAAATGTCTCCACAGACAGTGATTTACAAGGGTGCACAATAAAACATTTTCATAATGCCTCAACTTCACAAACAGGGCCTAACGCTTGGCATTCCAGTTTCCTACATCCTAGCAATATCATCCTACATCAGTTCTGTTGGTTCGACTGGTGAAGGCAAATACAACCCATTTACTACTCAAACGTAAATCCTCAGCAACCTCGCTGCAAATCTATATTGACACAGGTTCAGTAAATTTGAAAGGCAAACTACTAAAATAATTTTAAAAACATAGGCCTATATTTAGGCTTTTGAAAGTTAAAGGCTTAATTTCTTAAATAAGCATAGTAAAATCATAATATATGTAGTTAAATTATCAGCCTACGTGCAGGTTTTAAACAAACAAAATGCAGACAAAGTTAACATTCATTTCCTCATGACAAGTAGTGGCTAAGGAAACGTATTGCACACAAAAGGATGGAATTATAACAAAACTGACCCACCATTACCTCTTTGTACATCTGAATGACTTTCCCAACAGCTGCACAGGGGTTTACACTTGCATGCAGATCTATCCAGGAGAAGCAGGGAAGTAGGTGGTTTGCAAAACAAAAGCACTTTTTGGGGATTTAACTCTACATCCACACCCAAGCCTGATCCCCTCAGCATTTAAAATTCTGGCCAAGATTTAAGAAAGTCCATAACTTGACTGTAGTCTGATTTTTCACTTTGCTTACACTCTTCAAAAATAAAACATTTTCAGTATAGAGAGAAGTAAGGACCCAAAGCAACTCTACCAAAGTTGTCTGTACACAATTGCAGCAGGTTTAAAATAAGTCTGCATTGTGGTGTAGATTTTAATGAATGGCCTTTACTTTTTCCTGCTTTTTGAGTAGAATTAGAAACATTATGCTAACGTTTCAGTTTTTTTTCAAACACATTTATCCAATGCTTTGTTCCCATAAAACAAAATGATTACTGAATCTTCTGAAATTAACTCTGAGTTATCAAGACTCACCATGCTGGAGAATCTACATTCTCTTTCTGATGGAGTATGGAATAGGATGGAATGACCATCTCAAACACAAATAAATAAAGTTGCTACCTTGATAGACACTTACAATGAGGTATCTACATTGTTCTAGTGAGAGTGATAGGTGAACAAGGTTTTGCAGTTCATTGGTTTTCTAGCAAGGCACAGGCATTAGAAGAATTTATCACATGACATCACATTAGGTGCAGGAGAACTTAGAATGAGTGTAAAACTGGTTCCACTCCAAAGCAGAATCAATAGATTTAGGAATTTGGCTTTCAAGGTTCAGATATAAAAGATTAAGCTAAATTAAATTAAGCAATGACCACTATTATCTGGGCTGAGCCTATTTTGGGACATCTATCACACAAATTAGTCAAGCAATGGCCCAACTCAGTTAAACTTCCAAAAGCATATCTATCAGCCAGCATTTAAAACTCATCCATTGCCATCCTGACTCAAGGTTCATCACACTGGATGAAAAGAACAAGTGGTTGTGGGCATATACAACTAAGTGAGTGCAGACTCGAGAGTCCTTAACATGGAATTCAGATGCCAAGAAATCTCGAGGTTTCAGGATATTCAAAGACCCAGGAGCCAAGTTAAAACCAGATCCCAATTCACTCAGACAAATCAATACTCCTTCATGCTGAGTGTCACTTGAAGGAAGCACAAAGAGTGTCACAGACGTAAAATATAGTTTATATGGGGGTCTTCAGCATAGCACTGTTGGCCATATTTCATTCCTTATGGACATAGCTGTCAGATAAAGTGATTTTGGGGGGCGGGGGGGTACGATTCTTTCAGCTCCAAGCAGAGGCTGTGTATCGGGCTTCCCGCTGGAGCCAAAACCTTGGCGCAACTACAGCTGCTGGATTTCTGATGGCGCTAGTACTGAGCCAGGAATTGGCATGGAGCTGAATAAATTATTTATAATGAAGATATGAATGTCATTAGTGAGCCTGCTAGCCCTATCCCCCTCAGGAGTGTTTCACTTCAGTGGGGAGCTGGCAGCCTGATCCCTCTGGGGGAGAGAGGAGGATATGGAAGCCCCCTATAGGATCAGGTGTAAGGGGGTGTCATTGCTGGCCCGGCTCTTTGTACTGCTCACTGGGCAAAGTGATACTGGTCAGGAACACCTTGGCACTGCCTATCAGGCAGTGACAAGGGGGTAGGGGAAGATTGGTGGGAGGTCCCACTGCCTCTCCACACTCAGTGCTAACAGAGGGAGGCCAGGGAGCCCAGCGACCAGGCATTTGACAGATCAGCATGCAATGTAGCCTGCTCAGCGCTATGCTACCTGCCTCTCCGGCAGGAATCCATTCAGCGTGAATCACATTCGGCCTCTCTGCAGCACACAGCAAGAGAAATTCATTTTGAAAATTCCGCTGAAAAAACCAGCAAGATTTACTCCTATTTTCATCTGAATTTGGCACTTAAGAATTTTTTTGGTGGGGGGGGCGGGGGGAAGAGAGAGAGAGAGAGAGAGAGAGAGAGAGAGAATTCCATTTGTGGAATCAGCACTGAGGAGCCTACTTGATGTTGTCAGAGATGTATCTCTCCAGGATTGACAGAAGTATTCACCACACAGACCTTTTAAACACAAGGGGTGGAATTCTCCCAAAAAAAGTTCTAAGTGTCAGATTTGAGGATGTAAATGATGCTTTTTTTTCCCAGTGGGAGAATCTCCACACAGGTCACCAGCATGATCATCCTTTGATTTCACGGGGTGGGGCCTATTCATGTTAGAGAGCCTGAAACCAGCGGGCCTCTGCTTATGCTCAGTAGCCCCAAACTGTTAGCCTTTGGTTTGCCGGCCAGCCCAAGACCTCACTACTGCTGCCCCTCCAACAGCCCAATCACATCCTCTGTTCGTTCCTGGGCAGTGCCGAACCACAGCCTCCACACGTCCTGATCCAGTCCCCACTGCCCCCCCCATTAGTACTGCCCATGCCCGATGGGCAATGCCAAGATGGCCTCTGGGCATGGGCACTGCCAGGCTGCCCACACCCAGGGGCACCACCCTCCTTGACTCCCTGAGGGATCCAATTGCCCCTCCCTTCACTCCAGCGGGATCAGGTCAAAAATGGAAAGCTAGTCTGAATCCCACTGGAGTAAAACACTCTGGGTAAAGTGGATGATGCTAGTGGGCTTGGAGAATTCAATCCTGGGCCCACAAGTAGCATTTAAATATTATGTTAACTATTTAAGTACTAGCCCTGCCTCCCAGCCGATTTACCGTACCGCGCAAATGCCACAGGAAATCCGAGCCCAGGAGACACAAGCATGGTGTGAACGCTTGCGGGGATCCTGCGAATCAGTCGACGTATGATTCTCCCGGCCCAATGCGGTAATTTTTTTAGCGCAGTGGAATGAGAGAATCACTCCCAATGTTTTACTTTTACATTGAGGATATCTTCCATTGTGAAGTATGGCACAAATGTTAACTAAATGGGATAGATGAAGGCTGGATCTAGCAGGTTAAATCTCCCCTAACCAATATGACTGGTCGTCATCTTCTCTTGGTCTCCTTAAAGGACTTACCCAGATACCATTGTGTGTGATGCAGTGGCCCAGTCTCTGAGGCCTCTTTTTTAGCAAGCTGTTTGAGAACACCTAATAATAACAAGGCCCGAGACTCACATTGGATACACTTTAACCCAACCTGTTGCAGGCATGAAGAGATTCCCACCTATCACTCCCTGAACATGGTATATTTAATATTTTTGGAAGAACTTTAGAGTAAACACCATTCCTTAAGGTGAAGCCAGTGCTTTTGCCCACTTGGCTTCAAACTATGGAAGTCTGTGGCAGTATTGGATAATGTGCGTTTTCTGATAAGTCTTCAAACAAGACCAAAACAAAAAAAATAAAATGCTTGCTTCTGCTGACACTTACAAAACACTATCTTTGTTGGAATAAAAGTGACAGATGATGAAAGGATTTTTTTAAAATCCTGGAAGTCTGAGCCATGTTGTTCATTGATGTTTCAGCCATTTTGGGCACAATCATACCTGCCGTTCACAGCGCACTTCCACTACATTGAAACTGGAGAATTTGGTGCCCAGCCAAATCACTATTCACAATGGGATGGGAAAATCCTGCCGGCATGAACAGCCATAATGTTCCCATCTTTGTGTTTTGTAAGCTGTTTCAATCTCAAAACTGGACATTTTCCCCCAATTTTGTTAAGAACTTTCTTGAGAATTCATCAAGTTTAATAATGCTTATTAGCTATGATAGAAAAGTGCATTCATATTTTGCATTGTTTTTATACTGCTAAGTGAACAATCAAAATGCTAACGCCATCTTCGAGAAACAGCTAATCATATAATCCCTACCATGCAGAAGGATGGCATTCCGCCCATCGAGTCTGCACTGACTCACTGGCAGATCATCTTACCCTGGCTCCCCCCAACCGCTATCTTATTCCCATAACCCCCCACATATTTACCCCACTAATCCCCATCAACTTACACATCTGTGGACATTAAGGGGCAATTTAGCATGGCCAACCCATCTAACCTGCACATCTTTGGTTTGGGGCAGGAAATCTATGCAGATACAGGGAGAACATGCAAATTCAATACAGTCACCCAAGGCTGGATTCAAACATAGATCCCTAGCGCTGTGAGGCAGCAGTGTGACCATTATGCCATCTTGGCATAGCGACAGGCTAAAAATTACTGCAACAGGCTAAAAATTAACTTATTGTTGGTTACAAGAAAAATATGTAAGAGAATCCATTGCTAGTCATATTTAATGGCTAATTTCTTTATAAATATGATAAGATTTTAAGGACTGACCTGCCTAACACTTAAACAAGTCTTGTTGATCCTGGAAAGAACGTATGAGCTTGACATTAAGACTTATGAACTATCCCTAGTTGGCAACAGGCAAGTATGGGACTGGGTGGAAATGGAAATGTAACACCAATTTGGCAGTGGCATTCTTATAGAATTAAGGCTAAAAAGCTACTGGAGGAGAGTAAAGGGATTTTGTGCTTCATGTGACTTTTGAACAGTAATACTTTGATACTAAAAGTTACCAATAATAAATGCCACATTTTACAGATACAGCAAATTTGAAGATCTAATCTTACTGAAAGCATTAATGACTCATAATAATAAAAATAATTCATGATAATGTTTTAATATTTAAAAACCAAAAAGAGGATTGTTTTTAGCTTAAAGTTAGCTTTTAGTTTGCAGCGGTTTATTATTCAGAGAGCATTAAAACAATGAGAGCAGATGGAACAGTTTTCCTGTAGCAGTTGAACTGCTACCAAAAATGAAAGATCATTATGTTCATTTTAATATTACTCAAGTTAAATACATAAACAGGAAAACCAAGGCTGCTCTGCATCAATTGGGTAAAAAGTATTTGCTTTGCCAAGCATGTAGCATAAGCATCAAAGCTGAACATTGTTGATAAGGCATATTAAGTTGAGCAAAGCTGAGGCTATGATGCTAAAGTTTTGAGCATAATTATGCTAAATTGAATACAATTCATATTTTGTTATGCAAATCATATACCAATGTTCTGTTGGTGATGATTAAGTTCAGCATCACTGTATCCTTGACTACAAAACATACCAAAATAAAGTGACTGTCAGTGGCATATCAAACTGGGGAACATGAATACCTTCCATTGATAAAGATATTTTTTGCAGGATCACAATGCTTTCCAAATAGTTTCATTTGGTCTAATAGAGCATCTTCAGTACTAGTTTATGTTGGGAAACAGAGATAGTTTTAAATACTTTATGCTTGTGTTTGTGCGTTTTAGAAACAAGACATTTATGTAAGGTAGATTAATTTCATGTTTCTCAATTTGAATGGGTTAATGACTTCAGGTTGTTTGATATGCCTGCATGGTAATGAGGGTTAACAATGGAAAAACATAGCAACCAGGGGCCATATTGGGACAGAAAGATCTTGAGTTTATTGTAAATTCGAACTAGAAGAAGCCGGATAACGGACAAGGGAACTATAGGGAGCAGAACGTCCCCAAATTAATGAAAGGAAAGTCACAAAAACCAGGGAGTGGAGACAAAAATAATATCTCAGGAACACTGTTAAGTAAAGAAACAAAAAACAAGAAGTTGAACAAGGCCATCTTAGGAGAAAAGTAGAAGACAGAGAAAGGGCTCTGAGTTAAAGAGACAGCAGCAAGAATTAGATTTAAAGTCAGTTAGCTGAGAAACCAGACATATCAGGTAAATCAAAGGTCTGGTGACAGCTCACCACCTGTGAAGCAGTAGTGTGTTCATGACATGGTTGGGCATTGTGTGGAAGATTAAAATACACGCGGCAATCCAAGGTGGACGAATGCTGAAAGGAAGGTTTGAAATGTGGAAGTGGATCCATGATGAAGATGGTGAAGGCATCTGAGAGAAAACAAGAATGGAGTTTGGAATCTCTAACGTGGAAGTAGAGCTCCAATGAGACCAGTTTGTTTTCAGTATAATAAGCATCTGGAGCTATTTGATGAGGAGTCCAAAGAAGTTATTTTGGGTGACATCTTTCACTTCATTTCAGGATGTGGTGTGTCAGACCACATTTTACCTGTTGGTTTACATGGATTCTGTGCTGAGAGTAAAAGATAAAATTTATAACTCGTTATCCTTATAAATCTGTATATACTTGCAAAGGTATAGGTGGGTTGAAGGAGTAGTCTATTATAGCTGACATTTTCATGTATAGATGCTTTTTTCTTTAGTTAAAAGTTAATCGGTTGACCGGTGTCTCTGTTCATCAATGTCACTAAACAAAAAAAATGAAAAGTTATTGAGCTAGGGTTCTGACTTGGGACCTGACTGCCCAGTCACAACATCAGCTGGGATTGTAACATTGCCAATAAACAACTGACGAAGACAAATTTGGGTGTAATACAGAAGGGCTAATTATTAATAAAACTGTAAATGAGCTTTTAGGAATGAGTGACCATAATACGATGGAATGCTTTCATGATGTTTGAAAATGAGGTAGTTCAATTTGAAGCAAGGGTGTTAAATCTGAAGAACAAAAATTAATCAAGGTATAAGGGACAAACTGGCTGAGATGGATTGGGAAAATACATCAAAAGGAGCAGCCGTAAATAGACAATGGATAATCTCAAGAATTATTACACAGTTGACAGCAATTCACATTCCTTTAAGTCACAAAACTCCAAAAGATCAGTCAACTGTGGCTAACAAAAGCAGCTAGGAATTGTAGAAGAGTAAAAGAAAAGGCCTATAAAGTTGCCAGAAACAGCAGTAAAAGTAAGATTGGGAGGATTTTAAACACAAGAGCCGAAAGAAAGAAAGAATAAAACATGAATGTTAAAAACATACGTTTTTGACTGTAAGAGCTTCTAGAGATACGTAAAAAGGAAAGATTTGACCAAGACAAGTGTGGTTCCATCACAAGCAGAGTCAGGAGAATTTATAATGGAGTATAGAGAAATGACAGAGAAGTTAATTGATTACTTTACATCTATCTGCAAGGAGGAAGATACAAAAAATCTTCCAGAATTGGAAATCCAAAGGATTGGGGAAAATGAGGAACTGAAAGAAATTAGTGTCAGTAGAAAGTTGTATTGGACAGATTAATGGGATTAAAGGTTGATAATTCCCATAACCTGGTAATCTACATTCCAAAGTTTCAAAAGGAGGCAGTTATGGAGATAGTGGATTCTATTGATTCTGATATGATTCCTGCAGGTTGGAAAAATAGAAACTAGAAGCAGAAGTAGAGCATTCGGCCTTCAATCCTGCTCCACCATTATTAAGATCATCAAATTTAGTATTGTGATCCTTCGTCCCCCGCCACATTCCCTTTGCCCTCAAGAACTAGATCTAATTTTGTCTTGCAATCAGACAACGTTTTGATCTCAATTACTTTGTATAGTAGTGATAGCCACACGTTCACCACTCTCTGGATGAAGAATTTCTCCTCACCTCACTCCACTATTTAAGAAAGGAGTCGGAGTGTAAAAACGGAAACTGCAGGTCTGTTAATCTTATATCAGTAGTAGGGAAATACTAGAATCTCTTACAAAGGATATGATAAATGCACACTTGGATAACGATGAGCTGATTGGGCATTGTCAACATGGACTTATGAATGGGGAATCATGTTTAACAAAGCTTTGGAGTTTTTTGGGGATACCACTGACAGAATTGTAATGGGAGCAGCATGATGGCACAGTGGTGGGGTGGCATGGTAGCACAGTGAGGGAGATGGCATGGTGGCATAGTGGCTAACTGTTCAATTTCAGCCTTGTGACACTGTGTGAAGTTTGCACATTCTCTGTGTCTGTATGGGTTTTCTCCGGGTGCTCCAGTTTCCTCCCAGAGTCCAAAGATTTGCCAGTTCGGTTGATTGGCCATGCAAAATTGACCCTCGTGTTAAGGGATTAGCAGGATAAATATGTGGGATTGCAGGGTTACAGGCTTATAGCGTTTGGGTGAGATTGTGTTTAGTGCCGACTTGATGGGCCAAACGGTCTTGTTCTGCACTGTAGGGATTTAATGATTCTATGAATTGATAAAGCAGAGTTAAACAACTTCTCCTTAAAGAGACAACAGTATTTTTTTCACTGACCCAGCCCTGCAGAGAAACATTCCAGGTTCCAATAATACCCTGCAGTTCACCTAATACATCAGTAATCATTTCAACTTGACAATCCCTCATCAACTTGGAAAACAGTCTTCCCTATTAATTCTATTAAAACGGTTATATGTTTAAAAATCACTATTTAATATTCTTTTAGTCTTTGCTACTCCACTAAAAATAACGCGAATCCCCAGCCTCAAATAGCCCAAGATGGGAAATTCCCACCCGAGCACAACGGGCCTTCTAACATAGAACATAGAACAATACAGCACAAACAGGCCCTTCGACCCACAAGTTGCGCCGATCACATCCACCAATCCACAGACCTATCTATAACCCCCTATCCTATTCTTTTCCATATACTCATCCAGAAGTCTCTTAAAAGACCCCAGTGAGTTTGCCTCAACAACCTCCGACGGCAGTCGGTTCCATTCACTCACCACCCTCTGAGTGAAAAACCTACCCCTGACATCTCCTTTGTATTTGCTTCCCTGCACCTTAAATCTGTGTCCTCTCGTAGTGACCATTTCAGCTCGGGGAAATAGTCTCTGAGAGTCCACCCTATCTATTCCTCTCAACATTTTATAAACCTCTATCAGGTCGCCTCTCAACCTACGTCTCTCCAGTGAGAAGAGTCCCAGCTCCCTCAACCTATCTTCATAAGGCCTGCCTCCCAATCCAGGCAGCATCCTTGTAAATCTCCTCTGAACCCTCTCAATAGCCTCTACATCCTTCCTATAATGAGGCGACCAGAACTGCGCACAATACTCCAACTGGGGTCTGACAAGAGTCTTATAGAGCTGCATCATTACCTCCTGACTCCTAAACTCTATTCCTTGATTAATGAAGGCCAGTACACCGTACGCCTTCTTGACCACTTCCTCCACCTGCGAGGCCGATTTAAGAGTCCTATGGATCCGGACCCCGAGATCCTTCTGCTCTACAACACAGCTAAGACTCCTACCCCTTATATTGTACTCCTTCATCCCATTATTCCTGCCAAAATGGACCACTACACATTTATCTGCGTTGAAGTCCATCTGCCACTTCTCCGCCCAGTCTTGCATCCTGTCTATGTCCCGCTGCAACTTTTGGCATCCCTCCAGACCATCCACAACACCACCGATCTTTGTATCGTCGGCAAACTTGCTAACCCATCCCTCCACTTCCTCACCCAGGTCATTTATGAAAATGACAAACAGCAGGGGTCCCAGAACAGATCCCGAGGGCACTCCACTGGTTACCGACTTCCATGCAGAACAATACCCATCCACAACCACTCTCTGCCTTCTGCCGGCAAGCCAGTTCTGGATCCACGAGGCCAAAAGCCCCTTGGATCCCATGCCCTCTCACCTTCTCCAGAAGCCTTGCATGTAGGACCTTATCAAACGCCTTACTAAAGTCCATGTACACTACGTCCACCACCCTTCCTTCGTTAGTGTGTTCAGTCACATTTTCGAAGAACTCAACTAGGCTCGTAAGGCACGACCTGCCCTTGACAAAACCATGCTATTTCTAATCAGTCCAAACTTCTCCAAATGTTCATATATCTTATCCTTCAGAAGCCTCTCCATCAGCTTACCAACCACTGAAGTCAAACTCACCGGTCGGTAATTTCCTGGACTATCCCTGTTCCCTTTCTTAAAGGTAGGAACCACATCCGCAATCCTCCAATCCTCCGGAACCTCTCCCGTTTCCATGGATGACGCAAAGATCATCGCCAGGGGCTCTGCAACCACTTCTCTCACTTCCCACAATAACCTGGGGTACAGCCCATCCAGTCCCAGGGACTTGTCTATCTTGATAGAATTTAACAGGTCTAACACATCCTCTTTCCTAACGTTCACATACTCAATCTTTTCCGTATGCCTCAAACATGCAGTGCAATCTCCCAGTTCACTTTCCACCGTGAATTCCGAGGCAAAGTACTCGTTAAGCACCTCTGCCATTTCTTCCGGATTCACACAGACTTTTCCCCCTTCACCTTTTATAGGCCCTATCCCTTCTCTTCTCATCCTTTTACTTTTCACATATTTGTAGAAGGCCTTAGGATTCTCCTTAATCTTACCTGCCAAGGCCTTCTCATGACCCCTTTTGGCTCTCCTAATTTCCTTTTTAAGTTCCCTTCTACACACCTTATACTCCTCTAGATCCCTAACATTCCCCAGCTCTCTGAACCTTTTATATACCATCTTTTTCTTCCTAACATACCATTTTTTTCTTCCTAAAGTCTGCTGAACAGTCTGCTGAATTTTCTATCTCGCGGCTGGTGAGATGGGAAACTCCTGGCCAATGTTTCAAAGTCTCTGTTCACAACTTCTTCATCGTTATCCTATTGAATTTTCACTTTAAGCTTTTCTTTCCTGTATTTTTTGCAATGGAGTACCCACACAGAATTATGGACATATAGAAAGATAAATCATAGGTTTAAAAATTCCAACTTTATATATAACACAAAGTGCATCTTACTGCTTGTTTCCATACAGTAACCAGCTGCTCCAGTTCTAATCTGGCCTGCCGGGATAGTTCTAAGATACGCTCTCGGTGCTCATGACTTGTGTACGCAGAATCAGTGAAGTCTTCTGTGTGCTCCAGGATTAACTCGAGCATTGTCACGAGATTTTCCTTAGAAATTCCATACAAGTTGTCCCGTAAGCCTTCAACCTTCATCTAAATTAGCAGAAAAGCAATATTAATTTTTAAACAGACAGAATTTTTAATTTGAACTTTCAAGCAATTATTGCATGCCACATAATTCATAGAAAAGACTGAATCTGTCATTTTCAAGGACAATTCAGCAACAAGTCCCTGGCTAATTCGAATTCAATAAAATCTCAGGCAGTACACATAGCAACCGCTTCTTTTGGTATTTCAATAATTATCCATGCTTACTTATTTACCTTCATTGCTGTCATTATTTATCATGTTCTTTTTAAGTATGTTTCCTGACTAAGTACTATTTCTATCAGTGACAATCAAAGAGATGTAAAGCTAAAGTTTGGTGAGAAACAACTTGGCTGCAAAATTGGGTTTGAATGCTGCTGATTTATCCACAACCAGCATTTTCCAGTTTGGCCCACACAAATCATCATGCTTGCAAGAATGTTAGTGCAGGTATGCTGAGCGTGCAACTGAAATATGAAGATTGTGACAATCAGTGCCTAATGTTAGTCGGTTTAGCTCAGTTGGATGCAGAGTGACGCCAACGGCACATGTTGAAATTACCGCATAGGGTGAGGTCATGTATGTCGTCCCCATCTTATCAACTTTGCCCCTTACCTGAAGCGTGGTGATCCTTGAGTTAAATCACCACTAGTCAGCTCTGCCCCTCAAAGGGGAAAGCAGGCTATTGTCATCTGGAGCTGTGGCAACTTAACCTTCCATCTTAAATGTTATTTTGGCATTAGACATTTTGGACCTTGCAGGTCCTGTTAACATAAAAGCAAAGTAGTTCTAAAGATTCAAAACATTAACACTGTTTCTCTCTCCACAAACTTGTAGAGTTTTTCCAGGACTTTTGTTTTTATTTTTGGGTCCTGTTAATGACAGGCACATTTGAACACGCATTTGGCTACACAAGTGACATTTAAAAGAATTAATATGGGGTTTTCAGATGAGGTTTTTTTTGACTATCATGCTGTTAATGGATCTGTGTTGTTTCAGGAACTGATGTAAGTTGATGGGAGTAAACAGGGAGTGCTGCTGGGCTTTTGCAAGAAAGGGATCTCCAAATTTCTAATCATCTGCTGTGTTTCATACAAGCTGGCCATCATGGGGACAAAGCACTTGCCACCACATCTTTGATAAGCAGCAAAGGGAGAGGAAATAGAGGAGGGGGGACAGGAGGAATAGCTGGTAAATCATCACTCGGATATATGAGACTCAGGACCCATCAGACTCTCTGAAAATCCCTCACATCAACTCTACTGCACAATCACCCCTTTTTCCGTCTGTCCATCAGGTGTGGCAGCCCGTCAGCAGCACATTTAGCTCTGGGCTGCACACCACAATCTTGGAGACAAACAGGTAGCACAAAGTTTGCATGCTGCCTGCATCACATTCATCAGGCATGAAGTAATGATGTGTCTCAATTCCCTCCATCCATAACAGACCACATCAAATGCACTTTTTCTCATTTTTAGCCGTTACATTGCCAATTTTGCAAAAATGATATGGCTAAAATTGATAATCTCTCAGGTGTAGGGATATCAGTGGAAAATATAAATCTTTCATTTTGCAGCCAGCACCTTAATAAACCAGAGATATACCATGCTGCAAGCTTCCTATTACAAGTAACAATAATGTTCCATTCTATACTTATTAAAATGCTCATAAGGTAAGCAACAGAACACAGTTTTCTGGAAATTGACTAGGACAGTTGTTTGGCATACTATCCTTACTTAACCACAAGTCCAATCCAGTCTGGGTCGATAGATTAACAAATGCCTTTTCTCTTAATTGCTGAGAGATCTCTACATAAATGGTTTTTTTACAAATAGGTTTAGACAATTTCAACCTAGTGCTTTATGAATATAGACTTGCACGTTAAACTGCTGATAATTTGGCACCAAATTTGCAGTTTCATTCAAAAAAGCCATAAGGATGATTGATGTGGGAAATGTAAAAATCTATATTAATGTAATTGAGAGATACTCTTCTGAGAACAATTGATTCTACGCCTAGCTATCCAGTATATCATGAAATTGTTCATGGAAAGAAAAGTGATAACTCTCCCAAGACCAACCATCCCCACCACACCTGATACATAGAAAAATCAGTAAAAATAATAACATTTCTTGTACACTGCCTTACCTAGCTGCAACCCAGATTTAAAATAAATCACAATGTATACAATACACAGATTTCAAAATTATAGCAATTTTTTCTCTTTTGGCCTATCAGTTCACTGTCAGTCAGAATTTGGTTACAAAACTGAACTATAGCATCTCTCATGCATGAATCTTGGACTGCTACACTATAAGAACACATTGTTCACTCCATGCAGTGAACAATATTGTTTTTCTCCATGACTCAGTTATTCTAATCCTGCTCACTCCCTCATGCAATTCAAAAAAATCTAGGTCAAATTAATTTGTTTACCATAGAATTCTTTTTAAGAAACCCATAGACTCTCTATAGTGCAGAAGTACACCATTTGGCCCATTCAGTCTTTACTGACTGTCCAATACAGCATCTTACTTCGGCCCACCAAAGCCCTATGCATGAAGGGCTTACAAATTTTTGGACACTAAGGGGCAATTTAGCATGGCCAATCTAGCTATCCTGCACCTACCTTTGGACTGCAGAAAGAAACTGGAGCACTCAATGGAAAACCACACAGATATGGGGACAACGTACAAACTCCACAGTCAAAGGTCGGAATCGAATCTGGGTCCCTGAAGCTGTGTGGCAGCAGTGCTAACTACGATGCAGCCCCTTACTTTTAAAAAAGGCTATGACAATAGCTTGAGGTAAACAATTTCATATTGCAACCACTTATTGTATGATTTTCTGTCCCTTAAATTCCTTTTGCACATAATGGTAAAACTTGTGGCCTCCTCTCATTACTTACAGTTTTCACAAACAACTGAAGTAATCTGTTGGTATTTGACTTAACATAATCTTGAAGGGCTCTTATTTTAAAGCAACACCATTTATTAATACAAGGAGCCAAGCCTTTCACTGTAATATTACAAAGTCAAAATAAAGTGCAGTGGGGACAGACCTAACATCACAGGTCTCTGAACATTTATTCCATGTGTCCAAAATATATGCATACTTGGAAACCCCCGAAGCCAAATCAACAAATGGCAATTTACCAACAGTGGAAGAAAGGCTAACCATTTAATCATCTCCAGGTCATGGGTTCATGAAGGGCAGGTCATGTTTGATTATTCTGGTGGAATTCTTTGAGAACATTACACGTGCAGCAGACAATGGGTAACCTATGGATGTGACGTATCTGGATTTCCAGAAGGCATTTGACAAAGACTGCTATATAAAGACAAAAGTGCGTAGTGTTATGGATGATGTATTCGCATGGATAGAGAATTGGGTTAATTAACAGAAAGCAAACAGTGGGGTAAATGGATGTTTTTCTGGTTGACGATCAGTGTCTGGTGGTGTGCCTCAAGAATCAATGTTGGGACTACAATTGTTTATGATTTACATAGATGATTTGGAGTTGGGGACCAAGTGTAGTGAGTCAAAATTCACTGATGATAGTAAGATGAGTGGCAGAGCAAATTGTGCAAAGGACACTTAAAGTCAGTATACAGATAATCTTAGTGAGTGGGCGAGAGTTTGGGAGATGGAGTACAATGTTGGCAAGTATGAGGTCATCCATTTTGGTAGGAATAACAGCAAAATGGATTATTATTTAAATGTTAAAAAAATTACAGCATGCTGCTGTGCAGAGGGACTTGGGTGTCCTTATGCAAGAATCACAAGGAGTTGTTTTGCAGTGCAGCAGATAATTTTGAATTTTGTCCTTCATTGCTAGAGGGATGGAGTTTAAAAACAGCAAGGTGCTGCTGAGGCTGCGCCTGGAGTACTGTGTACAGTTTTGGTCTCTTGAGAAACAATATACTGGCACTGGAGGAGGTGCAGAGGAGATTCACTAGGTTGATTCCGGAGTTGAGAGGGTTGGCTTATGGGGAGAGACTGAGTGGACTGGGGCTATACTTATTGGAATTCAGAAGATTGAAGGGAGATCTTATAGAAACATATAAAAGGTTATTCAGGGAATAGATAAGATAGAAGGGGGAAATTGTTTCCACCGGCAGGTGAAATTAGAAATAGGGGGCATAGCCTCAAAATAAGGGGAAGCAGATTTAGTACTGTGTTGAAGAGGAACTTCACACAAAGGGTTGTGAATCTGTGGAATTCCCTGCCCAGTGAAGCAGTTGAGGCTACCTCATTGAATGTTTTTCAGGCAAGGATAGATAAATTTTTGAACAGTAAAGGGGTTAAGGATTTTAGAATGCAGGCAGTTAAGTGGAGCTGAGTTCACAAAAAGATCAGTTATGATCTTATCGAATGGTGGAGCAGGCTCAAGGAGCCAGATGGCCCACTCCCGCTCCTAATTCTTATGTTCTAACATGAAACATTAACTTTGGTTTTCTTGCTATGGTTACTGTCTGATCTTCTGACTATTTCCAGCATTTTCTTCTTTTAATGTTTAATACTTCCAATAACTTATCCACCCTAAATTTGTGGTGTTTCATTTCAGTAATAATGGTCATTAGCCATTTTATGCTTACTTCTCTCAGTTCCACAAGATTAAATCCACCCTATTGTGAAAAGAGGCAAAATACTTATTGAAATCATTATTACCTCACGTTGGCACAGTGGTTAGCCCTAATGTCTCATAGCTCCAGTGATCCGGGCTTGATTCCCAACTTGGGTCCCTGTCTGTGTGACGTTTGCACATTCTCTGTGTGTTTGCGTGGGTTTCTTCCAGGTGCTCCGGTTTCATCCCAGAGTCCAAAGATGCGCAGGTTAGTTTGATTGGACGTGCTAAATTAACCCTTAGTGTCCCGGGATGTGAAAGGTTCGAGGGATTGGTAGGGTAATTAAGCAAGGATAGGGCCTGGGTGGGGTTGTCGTCAGTGTGGACTCAACAGCCAAATAGCCTCCTTCTGCACTGTAGGGTTTCTATGTTTTTATCTCCTCATGTTCCACTATTTGAGTGGCTTTACTCTACCCAGGCTATCTTTTTACAGCTAAGTGTCTATGTAAGCCTTTATTCACCCTTCATGGATTTGTTTGCTGAATTTTCTCAAGACACTTCTTAATCCACCTTAATTTTACTTCTTGAGGGACACATTTTTAAAATTAGTGTTGGTCCAGTTAAGAGGAAAAGTCAAAACGTTATTCACACCTGGTAGTAAAAATCCAGAATTTTCTCCCCAAAAGGATTGCAATCAATGGAACAACTGGAGCTTTCAAGGCTGGGATAGCTGGAATTTCACTGGGTAGGGAAATCATAGGAAGCAAAATGGGTCAATGGTGTTGCTGAAGATCAGATCAGCCACAATCCAACTGCATGGTGGAGGAAGATTAAGGAACTGCCTGGCCTACTCCCATTCCTATATTACTATGTTATTTATATCTATTCTAGCTTTTAATTTCATGATCTGTCCTTGAAAGTCCAAAATATTATTTTAAGTTTCAAAATCAATCTAATTTCCTACACTCAAAAGGTGAGATTTTTCCATGCTCTATGCAGCAGAGGTAAGCTGCCATTGGCAAGGTTTTCCTTTCTATGCACCCTCCACCCTCAGGAAACCCACAGCAGGGATTCACCATTGACGGGGCCAAAAGATCCCATTAGCGAGAACCAAAGACGCAGTTACATATTTCCTTCCAATTAATCGAGATAAACACTCCAAATAATCTTGCTAAAACTTCCTCCATCCACCACCATGATGGGATTTGAACTCACCTCCTCTGTTAATCCAGGGGCCTTGACAAATATCCATTCTGGCAAAACAACCATTACGCTTTGGTTTATTTATTAATGCCTCAAGTAGGCTTATATCAATACTTCAATGAAGTTACTATGAGAATCCCCTAGTCGCCACACTCTAGCTCCCTGTTTGGGTACACAGAGAGAATTTAGCATGGCCAATGCAACTAACCAGTGCATTTTTCAGACTGAGGGGGGAAACCCGGAGCATCCAGAGGAAACCCACACAGACACAGGGAAAATATGCAGACTCCATACAGAGGCCCAAATCAGGAATCAAACCTAGGTCCCTGGCACTGTGAGGCAGCAGTGCTAATTGTTGTGCCACCTAATCACAGCATATCCTCTTTCCGAATCCTCATCGTCTATTGTTTACGCTGATCTCACAAATTTGTATATACTTTATGTACGCACTGTTGCTTCTCAGGGCTCAGCAGTCTATAGGGGCAACTTTCAGACCTCGCCGTGTTTAGAGCAGATTGTGCCAATCCCAGAAAATGACATGCGGGCCTGGAAATTGGCTTTGCACCCGGCACCAAATAGTTTGCAATCATCTAAGTCTCTTCCTAATGGTGTGATCCAGATCATGCTCTTCCCATTAGCATAATTTAAATGCATAATATTTTAAACTGCTGCACATTTATTGTCCATTGCATTATCTGATTTAAAAGAGGATTCAATATAGGACATAAATACAAAATTGATGGTTGATGAAAATGTTCCAGGAAGATCCTGGGATCTTCTGATCTTCGAGCACTGTACAAGAATGGCAAGAATTCGTACTGGTCTCCACCAATTAAGACTAGGCACAATGGCCACGCTGAGGGTATCAGAGGCCATTGAAGCCTCAGAGTGGTTGGGACAAGGCTGGTTAGTGCCCATTGGAAAGTGCCCCCGGCACACTGGCAGTATTCCAGGGCAGTGTCAAGGAGATAGGGTGGGAGGTCTTGAAGGGGTGAGGCAGGGAATCCATTGCCCTCGTGCCAGCAATTCATGTCAGTAGGGAGTGGAGGAACATGCCCCTGCTGAGGAAATTCACAGAGACACAGGGAAAAAGTGCAGATTCCATATAGTGGCCCAAATCAGAAATCGAACTCGGGTTCTTGGTGCTGTGAGGCAACAGTGCTAATTGTTGTGCCATCTTATCACAGCATATCCTCTTTCTGAATCCTCAGCGTCTATTGTTTATGCTGATCTCTCAAACATCTGGAGGAAACCCATGCAGACACAGAGAAAACGTGCACATTCCATGCAATGGCCCAAATCAGGAATCGGACTCAGGGGGAAAACAATGTCTGCGAGGGGAGGGAAGGGTCTCCCTTTGCACTACGAGATCAGAGCATCCTTGTGAAATGACGCCAACATGCTAAGAAGCCAGCTCATCAACATGTTAAAGCCAATTATCCCCAGTATCGGCACACAATTCACCACTCTTCAAAAAAGTGACAACAAGATTGATGCTGATCGTTGTTACTTTCACTGTTATGACACTTAGGGTTTTTTTGGGGGGAACATTCTGCCATAAATCATACCCCCATTGGTAATACTAGGCACATGTCCCACTTAACATTACACAATTAATAAGAATATGATTGTGCCAATTTTGCATTTTTGTGACATTTAGTGTAATTATTTGTATTCTTGCATATCTTAAGATTTTAAACTGCTGCACTTTCATCATCTGTTGCATCATCTGTTTTGAAAGTGGCTTCAGCACAGGATATAAATACAAAATTGATGATTGATGAAAAAGTTCCAGGTTGCATTTCCGATCAGTGTGGACTATTGCCCCAATCCCAGCAGCAATTAGCTAAGCCTTTCTCTGAGGAACCCACGTGTTGTCATGAATCAGTGTTTGTAGATCTGAGGGAGAAGTAAACCATCACTAAGAGCTATTTATAAATACAGAGCATTAGATTAATCTATCTGATCTGTTGGCACAGCAACGTTCAAAACAGAGATGTGATAGAACTCAGCTTTTAATTTAGACCAAGTTTGGGCAGATAAATGTATAAAAAAATGCTTAATGTGCTCACGTAACATTCAGTGGTCTGCTATTAGGTGGGAGGGATCAAGCAACGCATAGAAAACATCCGTACAAATACATTAAGTAAGGCCAACATGACAAACCTTTGCACTGTTAGAGCTTTGGTACATGTAGCTAAAATAACAGACCTGCAATATTTAATTTTTGGTTCACTCAATTCCCCCTTTCTTACTTTAAATTCTTTGATGTCAGCATAAATACTGGTGGGATGGATTTCATTGTCACCATTTTGTCTCGAATCCGTGACAATCTCTATCACCTGGTCTAAAGCCAACCTCATGCGATGGAAAACACCTCCCTTGTTTATTCTTGCTGATTCGCAGTCTGGATGCCGAAGGCAAGTCTAGAAAACATAACATTACATTAGCATCATAATATTCATACCAGTAGAATAACAATACTCCAGATATAATTCAGACATGCTGGTTAGGTGCATTGGCTGAATTCTCCCTTAGTGTACCTAAACAGGTGCCAGAGTGTGGTGACTAGAGGATTTTCACAGTAGCTTCACTGCAGTGTTAAAGCAAGCCTACTTTGACAATAATAAATCAACTTAAAATCTGATTACATGCATTGCCAAATTGCAGGCACAACTGTACAACTATTGAACATGTAAAGTCATGTTGAAATATTTTCATACAATATTTTAAAATGCCACTGTGTTCATATGATCCACATATCAGTTTTAAAGGCAGTGTTCGCTTGTTCAATTAATTTACATTAATGTTTTATACCTTGTGTGAAGCTCCTCAGTAATTTTCCATTTTACAAATGCATTTTGTTTCCATTCTTAATTGTGTACAACAATGAGTGACCCCAATTTGCACAGTTATAGGTGTTGATAAATTTTCCTGCTTTACTCCATACAGCAGCTGAAAGGAACAATCCTGCTGGTTATGTCACCGGAGGCAGAAAGTGATCCGACCATAAATCATGCGCAAAACATCTCATAGGGCTGTTAAATCCTTCTGAAAAATATCAAGCATCTTGATTCTGAATGCAGGATGCTTATATGTCTAAGCATGTTTTGCAAACCAACAAACATCCTAATATAATCACAGAATAGTTACAGAATGCTGCCATTCGGCCCACTGTGTCATCCTGTAGGAACACCTCACACACTCCTAATCTCCCACCTTGGCATTGTAGTCTTACAATTTCTTCTTTCCAGGTATTTATTGAGACCTCTTTTCAAAGTCTTGATCGAATGTGCCTTCACCAAATGCTTAGGCAACGTGTTCCAGACCATAATCACTTGTTGCCTAAGGAAAATTTTCTACATGTCACCGCCATTGCTTCTTTAGCAAATTGCCTTAAAATGGTGCACTATTGTTCTCAATCCTTCCACTAACAGAAAAAAACTCCCCACAGGTAGCCAGACCCAATAATCAGAAGTTAGTAGCCTAACTTCTCAACTTTTACATTCAGCTTAAGTTCCTCATCTTTGGAACCATTCTCCTAAATATTTTCTGCAATATCTTGAACGTCTTCACATCCTTTTTAAAGTTTGTTTCTCAGAACTGGCCAAAATACTCCAGTTGAGATCAAAACTTTTTACACAGACTTATTACAACTTCCTTGCTATTTGGCTCTATGCATCTATTTATAGAATCCATGATTGTGGAAGCTTTCTTAACAACTTCTCCAACCATTCTGAATGGTTTGAAAACATATACCCACAAGTTCCTCTGCTCCTGCACTCCCTTTAGAATTGTACCCTTATTTTATAGGATCATAGAATCCCTACAATACAGAAGGAGACCATTCGGCCTATCAAGTCTGCATCAACCACAATCCCAGCTAAGCCCTATTCCTGTAACCCCATATATTTACTCTGTTAATCTCCTAACAAGAGAGTCAATATATCACGGCCAATCAGCCTAACCTGCACATCTCTGGGCTGTGGGAGGAAATCGCAGCATCAAGAGGAAATCCACGCAGACACAGGGAGAATGTGAAAACTCTACACAGTTACCCGAGGTCAGAATTGAACCCTAGGTCCCTGGAGCAGTGAAGCAGCAGTGCTAACCACTGTGACGCCCCAATTTGTTACACATTGCCTCTCACTTTTCCCACAAAATTAATCACTTCATACTTCTCAACATTAAATTTATTTTGTTTGCATATTCTACCAGCCAATCCAGGTCTTTTTGAAGATTACTATTATCTTCTTCACGGTTCACAATACTTAAAAGTTTTGTATCTTTTTGAAATTTTGAAACTTGTACCTTGTACATCCAAGCCTATGGAATTAATAACAAAGAGAAGCAGGGGTCCTAATAATGCAGATTCACGGGAAAGAGACTATAATTCCCAGTCCAAAAAGCAACCTTTCACCACCGCTCTGTTTCCTGTCACTCAGCCAATGTCATACACATGTTGCTAAAGTGCTTTTTGTTTCAGGTGCTCATCAACTTTGCTGACAAGTGACACGTTCTCAAATGCCTTTTGGAAGTCAATGAAGATCATGTCAACTCCGTTTCCTCATAAACCTCTCTGGCATTGCTGGGGTGTCTGGTGACCTCTGCTGGGTTGTCCAGTGATCACTGTCAATGTACCAGCTGGGCCCTGCCCTATTATGTCCCCAACATTATGCTTCAATGTTCTCTGAGTCTCCTGCGTGACCATCGTGTCAGGTCTCCTTGAGTGAAGAGCAGTTGTGATTCTCGCCAGTATGACATCATACCCAAAGGCCAGAGAATTCCGTGTGCTGCAACTTGAATGGGCTATGCATAGTTAAATACTACTTTAAATATGTCCTACTTCTGCTCTAGTCTGCATTAGCTGAAAAAAGTGAATGCACAACTGATTCTTTGTGATTAACATTTTTGAATATTTATAAAAATAAATGGAAATGTGTGGTAGGAAATGGGGAAGAAAATTAATCGCTAAAATAAAAGCAAAATACTGCAGATGATGCAATTTTTCTTTGCAACTGTGGAGGAATGTTACTGAATAAATTCATAGGAATCTGCTGATGAACCTTTAATAAAACGGGTAAAACATTTATTAAAACAAGGAAAGTGAACCATAATTACACCAGGTTGGAAAGATCTCAATATACGGAGGCACTGTGGTTTGCACTGCTGCCCGTCAGCGCCAGGGACCTGGGTTCAATTTCAGCCTTGGCTGACAGTGTGAAGTTTGCACATTCTCTCAATATCCGTGTCAATCTTTTTTGGGTACTCCAGTTCAAATATGTGCAGGTTAGGTGGATTGGCCGTGCTAAATTGCCCTTAATATCCTAAGATGTATAGCAGAATAAGTGCATGATGTTATGGGGTAGGTCGGGGGTAGGCCTGGGCCAGTTCAGACTTGATGAACCAAATGGCCTCCTTCTGTACTATAGGAATTCTAAGACAAGATGACAATTCAAATTCCCACTTCTCCTTTACCAGTAATACCTTTACAAACACATAAAACCAGTGAAGAGTTATCACTAGCTTGACACAAGGGCTTCTCGCTTGGCACTGGCACATTTGCAAATGGTTTTCTGCCAGTAAATTCTTGAGCATTCACGTATGCTTCTCACTAAACTCATCTTTTGCCAAGACGCACACAATTTGCATTATAATCTCACTCTTTCTTCAGCTGCAGAGCAAACGTGTTCCCTTAACTCAGTGATCAGTTTAGTACAGATGTTACTAGCAGATTAAGTCTTTTAACTGATTATTTAGTTAACTACTATCCCATTCGCTTCGCAATTTTTCTTCTAAGCATTTAAAATTCCTGTCTTCTCTCTCTGACACACACTGAACTCTCCTCCTCAACTCCTGTCTTTTGAGTCAGTGCCACTGGATCACTATCACTAAGTAACAGTAAAGCTTTCCTACTTTGTCAAGAAGGCATACATGCTTGCCTTCATCGGCTGAGGCACTGAGTTTAAAAATGGCAAGTCATGTTGCAGCTTTATAGAACCTTAGTTAGGCCTCACTTGGAATATAGTATTCAATTCTGGTCGCCACACAAACAGAAGACTGTGGAGGCTTTGGAGAGGGTACAGAAAATATTTACTAGAATGTAGCCTGGTAATGGAGGGCATTGACTCTGAGGAGAGGTTGGAGAAACTTGGTTTGTTCTCACTGGAGCAACAGAGGTTGAGGGGTAATCTGATAGAAGTCTACAAGATTATGAACAGCATGGACATATACATTGCTCAAACAGTACATTCAAATAACAGGTAGAATTCTCAAGTCAGAAGTGACCAGAGAAAGGGCATTTTTTAATGCATGGACCTTGCTACTCAGGGTATTACTTTGGTATTCACGGAACCATTTGTTTGGAAATTTGGACAGATGTTTTCAGAAGTGGTGGATGGTGTAGGGAGGAAACACGTGCCTTTGAAGAAGAGCATGTATTTTTTTAAAAAACAGAAACTGCCAACATTTGTGGAGCCCACACGGAACGTCGGAAGGGTTGATAAAACATTGTCTTTCTCAGTGGAGCAGCTCCTGTGCATTATTGATCCAAGCAGATAAAGGAATACAAAGTGGAATACCTACATTTACCAAGGCTACCAAGTTAGGTGGCATGGTAAATAATGTATCTGGGAACAGAAATCGCAAAATGGGGATCGAAAGATTAAATGTAGGGAGAACCACGCAAGCAGAGTTCCCTTTGGGCAATTGTGAGGTCATTCTTTTTGGAGTGAAGAGAGGGAAACTATTTTTTTTAAGTGGAGCAGAAAGATGTAGGAGCGCAGAAATCACTAAAAATTAATGGGCAAGTTCAAAAAAATTTACAACCCTAATGGATTTTAGTCTTTATTTCATGAAGGCTGAAAAAGAAGTGGCAATTTTACCACAGTTGTATGAAGCTCTAAAAGACTACATTCGGTCCAGGGAAGTCAATTAAAAATTTCAAAAGGGAGACCACAAAATTTTCAGGAATGCTGGACCAAGGCAGGTAGCTGGAGTTGGAGGATCTGTCAGTCTTCCACCAAAGCTGGCCGTAGAATCTCTGTGGAATTTCAGAAATGCGCTCAGCTACACGGTTGGTTTAGAAATCTCAAACTGAATCATAATGGAAATTTGTACAACTGACATACATCAGCATAGTAGAATTCAGCCACAAGACAGAAACAGTCTTTTCACCTTGAAACTACTCAAAAAAAACAAATGGAAATTTTTGGAATGCAACTCTATTGCAAGATCTTCTCAAATATTTATCCAAGAGGGATATAGATCTGAGAGATGTGTTCAACATGAACTGTTATTACACTTTCTAATCACGTTGGAGTGGTTTTGTTTTATTTTGAAGATTCCGAGGTCATCTGATATGCAAAAAAGCAATGGCATCAAGTTTAATTTCTTCAAAGCCATTTTGATTTTAGTTGGAAAAGTTCCCATTTTCTTTCAAGATCACACAAACAGTAATTGGTGTTAAGGCAAGCCTCGGATTTTGAACACCACATGCCTATTCCATACATATGAAGTAGTGAGCAGTACCAGGACAAAGAAAAATGATTTGCATTTTTCATGACCACAAGGCATCCCAAAATACTTTACCGTCAATAATGTACTCTTGGAGAACAATTATTGAGGTAACACTGGATATAATTTGATTATGGGGGCAAAACCAGTGTCTTGCCTTTTATTATTCCACTATTTCCACCTTCTACTTAAGTAATCGTTAATGCTAGATATAGCACTACAGCTGCCAGCAGTCGCAAGGTCTTGTCCAAATACTCTCCACCATTTGAAAACTTAGCAGATTATTGGACTATGGGAAGGCAGTTTCCTTCCGATAGCGAAGGCAATTATTAAAAGTAGAAACTTGTTGATTTTTCTCTCAAGAACCCAAGAATTACAATGGTAAATGTAAATTACAATGTTAAATGTAAAATCAAGCCTCTCTTCCTCAAACAAAACATTAAGCTGACCTAGGCCAGAAAGTTAGGAAACAAGACAGATGTACCAAAGACAAAAGGCTGCCCCCACCAACCAAGTAATACATCTGATTACTCTACTTGGTTTGGCCTTTAATCCTAGAATAACACAGCACAGAAGGCATGATGGCACAGTAATTAGCACTGCTATCTCACAGCACCAAGAACATGGGTTCGAATCTCTGCTTGGATCACTGCCTGTACAGAGTCTGCATGTTCTCCGTCTGTGTGGGTTTCCTCTAAGTACTCCGCTCTCCTCTCACAGTCTGAAAGGTGTCTTGGTTAGGCGCATTGCAATGCTAAATTCTCCCTCAGTGTACTCAAACAGGTGTTGGATTGTGGCAACTCAGGGATTCTCACAGTAACTTCACTGCAGTGTTAATGTAAGCCTTCATGTGACACTAATAAAATAAACCTTGTACCTGCATCAGTGCTAGTAAAGCTATACAATTGGTTCCTTACTCTTTCTGCCTGGGCTTGTTTTTTTCTCCCCTTCAAGTATTTATTCAACCCTCTTTTGAAAGTTACTATTAAGTCAGCTTCCACTACAGTTTCAGCCAGTGCATCCAGATCGTAACAACTGGCTGCGTAACAAATATTTCCACACGTCACCTCTGGTTCTTTTCATAAAACACCTTAAATCCGTCTTCCTGGTTACAGATCTTTCCTGCAACTCAAAATATCTGATCAAAATTTAATATTCAAACAATTCTATCAAAATACTTCTAAACCTTTTCTGCAATAAGGAGAACCCCACTTTCCTAGCCTCTTCACATAACTGACTGCCCTCATCATTTTTGTGAATTTTTTCCATACCATCTCCAAAGCTTTGACATCCTTCCTCACCTGTGGTGCCCAGAAATGTCCACAACACTCCAGCTGAGGTCAAAACAGTGTTTTTGAAAGGTTCAGATATTCTCCTGGCTTTTGTACTATATGCCTCTTAATAAATCTCATATTACTGCTCTTCATTCTTCCTACCAAAACGTGTAATTTCTTTTTCCTAATTTACACCTGTCATTTCTTGCCCATTTCAATCAGGTCCTCTTGAAATCAGTTGCCATCATCCTCATTGGATATTACGTTTTCATTTTATCTGGAACTTTGAAATATGCCTGTATACCCAAATCCAGGTCATAAAAAGATTTCAACTAGCCCACCGGTTCTAACACAAAATCCTGGGTAACACCATGCTCCAGTCTGAAAACTAGTGCCTTCATTTTCTGATCCTTCGCCAAGTTTGTATTCATGCTGCCACTGTACCTTTATTCCAATAGGCTTTAAATTTTGCTAACAAACCTACTAGATGATACCTTGTCAAATATCTTTTGAAACTCCAGATGAACAACATCAACCACGTCACCCTCATCAACCCTGATTGTTCCTTCAAAGAATATGCGGGATAAAGATCAAATTGGTCAAATGTGATTTGCAATTACCAAATATGTGCTAATATTCAATGATTAGCCTGCGCTTTTTCAAGTGGCGATTCACTTTGTTCCCAACTTTTGACACCTCAAGTTCCCCAACTACCGGTATTAGGTTGACTGATTTGTAAATACTACGATTGTCCCTCTCCTTATGTTGGAAAAAACTGTAACAACATTTATAGTCCTCCAGTGGCACCATCCCCATATCCAAGTAGAAGTGGAAGATTGTGGCAGAGTCTCTGCAATGACCCTCTTTACTTCCATGTAATCCAGTTGCATCCCATCCTGGGGTGGTGAATTTTTCATTTGGAATGCAGCCAGTCCTTTAATCTCTTGCTCCTTATCTATTTTTATCCTCTCAAATATTGCTGTTGCTTTCTATTTGCACATATCCACCCTACTCCTTTTCTACATTGCACAGGCCATTTGAAACATGTGTAGAATACAATATTGCTTGACAAGCATTGAAGCAATTAGCAAAGCAATTCCAAGTGACAGTATATCACAACAGTGTGACAGTCAGTGCTGCTTTTCATATTCTGATGCATCGAAATACGGGGAGATGCTCACAAGAAGATCCTTGTGAACTGGTTAAATGATCAGACTAACCGAACAGAACTAATACATTTCAGCCACAACTAAATTCTTATCTGAAGATTCCTGTCTAGTCTGTCTCTCAAGAGCAGACACTCTGAAAATAAATTTTAGATAAGTCAATTTTATATGCATTTTATATTCAACCTGCATTGAATATAAATAGATGCCAACCTTTCACAATTCACAAGGCCATTTTCACCAGATATTGCGACGAACTTGTCTGCGAGTATGAAATGCAAAGTACTCCAAGCTTTACTCATCTAAATTAAAGATGTGACAAGATTTTATGATTGTAGCATCTCTATTTGCTTCTGTCAAAACCAATTTTAGAGGAAGCTCATTCTTATTTCATATCTTCTTCAAAATTATGCCTTCCGATAGAGGGCTTTGGGCAAAAAAAATTCTTCATTGCAAGATATCAAACTTAATAACAGCTAGTATATTAATACATCAGAGAGCTCTGATCAGTTAAGCAAATGTATGCCACAAGCAATGATCTGTTTCTCCAGAGTTTGTTTGCTGTGTGCAGCCTGCTTGTTGCACTATACAACCCTTCAATATTGACACGTGCTGGTGAATGTGTACATCTCCAATAGAGCGTTACTTGTGCACAATCTCTTTGTTCCTTGTGTATCACATTCCTGATTGCTGTGCAGCTTAGAGAGAATATTAGGAGAAGTGCAGATAGTCTATAGAGCTATGGTGAAGGCCAAAGAAAATAATTCAAATTTTACCATTGATACAAAAGCACTTCAAATCCATTTACTGCTATTTTTATTTCACCTAGAGAATAAAACTTGTGTCAAGATCATAATTAGATGATTGGTCTTAAAAGCTTAAGGAAATGGAGGTAAAAGAAGAACAGATGATTAAAGCCTGTTTACTATTTTGTGAGCTCTGCTGGAAATTGTACGTTTGTGAACTTGGACAGCAAAGAAGCACAGACAAAGTACTGGAGGCTTGTTAACACCCATTAAATAACTACTTTCATTTGAGGAAAAAAGATAGGAAAGGAAATTGAGAAGGGGTGGGAGGCAGGGGTGATTGTTAATAACAATAGAAAAGGTTTATAATAACAAGAGCTCTTCAGCGAGTGAATCTGATGCATGTTACACAGGTGCTGGTGACCTAGAACCATTTAACCTATGGTTTTCAATTATAGGGAACACTCTAGATTTACACAGGATCAGTGTTAGCCCTCACATCCAGCAATCTGATATAATCAGTTACCAACATGTATAAACAATACCATTAAAGGTTTTTAACACCAAGACCACCTGGAAACATAACCTGAACCTGCCATTAATGCCCATTTTCAGTTTAGCCAGAACAAGAGTTGTGCAAGTAGTTGGTGCTCAAGAGAAAGGTGAGATGTTATAACATTTAAGCGAGGCTGCGTACTTTTATTTTTAGCAATTGTGTCAATTTAACAGTTCATGTCAGGTTTACTAGGCCCAGCAAATCTGACAGCTAAATTGACCCAAGAACTTGCGGATCCGGCAAGTACGTGCTTTTCCAGCATTACTTCTGGCTCAGGAACAGGAGTACTGCTTCTTCTCCAACTCCCAGATCCCAAATTTATCTTCCACATTTAGCATTTCACCTTCTCCACAATGTGTAGTTCAGCACCATCCTTCATCGCAGGACAGTCTCTTGCTCTTTCTTCTGACCACACCATAGGCACGCAGTAGAAGGTCATTCTTCTATCTAACAAGCCAGATTCACAGTCTGGCCAACTATTCTGATGAAGGAGCAGCGTTCCAAAAGCTAGTGGTGTTTACTACTAAATAAACCCGTTGGACTTTAACCTGGTGTTATGAGACTTATTACTGTGTTTACCCCAGTCCAATGTCCAACTGTTGGATGGGCAAGAGAGAAAAAGGTCACACGAGATCCAGCTTTTGCGAGCAGGACTTTTTGTTGTCCTCGTGTAGGTTCTCAGCTAGTAGGTGTCATCTCTGTTCCCTCCCCACTTGTCCTTAAAGATGGTTAAAATTAAATGAAGCTTTGTTTAAGAGCCCCACTTCACACTGGATTTTACCAGTTGACATTTCCAGCTTGGAGCTGGATTTTAAACAATAAAACTTGCCTCAAGGTGAAAGATTTTGTTTACACACAGAGCCGTAAACAGTAATGTATGATTATTTCAATGAGAAGTTTGGCTATACACCTTCAGGCAAAAATAGCATAGTAATAAGATTACTAGACCAGCAATCCATAGCTACAGACTAATGTCCAGAGATATGACGTCAAATCTGCAGGGCGGTTTTGGTTCAAAGTAAGTTGCTAGGTCACTTCAGAGGATAATTAAGACATATTGTACGAGTCTAGAGTCACATGTAGCAGACAAGTTAAGGATGGCCGATTTCCATCTAAAATGGATATTAAATCCCATCATGGTAATTCATTAATAAATCTGAAATAAAAAGATAGTCTCAATGATGAAACCACCCTTGTGTTGTAAAAAAAAATCATCTGGTTCATTTAACAGCCTCATTCACATTGGATTTTACAGTTGCCATTTCCAGCTGGAAGCTGGATTTTAAACAATCAAACTTGCCTCAAGTGTGGGAAATTTTTCTTGCACCAGAGCCACAGTTATTTCAACGAGAAATTTGGTTAAGCACCCCACAGCTCAACTGAACACTTGACTGCTACCTTCCTTATCATGATTGGTGGCTTACTAATGGGTGCCATCTATCTATCAATAATTGATAACATCGTGGTCTGGCATATCCTCCACTCTATCATAACTACCACGCCAGGTTTAATAAAGTATGTGGGAGGGCATGCCAGGAACAAAACCAGGCACATCTAAAAATGAGGTGTTAACTTAGTGAAACTACAAGACAGAACTACATACATGCCAAACAGCAAAAACAGCATGCGACATAGAACTAAATGACCCTACAAATCAACAATTCTGATCCATATTCTGCAGTTCTGTCACATCCAGTCATGAATAGTAGTGGACAACTAAACTACAAATATGGGAGGCAAATATCCCCATCCTCAGCCCAGCACATAAGTGCAAAAGATGGGGATGAAGTATTACAAAATCATCTTCTGCCAGAATTGTCATGTCCAGAATTTGCCCTGGCCTCCTCCCCAGGTCTCTTGCATCAGCCAATTTGATTCATTCCACAGGGATACAACAAAGGCTTTGAGATCTGATAATGCTCTGGCAGTAGTGAAGACTCGTGCTCGAGAATGAGCCACACCCCTAGCTGTTCCTATACAGTTACAATACTAGCAACTACCTGGGAACGTGGAAATTGACCACATACGTCTGCTCGACAAAAGGAGAAATCCAACCTGGCCAGTTATTACCCCCCTCATCAGTCCACTCCCGATTAGCAGTGAAGCGATGAAAGGGATCATCTGCAGCACTATTAAATGGCACTTCCTCAGCAATAACCTGCTCACTGACACTCAGGGCAGAATTTTATAGCTTCACTCGAGTGAGACCAGAAAATCCCATCTCTGGTCAGTGGACATTTCCATTATCTGCCCCTCGCCCACTCCGATTTTGTGGCATGTGGGGCAGTAGAATTCCAGCATCAGTTTTGGTTCTGCCAGAGTTACTCAGCTGTTAATTGTATTACAGCCTTAGTCCAAAGATTAACAACAGAGGAGAGGTGAGAGTGACTGTCCATGACATCAAAACATTTAATCAAGTTGGGCATCAAGGAGCCCTAGCAGAACTGGAGTTATTGGAATTCAGGAGGCATATTCTCCAGGTTGGAGTCACACCTGGCACAAAGGAAGATAGTTGTGGTTAATGGAGATCAATCATCCCAGCTCCAGGATATCACTGCAAGAGTTCCTTAGGGCAGTGGCTTAGGTTCAACTATCTTCAGCTGCTTCATCAATGATCTTCCTTTAGCTACAAGGTCAGAAGTGGGATGTTCACAGATGACTGCACAATGTTTGCTGCCATTTGCAACTCTTCAGATACTGAAGCAATCAGTATTCATGTGCAGCAAGACCTGGACAACATTCAGTTGACATTAAGCTGATAACTGGTAAATAGTATTTGCACTATACAAATGCCAAGCAATGACCACCACCAGCAAGACAGAATTTAATCATCTTCCCATGCCATTCAATGGCATTACCAGCACAGAACCAACTATCTGAGGGTCACCTTTGACCAGAAACAGAACTTTGACTGCTATGGCTATAAGAGGCTGGAAATTCTGCAGAGAGAACATCAACTCTTGATTCCCTAAAGCCAGTCCACCATCTACAAGGTACAAGTCAAAAATGTGATGGAATATTCTCCACCTGCCTGGATGAGTGCAGCTCAAACAACACTCGAGAAGCTCAACACCATTCAGGATAAAACATTCTGCTTGACTGCCACTCCTGCCACCACTCGTGCACAATGGCAGAAGTGTGTACCATCTATAAGATGCATTGCAGCAACTCACCAAGGACTGAGTAATAGCATCTTCCAAACTCATAACCACTACCATTGAAAAGGACAGAGGCAGCAGATGCATGAGAATGTCTCAATCTTCAAGTACCCCTTAAAGCTATACACCCTCCTGACACTGTTGTTCGTTCATCATCACTAGATCATATATCCCGGAACTTGTTCCCAAACAGCATCATGACTGCACATATTCCACATGGACTACACAAGTCCCATTAGACACTAACACAATGGCAATTAGTGATGGGCAACAAATGTAGGGAAAGCTAGTGGCACCCATGCTCTGTGAAAGAACAATTTAAAAATAAATGTAGAACAATCTCACAACCAACTAATCAGATCAAAGCTTGCAGTCCTGCCACAGTCAGTTAGGAATTGCGGTAGACAATTAAACAGAGGATGCGGTTCTGCAAAGATATTAATTCATAATGATGTTCAGCCCAGCACATCTATAAAAAAGACAAGGCTGAATATTTGCAGTCATCTTCAGCCAGAAGTGCCAATGGGATGATTCATCTTGGCCTCCTGAGGTTCTCAGTATCACAGATATCAACCTTCAGCTAATTCAATTCACTCCAATGATATCAATAAACAGCTGAGGATATTAGATCCAGCAAAGGTTATGGGCCCTGACAATATTCTAGCCACAAGTTGGAATACTTGTACCCCAAGACTAACTTTGCTTGTCACCAAGTTGTTCCAGTATAGCTGGAAGACTGGCATCTACCTCACCATGTGAAAAATTACATCGGAGCGTCCGGTCCATAAAAAACAGAAGAAATTCAACCTGACCAGTCACCACTGAAGCTATAACTTCAGTGGTGGGGAGAATTCCACAAACTAAATAATTTGAGACATTATTAATAGTCATATAGACAACATTGGTTTAATAACAGAAACCCAGCATGGGTTTCTTAAGGGAAAATCATGTTTAACTAACTTGAAGTTTCTCAAGCGGTAAGAGAGGGGATTGATGAGGGTAATGCCGTTGATGTAACGTACATGGACTTGCAAAAGTCATTTGATGCAGTGCTGCACAACAGACTTCTGAGAAGAGTTATAGATCATGGAATAATAGTAATAATTAAAGCAACATGGATAAAAATTTGCTGAATGACAGGAAACAGAGTGGTGGTTAAAAAATATTTTTCAGGCTGGAGGAAGATTTGTGATGGAGTTCTTTGGGATCGCTCTGGGACCCTTCCTTTTTCTGATTATATATTAATGATCAAAACCTTAGTGTACAAGGAAAAATGTCAGTATCTGTGGATGATACAAAAGCTTGGAAGTATTGTAAATCACCTCAGTTTGAAGGAATTGTCTCATGAAGAAAGGTTAAACAGGTTGGGACTCTACTGGTTGGAATTTAGAAGAATTAAGAGATGATCTCATTGAAACTCACAGGATTCTTCAGAATCATGACAGGGTAAATGCAGAGAGGATGTTTTCCCTCATGGGAGAGTCTAGAACTAGGGACACAGTCTTAGGACACAGCAGCACCAATTTGAGATTGAGATGAGGGTTGAGAGTCTTTGGAACTTCTTGCCACAGATGTGGGGCCAGAGTCCTTGCTATATTGAAGATGGAAATAGATTTTTTTAAAAATCAGTAAAAGAATCAAGGATTATGGGGAAGGACAGTTAAGTAGAATGTTGGATCAATCATGATTCTGTTGAATGACTGAGTAGCTCTTTTCTTGTTCCCTTTTCCTATGTTCTTACAGGTCCTTTCTCTTATTCCCCCTTTTTATTGTACAAGTGCAAAGAATGGCAGGTTTTGTGAAACCCCTCTCCTGTGAATGTGCAGCAAACAAACAAACTTGTTTTTATTTTATCTTACCTTCTGTTTGTTGTGCAAGTTAGTGAGTTTAAGAATGGGGAAAACACGTACCACTTACTAAAGGGCAAACACGTACCACTTACTAAAGGGCAAATTCAAAAATCAAAAACACCACTTTGTTTACAGATCGGTAAAGAGAGAAGAAATCAGGACAGTTTAAATTAATCTCCCACCTCTCCGTAACAAGATATTTTCGTAGGTAGAACATGGAGACAGTATAAAAGAAACAGCACAACTCTAATGGGCTTGCAGGGACAGAGGGACCCGGGTATATATGTGCACATATCATTACAGGTGGCTGGGCATGGCGAAAGCACAGATGATAAAGCACACAGTATTCTAGACTTTATTTAAAAGTATTTAGAAGCACAGTATTTAAAAGCACAGCATTTTAGACTCGCACAGAGTACAAGAGTAAGGAGATTATGTTCTACAGTTTTATCCCACAGCCCAAAAGATGCATAGGTTCGGTGTATTGGCTATGCTAAAATGTACCCAAACAAGTGCTGGAGTGTGGCGACTAGAGGATTTTCACAGAAACTTCATTGCACTGTTACAGCAAGCCTACTTGTGGCATTAATAAATAAACTTAAAAACTTGTTGAACCTGTAAAAGATCTCAATTAGAGTATTGTGTAGTGTTCCAGATATTAAAAAGAGTAATTGAATTTATGAAGGCAGAGAATGGCATTGGGTGAAACATACATTTGAGAGAATCAGTGCAGACATAATAGACTGAAAGATTTCCTTCTGCGCTGTAACAATTCTTTGTGATCTGAACACTGGCCCATGAGTCTACTCTCAATCATCAAGAAAGAAATGGAAGATGTCATCAACAGTGCTATCAAGCAGCACTAACTCACCAAGAACATGTTCACTGATACTCTGGGTTCCATCCAAAATATTTGGCTCCAGACCTTATTACAGCCTGAGTCTAAATATGGACAAAAAAACTGAATTCCAGGAGGTGAGGTCAGAGTAAATTGCCCTTGGCATCAAGGAAGGAATTGACTGAATTTGGCATCAAGTAAAGAATCCTAGGAAAATTAAAGCCACTTGGAAACAGAGGAAAAAATCTCCACTTATAAATATGACATAATAAAGACATTGTGATTGCTGAAGGCCAATCATCTAGTCCCAGAACATCACTATAGGAGTTCCTCATATCGTTGTCCTGGGACCAACTATTCTCATTCACCTGTTTCATAATGATCTTTTCTCCAACATAAAATCAGAAATGGGGATATTTACTGATGATTTTATAGTACTTCACTCCATTTGTAACTTCTTAGATAATGAAACAGTCTGTGCTTGCAAATGACAAAACCTAAACATATTAAAGCTTGGGCAGATACATGGCAAAAAAATATTAGTGCTGAATAAATGCTTGGCAATATTCACAACCATTTCCAAAAAACCACTCCCCCTGACAAATCAATGGTATTATCTTCACCAAAATCCCCACAATCAACATTCTGGGAGTCATCATTGACCACAAACTTCATGACTGTTCATAAAATGCTATGATCAGAATAATGGGTCAGAGGCTAGGTATTCTCAAATATCAGCAAGTCACAGTGTCATTTCAAATACTGATAATTACAGAATAAAGCTTTATATCTTGACAAAGTTTAAATCTACTTGAACATTTTTGTTTCACAATGAAATATTACTGGCACAGTACATAAGGTTGAAACAAAGAAATGCACAAAATTATTTCCAACACCTGAGCAGGAAACAAAGTATTTATTGTCACGAGAAAATATTAACTGGTCATTTTTGATGTTGAAGTGGAAAAGGAAAATGATTGTCTATGAGTTCCAGAGCTTGGTTCTAAATCACATGCTCAGCTCTGAAGATATGAAGAAATATTGAGAAATATCATACGAGATCTCCTTGGCACCACAGAGCATATTCTTCATTTGTTGTCAAATTCAGCTCAAGAGGTATCTTTTCTGGTGCAACGTGGGTTCAATCATCTTTGATAAGAATCTCTAAGCACTGGGAGTATTCTGCTGAACAGGTCCTGCTAATCAGTCAATGTAGAATGTCTCAAAAGATTATGGATGAACCCTAAAAAACTACAGTCAAAATTGATAAGCCATTGAACTGATGGGTGGATTCTCCGGGCTCTCCAAGTCCCACTTCAAGAATATGAGACAGAGGTTACGTCCCTCATTCCATGGTTAAGGAAGTTTTCAGCAGTATTTCATTGTGATCTCTATGTATATAGAAAATCCTCCAGTCTGACTCTTCACGATGATTAAAAATGTCAGTGGCAATTTATTATCAATAAATGGCATTTTAGCATAACCGCCACAGATCCTGACATGACAGTCTAATAATGTGACTGAAAATTATTAAACCCATCCCATTTACTTCATCATTCAAAACTTGGTCTTACCATTTGTCAACAATGCATGTTTGAAGGATGCATTTCTTTGCTCTCTAATGAATTAAAAATTTAGCTCATTCTTCAAAATCTTCAACCAAATTACTTCATGAAAATAAAAGCAAAATACTGTGGATGCCAGAGATCTGAAATAAAAAAGATCATCCTGGAAAAACAGCACCTGTGGAGACAGAAGTCAAGTTAAAGTTTGAAGTCCATTATGATGTGAAATGACCAGTTCTGAAGAAGAATTATATTAGACTTGAAACATCAACTTTGTTTCTCTCTCCACAGCTGCCGACAGACCAGCTGTTTTTTTCCACCACTTTTCTGTTTTAATTTCACTGTTTGTTAAAGTGGATTAATTAAGCTGCTGCACAGGGACTGATGTTATGCCTCATCTAACTCGTAGCTTTTTCGATTTGCTTCATTAATCGCACTTATCCACTTATCACAAATGTCCACACATTACTGAGGTTTTAGGCAGATCCAATCCCTGCTCCCTTATCTAAGAACCCAGCCTTTCTACATAGCTCACTCATTTTAAACACTAATTCATTTTTTGTTTCCTTTCCAGTATCAATTCATTTTGCAGAAATTCTATCAAATATGTTGTCAAGAATGTTTTATGAACTGTCAATAATTCCTTAGAATTTACACTGAGGATCCATACGTACCATTTATTTGGCTTTGCAACTACTGCCATGCACTGAAACAACATTTCATTGTTTTGTAATCTATTACACTCATTTAAGATGGTACACTGGATTATGTAACTTTATTCACTGTATTTGTTCTGGCATATATCACTTTATATTTCTCAACATTAAATCTCAGAGTTCCAGTTCTCTTGAATGTTAACATTTCTCACCAAGTATTTAGCTTTCACATAAAGCTCTACATCTGTGGACTCAGACATTCTGTTTGTAATAACTTAATTAGAAAGATACATTGACACAGTAGATAGCACTGCTACCTCTCAGTGCTAGGGATCTAGGTTCAATTCGGGTGTCTGTGTGGAGTTTGCTCATGTTCCCGGTGTCTGCATGGGGTTCTTCCTACAGCCCAACAATGCACGGGTTAGGTGGAGTGGCCATGGTAAATTGCCTGAGAGAATTGTTCCTCAGTGTTCAAAGATGTATAGGTTAGATGGGTTACCCATGGCAAATGGGGTTACATGGTTAGGATAGGGTAGAGGGCTTGGATGAGACATTCTGTCAGATATTGAGTGCAGACTCAATGGGCCAAATAGCCTCCTTCTACACTGTAAGGATTCTATGAAGACAAGAGCTTCTTGGAACAGAAAACGGATCGAACAAAGCTGCCCCTTATTATATCTACCATCTACCCTGTCACAAACCTTTGTCTGGAATCTAACCGACACTTGGGAACCTATGTAAAGAGTCCGAGAAAAAGGAAGCAAGGACAAAATGGGGGAGAATGTTCCAGCTAAATAAAAATTCAAGAAAAAAACTAAAAGGAAGAACTCAGGAGATGTTATTAATAGAAATGTTAGAATTCAAAAAGGTACAAAAACTAGCAAAAGGTTACTATCTGAATGCTCTTAGTATTCAAAGCAAGATAATTGAGTTGACAGCACAAACCATTGCAGATGAATATGACTTGGTGACCATTACAGAGACATGTCTTTAGGATGGTCATGACTGGGAGTTAAATATCAGGGATATCAGACTATTCGGAGACACTGACAGGAAGGTAAGGGAGTCAGTGTAGCTCTGATATTTAAGGATGACATCAGGGTCGTTGTGCAAGATGATATAGGTTCTATGGGAGAAAAAAAGCTTGAATCCATTTGGGTGGAAATTAGAAATAGTCAGGAGAAAAAGTCACTGACAGGAATAGTCTGTAGGCCACCAAATAATGACATCATGGTGAGGAGAAAAATAAAATGGTACAGCAATTATGATGAGGTATTTTAATCCATATATCAACTGGTCCAATCAGATCAGTCAAGGCAGCCTTGAGGAGGAGTTTCCTTGAACAGTATGTAATGGAACCTACAAGGGAGCAAGCTTTCCTAGATTTGGTCCTGTGTAATGAGACAGGAATAATTAATAATCTTGCAGTTAGGATCCTCTTGTAAGAAGTGATCACAATATGGTTGAATTTAAAATACAGATGGAGCGTGAGAAGGTAAAATCCAATACCAATGGCTTGCACTTAAACAAAGGAGATTATAAAGGGGTGAGGGAGGCATTGGCTAAGGTAACTGGGAGCAAAAACTTTATGATGGGGCAATTGAGGAACAGTGGAGGACTTTCAAAGCAAACTTTCACAGTGCTCAAGGGAGACAATGGCATGGATATCTAAGGAAATAAAGGAGGGTATAAAATTGAAAAAAAAGGCATACAAAGTGGCAAAGATTATTGGGAACCAAGAGGATCGGGAAATCTTTAAAGGTCAGCAGAGAAAACAAAAAAGGCTGCAAAACAAAAAAAGTAGTAAGATGGATTATGAGAATAAACTAGCTCAGAACATAAAAATAGATAGCAAAAGTTTCTACAAATATATAAAACAAAAAAAAGTGCTAAAGTAAACGTTTGTCCTTTAGAAGATGAGAAGGGGAATATAATAACTGGAAATAAGAAAATAGCTGAGACATTGAACAGATATTTTTGTCGGTTTTCACAGTGGAAGAGACAAATAACATGCCAAAAAACATGCCTTTCAAGGGGTATTTGCATAGCAACAATCTGTTCACCAAAGCTTCAGTGAGGACCATACAGCTCCAGTCCCTATTGCATCCTTGGTCCAAACATGAAAAACAGAACTGTACTCATTAAGACTGAGGAGACAGTGAGTATTCCTGACATAAGAACATAAGAAATAGGAGCAGGAGTAGGCCATCTAGCCCTTCGAGCCTGCCCCGTCATTCAATAAGATCACGGCTGACCTGAAGTGGATCAATTCCACTGACTCGCTTGCTCCCCATAACCCTTAATTTCTTTATTGATCAGAAATCTATCTACCCATGACTTAAATATATTCAACGAGGTAGCCTTCACTGCTTCAATGGGCAGAGAATTCCAGAGATTCACTACCTTCTGAGAAAGAAGTTCCTCCTCAACTCTGTTCTAAACTGACCCCTCCCCCCCCCCACCTTATTTTGAGGCAGTCCCTCTAGTTCTGGTTTCCTTTCTAAGTGGACAGGATCTCTCTATCTCTATCCTACCTAGCCCCTTCATTATCTTGTATATCTCTATAAGATCCCCCCCTCAGCCTTCTAAACTCCAACGAATACAGGCCCAATATACTCAATCTCTCCTCATAAAGCTAACCCCCTCATCTCCGGTATCAACCTGTGAACCTTCTCTGTACTCCCTCTAAAGCCAATATATCCTTTCGCAAATAGGGGGTCCAAAATTGCACACAGTACTCTAGCTGTGGCCTCAACAGCACCTTGTACAACTGCAGCAAACCTCCCTGTTTTTATATTCTATCCCCCTCGCAATAAAGGCCAATATTCCATTCACCTTCTTGATCACCTGCTGCACCTGCAGACTGGGTTTTTGCGATTCATGCACAAGGACCCCCAGGTCCCTCTGCACAATAACATGTTGTAATTTTTCACCCTTCAAATAACATTCCATTTTGCTATTATTTCTTCCAAAGTGGATTACCTCACATTTGCCAACATTATACTCCATCTGCCAGGTTCTCGCCCACTCACTCAGCATATCCAAATTTCTCTGTAGACTTTCTGCGTCCTCCACACAATTTGCTTTCCCACTCATCTTAGTATCATCAGCAAACTTTGTTATCCTATACTTGGTCCTCTCCTCTAGATCACCTATGTATATGGTAAACAGTTGAGACCCTAACACCAATCCCCGTGGCACTCCACTAACTGCCAACCAGAAATGAACACCCATTTATTCCAACTCTCTGCTTCCTGTTAGATAGGCAATCTTCAATCCACGCTAACACTTTACCGTGTACCTTAATCTTTTGCAGCAATCTTTTGTGAGGCATTTTCTTGAATGCCTTCTGGAAATCTAGAAACACCACATCCACCGGTTCCCCTCTGTCAACCACACTAGTCACATCTTCATAAAAATCCAATGAATTTGTCAAACACGACTTCCCCTTCATGAATGCATGCTGCGTCTGTTTGATCAAACCATTCCTCTCCAGGTGTCCTGATGCTGACATCAAGTCAGCATTTAGCCAACCACGGCATCAAGGAACTCCAGCCAGATTGAAGTCAATGCGAATTCTCTGCTAGTTGGGAGTCATACTTAGCACAAACAAAGTTAGTTCAAGTTGTTGAATGCTATATCTCAGCTCTAATCGCGACTGCATGGGCTCATCAAGAGCAACGTCCTAGGCCCACCATGATCAGCTGTGTCATAAGACCAAAGTTTAAGGAAAGCAGTGGTATATGCTTCTTCAGTGGATTGGTAATCCAGAAACCCATAGTATTATTCTGTAGACCCAGGGGTTTGAATTCCACTACAGCAAATGGTGGAATTAGAAGTCTGATAATGGTCATGAAACCACTGTCAGTTATTATAAAAACTCATCTGGTTCACTAATGCCCTTTAGGGAAATAAATCTGCCATCCTTACATGGTCTGACCTACATTCAACTCCAAATCCACAGCAACATGGATTACTCTAATCTGCCCTTTAAATGGCCAAGCAAGCCACTGAGTTAAAGGGGCATTAGAAATGGACAACAAGCATTGGTTCAGCCAATGTTACCCAGATCCCATGAATGAATTAAAAAGTGAGAATGTAAACCAATGACTGCACAGTTTTCAGTATCATTCCTAACTCCTCAGATACTGAAGCAATCAAAGCCTATGTGTAATTGGATGATAAGAACTCTAAGAATTTAGCAACACCAATTATTAATCCAACCGATTTATTTGATAGTAAATCCGCGAGCTTTCAACACTCTTGTGTCTTCCTCAGGCAAGTGCAGTGTACTTGCCTGAGGAAGACACAAGAGTGTTGAAAGCTCGCGGATTTACTATCAAATAAATCGGTTGGATTAATAATTGGTGTTGCTAAATTCTTACTGAGTTCTTACCACCCCAATCCAACGCCGGCATCTTTACATCATAATTGGATGATATTCAGGCTTATGCTGATAAATGACTACACAAGTGTCTGGCAATGGCAATCTGCAATGAGAGCAAATCTAACCATCTCTCCTTGATATTCACAAGATTTGAAGTCTACCATACTTAAAAATGGTGTTACCTTGACTTCGGGAGTTAACAGCTAGAAAGGCAAGAGCTATAAAATGACAGGTTGACTTATTTAGGGGAGCAAAAGATGTGATGCCCACACTGCTGGCAAAAGGAAGCAGTCATGACGTGGAGATGCTGGCATTGGATTGGAGTAAACACAGTAAGAAGTCTCACAACACCACGTTAAAATCCAACAAACTTTTGGAACGCTGTTCTTTCATCAGGTGAGCGGAAGTTCTAAAGGGAGCAGTTCAGAGAATGCTTTGTTCTGGGAGTAAGGTTAAAATAGTTTAAAAGCATTCAGTGAACATTGAAATGCTATATTGTCATTGAGATAGATGAGGTTTATGAAAAGAAAAAAAACTTACTGAAAGGATGCTGCCATTAACAAGATTTGAGCAGTTAGGGTTCAAAGAAACACTCTGAACCATTTGGTGCAGTTAGAGTGAAGGAGAAGTCCTGCGGAGCAGAGAAATTACTGGAAGGTTGCTAGTTTCACGCAAGTAAGGATTTGGTCTTATTTACAGCTGGGTGCATCCACAAGACCAGAGTCTGGAGAAACCCTGGGTGCAGTGAGAACTCTGTGCATCTAGTGGTCTAAAAAGAGCTCAAAGCGGACCAGTAAGTACAAGTAGGAGTTCAGCTTTATGAATCCCATAGAGTGCAGTTTTTAAAAAAAGAGATTGAACCCTGGGAAGATGAGCAGCTGTTGAGGCGGTCGGAGATGAAGCAGCTTTCGAGGGAATTTAAGACTGGATCTTCCAATGTGATGTGTTGAAATCTCTCCTGACAGAGACAGAGTTAACAAGATTTTGTGACGGTTTACTGAGATCTGGATGCGTTGCTAGAAATTGAAGGGATCTGTCTTGGCTTGGCATTTAATATGCACTGTAGTATGTTCTGTCATAGTTTGCCTGTTAATTCGTATTTACCTCAAGTTAATTCTGAATGTTAGGCTACAAGATACGTATTGTAGATTTTTGTACAAAGTCAGAAAAGTAAAACAAAGTTTATTTTGTTTGTTTAAGACCATGCGATCTTACGCTTCTAATGGGTAACTGGGAATTCAAATGCTGCCTGCTTTTTGTTTCAAGTTACTGGCCTCTAACCAGATCATAAAAAGAGCCAAAGCTAGAGAGTTGAGAGTTTGGCAATTCCATTGTAAGAGTTGTGGGAATAAGATTTTTTTTCTAGGGATGGATTCATTATAGAAGATAAAAGGCTTTCAACCTCATGCTGTGCCCATGAAAAGTTGGGAGCATGAGGATTACATGACCAATTCTTACATACGATTCAGGATATGCACTTCAGTTCCAAGATTTACATAATTGAAAGATCTCTTAACTTGTCATTCTTGAAAGAAAAGTGAGGCAAGATTGACCATTGTCATCCATATTATTTAATGTCTTCATTAACTGCCCCCCTTCTCTGGCAATCCCTCTGATCCAAAGATGATTTGCCTCCTCTCTGGTTTAATGGATTTTGACATGGCTAATAAATCAATGAATGAACTGCAGATTCTGCCACTTGCCGGACAGATGGTGCTTAAGGGTGAGACTGTTGAAGTGTTTGGAGGCTTGTGCAGTCTTGAATGTCTCAACTTTGCCTTTGCATGCTCCCGATGACATCACTCAATGCCTTCCTGAATAAACCTTCTCTAATTTGGCTGGACTCCCATGTGTCGTCAGATATGTTTGATCTCTTTAGGAATGCGTTGAGGACATCTCAAGTGTTTCTGCTGTCCTTCAGGGAATCTCTGTGTGTTGGATTGCATCAGTGAGGATGGGTATGGAGTGTCTGCTGCATGTGTTTCTAGAAGTATTACAGTGCCACACTTCGGCTGACTTGTCAGCTGATCAAATATAGCTCCAAGTGCTATACTTCCTCATGGAATAAAAACAATTTTAAAAAGAAAATCACACCATAATTAGCCAAGTTGAACAAATTTAAACAATTGTTGAGACAAAGTATTATTGTTCTCAGAACGGTAATGTGTTACCTTTCATTTATAAGTGATGATACTTCAGTAACAATAACTAAAAGGTGACTCCTTGAATTAGGATTATAATTTTCTTTCAGAGAATGACCAACATTTTCTACATTGCCAACATTCATGTTTTTGTCTCATTCTATTCAAGCAGATTTTCAGCTAGGTAATGTTGCAAGATGGATAAACAAAATTTGGTAGTTATTTTGTGGGGTGGGGAGATATACAATATGATTGTCAACTGGGCTAAGGAAAATGTTAATGGACTGGCTACAAGTTCAGAACATTAAATGTTACGTGGAAACTGGATGAGTGAAGCATTAATACTGCTGAATTGTATGGAACTATTTGAATTGAACAGAATATTAGTCACAGCAATCTGGCTGAAATCAGCGAAGGCTGAAAAACAAAAGGGACAGGTATTCACAGCAAGAAAATGAAGAAGTCCAAATATAGCTAAGCCAATGGAACATGACTTGGTAAAACACTGAACTCCCAACTAACTAATCAACATTCAGAAGAAGGTCACGCATGAACTTTTGCAACAACTGTACTCTATGTAAACCCCTTAAAGTCCTACACAGGAACACACAAGGAGGATCAGATTATACATGTTGATAGGGAGCAGTCTCGGAAGATCTGTGTTGAAGGGAAGAGTCCTGGTGAACCTAAACAGAAGATTCCAGTCAAAGTTCACTCCCAAACAAACGATCTGTCATCTCAGATTGGCCACCTGACAGTAACTATGACATAGCTGAAATAGCTTTGTTCAAAATTTTGAAAAGGTGTTGGATTCCATGAGAGATTGTGTCAATCTTAATTATTGGTCTCCAAATCTTAGTAAGAAATAGAATCGCTTATAGACAGCGAATTAGGCAATATTGTTGATACAATTTTGCAATAAGGAAAGATGCCAAGTGAAATGACACCATCAATTGAGTCACTATTATAGTTATAGAAGTGGAAGCCTCTTGCCAAAATGATTTTGATACTGCATCTCATTAGATTCTTGCATTTCATAATCACAGATTCACAATGACTTCAGTGATATTAGGAAGCACCAAACAGTAGACTTATGAATATTGTTCTGCTAGAGACTCTGTAACTATTTAAAAAAAAATCAAAAATTCAAAAGTAGAAATGAACACAAAGCTGTAAGTGGACAAATTTCATGCAGTGGATAGTTACCTTTGATGCTGTGAGAAGCATCATAGTGCATTTCTCGAGTATTGCCCGTGCAGCTGCCATCCTCGCCTTCTTCTTTTCATCTTTCAGATCCTATCAAAGTAGAACAAAGCAACTTTTACACACCATTGCTTCAACTTAATTGGCTAGATGCAGCCCCGAGATAACATTATGCATTCTGAAAGATACTGATATTCTGACCCTATTTAGTAGCCCTTTCCAACTTAGAAAAGAGACTAGAGTAACTTAAAATGCAGTAATTTTATTTGCAATGTTACCAAAAAATAGGAATAATCCCTTTTTTTAAATTATCCATTCCCCATCCCTAGATATAACAGACTGGTTTCCTAGACCATTCCAGAGGATATTCATGTTGTGGAACAAGAGTCACATACAGGTCAAATTGGACAAGGGCACTGGGTGTCCTTACCTTAAAGGATATCAGCAATCAAGCTGGACTTCCAAAGTAATCTAACAAATCATTCTTACTCTTTTTTTTAAAAAGCACCTTTTGTTTCCAGTGTATTACAACCTGAATTCAAATTCTCAAAGCAGTGTGGGAGGAGCTGAATTCACATTACTGTATTAACACATATCTAACATATTAACCCAGTAACAGAACCTTACACCACCACACCTTTTATTGCACTGTTCAAAATATGTTTCTCTCTTGTATGTCACTGAGTGAACTGTAGCCTTTCATTGACATTAATGAGCAATAGCACTACAATTGTTTGATAGATACTCATGTATTGATTTAGATCATTATTTTCAGCTTAATCATATTCTCAATGTGAAAATGACTTGCCATTAGATCCATTAATAAAACAAGTTCTTTGTAATTGTGGAAGGATACAAGTTTATTACATTTCGCATAAAGAAATTCCAAGTTTCAAAGCAGAAGGAAATATTCAGAGATTTCAAATAAAGAGAAGTAAACCAAGACTGCAATTAGTATTAGGTGTGAACTGTGCGTCTGCTTGACCTTCACCAGTTTTCCTCCTATTTTTTCTGTCATTTTGACATCCTTGCTGGAGTAAGATTACACAGCCAACCTAGATGTGAACATTCTAGGCATAGAAACCTCACAGCTTAATCTCATCAACATGTATGTGCGCGCACACGCATACAAGCATACAGATTCTCAGCAAGGTTTCAAGTTAATTTTCCCCAACTAACCCAGGGGCACTGAAACATTTGTGGTATTTCTGCTTCTGCCCTTGCTGAGATAAGCTAAATCAGTAGGGAGAATTAATCAAACCTCAGAAATTACTGCATACAACTCAGGTACACACTGGGATTAACTCACTTTATTATTTCAAGTACCTTTTTTTCCTGATTATAGATCTAACAAAACCACAGTCTCCGGTGACGAATGGGTGCTTAATGACTTACTCTGGTCTAAATTCAAATGCAACCAATTAAAATTAATTATCTCACCAAATAACACATCAAGAATGATTCCACTTTAAGTATGGTGTTTGAACATTTATTCCTATTAATCCTGCGGTGCACAAAAGAGAGCAGTTCAAATTTATGCCAGGATATAGCAAAACTTGAAGTGTGCGAGAAGCAAGTGCTTTTTCAGTGTCAGACTCTATGTGGTCTCACTGAAGTTCAGCAGCCAAATTGCAGTGAAATTAATGGTGGTTATAAAAATTGTATGAAAATCCACATAGAACTTGTCGCATGAAGTACAAGACAGACTGACCGTGCAAATCAAAAGATCACAGCTACATTACCAGCTCTCATGGGGCACATTTAATATTAAATTTACAATTTTAGCTAACACAGCAGTGTTAGCAGTGGAGATAACATCTGAGAGGAATACCAAGGTGCACAGAACAGAGGTAGACAGCACTGGAAAATGAATACTATGTTAACAGATGCGGTGAGAATAAGGGAGAAAATAAAATTAGGGTTACTGAGCATATATATGAATGCTTGGAGAGTGGTAAATTGATCGTTGCAGATTGCCACATGAAAAAATCTGATGTGGAAAGTATAGAGAGCTGATTCAAAGTAGTGTATGACTGGGTGTTAAATGTTCCTGGATACGTGTTCAGGAAAGATAGGAAAGGAAGAAAATGGGAGGACTGTTTGTATTAATTGGGAACATTACAATACTGGGGAAAGAGAATGCCTCAGAGGGTACAAGTATAGATCTAGCCAAATAGATTCTATGGAACAAAAAAAATGTACATTGCTTAGAGAAATCTGGAGGCCACCATCTAGTGGGAAGGATATAGAGGACAAACTTGCAAGGAAATTACAGAGGCCCAATAATTATAGAATAGTAATGAGGGACTGTAATTATTCAGATACACACTTGGACAATGGTACTGCTAAGAGGAGTGTTGGGGGAAAGAATTCTGAGTATTTGTGCAGGACAATTTTCTATAGCAATACATTCCCAGTTCAATGAGAAAGAAGGCACCGGTCTTTGGAAATGAGGAGGACCAAATGCATAGGAAAATTTAAGGGCCAGTGATCATTGCACCATAACATTTAGATTGAACATGGAATACGATAAAGAACAGAGCAACAACAATGGGGCGGAAGCCAATTTTTTGGGGCAAGAACAAATCTGAGCCAAATAAATTAGAATCAAAGGTTGGCAGATAAAACAAAAACTGAAGAATGGGCTATCTTCAAAGAGGAGATAGTACAGGCCTGGCCAAGGGACACATCAAGGTTTCCGTCAAAAGGGAAAGATAAGGCAAACAGATTCAGACCTCCGTGGATGATAAAAGCAATAGAACTTCATATAAAGGAAGAAAAAGTGTGCTTGTAGCTGTTATCAAGTAGAAAATACATTGAGGACCAGGCTGAATAGAGAAGGTTCAGAGATGGGGGGTTAACAAAAACGCAAATAAGAGAAGCAAAGAGGGAATATAAAAAGTGGCTGGCAACCAACATAAATGGGAATACCAAAGTTCCATGACATATTAAAGTAAAAGGAAGAGCTAGAAGGCTTAGCTGAGGCATTGAAAGAATACATTTGTCTTTACCAAGGAAGATGATGCTAACCAGGCCACGGTGAAAGAGGAGCTAATTAACTTGAAGGCTTGAAAATTGATAAAGACATATTGGATAGGCTGTGTTCCTTAAAGTGGGCAAGAATTGAATGAGATGTATCAAAGGATACGGAGGAAAGTTAGAGCAGAAATTGCAATAGCATGGGCCATTGTTTGTCAGTCTTCCTTAAACTCAAAAATGGGGATTTGCAAACATTACACACTTGTTCAAGAAAGGGTGTGAAGATAAGCCCAGGAACAACAAAAGTCAATTAGTCAGGTTAAGTGTGGTGGTGGGAAAGCTTCTAAAACTTCCAAATTTCAAGACAAAATAATCACTTGGGCAAACATGGGTTAATTAAGAAAAATCAGTATGGATTTCTTAAGGGAAAATCATGTTTAATTAGCTTGGAGTTTTCTGAAAAAGTGATACAAATTTGGTGAGGGCAATGCTGTTCTTGCATCATAAATGGACTTTCAAAAGGCATCTGATACAATGTAGCACGAACTCAGTAGGAATTTAGCAACACCAATTTTAAATCCAACCGATTTATTTGATAGTAAATTTGCGAGCTTTCGACACTCTGTGTCTTTGTCAGGCAAATGCAGTGTTCTGGTCTGCAATAGCACACATCAGCACAGACAGTCAGATTGCTGATTAGAATGTGAATCCTTACATCTAACCTGCTATTCAAGTGTTAAAGTGGCTAACAATGTGTGTGAAGGGAATCCTGAGCATTGGTTAGAAAATTGTGTATTTTCTCCAGACAGCACAGTAAGTGAGATTTTTTGCTAACCTAGGCACGTTATGGGGGTTATAGATAGTGTGTCATGAAGCCAAGATCCCTATTAAGACTATCCTCATGTGTGCGGAACTTGGCTATCAGTCTCTGCTCAGCAATTCTGCGCTGTCGTGTCACGAAGGCCCCCTTGAAGAACATTTACTCGCAGGTCGGAGGCCGAATGCCCATGACTGCTGAAGTGCTCGCCCACAGGAAGGGAACTGTTTTGCCTGGTGATTGTTGAGTGATGCTCATTCATCCACTGTCGTAGTGTCTGCATGGTCTCCCCAATGTACCATGCTTCCGGACATCCTTTCTTGCAACGTATTAGGTAGACAACGTTGGCCAAGTTGCAACAGTATGTACCGTGTACCTGGTGAATGGTATCCTCACGTTTGATGATGTCATCCATGTCTATGATCTGGCATGTCTTGCAGAGGTTGCTGTGGCAGGGTTGTGTGGTATTGTGGTCACTGTTCTCCTGAAGGACTCAGTAAGAATTTAGCAACACCAATTTATAATCCAACCGATTTATTTGATAGTAAAAACGCGAGCTTTCGACTCCTGTGTCTTCTTCAGGCAAATGCAGTGTTCTGGTCTGCAATAGCACACATCAGCACAGACAGTCAGAGATTGCTGATTAGAATGCGAATCCTTACATCTAACCTGCTATTGAAGTGTTAAAGTGGCGAACAATGTGTGTGAAGGGAATCCTGAGCATTGTTGGAGAATTGTGTGTTTTCTCCAGACAGCACAGTAAGTGAGGTTTTTTGCTAACCCAGGCAAGTTACGGGGGTTACAGATAGTGTGTCATGAAGCCAAGATCCCTGTTAAGACCGTCCTCATGTGTGCGGAGCTTGGCTATCAGTCTCTGCTCAGCGACTCTGCGCTGTCGTGTATCACGAAAGCCCCCTTGAAGAACATTTACCCGCAGGTCGGAGGCCGAATGCCCATGACTGCTGAAGTGTTCGCCCACAGGAAGGGAACTGTTTTGCCTGGTGATTGTTGAGCGATGCTCATTCATCCGCTGTCGTAGTGTCTGCATGGTCTCCCCAATATACCATGCTTCGGGACATCCTTTCTTGCAACGTATTAGGTAGACAACGTTGGCCGAGTTGCAAGAGTATGTACCGTGTACCTGGTGAATGGTATCCTCACGAAGGACAACAGGCTTGTCAGCAAAGTTACAGCTCTTGGAATTAAAGGGACAATCGAAACATGGACAATAAAATTGAGTGACAGGAAACAATCAGTAATGGTTAAGGAATGCCTTCTGGGCTTGAGAAAGGTGTGTGTGTAGTGGAGTTCCCCAGGATCAGTGCTCTTTGCTTTCCTGATATATCTTAAATGATTTTGGTGTATAGGACACAATTTGGATATGTGAAGCTTGGAAACATCAACCATGAGGAGGATAGTGTAGACCTTCAAAACAACAATTGGGCAAAATAGGTGGACAGGTAGTCAATGAAATTCAGTACCAAGAAGTGTGAAGTCATTCATTTTGAAACACATATGCGCTAAGTGGCAGGGAAGATCAAGAAAGCAGTAATAAAGCAGACACAGAGTACAGAGCAAGGAGGTTATACATTGAACTTGTAAAAGACACCAATTTCGCCTCCGCCAGAGTATTGTGCCCATTTCTGAATGGCTCACTTTAGAAAGATATGAAGGCATTGGAAAGATTCCAATTGGGCGGTATGGTGGCAGTGGTTAGCACTGCTGCTTCACAATTCCAGGGACCTGGGTTCGATTCCCTCATGGGTCACTGTCTGTATGGAGTTTGGTTCTCCTCGTGTCAGCATGGGTTTCCTCCAGGTGCTTCTGTTTCCCCCCAGAGATATGCAGATTAGATTGATTGGCCATGCTAAAAGTTGCCCCTTAGTGTCCTGAGATGCGCAAATTAGAGGGATTAATGGATAAATACATAGGGATATGGGGGTAAGACCTGGGTGGAATTGTGGTCGGTGCAGACTTGATGAGCCGAACGGCCTCTTTCTGTACTGTAGGGTTTCTATGAAAAAACATGAGAATTGTTCCAGGGATGAGAAATTTAAATTAAAGTAAATTGGAGAAGTTGAGATTGTTCCCTTGGAGAAAAGGCAGCTGAGTAGAGATCTGAGGGTATTCAAAATCATGAAGGGTCTAGACTGAGTAGATAGTGAGACATTGTTCCCACTCACGAAAGGATCAAAAATGAGGGGGCACAAATTAAAATAATTGGCAAAAGAAGCAAAAAAAACTTTTTTATGCAGTGATTGCTGGAGATCTGGAACGTATTGGAGGAGTGTGTTGGAGGTAGGTTCAATCGAAGAATTTAAAAAGGCAGTTATCTGAAAAGGAAGAATGGGCAGGATTCTGAGGAGAAGGTAGGAGAATGGCATTAGATGAATTGCTCATTTGGAAAACCGATGTGGACACATTGGGTTGTTAAGCTTTCTTCCACTCTGTAGCAATTCTATGATACATGGTTTTCAAATTTAAGTGGACTAGATTAAAAGGCTAAGATGAACTTAGAACTTAAAATTAACAAAATATTATCGAGTATAATTAAAATTTTCTTGACAAAGAGAAGCTGTCAAAATATTGATGAGAAAACTTCAAATAAGATTAAATTTGCAGCTCAATACGTGGTCTTACAACTATGTAAAGGTCAATATCTGCATTCAAAAAGAATGGAATAAAATGGTAAGACTGTTGGACTGTGGATATGTCCAAGATAATACACATTAATACTGAAAACCCAAAACAAGTACACTATTAGTTAATGCGAGAAAGGATACAGGTCTAATTATTGTCCATTCAATAAACATTGTGTGAAAGGTTTCACAAGCAGAAGGTGCATCACAGAAGCATTTGGCAAATTTAAAAGCACCTTTAATCAATAGTGTGTAGAAATTTCAGAAAGACATTTATGTATTCAGAGGAGTGAGGAAAAAATGAAAAAGAAATTGTACTTCTAGCGCTGTCTTGAACAGCTTTTCGTTTGAGGAAATAAATTTAAAAAATAAGTTTTTAAAATATGGCCGGAAGGTTATTTAATGTTGACCAACTGTGGAACGGAAAGACACAAATACAAAAATGAGCCAGCTTCAAAGAAGAAATGCTAAAAAGGTTATTTGTTCCCAACACAGCAAGTAGCTCTGATTGTGTTTATTTTGAAAGTGAGTAAAATACATTTGAATTCAACTGTTAATGGTTACTGATGTACGATAAAACACCAGATATTTTACAGGTTTTCTGGATTTTGTTAAGTTCAAGAAAACAATTTCACAGAATTTTAGCTCAGCAGATAATATAGCTATTTTTCTAACTCAGGAGATTAACAAAGTTGAGGAGTCTACAATGGTTTGGAAGAAGAAGCTATAAGAGTTCCATTGTAATTTATAGCCCATCATTAGATTACATGCAGTTTTCATCAAGTAAAGCTTGTTAAATGTTAAGAGATATCAAATTTAGATGTTTGCCCAATAGGCATTTGACCTTTCAATTGACCAAAAGGTATCTTAAATTGGACAATTTAACAATAAAAAAATCAATACTTGACAAAATAAATATTTGAATCACTCCTTGATTTTGAAAGCATTTTTATCAAAACTTCTCTTATGTAAACTTTTAATCAAATTGCTTGTTAAATTTGTCTTTGAATAGTTGTGCATCAATTAGAAAAAAAACTGGACTTGCTGCTTAAAATATTTAAAATTAAATATCAAATTAATTTTAAGTAAACTAAAATACATGACAATTCATTTTATTTTCTGGTGTGAGACAAAGTCAAGCAATTTTATATGGCATGCATTAAGTGAAAATAAAAAAAAGGTGAGGGTAATGATGTACTGATATTGAGACAGGGGGTTCACACTCAATTATTAATTGCTGTCAGAGTGTTTTGTAAATGAGTAGAACACAGGTTTGACTTTATCACAACAGGAAAGAGTGGGATGTGGGGAGAGACAGGCATGAAAGGACAGGCGGAATCAAAGGAAGATTTTTTTTCTTATTCATGGTGTGTGGTTGTCTCCAGCGAGGCTGCCAGTTATTACCCATCACTAATTGCCTTGAGCAGGTAATTGGGAACATCTTTGTGAACCACTTAGTAGTGAAAGTGCCTCCCTGGTGCTGTTAGAAAGTCAAAGAGTTAGAAATTTACAGCACAGAGAAAGGCCTTTTGGCCTAACTTGTCCATGCTGCCCTTATTTTTTTAAAGCCCCTAAGCTAATCCCAATTGCCTGCATTTGCCAATTCCCTCTGTACCCATCATATCCATGTACTATCCAAATGCTTTTCAAAAAATAAAATTGTACCTGCCTCTACTACCACCTCTGGCAGCTTGTTCCTCTGTGTGGAAAAAAATTGCCTCTCTGGATACTTCTATATCTCTTCCCTCTCATCTTAAGCCTATGCCCTCTAGTTTTAGACTCCCCTACCTTTGGGAAAAGATATGACTATCTTGTCTATGCCCCCCTATTATTTTATACAGCTCTATAAGGTCATCCCCCAGCCTCCTACAGTCCAGAAAAAAAGTCCCAGTCTAAGGTAGACAAATCCCCAGGGCCAGATGGCATCTTTCTTAGATTACTGAGAGAGAGACAAGAGGTGAAATTGCTGGGCTGCTAACAGAAATCTTTGTTTCTTCATTGGACATAAGTGAGATCCCAAAGAATTGGAGCATAGCAAATGTGATCTTATTATTTAAAGAGTAGCAAGGATAACCTGCGTAATTGTAGGCCAGTGAGCTTAACGTCCATGGTAAGGAAATTGTTGGAGAAGATTCTTAAAGATAGGATCTATACTGAATAGATCTGAATAGTCTCATTAGTGATAGACAATATGGTTTTGTACAAGGGAGGTCATGCCTCACAAATTTAATTGAGTTTTTTTGAAGTGGTGACAAAATTGATTAACGAAGAAAGGGCTATGGATGTGGTCTACATGGATTTTAATAAAGCATTTGACAAGGTCCCTCATGGCAGGTTAGTGCAAAAGGTTAAAACTCACGGAATCAAAGGTGAACTAACTAGATGAATAGAGAACTGGCAAGGCCATAGAAGACAGAAGGTAGCTGTGACTTTTTCTAATTGGAGTTCTGTGACTAGTGGTGTAAGGCAGGGCTCTGTACTTTACCAGGATGTTGCCTGGTACGGTGGGAAGGCCTTATGAGGAAAGGCTGAGGGACCTGAGGTTATTTTCATTAGAGAGAAGGTTACGCGGTGACCTAATTGAGGCGTATAAGATGATCAAAGGACTGGATAGGGTGGATAGTGAGAGCCTTTTTCCTCGGATGGTGATGACCAACACAAGGGGACATAACTTTAAATTAAGAGGTGGTAGTTACAGGACAGATGTCAGAGGCACGTTCTTTACACAGAGGGTGGTGAGGGCGTGGAATGCCCTGCCTGCAGCGGTTGTGGACTCGCCTACTTTGGGGGCATTCAAATGGTTGGTGGATAGGCACATGGATGATATTGGAATAGTTTAGGTTAGAGGGTCCACTGGCCGGCGCAACATCGAGGGCCGAAGGGCCTGTACTGCGCTGTAATGTTCTATGTACTGGGACCTCTGCTATTTGTGATATATATATATATATATATATATATATACACACACACAAGATGATGTAACTGGTCTGATTAGTAAGTTTGCAGACAACACAAAGATTGCTGGAGCTGCAAATAGTGATGAACATTGTCAGACAATACAGCAGGATATAGATAGGCTGGAAAATTGGGTGGAGAAATGGCAGATGAAATTTAATTCGGATAAAATGTGAAGTGATGCATTTTGGTAGATTTAATGCAGGGGGAAGCTACAAATTGGTGGCAGAACCATCAGGAGTATAAACACACAGAAGGATCTGGGTGTGCAAGTCTACAGATCCTTAAAAGATGGAAAAGGTGGTGAAAAAGGCTTGCTTTTATTGGACAGGGCATAGAGTATAAAGTTAGCATATGATGTTGCAGTCATATAGTATGATGGTTAAGCCACTTTTCCAATACTGCATCCAGTTCTGGTTGCCACACTACCAAAAGGATGTAGAGGCTTTGGAGACAATGCAGAAAAGGTTTGCCAGGATGTTGCCTGGTATGGAGGGTATTAACTATGAGATTGAGTGAACTAGGGTTCTTCTACCTGGAAAGATGGAGATTGAGGGGCGACCTAATAGAAGTTTATAAAATTATGAGGGGTATAGATAGAGTGAACAGTTGGAAGCTTTTTCCCAGGTCAGAAATGACAAACATAAGGGGTCACAAGTTCAAGGTAAGGCAGGGCCAGGTTCAGTACAGATATACTGGGACTTTTTTTTTTAAAAACGCAGAGGATGGTGGAGGCCTGGATTGCACTACCAAGCAAGCAGTTAAGGCAGACACGCTAGGATCCTTTAATCTTACCTAGATAGCCACGAACAAACTGGGAATAGAGGGATACAAACAGATGTAGTTATCAACACATGATCAGTGCAGGCTTGGAGGGCTGAAGGGCCTGTTCCTGTGCTGTATTGCTCTTTGTTTTCTTTGTTGTATTCAGCCTCTCCTTAAAACTCAATCCAACAAATTCTGGTAGCATCCTAGTAAATCTTTTCTGCTCTCTCTCGAGTTTAATAGTATCCTTTCTATAATAGGGTGACTAGAATTGGACACAGTATTCCACGTGTGACCTTACCAACATCTTGTACAACCTCAATAAGACGTCCCAGCTCCCGTATTCAATGTTCTGACTGACAAAACGAAGCATGAGAAATGTCTTCTTCAGCACTCTGTCCACCTGTGACTCCACTTTCAAAGAGCTATGAACATGTACCCCTACATCTCTTGTTCTGTAACTCTCCCCAGTGCCCTACCATTTACTGAAGAAGTCCTGCCCTGGCTTAATCTACCAAAATGCATCACCTCGCATTTGTCTAAATTAAACTCCATCTGCCATTCACTGGCTCAATTGATCAAGATTCCACTGCAATTAGAGATAACTTTCCTCACTGACCACCATGTCACCAATCTTGATGTCATCTGCAAACTTACTAACCAATATATGCACATCTCAATCATTAATATAAATGACAAATAACAGTGGACCCTGCACTGATCCCTGAGGCACACCGCTGGTCATGGACTCCAGTTTGAAAAACAACTCTCTACAACCACCCTCTGGCTTCTGTTAAGAAGCCAATTTTGTATCCATTTAGATATCTCACCCTCAATCCCTTGAGATTTAACTTTATGCAACAACCTACCATGTGATACCTTGTCAAAGGCCTTGCTAAAGTCCGTGTAGACAACATCAACTGTCATTCCTTCACATACCTTCTTGGTTACCCCTTCAAAAAACTCAACCACCTTTGGGAGACATGATTTTCCACTCACAAAGCCATGCTAACAGTCCCTAATCAGTCTTTGCATCTCTAAATGACTATAAATCCTGTCTGTTAAAATGCCTTCCAACAATCTACTCACTATAGGTGTGAGGCTAACTGGCCTGTAGTTTCCAGGTTTTTCCCTACAGCCCTTTTTAAACAAAGGCACAACATTTGCCACTCTCCAATCTTCAGGCATCTCGCCCATGACTATCGATGATTCAAATATCTTGGCTAGGGGACTTGCAATTTCCTCCGTGGCCTCCCACAATGTCCTGGGATATACCTCATCAGATCCTGCAGATTTATCCACCTTGACGTGCTTTAAGACTTCCAGCATCTCTTTCTCTGTAATATGTACATTCCTCAAGACATTGATATTTAATTCCTCAAGTTACCTAACATCTATGCTTTTCTCAACAGTAAATACTGATGAGAAATATTCATTTAGGATCTCACCCATCTCTTGTGGATCCGCACATAGGTTACCTTGTTGATTCTTAAGAGGCCTTATTCTCTCCCTTGTTACTCTTTTGCCCTTTATGTATTTATAAAAAGATCTTTGGATTCTCCTTTGCTTTATCTGCCAAAACAATTTCATGTCCCCATTTTGCCCTCCTGATTTCTCTCTCAACTCTACTTCTACACCCCCAATACTCTTCAAGAGATTCACTTGATTTCAGCTGCCTATGCACGTCACGTGCCTCTTTCTTCTTCTTGACCAGGGCCTCAATATCCTGAGTCATCCAAGGTTCCAGCCTTCTGCTAGTCTTGCCCTTCACTCCAAGAGGAAGTCATCCTCCCAATACTCTCCTGCATTTCATTCTACCCCTCATGTCCTGTGAACAGACTGTTTACAAATGGTAAGAACTCTGTCCTGCAGTCCACTATCTTCCGTTGGGAGAAAGATCACAAGTCTGAGGTCACGTACCAACTGACTCAAGAGCAGCTGCTTTGTTGCTGCCATCAGATTTTTGAATGGATTTACCTTATATGAAGTTGATCTTTCTCTATACCCTAGCTGTGACTGTAACACTATATTCTGCACCTTCTCTTTTCCTTTTCCTCTATGCACTCTATGAATGGTATGCTTTGTCTATATATCATGCAAGAAACAATACTATCCACTGTATCCCAAAACATGTGACAATAATAAATCAAATCAAATCAAATGGAATAAAGAAAAGAGGAGGAAATAAAAACAAAAGCTGCTGGATGGACTCTGCAGAGGAGCAGAGTGCACATTATGGGTCTTAACAACCCTTCCAGAGAACTGAAAAAAAGGTAGAAATGTAAAGAATTATCTAGTTAGAAAGACACTAAACTTTGCTGCACATTTATTGTTTTTCAGCTCCCTGGCCTGCCCCAACACAACCCACCTATCGCCCACATGGCCACCTGTCTCTTAGTGTTCAGTGGCTCCCGTTAACACATGCTGCTATCTTACTCTTTGCCACTATTAGCACTCATCATCCCTTAATGGTACCATTAACATTCTCTTTTGTCAAAACTGGTCAATTTCTCCTTTGCTTGAATCTGTCCATTTTCTATTCTGCCTCATTTCTCCATCCCTTTCCAGCTATATTAATCTTTACATTTCTACTTTTTTCAGTACAGTGGAAGACTCATGTACACCCAAAATGTTAACTCTCTCTCCACAGATGCTGCCAGACTGGAGTTCATCCAACATTTTCAGATTTCCAGCATCCACTCTATTTTACTTTTATTGCAAAAAGAGGAAAATAGTCTTTTTTAAACATAGAATTCAACTTAAAGAGAAAATCACAACTACTTTGGGATTGGTCTACTGAAATACAAATATCCATTACACCAGTGGGTTCATCTTTAATCCTTAATATGTTTTTAAGTATAGCAAAATAAGTACGCCTTCCATATTTTTGAACAACAAACCAAACTTGAGATATCAATTTTCATGATCATTACAAGCCAACAAATTACTCTACATTGACCAATACAGCAATATAAAATAGCCACACAGCTATGTACCTTTTCACTCACAACAGAATGTTATGCCAGCTAAATCTATTCCATTTGGCTTTCTTTTACTTCCTGTTTTTTCAATAATACCCCGAGGAGTAATTTTGTAAAGTATTATTGGAAAACATGTAGTCAAGCAGCATACTTCACAACCCAATTCAGAGCTGAATGGGTAAATTAATCAATCTGAAGAGTTACAAACAGGACTTTAATTTCCTTTACCTCGACACAGAGGTGCAACCAGTTATAAATGACAGTTACTTTCTGAAGATGCCAAATCAATTTCACAAAATAGATCAGTATCAATACGTTGACAGCCTTCTAATGCACATTCATCAATTTCTTCAACTGTCCTGGCTTAATAATGGGTGTTTATACTCGTACATAATTCATGATACTGTATTATTGTACAAGTAACCTTGGCTCACAAGCATTTTACTTTAAATCTTTTGTCTGTTTTATCATTTTTCTCTCTATAATAATTGCTCAGGCTGTTGCCATGCAACGTGTATATTTATAACTTGTTAAATGAGAATTATAAATACAAACATGAAGCAGGAAATATAAACACGAGAATACAGGAAGAAAAAATTGCCAGCATTGTTTTATCATTCAAGATCTGCTCCACAATATAATGTGGCTGTATCTTTTCCAATTTCCTTCCCAATACACTTTCCTCCACACTCTCCCTGAATCGGTGATCAGTCTAATTAGGTTTTCAATGTTTTCGCAAAGTTAGAAGCTTGCCTCATTTGTTTTCCTCTCTAATAGTTGTACGCACATTTTGCTCTTGAATTACAATACACAGCTATCTTTTTCATAGGAGACCAAGATACTAGGTGCTCATTGCATTGCTGCACCTATAACATCAAATACACATGAATCTAAAGTTAACTCACCCAAACACAATGCAAGCCGTTGCTGCGAAGATTCTGGAATATATTCCCCAATTCAACTGCTGAAAGTTGTACTATACAGACATATTGGTTTCCACTTCTGGTCAAAATGCTCACTTCATATCATAGAATCCACAGTGCAGAAGGAAGACATTTGGCCCATCAAGTCTGCACCAACAACAATCTTACCCAGGTCCTATCCCTGTAAACCCACATATTTATCCTGCAACTGCCCCCGCTGACGCCAAGGGGCAATTCATTATGCCCAATCAACCTGACCAGACATCTTTGACCGTGGGAGGAAACCAGAGCACCTGGAGAAAACACACGCAGACAATGGGCGAATGTGTAAATTTCATACAGTGACCAAGGCTGAAATTGAACCTGGACCCCATGTGCTGTGAGACAGTGTTAATCACTAGGCCATCATGCCTATAACCCAATGAGTATTGTTCATTGCTATTAGATATCGATATAAAAAATACACACACACACACATAGTACTTGACCAGTATATCTCCAAAGAGCAAGTCTTGTGCAAATCAGAATTATTTTGTGGTATAGTGAGTGAGTTCTATAATAGAAAAATGTGAATCAAAACATGAATCAAGATCTGATTGTTCAGTTAGCATGAGTCCTCAAATGCCAATATAGACACAAGCAGATGAATCCAGATATATTTAAGAGGAAGTTAGTTAAGCGTATGAAGGAAAAAGGAATGGAATCATATTCTAATAAAGTGAGATGAAGTAAACAGATTAGGTGCAGCATAAACAGAAACAGATGGCCTGATTTTGTGTTGTAAATTCAATGCAATCATTACAGTTGTTGGTAGGTTGTTTGAAACAATCCAAAGTTATTTAAATAAAACTTTCAACCATTTTTTCAATTTCCAACTTACAAACTAAGTTTAGGCTTATTGTGGGTCAGAACATCTATAGCAATGTAATTGCATTCAACATTCCAATATTACATAGCATTATTTCATCCCCCATACCCGAACAGATCTTCTCCCCATCTCTAGAAGACGTTGACACCCTGCTGGGGTCATTAATACCACCTCCTCCGCACCCCCCCCCACCCACCCTCCCAGCCAATCCCATTCCCTGGATAGACGTGCCATGCACCTGGCAAACTATGATTCACTCACAACCTCAAAGTTTGTTTACGCAAAGTGCCTTTACCTTGCGGTGCATTGCACTGACTGTTGCTCTGACTCCATGCAATAATTATTCAGCAAGTCCAATGAAGGCAGAGGTGGTGCTGGAAGGCAAAGGTTTGGCTGGAGGGGTTAAGAATTGTGAAACAAGATAGAGGCAAAGAAGGGATTGGAAGGCAAAGACTGCAGTGGTGAGAAAGTGGGTTGGGCATACACACCCGATTGTGGTGGGGTGGGGGGACGGATAATGACCAGGAACAGGTGCACAGAGTTACGTGACTGGTGGGCTGGTGTGCAGAGAAAGAGTGGTGGGCAGGCAGGGAAGGAAATGTTAGTCAGGGCCAGAAAGTATAGACTGAGCCAAGTGACAGGAGGCATCTGCAGCCTGTGGATGGGAACAGGCAATACATTGGGAATGGCTGGAGGTAGGTTCTCAGTATGTCACTATGCACAGGGCCTCCAGATGGGAAGACGCAAGCACTGGGACATCAACGTCAAACGGTTTGGGGGATATTAACAATAATCACAAAGAAATACAGGATTAGAAGCGGAGGAAGGAGAGTGATCAGATGCACTTCCTGAGAAAACACTATTGTCAAGCTGAAGATACATATCAGATGTCTATGCCAGTCTGGTAGTACTCTCCCCAGGTTTCTCCCACATCAACATGGCTTGTTGTGCTCTACACAACTTGGCACTAATAAGGAGAGATGACTTGCCAGATTGCAAGCTGGAGGATCTACAGGTCTCTTCCCATGAAGATGATGCTGAGTGGACTGAGCTCAATGAGGGCTAAGAAGCTGGGCTCCAGAGGAGGCAACCATAGCATGGACCAGATGTGACAGCCATGCCTGTGAGATGTTTATAGCTACAAGGTTCTTGGATGATGACAACTAGCTCATATATGCCTCTTTCACCTCGACATTAGCATCTTTGTTGCTTTCCTCAGTATCTCAACGAAGGACAACAATTGAAAAACTAGTTACAATCTTGCCTTATCCTTGGAATGCTAGAAACGTCTGGAGCACGTGACCATTCTGTTATGTGATTGAAACACCACCAGTAGCACTGTGAACAAAGTAGTAATGGTGGAGTCTCCTCGTGCATTGCACCAACATTTCACTGCCTATGGCAATCTCCAAGAGGCAGGAGCAGTATTATGAGCCTCTGTACACTTGTGGCCATATACTGAAGGCGCCTCAAAGACAGCAATCATCACTCACTTGCTCTCTCATTTTGATGTCTGAGGTCTAATCTGAATGTGGACTGTGACATCGCTCCACCGACAATCCCTCATGCAAGATTGATGATCAGGTCTCGTCATCATACAGAGTCCACAGCGTGAGGTCATTCTTTAGGATGCAGTGATCTGTCAGTCTCAGTGATGGAAGTGAGCCTGAGAGTCTGGTCACCTTTGTGTGCAAGAGGAATTCAACAGTAGCATTGCCTGATCAATGGTAATCACTCATAACCACGCCTTAGCCTGGACTAGCCCAACTTCCCGTGCAAACCTAGACTCCGCATTTTGCAGCTCGCAAATGTAGACATTGCGTTTCAGTATTAATTACTTAATTCAGTGACAATAAAAAGCACATATCAGACATTATGGATTTTCACTCTAATGCACCTGAAGCCTTTACATTTTTATTCCACATAGACAGCAGTTACACTGATGACAATTTATGATTGGGTAACCATTTCATTTACTCATTGTAGAGTTCTCTCAGGGATTTGGGTAAGCCACATTCCACAGGTCTTCAAGTCCAAATCAACATCTGAGGCCTTGGCCAAATACACCTTTGATTTTGCATCGTCATTGTCCTCAAGCAAGCATTTTACAGAGTGTTAGCTCTGCATTACGCAGGCGGGCAAATGGGGACAACCGTAGAGCTGATGTTTAGCTGTAAATGTGGACATGATATAACACTGCAGGCTGCCAGGTGTGCATAAATCCCTGAATATCAAGACATAAGAGCAGAACTAGGCCACTCGGCCTACTGACTCTGCTCCACCACTCAATCATGGCTGATATTTTTCTTATCCCATTCTCCTGCCTTTTCCCCATCATCCCTAGAAATCCCTGGTTATTAACCAAGGACCTATCTATCTCTGTAAAGACGCCCAATAATCTAGCCTCCACAGCCTTCTGTGGCAAAGAGTTTTATAGATTCACCACTCTGACTGAAGAAATTCCTCCTCATCTCCGTCTGAGGTTGTGCCCTCTGGTTCTAGTTTTTCCTATCAGTGGAAAATCCTCTCCACATCCACTCTATCCAAGCCTTGCAGTATCCTGTAAGTTTCAGCAAGATCCCCCCTCATCTTTCTACACTCCAACGAATATAGACTCAGAGTCCTCAACTGTTCCTCATATGACAATCCCTTCATTGCAGGGATCATTCTTGTGAATCTCCTCTGGACCCTTATTGGTAGATATGTAATCCACACTGAAACATGATGGCCATTTTATGGGGGTCAATGAAGGAGGTAGCGAATGAGGTTGGTTTAATGTTGAGCCACATTAGAGTCAAACAGTTCACATTGACCATTCAGTACAAAAGCACTGGGTGACTAAATCAGACTGCAACATCTGTACTCGTGACTCCACATGACAATGACTCTCAGATGCAAGTCACAGATATACATTATCCAGCCACCATGTTGTGAAGCCAGAGGTTTGGTTCAGGTTCCTGCTGTGCACAGAAAAACAACATGCTATAATGAGGTGGTGCAAGACACCATAGACCTGATGTGCACAAATGAGAGCTACGCAAGGAGGGTGGGGGGAGGCACCTGGGCAGCTTTGGAACATTTGCTCTTCTATCCAAGGCAATCACTAGGTAAGAAGTTCAAAGAACAAAATACATTTACAGTATGTACAGTGTGAGGTCCCAGAATGTGTCTCTGCACTGGTAGAGGGCAAGGCCGAATGCCATGATGGTTTCACAACTAGAGGTGAGGCTACGTTGGATTTGGTGCTGGGCAATGAGCCAGACCAGGTGTTAGGCTTGGAAGTTGGTGAACATTTTGGTGATAGTGACCACAATTCGGTTACGTTCACCTTAGTGATGGATAGGGATAGGCATGAAGCTGGGGGCAGTAGTTATAGCTGGGGGAAGGGTAATTATGAGGCCATCAGGAGAGAATTAGGGTGCATAGATTGGACTAGGAAACTACAGGGACTGGGAACATCTGGAATGTGGAGCTTATTCAAGGAGCAGCTGCTGCGAGTCCTTGATAAGTATGTCCCTGTCAGGCAAGGAGGAAATGGTCGAGTAAGAGAACCTTGGTGTACGGAAAAAGTTGATTTGCTGGTTAAAAGGAAAAAGGAGGCTTATGTCAGGATGAGGCTTGAAGGCTCGGTTAGTGCAATGGATAGCTATAGATTAGCCAGGAGGGAGCTAAAGAGTGAATTGAGGAGAGCTAAGAGAGGACACGAGAAGACTTTGGCTGATAGGATTAAGGAGAATCCTAAAGCTTTCTTTAGATACGTTAAGAATAGAAGATTGGTTAGGGCAAGATTAGGGCCAGTCATAGACAGCAGTGGGAAGTTGTGCGTGGAGCCTGAAGAGATTGGAGAGGCACTGAATAAATATTTCTCTTCGGTATTCACGCAGGGTGATGTAAATGTAGTTATGGAGAACACTGAGGTACAGGGTAGCAAACTGGAAAGTATCGAAGTAGATAGGGAGGATGTGCTAGATATTCGAGGGTTTGAAGTTGGATAAGTCCCCTGGGCCGGACGGGATTTACCCTAGGATTCTCTGGGAGGCAAGAGAGGAGATTGCAGAGCCTCCGGCTCTGATCTTCAGGTCGTCGTTGGTTACGGGTGTGGTTCCGGAGGACTGGAGGATAGCGAATGTGGTCCCATTGTTCAAGAAGGGGAAGAGAGACCTTCCAGGGAAATATAGGCCAGTGAGTCTTACTTCTGTTGTGGGCAAAGTATTGGAGAGAATTATTAGGGATAGGATTTATAGTTATTTAGAGAGAAATGAATTGATTGGGGATAGTCAGCATGGTTTTGTGAAGGGTAGGTCGTGCCTTACTAACCTCATTGAGTTTTTTGAAAAAGTGACCAAAGAGGTGGATGGGGGTAAGGCGGTTGATGTGGTATATATGGACTTTAGTAAGGCGTTTGATAAGGGGGCCCATGGAAGACTTCTGCAGAAAATGCAGATGTATGGGATAGAGGGTGATTTAGCTAATTGGATTAGGAATTGGCTAGCAGATAGAAGACAGAGGGTGGTGGTTGATGGGAGATATTCATCGTGGAGTTCGGTGACAAGTGGTGTACCTCAGGGGTCTGTTTTGGGGCCCCTGCTGTTTGTAATTTTTATAAATGATCTGGATGAGGGTATTGAAGGATGGATTAGTAAATTTGCAGATGACACTAAAGTCGGTGGAGTGGTAGATAGTGAAGAGGGGTGTTATAGTTTGCAGAGAGACTTGGACAAGTTGCAGAGCTGGGCTGAGAGGTGGCAAATGGAGTTTAATGTGGAAAAGTGTGAGGTAATGCACTTTGGCAGGAATAATAAATGTGTAGAGTATAGGGCTAATGGTAGGATTCTTAATAGTGTTGATGAACAGAGGGATCTTGGTGTATATGTGCATAGATCCCTGAAAGTAGGCAGTCAAGTCGATAAGGTTGTTAAGAAGGCATATGGAGTCTTAGCTTTTATTGGTAGGGGGATTGAATTTCGGAGCCGCAACGTCATGTTGCAACTGTACAAAACTCTAGTGCGGCCGCACTTGGAGTATTGTGTGCAGTTCTGGTCCCCACATTATAAGAAAGATGTGGAGGCATTGGAGAGGGTACAGAGGAGGTTTACCAGGATGTTGCCTGGTATGGAGGGCAGGTCTTATGAAAAGAGGCTGAGGGATTTGAGGTTGTTTTCGTTAGAAAGGAGGCGGCTAAGAGGGGACCTAATCGAAACATATAAGATGATTAGAGGTTTAGATAGGGTGGACAGTGATAGCCTTTTTCCTAGGATGGAGAAAGCTAGCACGAGGGGACACAGCTTTAAATTAAGGGGTGATAGTTATAGGACGGATATCAGAGGTAGGTTCTTTACCCAAAGGGTGGTTCGGGAGTGGAATGCCCTGCCTGCAGCAGTTGTAGATGCACCAAATTTGGTGGCGTTTAAGAGGTTAGTTGATAAGTATATGGAAGAGAAGGGAATGGGTTTAGTTTGGAGGGGCATTGCTTTTTATATTGGTCGGCGCAACATCGACGGCCGAAGGGCCTGTTCTGTGCTGTGATGTTCTATGTTCTATGTTGGCCCTGCAAACCCCCACCTGTGGTGGTTTGGAGCTGAAAGGCTGGCTCAAACTGTCAATCCTCCTTTTCTTGCTGCTCCTTACAATAAGGAAGAGAGAAAAGTAGTGATTGGCTGGATAGTTATCTGCATTAAAAAAGCAGGCACAACCTAGGCGGGTGGGTGAAGACTAGTTGACGAGGTCTCATTAGTTTATCTAGGATGCTGAGCTCAGCTTGGATACAGGCACAGTTTCTGTCCCCACCGTCCAGCATTAATGGCTGCTTTTCAAAAGGGGTGAATGGCCTGACCTCAGAAGCACCATCCAGTCTGGGAGCTCTTCCTGTTGCTGTGGTCAAAATTTTCCTTCATAATGATAGGCGGACAGACTATGAGCAGGATGGGCACTCAAACAGATGACAAGCTTGCTTCACTTCCTCGTGTGCTGAATATAAAACACAACTTGTGGAACGTGTGACAAGAGACAAAAATGTAAATGTGGGTGAGAGACAAATCAGTGATATTATCTTTTGTGCAGTTAGTGTGTGAAATCCCTGTAGACTATAAAGCTCTGAATGCTGATAGCCTTGTGAATGTGAGCGTTGAGATTAAAGAGAAGTTTCACTTAGTCTGGTGTAGCGAAAGAAATCATCCGAATTGTTCCTGCACTGGATCTGCAGGGCACTGGCACAGAGAACTTCAGCCCAAGCCTTGGTAGCAAAGTTGGTGGACCTCCAGCTTCGATCATAGGTTAAGGGTCATCTGCTGTTCCCTAACATTCCAGAGGAATGCCAAGAGTCCCTTATATTCAGAATTTGGATGCACAGGTTTGTCTCTTCTCAAGGCCAACCATTTGTCACGAGAAGTCCTGCGCTGCAGAGAATGAATGTGTGCAAGAGTGCCATTTAATATGGCATCCAAAAATATGAGCTGATGTGATACAGCGTGCTGCATGTTTATACATACATAATAGGCTAAGCAGCAACTGATCAGTGCATGGCAATTTGCCACATCGGCTGGCAGAAACAATGCTGCTTTTCCCACTTGTCACCAGAGTACGGAGATGAAAATTCCACCCAAAGATTTCATGAATCGCACTTGACATTTTAAGAAATAGCAATCCCTCTTGATAACGTAATTGATGTGCACAGTCTGTGGGTTGGGAGCCAATTGTTAAGTATAATGTTTCAACAAATAACGATGGATATAAGGGAGATGCAAGAAGCATCTTTTATTAATCCTGATCCAATTCTGTCCAGTAGTTAATGCACTGGAATGAACACACTTTACAGTCTCCCACTCTTTCAAGGTGAAGGATAAAAATATGCAAGTGGGTAAGTATCAAATATTTTTAAATATCTGAATGAAATTTATATTGACCTGCATCATGGTCAGTGAAGCTGGCTTCGGTCTTCAATCGAAAGCGTCCAATTGGTTAACGTGATGGTGCAAGTGAGAACTTCATTGAAAAGAAGGAGTCCACAACCCCCCAGCATAGATCTGCAGTGCATTCTATGTGGGCACAAAGGAGAGAAAGATCGAGAGTAGGGAATAGAAGTCACACCCACAGAATATCAAAACTGACAGAAGGTACACCCACAAGTTTATTTAAGCGTCATTTTACAAGGTTACATGCATGCAAATAGCACTCAAGTCATTTTAATGTAGAGTAGAAATTTGAACTTTTTTTAAAAAGTCAGATAAATGAACAGAATTATTTTAAAAGGCCAACTTTAAAGATAAAATTTTAAGTCATCTAATAAATGATATCAGAATCATGTTTAAAGAAGTTATATAAATCATTTAAAGTTATAGAAAAATTCAACCTGAAGCAGATCGATAAATTTGAGGATTAGACATCCATTCTGAAAGTTAAATCATCCTCCCAGCTGCAGGCATGGAATGGCTGAAACTTTCAGAGCTATGCAACTGAAGGCACAGCCATTATAAGTGGAGCCATTAAAACTGGTGATATGCAAGATGACTTTTTTTCCTTTGGACTCATGGTGAACAATCACTGAAACAACTATATGATGTCATCATAAAGTTTCATCCCACCATCAGCCTCATCATGGACTACTCTCTGGAATTGGTTGCATTCTTGGACACACACATCTCCACCAAGGATGGTCACCTCAGTACTTTACTATACCGCAAGCCCATAGATAACCTCACGGTGCTCCAGCTTCCATCCTAGACATGTTAAAGAAGTCATCCTCTACGGACCAGCCCTCCATATACACAGGGTTGCAACAGACACCTCCAGACACTGAAAGACGCCCTCACAAAAACAGGATATAGCGCTCGACTCATTGAACGACAGCAAAAAACCACACCAACCTCCTCAGAAGACAAACATGGCAGACAGAGTACCCTTCGTCATTCAGTACTTTCCCATAGTGGAGAAGCTATGACATCTTCTCTAGAGCCTTTGACATGTCATCGAAGAAGACGAACGTCTTGCTAAGGTCCCCACTTCTTGCCTTCAAGCAACCACACAATCTCAAGCAGACCATTGTCCGCAGCAAACTACCCACGACACCATACAACTCTGCCACAGCAACTTCTGCAAGACATGCCAGATCATCGACACAGATGCTATCATCTCACACGAGAACACTATCCACCAGGTACACAGTATATACTCTTGCAACTCAGCCAACATTGTCTACCCAATACGCTGCAGAAAAAGATGTCCAGAGGCATGGTACCTTGGGGAGATATGTAGATGCTATGACAATGGATGAACAAACACCATTCGACAATCACCAGGCAAGAGTGTTCTCTTCTTGTTGGGGAACACCTGCAGTCTCGGGCATTCGGCCTCTGATCCTCAGATAAGTGATTCCAAGGCAGCCTTCATGACACATGGCAGCACAGAGTCGCAGAGCAGAAACTGATAGCCAAGCTCCGCACACATCAGGTGGTCTCAATTGGGATCTTTGGTTCATGTCACAATCTGTAACCCTCACGACTTGCTTGGGCTTGCAACATCTCACTAACTGTCCTGGCTGGAGAAAATACACATCTCTTTAACCTGTTTTAACACTCTCTCCACTTACATTGTCAGTACCTTTAAGACTTGATTACTTTATTTTGTAAATTGAGTTTGTGTCTTTATATGCCCTGCTTGTGAACAGATTTCTCATTTAGCTGACGAAGGTAAATGGACTCTCAGAGACTATTTCCCCGAGCTGAAATGGTCACTACGAGAGGACACAGATTTAAGGTGCAGGGAAGCAAATACAAAGGAGATGTCAGGGGTAGGTTTTTCACTCAGAGGGTGGTGAGTGAATGGAACCGACTGCCGTCGGAGGTTGTTGAGGCAAACTCACTGGGGTCTTTTAAGAGACTTCTGGATGAGTATATGGAAAAGAATAGGATAGGGGGTTATAGATAGGTCTGTGGATTGGTAGATGTGATCGGCACAACTCGTGGGCCGAAGAGCCTGTTTGTGCTGTATTGTTCTATGTTCTATGTTCTAAGGGGCAGCACTCTGAAAACTAGTGGCTTTTGCTATCAAATAACCTGTTGGATTTCAACCTGGGCGTTGAGGCTTCTTACTGTGGATATGCAAGAAGCCAGAATGAGAGGAGCACATTTCTCCAAGGTTGTGGGGCTGCAGGAAATAATGGAGGGTTGGACAAGAACATGGAGGGATTTGAGAAAAAGGATGAGAATTTTAAAATCAAAACACGGCTTTACTGGGTGTGAATGCAGGCCAATCAGCACAGAGGTGATCAGGGAATGGGAATGGCCAGCAAGTGTATTTGAATAAAATTTCAGTCTCAGATGGGCAAAGATGGGGGCAAAGTTGAGTGATGTTACAGAATTAGATATCCGAAGTCTTCATTTTTAAAATTCATTTACAAAGTTTATTGCGCATCTCTAATTGCTCTTCAGCTGAGTGGCTTGTTAGGTCAATTGAGCGTCACATTGCTGTGGGTCTGGAGTCATATACAGACCAGATCAGCTGAGGATGGCAGATTTCCTTCTCTTAAGGACATTAGTGAACCAGATGGGTTTTTACAACAACCGACAATGGTTGCACAGTCATTGTTAGACTTTTAATTCTAGATTTTTATTGAAATTCAAATTTCACCACCTGCTGTGGTGCAATTTGATCCAGGTCTCCAGAGAATTAGCCTAGGTCTCTGGATTACTAGTGCAATGACTGTGCCACTACCTCCCTCTAGTGATGGTATAAATGAGGTTGGATGGTCATCATGGGATTATGTTTGACACCAAAATTTTGAACCATAATTTAAGATTGTTAGCAGGAAAGAAGTAGTTGCTGGAGAACAGAGTTTGGAGTGTGGACCAAAAACAATAGCTTCACTCTTCCAATTTCTACTCATCAGCTACAGGATGCCAAATAAACAGCCTGAAAATTTAACACCAAAATGATCATCGAGCGAGATGTTGATGAGATAGAGCTGAGGATCATTAGTGTCCATATCAAAACTAACACTGCCATTGGATGATGTTATCGAATTAGATGAAGGAGAGGAGGTCAAGGGTTGATCCTTGAAGGACACCAGCAGTATAGGAACAGAAAGAGAAGACCTTGCAAGTGATTCTCTGGCTGCAATTAAGCAGGTAAGAATCAAACCATGTGAGAACAATCCCACCCAGCTGGATGGCTGTAGAAAGACACTGAAGACGGATGATGTGGTCATCTATGTCAGAGTGCCCAGCATGTTGAGAAGAGCAAGGGGGGAATGTTTTCCAGTTTTGTAGGATATCATTTTTGACTATGATAAGAGTTGTTATGTTATTGTGGTAGAGACAGAAGTTTGATTGGAAGGATTCAAATGAATCTGGGAAGCGACGACACATTCAGTGAACTTTGAAACAACACAGAATGGATTCACATGCTAAAGTGTAGAGTACGTACCCCTCAAACCCTATAATGGCAATGAACACTGGCAACTTTACCATAGTGAAATCTGGGCCAAATTGCAACAATTAGCTGTTTCCGTTCCATGTCATGCTCAATGTATTAGTTCCAGAAGGTTACCCACTTCAAACCAAGAAATTAGATGTCACAACATTCATCGTGCAACGGGTCCAGCTGTATGACACAAGACAGACAGTTCTAAGGCCTGTTGGTATAGATATGATCGGCACAACTTGTGGGCCAAAGGGCCTGTTTGTGCTGTAGTGTTCTATGTTCTAAGACGACAAGATATATTTATAAATGAGCAAGGTTATTCAGTTCATTTTGATTTCATACTTCCAGAGCAACCCTAACGCCAATATAGGAGTTGTTCCATAAATAATTGTATTTATATTTCACCACTCCAGTCAGAAGTTTCTTCCACATTGTGCAGAATCAGTTCCTCGTGTTTCCCCTGAGAGTTCCTTCTTTCACTTGAGCCCAAATCTCCTAGATCTTTTAACACTAGCAATTGAAAACAATATTTCAGGTTAACTTTTTACCTCCATCCTTAATAATTTTACCTCAATAAGATCACCTCTCAAAAGTCTCTTTTCAGAGTCATAGAATCCTACAATGCAGAAGGAGGCCGTTTGGCCCATCGAGTCTACTCCAACCACAATCCCAACCACGTCCTATCGCCACAACCCCATGTATTTACCCTAGCTAGTCCTCCTGACACTAAGGGGCAATTTAGCACGGCCAATCTACCTAACCTGCACATCTTTGGAACATGGGAGGAAACCAGAGCCAGTAATCAATTTTATAAAAGTTTGTTTTCCTATATTTTTTAATAATACAACCCAAGATTGGGGATCAGTTAAATATCTGAAGGCTGTGCCGGCACTTGTCTCTAGAATTACCTTTTAATCCTCTCTCCTTTTTAAAACCTTCTTTAAAATCAATTCCTTCTCCCAAGGATTTAATCACACCTTCCAACACACTATTCCATTCAGAGCTCATTAATCGCCTGACTATACTTCTAGTGAGATGGCTTGGATTGGTTTTTTTATGTTAATCCAAGTTGTTAAGCACATGGCTCTGCTCTGTGCTGCCTTCAGTACCCAAGTAGCTGCCCTGTACTTGGCATCCAAAACTGAAAACAGTACTCAGGGTGTAGTCTGAGTAAAGCATAACAGTTTAATTATCTACTTTGACTTGTGATCCATGTTTTGACTATGCCTTAAATGTCCTATTTGCTTTGTTGATTGATGTTTAGCTTACCAGGACTCCACGGTCTCTTTCAGCTTCTTATCAAAGAGGTGAGGGTGACTGCCCTTGTCATCAAGGTAGCATGAGTGTCACATTAAGCTCCCTTAGAAAAACTGCAATCAATGGGAATCAGGAGGGAAAACACTATCTTTCCAGTGTTTTCACTGGATTCATATCTAACACTAAAGGGCGGCACGGAAGCACAGTGGTTAGCACTGCTGTTTCACAGCTCCAGGGTCCTGAGTTTGATTCCCGGCTCGGGTCACTATTCTGTGGAGTTTGCACATTCTCCTCGTGTCTGCATGGGTTTCCTCCAGATGCTCTGGTTTCCTCCCACAATCCAAAGATGTGCAGGTTAGGATGACTGGCCATGCTAAGAAATTGCCCCTTAGTATCCAGGGATGCGTAGGTTAGAGGGATTAGTGGGTATAATATGGGGATAGGGCCTGGGTAGGATTGTGTTTGGTGCAGATTCGGTGGGCCAAAGGGCCTCTTTCTGCACTGTAGGGCTCTATGATTGAAGATCTATGATTGATTAAAGATGATGGTTGTGGTTACCGGATGCTAGTTGTCTTAGTCCCAGGACAAAAGAGTTCATCAGGGTAGTGTCCTGGGCCAAACCATCTTCAACTCCTTCATCAATGAACTCCTCTGTTGTGAGATCAGAAATGGAGATGTTTGTTAATGATTGCACAATGTTCAGCGCCTCACAACTCCAAGATACTGAAACAGCTGCTGTCCACATGCAGCAAGACCTTATGTGGTAAGGAACATCTATGCTACAAAAATACTAGGTAATGGCTACCCGCACATGAGAGATTATCATCTGTTACATTCAATGACTACTACTAGTGAGTACCCCACTATCAACAGGCTAGGGTTACCATTGACCTCAAACTGAGCAGATCTAGCCATATAAAGATGGTACTACAAGAGCAGATCAGAGGCTAGGAATCCTGCAACAACAAACTTCAATCCTGATTCCCCAAAACCTGTTCACTATTTCCAAAGCAAGTCATCAGCGTGATGGAACTATCCTTGTCTCCTGTTTTTTTTCCCTCATCTACATGCAGCCCCTCAACAACACCATGTGTAAACACATGGTGTAAAAACATTAGTTTTTACATTAATATTGATGGCTCCAACATCATCTCTCGTTCTTCACTATTGTCAAGTTACCAGACTGAATGCTTGACTTGAGTACCAGATGAGCAGAAATTTCCTTCAATCAAATGTCATTAAGATTGAAACCAGGAGCTTCATTCTATACTGCAACGTCCTTTCCCCAACAACCAAATCCATTCCTTTCCATGATAACTGTCTGAAGCTGAATCAAACTTGATGTCATATTTGATCCTGAAATAAGTCTTTGATCCCATATCCACACCATTACTGAAGACTCCCTATTTCCATAACATTTCCTGACTCCATCCTACTTCATCTCATTTGTTGCTGAAACCCACCCATTCCTTTCTTCCCATGCCAATGCCCTCCTGGGTGGTCCTCCAACTTTCTATAAACTTCAGATCAATGCAAACATTGCTAACCCTTTCTTTACTTGCAGTCACCCATTTCTTCTCCTCTCTTCTCACACCCAGCCCTCTGCTCTCCATCTGTCTTACTTTTATTAAAATGTTCCTTAAATCTACCTTTTTTTTTTAAGAACAAGAAACTTGGCCATGTATTCTAACATTACCTTATGTGGTTCAATGCCAAAGTTTGCTTTATAATAGTGAGCATTTAGGAGTGTGTTATTATGTTAAAGGCACCATATAAATACAAGTTATTGCTTATACATAGTGATTTCAGCACTATTTGAGGAATGCATGTCATTTGATTTAACTTCTCATGCGTGGCACTTTACATTTGTCTGCATTAAGTTCCATCTGTTGTTGTTCCACCTACTTACATACCCTGCTGAAGCAATAACATCTGCATATTGCCCAGAACAGCTGCCAACGTCTCGTGAACTTGATAAAAATAATATGCTTTACACTTCTGGCTGTTTCTGTTCTTTTTGGGCTTTTAGCCCAACTCCCAGCTTGTCTTGGCTACTGATAGATTGAAACTTCAGGCTCGGGGCTTGATCCAAGCTCTCTGTTTGCATCAGTCATTTTACAAATTGGGCCTTAGGTCATGCATGCTGCTCCTCACAGATTCCCTGTCACTAGTAGGAATATTTACATCAAAAGCACCAACTTTCTTCGGGAACTATCCTTCCTGCCCCATCTCCAAACCTTCACTAATTAATTTAGGCAGTTTTAATTTTATAATTCTAATCAAACATAGAACTTGTATTTATATAGTATCTTTCACAGCCTCAAAATGCTTTGCAGCCAATTAAATTGTTTTGAAGCTTTACCACTATTGTAATGTAGCAATGTCCAATTCGCAGAAATATTTACCTTTGATTACACAAGTAAGTGTAAACAAAATGGTAGCATGATGACGCAATAGCTAGCACAGCTGCCTCACAGCGCCAGGGACCTGGTTTCAATTCCCAGCTTGGATCACCATCTGTGTGGAGTCTACATGCTTTCCCTGTGTCTGTGACAGAATCCCTCAGTACTCCAGTTTTCACCCACACCCCAAAGATATATGGGTTAGATTGGCTGTGCTAAATTAACCCTAGTTTCAAAGGGATTAGAAGAGTAAATATGTGGGGTTACAGGGATAGGGTAGGATCGTTGTCAGTGCAGGCTTGATGGGTGGAGTGGCTTCCTTCTGGACTGTAAGGATTCTGTGATGCTATGAGAATGTTGACGCAGCAAGATCCCACAAACAGCCATGTGATGATGACTTAATTACTTTGGTGATGTTGGTTGCCAGATAAATATTGGCCAAATCACCAGGAAGAACTATCCCGTTCTCGTTCTAAATTGGGCTTTGGAACCTTCAACAACCACCAAACAGAACAGGTGAGGTTTTAGTTTAATGTCTCATTCAATAGAAGGCATAACAGTGCAGACTTCTCTCAGCAACGTGTCTACTTGTGAAATGGATTGGAATTCATAATCTCCTGACTTAATCTTAGAGGGCCAGTGGGTAACCAATGGATTATTATGGTGGTACAGAGAGACAACAGCAGGGGAGAGGAGGAGGAGGAGGAATGTTAATAGATGTGGGGAGACATGATGAGAAAGGGAAGGACAGAATTAAGGGATATGATAAGGATGAGGGTTACAGGAAGTGGGAAAGAAGGGAAATGAGGTAAAAAGAAAAAGACAGGGAAATCACTTCACCAGATAGCATCAGTCTGGATTTTCATCTCAACAGGATGGCAGGAAGGCTTTTAATGATGCTAAAGTCAGGTTGCAGGTGGAGGACTTCACTAAGTGTGGGAGATGGAGAGAAGGTGGAGTATGTCCTTCACACACAGCTGCAGGATCTTCAAGACCTAATTTTTTACTGAGGGAAGAGCATGCAAATGTTTGTACTTCACTTTCTTGTATTCCGTTTTCCTGGACTAACAGTCCATACAGCCATAACGCAGAATTATCTGCTGACATTCTGCCTATGACTGTGGAACATCCATTACCAAATGCTCTGATTTAGTATTTTAATCAAGTCTTTTAATCAAAAATCAGAAATGTGATAACTGGCCACCCAACTTTCAACAATTTACAGCGCTAACAAACAGAAACTTGCTGACACCTCTACAAGTGCATGCCTGCTAAGCCAAGTATTCAGTACAATTTCAGACTGAATGCTTTCACCTACTTAGTATTTGTGGTATAGTACATTGAATAAATTAGGGCACTGTCTCTACTTTGCATGCAATTAACAACTGAGTACAAAGCATGATCAAAATTATGCTCTTGTCCAAAATGAAGTTCAAGCTATGGTCCAAGCGCAGGTCAGTAGGACTAGGCAGAAAAATAGTCCAGCACAGCCAAGAAGAGCCAGTAGGTCTGTTTCTTTGCTGTAGTGTTCTATGGTTCTATTCCTCAATACATTTAAGGACAGCAACCTGTGTATTTTCATTGATACAACTGAAACAGAATTTATCAAAAAAGAGCAATTTAAATAAGTGTCTAGTCCAGCACCTGAGAGCAACCAGATTTAATTCAACTCAAAATGACCTAAAACAACAAAACTGAACATCATTCACTAATTTCATTGATGTACTCTGGTCATTTTTTTTTATCTGCCTGCCTATATCATTGAGTCCATAAAAAATATTTAAAGAGCGTCTGCAAAGCCACTAATCTGTGTAATGGGCAGAAACATAACCATATTCAATCTGGAATGTGGTTAATTCTGTAGGCAGGGCTGGTTTACCACAAAGTTCATAAACAAGCATAAAAGATTACTCTAACTTAACGTGCAGGAGAGGCAAGCTGCACCTGAAATTCCTCAATCTTTTCGGCTGATTTCAGCTAAGTTATAATGACACGGTGAAAACTCCACTTCATTTCATTTGCTCTGGATAATGCTAATACACTGAGATTCATTTTGCCTTCTCAAGCAACATGACAAAAGCCAAATGGACTGCCTTCCTCCTGGGATTTGTTACTGACCCTCCTTCACCAGCTCTACCTTGGTGGGCTCTAAGAATCTGTTTATCACTCTGAAGCTCATGTTGAGCAAACGTAATTGTGTCAGATAGAGATGCAAATGAGATCAAGCGTTTGGAGAAAGTGCAATGCCTGCTCCAATCAGCTTGGATCATGTAGATCAAGCCTAAGACAGGAAATAGAAAGCCTGTTTTGTCAGCTTGGATCTGGAATGCCTTACTTGCTGAGACTTTGAGTTGGACTTTGACTGGACTGCATCAGATATAAACCAAAAAAAACATTCTAATCATTTGTGGGCCAACAGCCCACTGAGATACACGATGGTTCTCAAACAAACCACACTACGATGATTTACCCTTTGCCAATGACAATGTTACCAGAGAAAATATAGAACTAATTCCATTAAGACCAAAAACCGTTTATGTTTCTAGCTATTTTGCCTTTAAAAAAAAAATTCACAAACCTAGGTTACATCAATACTTCCGAATTATTCGAAGAGATCTCAATTTAATGGCAAGATTATTAGTATTTCTTTTAGAAATGGGTTCAGAATGTTTCTTGCTAAGGTACTAGGAGATCAATGCTTCAGTTATGTAGTCAGAGGCGAATCCGCCTATGCTTAGCACATAACTTAAAAAAGTACATTTTTAAAAGTGGTTCCAACAAAATGAACTGAAGTCCCTATTTTATTATAAGAGCCTAATCATATCCCAAACGCTGGGAGGGAGGATTTTCCAGCTGGGAAGTTACAGGTTTTCTGGTGTTTCTGCCTAATTCAAAACAGGACCGTCTTTAAAAGTTTGTCAACTTGTTGTTTCCCATCCATAGAAAGCCAGATTAAGGGGCTCTCTGTCAAGAAAGGTGGTGCGTAGTAGGAAAGAAAGTGCAATAGACTGATATGGCAAGTTGGAGATTACAGGTTGAGCGTGGAGAAGTAGTCCATTTATAGAATCTCTACAGTGCAGAATGAGGCTATTGAGCCCAAATTTAAATACATCAAGGTGACTCTATCCCTCAAGTTTTGGTTCCCTTTTAGATTAACACTAGCAGATTGTGAGGGCCAGGAACAGCTGGAATGAACAGGTAAGAGCTCTCCTACCAATGTTTATGAAGCAGGAGTGCTTTTCCCTCAGATCACCAAATTAACCAATTAATCTCACCATAATCAGTGGCATAGTGGTTACCACTGTTGCCTCAAAATACCAGGGACCTAGGTTGAATTCTGGCCTATGTTGTCTGTCTGTGTGGAGCTGCACCAACAACAATCACACCCAGGTCCTACCCCCATAACCCCCTGACACTAAAGGACAATTTAGCACGTACAACCAACTAACCCACACATCATTGGACTGTGGGAGGAAATCGGAGCACCCAGAGGGAACCCACATAAACACAAGGAGAATGTGCAAACTCCTCCCTAAACTAACAGATTTAGTACAGCTAAATCATCGCTTTAGCATACAAACAATGTCAACACCCTGTCGGGTGCTGCAGGCTGGAGTTCAAAAAAACTAACTTTACTGTGAAAACAATAGTAACAAGCAATTAGCATAATGTGGAAAATCACCATGTAGACAGGAAATTATGCTCAATACGAACAGCTCTGCCTTGAAACAGTTTAGCTGAGCCTCGATGCAAAAGTTCAAACCTCCAGAAGAAGCTGATGCTCAGTAACATCCCTCCATAGAATATATACGGCCCATACCTCACCAGTTAAGGAGAAAATACTGGAAATAAATGCCTAACCGTTCTGTGTGACATAACAGAACAAAAGAGAAGGTGGAAAATTGTGCCAACATTTTCAGTCACAGACATAATTCAATACTATGAGCTAATCTGTTGCACAGTTCAAGATGAAACCATTACATTTCTCGGTGCCATGCTACTTGTAAAGATTTCCAAAGAAGAATTCGCAATCACATTATGCAAAGTATTTTCTATAGCAGCATGTAAAAGAACAATTCATGATGTAACAAGATACAAATGATAGAAATATGTTAACAAAAACAGATTAAAAAGTCACAAGACTATCGAATTATGATCTATATTAAGCATAGCTTTTGAACATACATCACAGAACAGGCAGAGGTACACGTGCAATAAATTTAAATCACAATGGCACAGTGGCAAGCACTGCTGGCTCTCAGTGCCAGGGACCCGGATTAGATTCCCTGCTTGGGTCACTGGAGTTTGCACATTCTTCCTGTGTCTGCTTGGGTTTCTTCGCATAGTCCTAAGATATGCGGGTTAGAATGACTGGCTATGCTAAACTGTCCCTTAGTGTCAGGGGGACTAGCTAGGGTAAATACATGGGGTTATGGGAATAGGACATGGGTGAGATTGTGGTCAGTGCAGACTCGATGAGCAGAATGGTCACATTCTGCTCTGCATGATTCTGAGGTCAATCTTCCTCAGGAGTCTGCCCTGGTAGTCATTTCCACTTCAGAATTCAATGGTTTTCTGCTTTCATTGCTTGATAGTGTGACCGGTTTAGATGTGTTTCAGATTAATAAAAACTACATATCTCGCAAAAGTTGCAATCAAGTTCTGAACTTCTGCACCTAACAGCGTTAAAAATGAAAACAGAATACATTACAGTTTGAGTTGGCCAACATGCAAGGGAGATGGCCATACAAATGGAAACAATAGAAATTCTAAAGTTCACCAAGATTACAGTATAAACAAAAGTTTTCACTTCTTATCCCATTCAAAATATTACGATGCCCTAAAGCAAATGAAAAGGACAAAATTACATGTAGTGAATATATTTTCTTTATCTTTGCAGTTCATCTATAACCTACATTTTGTCTGTCTCCTGTCAAATGGGCGAATTCTACCATCTCGTTTCCAAATTGACTGAAGATTTGTACAAACTCCTGAAAGCTGCTGACTTTTTCTAAGAGTTCCAAAGTTGCAAGAACCTAAAAAAGACAAAAGAAATAAAAAAACTTTACTGGAGAAAGTGACACGACATGCTAAATTAAAATAAAGTCAGAAAGTTGCACTATTATCGAAAGCTGAACTAGTAATAACAAAATGTCAGCTAGTTCCTTTAGCTTTAAGGCTCTAAATCACCATGAAGAGAAACAGCCCCGTGGGGCACCCCATTAATCAAAACCACAAGATATTAAAGCTTAATTGTCAATTCAATGCCTTAATGAAGCGTTCAACAATAGTAAGCCTAGATTTTCTGTACCTCTTTGCCTTGCTGTGAAACAAAGATGGGAATGAAAAACTAAAGGAAATTCTGCCTTCCCAGATTTTCACTCAAGATGCTTGTGGCACAGAGTTTCAAGCACATACCAGGTAGACAGCATACAACATCATCCATTGTTCTGATCTATCGATGTGAATTGGACAGTCCAGATTATTCAATGGCATTATGGAAAAGGCAAAGCACTAGATGTGCTTTGTAAAGTATTTTTCTTCCACGTTTAGATTTAAGGTCACCTGAAAGTTTATGTTAGGCTTATTCACATTCTTTTTTGCTGCTCGCACTGACTAATGGAAGTAAATATCCCCCTAACATGTTAAAAAGCAGAGGAGTATCTCAAGGCCAAGACAAGTGAGAAGAAAGGCAGATAGATAAAGTTGGCCAATTGGTGTTCTGTTGCCATCCACTGGTAAATACATCTGAAAAGTGGACACGTTTTACTTCTGGTAGATGAGTTCAGGTGGAAGATCCTCTTTTGCAAAGAAAATAAGAGAAAACAACCACAGCAGTAGCAGTAACAAATGGTGATATCTAATTAATAGTATCATTGAACTAAAAACAAAAGAAATGTTAGAACAATCATTAGATCAGGCACCCACAGAGAGAGAAATAGAGATTAAGTTTCAGCTCATCAAAAATTACAGTTGCTTCACACAAAAACAAAGGCAGGGAAAGGTTGAAGCAGGTACTGGGAAGGATAGAAGGGAAGGTCTGCAATAGAATCATAGAATCCTTACAATGAGTCAAATGGCCTCTTTCTGCATCGAGTTTGCACCAACAACAATCCTACCCAGCCCTCATCCTTGTATTTATGCCAGCTGCTCCTCTTGACAGTGAGGGCAATTTAGCATGGCCAATCCACCTAACCCACACATTTTTGGACCGTAGGAGGAAACCAGAGTACCCAGAGGACATAGGGAGAAACTTCACACAGCCACCTGAGATAGGAATTGGACTCAGGTCCCTCGCGCTGTGAAGCAGCAATGCAAACCACTGTGCCACCGTGCTGCCCTGGTGGAAGGTAGAAGAGATTAAATGACAAAAATGGATGATGGCGTAAGGCTAAAAGAGATGTTAACTTGACATACGAAGAAGAAAAAGCTGGATCTAGAGACGCAAATGGGAAAAAATATGGGCAGAGGTTATGATTAATATCACTAAAATTATTGAACGCTATGTTGAAACTGAAAAGCTGCAAAGTACCCACTTGAAAGGAGAGGTGCTGTTCCCTCTCCTTTTTAGCTTCAATGGAATAATGTAGGAGGCCAAGGACAAGAGAAGTCAGAGTGGTAAGAAAGATAAAGCATTCGGCAACCAGATTAGAGATCACGCTAATAAACTGAACAGAGGTAATCATCAAAGCAATTAAATCAGCATTGGACTATAAAGGAGACAGCATCATAAGCAGTGAATACAGCACAATAAATTGAAAACACAAGTAAATCTCAGAGGCAGGAAATGGGTGGGTGGGTGGGTGGGTGGGTGGGAGGCGGGGAAGGAGATGAAAAGGCAGACACTGTCTCTCCTGGGTATGTGTGGGAAGCTGCCGTCAGAAGGGGAAAGGGTTTTGGAGTTGATTAAGAAGTCAACTGGGCTACACAGAGAAAATGGTACCTTCGAAAGGTTGAACAGGGAAGGGAAGGTCTGTTAATGGTGTAATCAAATCACACAGTAGGTGACAGAAATGGCAGAGGATGATCTGTTGAACAAGATTGATGGAGAAGAAAGTGAGGATAACAGAAACCCCACTGTGTTCAGGGAGGGCAGTGGGAAAGGGTGAGATAGAAGCAAGAGTAGCTGACATATGTGGTCTGAGGGCCAAGTCAAACATGGAGAGGAGAATTTTGCAACCTGGGTAAGAAATACATATTGGAAGCACTGTATAGAAGTTTCAGAATAGATTTGACAGTGGAGCAGAACATAAGAACTAGGTGCAGGAGTAGGCTATCTGACCCACTTAAGTCTGCTCTGCCATTCAGTAAGATCATGGCTGATCTTTTCGTGGACTCAGCTCCACTTACTTGCTCACTCACTGTAACCCTTAATTCCTTTACTGTTCAAAAATTTATCTATCCTCGCCTTAAATACATTCAATAAGATGCTTCACTGGGCAGGGAATTTCACAAATTCACAACCCTTTATGTGAAGAAGTTACTTCTCAACTCAGTTCGAAATCTGCTTCCTTTATTTTGAGACAATGCCTCTTAATTCTAGTTTCACCTGGCAGTGGAAACAACTTACCTGTGTCTATCTTATCTATTCCTTTCATAATCTTGTTTCTGTAATATCTCCCCTCATTCTTGTGAATTCCAATGAGTATAGCCCCAGTCTACTTAATTTCTCCTCATAAGCCAGCCTGCTAAACTTCAGAATCAACCTAGTGAATCTCCTCTACATCCTCTCCATTGCTAGTATATCTTTTTCAAGTAAGGAGACCAAAACTGTACACAATACTCTAGGTCTCACCAGCTCCTTATACAGCTGTAACATAACCTCGCTATTTTGAAACTCCAGCCCTCTAGCAATGAAGGACAAAACTCCATTTGCATTCTTAATTATCTGCTGAGCCTACAAACCTTGAGATTCCTGCACAAGGACACTCAGGTCTTTCTGCACATGCTGCAATTTTTTACCATTTAAATAATAATCCATTTTGCTGTTATTCCTATCAAAATGGATAATTCCACATTTACCAACATTGTACTCCATCTGCTAGACTCTTAACCACTCACTTAAGACCATCTATATTCCTTTGCAGACTTTGTGTCCTCTGTACACTTTGCTCTGCCACTCATCTTAGTGTCATCTGCGAATTTTGACACACTATACTTTGCCCCAATTCTAAACCATCAATGTAAATCATAAACAATTGCAGTCCTAACACTGATCCCTGAGACACACCATTAGTCACTGATTGCCAACCAGAAATCACCCATTTATCCCCGCTCTCTGCTTTTCTATTAGTTAACTAATCTTCTATCCATGCTAATATATTACATAAAACACCATGCACCTTTATCCTACATAGCAGTCTTTAGTGCAGCATTTGCCAAATGCCTTCTGGAAATCCAGATATACCCACATCTACAGGTTCACCACTGTCTACTAGACATGTAATGTTCTCAAAAAATTCCACCAGATTAGTCAAACATGATCTTTTCTTCATGAACCCATGCTCTGTCTTACCAATGGAACAATTTATATCCCAATATCTCACTATTTCTTCCTTGATGATAGATTCGCGCATTTTCCCTACTATAGAAGTTAAGCTAACTGGCTTACAGTTACCTGCCTTATATCTACATTTTTAGTAGTGACGTCACATTTGCTGTTTACCAATCTGCGGGAACCACCCCATAGTCCTGCAAATATCGGTAAATTACCACTAGTGTTTTTGCTATTTCTCTTGCCATCTCGTTTAGTACCCTGGGATGAATTCCATCAAGACCAGGAGACTTGTCTACCTTTAGCCCCCATTAACTTGCCTAACACTACCTCTTTCATGATAATGATAGTTTCCAGGTTCTCACCTGCCTCACTCTTTGGTTATCAATCTTTGACATGTTATTTTTGTGTCTTCCACTGTGAAGACTGACACAAAATACCTGATCAATGCCTCAGCCATTTTCTCATTTCCAGTTATTAAATCCCCTTTTCATCCTCTAAAGAACCAATGTTTACTTTAGCACTCTTTTGTTTTATATATTTGTAGAAACATTTGCTATCTGTTTTTTATATTCTGAGCTAGTTTACTTTGATAATTCATCTTACTTTTCTTTGTAGCTTTTTTGTAGCTCTGTCACCTTTAAAAGATTTCCCAATCCTCTTGTTCCCACTAATCTTTGCCACTTTGAATGCCTTTTCTTTCAATTTGATATCCTCCTTTATTTCCTTAGATACCAATAATTGATCATCTCTTTTTTTAAAAAAAAAGTCCTTCCTTATCACTGGTATATACTTCTGCTGAGCACTGTGAAAGATCACTTTGAAAGTCCTCCACTGTTCAATAGTTCCATCATAAAATCTTTTCCACCAGTCTACCTTAGCTAACTCCTCCCTCATCTCTTTGTAGTCTTCTTTGTTTAAGCACAAGACACTGGTGTTGGATTTTACCTTCTTACACTCCATCTGTATTTTAAATTCAACAATACTGTGACCACGTCTTCCGAGAGGATCCCTAACTGTAACATCATTAATTATTCCCATCTCACTACATAGAACCAGATCTAGGATAGCTTGCTCCTTCATAAGGTTCTATTACATACTGTTCAAGAAAGCTATCCCAGATAGGTTCTATGAACTTCTTCTCAAGACTGCCTTGAACGAGCTGGTTTGACCAATTGATGTGTAGATTAAAATGATAATTGCTGTACCATTTTACATGCATCAGTTATTTATTTGTTTATTTCTGCCTCACCGTGATGTCATTATATGGTGGCCTATAGACGACACCTATTAGTGACTTTTTCTCCTTACTATTTCTAATTTCCACCCAATAGATTGAACTTTTTTTTTCATAGAACCTATATCATCTCTCAGTATTGTCCAGATGTCGTCCTTAAATATTAGAGCTAAATCACCTCCTTTACTCAACAGTTTGATACCTGTGCATATTCAATTCCCAGTCGTGACCATCCTGCAACCATGTCTCTGTAATAGCCACCAAATGATACTCGTTTGCAATGATTTGTTCCGTCAACTCATTTATCTTGTTTCGAATGCTACAAGCATTCAGATAAAGTGCCCTTCTGCTAGTTTTTGTACCTTCTTTTTGAGTTCTAACACTTCTATTAATAACATTTCCTGAGTTCTCCTTTTTAACTTTTTTCTGATTTTTGAAGTAGTTGGAATCCTCTCCCCACATTTTATCTGTGGAAGTGTGGAGAATGGAGTAGAGTTTAATGTGGAAAAGTGTGAGGTAATTCACTTTGGCAGGAATAACAAATGTGTAGAGTATAGGGCTAATGGTAGGACTCTCAATAGTGTTCATGATCAGAGGGATCTTGGTGCATATATTAATAGATAGACTGGGGTTGTTTTCCCTTGAAAGACGTCGGCTTAGAGGGGATCTCATAGAGGTGTATAAGATTATAAGGCGTATAGATAGAGTAAATGGAGGTAAACTTTTTCCACCTTTAGAAATGGATAGGACGAGGGGTCATGGCCATAGGGTGAGGGGGGCTATGTATAGGACGAATATTAGAGGGCAGTTTTTCACACAAAGGGTAGTGGGGGTGTGGAATGCACTGCCGAGTAAGGTGGTGGGAGCAGGCACGCTGGGGCTGTTTAAGGGTCTCTTGGACAGCCACATGAGCGGTATGCAGATAGAGGGATATATTAGGACTGTTTAACTACGGCTTTTTTCCACAGGTAATTCGGTCCATACTTGACCACATTGAGCATGCATTCGGCAGGTGGTGCGGGTACAGCTCTTGGATGTTGATTCATGGGTTGCCTGGTACCTCATGTCGTAAATGAGTGCTTTATGTGGACCATCTGAAGGGCACCATGACAGCTCAGAGACTATCGATGTGGCTGTGCAGACACTTGGAATTGGGCCGGTGTCTGCGGGAGTTTGCGCGTTCTCCCCGTGGTTGCGTGGGTTTTCTCCGGGCACTCCGGTTTCCTCCCACAACCCAAAAATTCGCTTTTAGGCTGATTGGGAAACAAATTGTCCCTATGGTGAGAATTTTCCATATTAGGAATAATATATATATTATTATATAGGAATAATAAAATAGGATAATGGATTTGCTACTATATAGTTATGACGGCGGCGCGGGCTCGATGGGCCGAAGGGCCTGTTTCCCGTGCTGTGTTGCTCTTTAAAAGAATCTCTTAAAAAAGATCCCTGAAAGTTGAAATCAAGTCGATAAGGTTGCTAAGGCGGCATATGGAGTCTTAGCTTTTATTGGTAGGGGGATTGAATTTCGGAGCCGCAACGTCATGTTGCAGCTGTACAAAACTCTAGTGCGGCCGCACTTGGAGTATTGTGTGCAGTTCTGGTCCCCACATTATAAGAAAGATGTGGAGGCATTACAGAGGAGGTTTACCAAGATGTTGCCTGGTATGGAGGGCAGGTCTTATAACTGATGCATGAGGGATTTGAGGTTGTTTTCGTTAGAAAGAAGGCAGCTAAGAGGAGACCTTATTGAAACATATAAGATGATTAGAGGTTTAGATAGGGTGGACAGTGATAGCCTTTTTCCTAGGATGGAGAAAGCTAGCACGAGGGGACATAGCTTTAAATTAAAGGGTGGTGGTTATAGGACGGATGTCAGAGGTAGGTTCTTTACCCAGAGGGTGGTAAGGGTATGGAATGCCCTGCCTGCGTCAGTTGTAGATGCGCCAAGTTTGGTGGCATTTAAGAGGTTAGTAGATAAGTTTATGTATGAAAAGAGAATGGTTTAGGTTAGAGGGTCATTGCTTTTTCCTAATTGGTCGGCGCAACATCGAAGGCCGAAGGGCCTGTTCTGCGCTGTAATGTTCTATGTTCTACCTACAGGGAGGGTGGTGTGAAGAAATATAGTCTTAATATTGGGAAAATCAGTCGGTTTATAGTGAAAGTTGGTCAGTAGAGACTAGTCTCAGAGATGGTGGGAGGAATTGACGACGAACCATGCGAAGGCAAGGCATGGAAACTGGAAGCAAAGTTGGTGAAATTTTCCAGTTCAGGATGAGAATGGAAAACAGCACTGATACAGCCCTCAACGCACTGGAAAAAATAATGGGGGAGGTACCCAAAAGAATGAATGTATATTCCTCATATCCCATAAAAAGGCAGGCATTGCTAGGAACTGTACGGTACACATAACCCCACCCAATATTTGGAACAAGTGACTACAATTAAAGGCGAAGTCATTCAATAAAAGAGAACATTCAGCCAGGCAAAGGAGAGTGGCCATGGATGGGGAAAGATTTGGCCTCAATTGAAGGAAAAAACTGAGGGCTCTCGGGTGAAACCCTTTCTTTGCAGGAGAACTGCAAAACAAAGCAGCGTACGGGTGGAGTAGGGCATGGTTTGAAATGCGTATACTTTAATGCAAGAAGTATTCGCAATAAGGTGGAGGAACTTGCAGCTTGGACCAGTACCTGGAACTTCGATGTTGTGGCCATTTCAGAGACTTGGGTAGAGCAGGGACAGGAATGGATGTTGCAGGTTCCGCGGTTCAAATGCTTTAGTCGGAGTAGAGAAAGAGGTAGAAGGGGGGGAGGAGTGGCATTATTAGTCAAAGACTGTATCACAGTGACAGAAAGGAAGTTTGATGAGGACTTGTCTGTTGAGGTAGTATGGGCTGAGATTAGAAACAGGAGAGGAGAGGTCACCCTGTTGGGAGTCTTTTATAGACCTCCTAAAAGTTCTAGAGAGGTAGAGGAAAGGATTGCAAAGTCGATCCTGGACAGGAGTGAAAGTAATAGGGTAATTGTTATGGGGGACTTTAACTTTACTAATATTGATTGGAATAGCTATAGCTCTAGCTCGTTAGAGGGGTCAGTTTTTGTACAAAGTGTGCAGGAAGGTTTTTTGACTCAGTATGTAGATAGGCCAACTAGAGGTGAGGCTACATTGGATTTGGTGCTGGGCAATGAGCCAGACCAGGTGTTAGGCTTGGAAGTTGGTGAACATTTTGGTGATAGTGACCACAATTCGGTTACGTTCACCTTAGTGATGGATAGGGATAGGCATGAAGCTGGGGGCAGTAGTTATAGCTGGGGGAAGGGTAATTATGAGGCCATCAGGAGAGAATTAGGGTGCATAGATTGGACTAGGAAACTACAGGGACTGGGAACATCTGGAATGTGGAGCTTATTCAAGGAGCAGCTGCTGCGAGTCCTTGATAAGTATGTCCCTGTCAGGCAAGGAGGAAATGGTCGAGTAAGGGAACCTTGGTGTACGAAAAAAGTTATTCGCTGGTTAAAAGGAAAAAGGAGGCTTATGTCAGGATGAGGCTTGAAGGCTCGGTTAGTGCAATGGATAGCTATAGATTAGCCAGGAGGGAGCTAAAGAGTGAGTTGAGGAGAGCTAAGAGGGGACACGAGAAGACTTTGGCTGATAGGATTAAGGAGAATCCTAAAGCTTTCTTTAGATATGTTAAGAATAGAAGATTGGTTCGGGCAAGATTAGGGCCAGTCATAGACAGCAGTGGGAAGTTGTGCATGGAGCCTGAAGAGATTGGAGAAGCACTGAATAAATATTTCTCTTCGGTATTCACGCAGGGAGATGTAAATGTAGTTGTGGAGAACACTGGGATACAGGGTTGCAAACTGGAAAGTATTGAAGTAGATAAGGAGGATGTGCTAGATATTCTTGAGGGTTTGAAGTTAGATAAGTCCCCTGGGCCGGACGGGATTTACCCTAGGATTCTCTGGGAGGCAAGAGAGGAGATTGCAGAGCCTCTGGCTCTGATCTTCAGGTCGTCGTTGGTTACGGGTATAGTTCCGGAAGACTGGAGGATAGCGAATGTGGTCCCATTGTTCAAGAAGGGGAAGAGAGACCTTCCAGGGAATTATAGGCCAGTGAGTCTTACTTCTGTTGTGGGCAAAGTATTGGAGAGAATTATTAGGGATAGGATTTATAGTTATTTAGAGAGAAATGAATTGATTGGGGATAATCAGCATGGTTTTGTGAAGGGTAGGTCGTGCCTCACTAACCTTATTGAGTTTTTTGAAAAAAGTGACCAAAGAGGTGGATGGGGGTAAGGCGGTTGATGTGGTATATATGGACTTTAGTAAGGCGTTCGATAAGGTGCCCCATGGAAGGCTTCTGCAGAAAATGCAGATGTATGGGATAGAGGGTGATTTAGCTAATTGGATTAGGAATTGGCTAGCGAATAGAAGACAGAGGGTGGTGGTTGATGGGAGATATTCATCGTGGAGTTCGGTGACAAGTGGTGTACCTCAGGGGTCTGTTTTGGGGCCCCTGCTGTTTGTAATTTTTATAAATGATCTGGATGAGGGTATTGAAGGATGGATTAGTAAATTTGCAGATGACACTAAAGTCGGTGGAGTGGTAGATAGTGAAGAGGGGTGTTATAGTTTGCAGAGAGACTTGGACAAGTTGCAGAGCTGGGCCGAGAGGTGGCAAATGGAGTTTAATGTGGAAAAGTGTGAGGTAATGCACTTTGGCAGGAATAATAAATGTGTAGAGTATAGGGCTAATGGTAGGATTCTTAATAGTGTTGATGAACAGAGGGATCTTGGTGTATTTGTGCATAGATCCCTGAAAGTAGGCAGTCAAGTCGATAAGGTTGTTAAGAAGGCATACGGAGTCTTAGCTTTTATTGGTAGGGGGATTGAATTTCGGAGCCGCAACGTCATGTTGCAACTGTACAAAACTCTAGTGCGGCCGCACTTGGAGTATTGTGTGCAGTTCTGGTCCCCACATTATAAGAAAGATGTGGAGGCATTGGAGAGGGTACAGAGGAGGTTTACCAGGATGTTGCCTGGTATGGAGGGCAGGTCTTATGAAGAGAGGCTGAGGGATTTGAGGTTGTTTTCGTTAGAAAGGAGGCGGCTAAGAGGGGACCTTATCGAAACATATAAGATGATTAGAGGTTTAGATAGGGTGGACAGTGATAGCCTTTTTCCTAGGATGGAGAAAGCTAGCACGAGGGGACACAGCTTTAAATTAAGGGGTGATAGTTATAGGACGGATATCAGAGGTAGGTTCTTTACCCAGAGGGTGGTTAGGGAGTGGAATGCCCTGCCTGCGGCAGTTGTAGATGCGCCAAGTTTGGTGGCGTTTAAGAGGTTAGTTGATAAGTTTATGGAAGAGAAGGGAATGGTTTAGTTTGGAGGGTCATTGCTTTTTTCATAATTGGTCGGTGCAACATCAAAGGCCGAAGGGCCTGTTCTGCACTGTAGTGTTCTATGTTCTAAAACTTCCTGGCCTACTATTCCATTTCAGGCTTCCCCTCATTGAATGTCAAGAAATAACAAAATTGCTTTTCTTCCTTACATCTGCCAAAGATAACAAGCTTCAACAAACCTTGGATCCAAGCACACGTGCGGAATTGCCTTCTCTTCGTTTTGTCTGACACCATTTATCTCAGTCTTTGCCACATTCTAAAGATGAAGCAAAGGTTCTGTGTGTAGAGAAACCTCCTGTCCAAAGAAATGGACAAGATGATGAAACTGGCTGTGATGACAGAAGAGTGTGATGCTGGGAATAGGGGATAACGCTGAGGGCTATGCTAAGAACTGATCATTTAGGTTCAAGTCAAGGAAGAAGATTGGAGAGCTTTAAATCGCAGACAAACTGAGGATTATTCACTTCTTTCTTGAAGCTGTCTAACCAATTCACATACATCACCACTCTCCACCACCCAAGTTGAACAAGTTTGCCTATAACCCTTCCACTTCTTCCAAATAAAAGCTGTTCAACTTTTAGTGGCATATGCGGAACATTGTTCCTTTCAGTCCTCGTCAAGTCACTTTGCTTACATCTTGTTACGTACTTTAATGACTATGTTGGTGGCATCATCAGTCCTCACCCCAAACTGGGGAATATAGTCAACTCAACTTTTGTTTTCAATTTCACACTTCTGCTTGCCTTCACTTGGCCGATCTGAAATCTTTTGTTCTCTTCCTCAACATGTCAGAATAAACCTATCAACTGACATGTACCACAAGCACACCAATTTCCCAAGCTACTTTAACTACACTTCCTGCAAGGACTCTTTTATTCTCACTTTCTCTACATCAACTAAGCATACTGTCTCTTTCAATTAAGTATACTGAATTTGCTATTCAACGTAGCCGTCTCTGAATCTCCAGTTACTATTTTAATTCTCTGACTTACTGTGGCCTCCTACCTTGCTCTGATAAAGTTCATTGCAAGCTTAAAACTCAACATCTCCCCTTTCAAATGAGCATTTTATGCATTTCTGGATTTGAACATTTCAGAACATAATCTCTATGCATATTTTAGGTCCAGACAGCACCAGTTATGATTCTGCATTTTCCATTCCCACCTCCCCTAGGCCTATATTTTGATTTTTGTGTCTTTACCATCTCCTTTTGCTCTGATAACCATCTCTTTTAAATTTCATCTCTCCTGCCTCCCACCTTATCAGAGATTTCCCTCTTCTTTCATTTCCTGCCCCCACCTTTCCCTGCCTCTGCACTTGTTTAAAATTGGTTATGTCTCCAACATCTTTCCATTCTGATGATAGATCAGGAACCTAAAATAGTTCTTTCTCCACCGATGAAACCAGACCTGCTGAATATTTCCCGCACTTTGTTCCAATATTTTGCCTTTATAATGGTGACATTGAGCACTTTCTCATAAGTATGTTGTGATTTCAAGACAGTGGAGTAAAGGCGGCATCTGAGGGCTAACAAGAGTCAAGAAAACCTGATTAGCCACATCTACCACAATGCCAAGCATCACTTCTACAGCAGCTTGCAGGCCTGACTGGCACTGGTCACAGGCATCCATCTATTCAGAGTTGGGGGTCAATGGAAATATACTAGGAGGATATAGGAAGCATAGGGTCGAAGTCAGATATGGCCTGAAACATTCCATACGTAAATAAGTTATAGAATCCCCACTGTGCAGAAAGAGGCCATTCGGCCCATTGTGCTTGCACCAACAACAATCCCTCCCAGGCCTTATTCCTGTAACCTCACGTATTTATCCTGACATTAAGGGGCAATTTAGCACAACCTAATCTGTACATCTTTGGAGTGTGGAAGGAAACCAGAACACCCAGAAGAAACCCACACAGACACAGGAAGAAGTGCAAACTCCACACACACACACACACAGTGACCCAAGCCGGAATTGAACCCAGGTCCTTGGCACCGAGAGGCAGCAGTCTACCCACTGTGCCACAGTGCCACTGCAAATGGTGCAATGTTGACCTCTGGGGATGGTGATATGAAGTGGTACACTGAATGACTTTTCACACAACTAATTTCATGTAGCATCTCCACTTCAACTGCACAGATAGATGGTCAAGAGTTAGATGCTTCATTACTTGTCTTGCATTCTTAGTCCATTGCATCTTCATCCTTGAAAAAGGTTATCCATACACTGCAGAAAGAAGTCATTTGGCCCCTTGAATCTGAACCAAGTCTCTGAAAGAGCATCTAACCAGGTCCACTCCTCCTGCTCTTTCCCTGCAACCCTGCATATTTACCATCGTCTATCCATCTAATCTATACATGTTTGCATGATGGGAGAAAACCAGAGCACCTGGACAAAACCCAAACAGACTTGAAGAGAACATACATTTTCCACACAACGGTCACCCAAGGCTGGAATTGAACCCAGATCCCTGGCGCTATGAGGCAGCAATGCTAAATGCTATGCTGACCTGGGCTGCAATGCCTTTTTAGGCACAGCAAACACAATGTCACCTTGTTTCGACATTCCTCTTTAATTGTTCCTGTCATTTAATTTTCTCTTCTACTCAATTTCCCGCTTCCAGTACCCTTATGCTTCCTACATCCATCTAAATCTATCTGAAGAACTGACCTCAAAGCATTTGATGTGAGAAAAAAAACCTACTTCCAATCTAAAGCATACCTGTTCTGGCATAAACAAAAACAAGCACAAATTATTTTGGTTCGTACAGCTCAATGAGGAACCAATTAAAAAGTAGGATTATACTGTTCATTTTTAAAAAAATTTCAGTCAGACAACGAGCACTTGTATTAATGTGATAAAAATTGTGAGGAATTACTAAGTGACAGCTTGAAGGGACTGAATAAATATAGATGCACAAGCAGTCACTCAGGCTCCCTGATTATTCTGTCATTCTTAGACAATTATTATTTCAGCTCCCTAGAATCGCCACCCAGAGTAAGTCGAGCTAATTTATCCCAAACGCTTGGTTTGGGAAAACAAACAAAAGAATTTTAATAGATCACAACTCTCTGGTGATTTTTGAACCACTGGTGGGAGGATTTCATTGTTTTGTTATGTGAACTTTAATCAGAAATGAAAAAGACAAGGAGAGGTATAGAAGCAAAAATACAAGCAATGTGAATGGAATTATTAGCATAATGGTTCAGTTCTAATGAACACACTCAACACAAGTCTTGTGAGCATTAAAGAATAAGTGAATTCAAACTCAACTAAATTAAATCATTTCATTCATGTGCTTAAGAAAAAATACATCATTTACTTGTAAATTAGAAAATGTCCATTTTAATTGGGAATGTCTATGAATGTGTACCTATTCTTACAATTAATTAAACTACTGGATTATACCATGTACCATTTTTCCAGTTTTAAATAAGCTGACTGAACTCTATAAGCTGAAACTAAAACAGTTATCAAAAAGATTTTTTGAATATCAGAATAATGCTTCTCGACCAGTTTTCTGAATCTGATATCTCGTACCACAACTTATCAACCAGCCCACCCTCAACAATGTTAAACTGGTTTTGCTTTTTGAATAGGTTGCAGATCAGAATAATATTTCCCCATCACTAACCGACAAAAACAAAAATCAATTTTTGATTGGCACACACAAAAATTCACTCCCTCCATAACCAGCGCCCAGGAGCAGCAGTGTGTACTATCTACAAAACGTACTGCACAAATTCACCATAGATCCTTAGACAGCACCTTCCAAATCCACAATCACTTCCATCTGGAAGGATAAGGCCAGCAGCTACATGGGAACACCACCACCTGCAAGTTCCCCTCACCATCATGACTTGGAAATATATCACCATTCCTTTGCAGTTGCTGCGTCAAATCCTAGAATTTCCTCACTAATGACAGTGAGGGTCAACACACAGCACATGGACTGCAGCGATTCAAGTGGCTCATCATCACCTCCTCAAGGACAACTAGGGATGGCCAGTCAGCAACACCTATGTCCCACAAATGAATAACATATATTTCTGCACTCTCTAATACATCATACGTCACATCATTCTAAAGTGTGGCACTCAGAACTACATGCAATACACCAGTTGAAGCCAAACCAGTGTTTTGTACGAGGTTAACATTATCTTCATGCTTTTCTACATGATGCTCTTATTAAAAGACCTGGGATTCTGTATGCTTTATTAAACACTCTTTCAAAGTGCTCTGCCGTATTCAATGACTTACGCACATTTACAGATAGGCCCCTGCAATCTTTTTAGAATTGTATCCTATGTTTTATATTGTCTATGTTCAAAACTAATAAGAGGGCAAATATGATATTTGCATAGCGTACCAAACAGAACTACATTAAACTATGATATTCTCAGTGCATTGCAGTACTTTACTACAATGATTTCCATTTATGATTGCAATACATATCTTTAACAATTTTGTAAATCAGCATTAGTGTTACGTATAGTTACAAGATTCATTATACGCTTGTTGTAAGGGGGACCAAATGATCTTACTTTGTATGATCAAAATTATAGTTTTTGTCATTAATACATGCAAAACAATTAAACTTGACAAACTGCTTTGTTAAATTGAGTGTCAAGTTGTGTGTCATGGCATAAATATTAATACAAGTATTTCCTGGGTCTCTTTTAAAGATTAAATATGGACTTGTGCAACATTTTAATCAATTTAGTCCACAAACAATGGTTATGAAGCAGGAGTAAACTTAGGTTACGGGTACAAAGCTGTCTAAACCTGGGAAGTGTGTAAATAGACGATATTGATGTACTTGTTTTTATCCTACAGGTACTTTAGTCCACCTTGTTGCCTAACAAGGGGCATACGCGTGATGGGTCGTGAGAGGGCTGCTCTTAGATTTTTTTCCGAGAGTATCCTAGTGCTTCGCGTTGTTAGTGTATGCTTGATCTGGACCATTTGATGGGCAATACAACAGCTCAGTGACTATCGCCGTGCTGTACAAATACATGTATTTGGGCTTGTGTCTGTGGGAGTTTGCGCATTCTCCCCATGCTTGCATGAGTTTTCTCCGTGTGCTCCAGTTTCCTCCCACTTCCCAAAGATGTGCTCTTAGGCTAATTGGCAAAACAAATTCCCTCTAAATTGTCTCAAATTTGGTTTTTAATCCATAGATCTATAAACATGGACAGGGATCACGGGTAGAGGTGGGAATATCAGGGTGGCGGCATGGGCTTGTTGGGCCGAAGGGCCAGTTTCCTGTGCTGTTTTGTTCTTTGTTCTAAACAGTAAGCAAGAACAACTTGTATTTTTTAAGAGAATCTTTTATACTCATTAGATTGATCGCTAGAACTAAAAGCTACAATTAATTTTGAAAGTATCCATTTACCACGATTGTTAAAATTGCAAGTGGACATCACATTATTTTTCTTAGAATGTGCACTCTCTAAATATTGCAGTCTCTGATATATTAGTGGAAAATTTAATCAATTATCCTAAATCTTCTAACTTGAGAGGGTAGAGGGAAGCAAGAAATTTGGCACTCTTAATAATTAGGACAGGAGAATTCTCTCCTCCTTCCACTGAGGTACTATATCTGCCACTATAATTTACTCATCTTAACAAACAGATGACTGCTTAATGCTTAATTAGTGACTCACTACCAAGACAAAAGTATGCACCATTTTAAAACAGGAGGATTCTGTCAATAGCCAATTAGCTTCAATCATGACAGGGGAGCAGTGAATCAGAATAGCTGCAGTAATGAGCAGTTCACACTGCTCAAGCAGGTAAACAGGAAATTAAATAGTTTCGATCTTAATTAGTTCAGCAATCCAGCTGTTTACTGCACAAATCCAGAGAACAATATTTTAATGTCAAAACATCATGCAGGTGATGACAGAACAAATAAAGGAGAATCCCTTTCAGCATCTGCATCACAATGGTGAATAGGTGGAAGGTGATGTTAACTCTACATCCACAAATTCCTAATCTGGGAAAGTGTGCAAGAAACCATGATCTTAAAAAGCAGTAAGTATTCAATTGTAAAAACAAAGCAATGTAAAAGTTTAAGACAGATCAATGAAATTACCAGCTGTGATTATGCGAGAACTGTTATTCTCAGTGTGAAATCAAAAACTAAATGAGGAACATCGCAAACGTAACAAAACAAGTGGCAGATGGAATTCAATCTCACCAAGTGTGAGGTGATCCTTTTTGTTAAAAGAAAATCAGTAATTATACTCAGACTGGAAGTAGATTTGGCTGCGTCATGGGATTTTGGGCACAGGTTGACAGGACTTGAAACAAAGCAACCTTCAGTTTGGTGGCCTAGAGAGGTAGGCAAGCATTCGAGAGATATGGAAACGCAAAGCTACAAAATATACGAGGAGCAATTTCATTTCTCTATTAACAGGAATGGAGAGCTTGAGGGCAGGGAGTTAAACAATCAATAATTATAACATTGCTAGTTTTGGCTGAAGATACAAAACTCCTGATACTGGGCGCCCATTGTGGTCACCTCACCAGCTTCTGTCAGGAAACCAGAAACTAAGCAAGATAGTTTTCAGAGAAAAAATTATTTTGCGAATCCAGAGGAGCAAAAAGACTCCCCCAAGCCTCATAGAATTTTGAGAGTCTCTATTGCCTGGGAATAATAAGGCTCGACTTCTCCCCACCTGGACTTGCTGCAGGGACTTTATTCCGATGTTTGCCCTTCCCAACCAAGGGGTTGCTTCTTTTTACTGAAAGCAGCACGCTAGTGACGTTCCAATTCAGACTTGCTCCCATATGGAATTACCATCCATTCCTATCGGCTATCCACCAGGTGTTAATATCACCTGGTGCAGTTTCAGGAAATATCAATCGAGAAGCACATTTTAAATAGATCACATCAGGTGCAGAAATTGTTATGCAAAATGACATACAATTTAAGTTCATGAAACCAGCCAAGCAAAAGCTGCATTTTTCTTAATGAAATCTCAGTAAAATTTGTAGTAACTGGTATTTTTATTTCATGTACACTGCAAAATAAATATTAGACATCAGAACCACCCTGTGCTATAATCCGTACTTTACTGTTTGCTCGTCTTCCAGATTTACCCCTCAAATTAGTATCAAGATCAGATCTTAACAACACTTGGGAAAAAATCTGAATGTGTGTTACCTCATGACTGAGCATCACATTTTTGACTATTGTGTTACACTGGTGACTGCAGCAAATGGGGATTTATCATTTTTATTATTCACTTCAAGAAGTAATAGGTAGACTGGCAAAATGGACAGCCGTGGTAGATATAATTTTATACAGGTAAGTGTAAAGTTGTGTGATATTATTTTCAGGGATTTATGGGAACAGGTGGAGCTGGTCATGCATTTTCACAAGTAGCTTAAGCTGACAGTTAAGAAAGTGCATCTGGAATCTGGCTTCATAAATAGGGGTGATGTGGAGATGCCAGTGTTAAGACTGGGGTAAATGTACTTACCTGATGAAAGAGCAGTGCTCCGAAAGCTAGTGGTTTTTGCTACAAATAAACATGTTGGAATTTAACTTAGTGTTGTGAGATTGCTTACATCATAAATAGAGGGCACTGAATTCTCAGATTTCTCCATCACTATCATTGGGCATAATCTACCCAACAGAAGAGACAGCACAGTGATATCAAGTTAGGCAATAATGGAAATCTGACGAAGAGTCATCCAGACTTGAAATGTTAGTTCCACTCTCTCTCCACAGACATTATCAGACCTGCTGAGATTTCCTGCTCTTGTTTCAGATTCCAGCATTTGCAGTAATTTGCTTTTATATATAGTTACTGGTGGTTTCAGAGGCACTTAGCATTGACTCCAGAAGCCATGAATCCTCATTTTTCAAGTCAAAATGGGGAAGTAATCTCCACTTGCACGCACACTGGAAGTGAATACAAAACAAGGAAACCACTGGTTATGTCTCAGCTGAGGGAATGTACAGTTCTGGATGCTACATTTCAAAAAAAATGTCAAGATCTTGGAGAAGACGCTGAGGAGATTAACAGGGTGATGCCATGGATAACAGAATTCAGTTATATTGAGATATTAGAAAAGCTGCAATTGTTCTCCTTAGAGCAGGAGGTAAACAAAGAGGGGTTTTCAAAATCATGAGAAGTTTGATAATGGCACGTAGGAAGAAACCATTTCCTTTGGCTGGTGGTGTCTATAACCAGAGATTATTGATTGATTGATGGTCAGAGAAACATAACACAGCAGTTATGATATAGAAAGCAGAACTTGAAAGGGTGGTGAGAAGGAGATTTCATGGGAACTTTCAAAAGGCATTGAACGTATTCAAGAAGGGGCTAGATATAGCACTTGAGGCAAATGCGAGGAAAGGTTATGGGGAGAAAACAGGATTAAGCTATTAAGTTGGATGATCAGCCATGATTGTAATGAATGGCGGAGCAGGTCTGAAGGGCCAAATTCTCCTATTCTGCTACGTTTCCATGAAATCATAATAATCTCTACAGCCATCCACATCCCACAAATGAATCTTTAAAACTACTACTCCTGGTTTTAGAGAAATTGAAATTCGCAAGATGTTTCCTGAACAACCTGAAAGAAATATTCCAAACTTGGAACAATTAGGCAGAGTCTTAGTGGCATAAACTCCACCACAAGTATATGAATTTCTATTTGCATCGCACAATAGTTTTCTGATCCTCATTTACAAACACAGGCCCCCTGCACATCTAAAAGTCAGTGGTTTTCAATTTGGCAACAGTCAACTCCAGTGTTTAATTTTTTGTTTCCCCTTGCTTTATATTGCACACAAAAAGCAGGTGAAATAATGCTGAATTTCTCTCCTGATATAGTGTTTGGTTTCAGATCTGCAGTAGTTAGGACATGCTTCAGGGTAGGAATTTAGCCTTTACATAGCCATTTTTTTTATTCTATTACACAGAAGGAAAGATTAAGCACTGAAAATACAACTTGTCTTTTCATTTAGTTGCGGACTGTAAAATGTTGGAAGACATCAGCCCACAGGGCTTTCAGCTCTTATCAGCGGGACCATGCAACTTGAATAGTTTGTTATTTTGTTCTGACAGCCAAGAAGCTCACTGTTAAAATAAATCCAGAAAAATTCACATTTTCAAACTCGGCACACTAGTGCAAATCAAAAATGTTTTAATCCCCCAATCATTTACAACATCTGCAACATCATAGAGCAGTGACAAATTCTTCTCCATCACACATCTGTCCTAAATTGGTGATTATTATGGAAAATTTTCATTTTTACATGGGAAGAAAGAAACAAAACCTAATTAGTAATGGCAGTCAATTTCCCAGTAAGTGTTTTGGACAGATTCTAGAACAACATGCTTTAATGCTGACAGGAAACATATCATATTAGACTTAGTAATAGGTAATGAACGAGAATTAGTTATCAAGCTGGGAAAAATGGAATATTTTGCAAATCATGACCATAATAGGTTTGAGTTTGGATCAGATTTGAGATAGAGAAGAGAAATATACTCAAGTCAACGTTTTAAAATTGATGGTGGGTAAAGAAAGACACTGAGAATGGTATGATACAAAACCAGTACATATCTCAAAGGAAAAGTTTTCACTTGTGCAGTTAAGTAATCATAGTCAACAGTGAGCTTAGAGATAATGGACTAAGTTTCAAAGTCAAGACGACGCCAGGGACACTTAAAAAAAAAAATCAGGCCAGACCCAAATTCCTAAGACCTGCCCCACTTTTGACATTCCATTTCGTCTGAATGCGGTGTAATTCTCACTGCTGGGAGACAGACTCAGCCATTTAAACTTAATGCTGAGTTCAAACAGACCCCATTTGCCAGCTGAAAAGGCCTTAACCTACAGTGCTTGTGTTACAAATCAGAGTACATTTAAATTCACTGGAAGGACAAGTCTTTTTGATTATCATGATCAGAGTTTTAAAAAAACCCATGACTTAAGCTAGATTCAAAAATGGCTGAAGCTATAAGTGATTGATAAGGATGAATCTCTTTAGTGGACTGTGTTGACTGACAGACCAGCTGATGTAGCATCTGTTTGAGAAGTTTCAATAAAGTTCTATGTTGCTATTTCCTTAATGACTGTTTATTCTGAATACTGGGCCAAATTTCAAATACTACAATTACCTCAGCAGCAGGCTCCGAGTTCAGAATTTGATTGCCAGTTTAAAATGGCTCTTAAAGTATTAGGGGTACAAAGAAAGGTTTTGTTTTTGGTGAGAGATTAACCACTTAAAGTGTTTTAATACCTTTCATGTTTTCCTGAATGCAAGTTTCATTTTTTTTGCCCCCTCAAGTCTGTATAACAAGAGTTATATTATATTTTTAGAAGTTTACTTTATTTCACCTCCACATGATCCCTGAGATCTGCCCCTGATGAAGACTGGTGCCAGAATTTACCATTTGCAGCAGGTGTGTTTGGTGATGCAACTGAAAAGTATTACAAGGAGGCCCCCTAGATGGTGGCATAAATGCAAGATGAGACTGTTCCCTCCCAAGTCAATGGCAGGCCATGTTTCACATTGTTGAACAATGGGGATTTTTTTTATATATATATATAAAAAAAAAGGTGCTTGGAATAATCAGTATTAGTTTTTTTTTGAGAATGGATCATCAAACCCCATGGTCTAAGCAATATCAGAATAGGTTAATGCCTGCAGTTGTGCTCAAAGTATAGGATGTAAGTGGCTAAAGCTGCCACCACTTTGTCATGTGGTGCAGAGTGGATATAGGTGAAGCTTTTGTCAGGCATCAATTCAACCGAACACTGGGCATCCATTCATTAGCGGGGACTGTCAGGGAGCTTCCCATCACTTGGAGTACCAGCTCTGTGCAGAGGATCCTTCAAAGAAAGCACCTGAATTACTGAAGCTCTAAGGCCATGGCATGTTAAATCATTGCCTGCTCATTTTTCAAACTATGCCATAAAATAAAGGCAGAAAACCCTGTGCTTGTGTGGATTTTCTCCGGGTGCTCCGGTTTCCTCCCACATCCCAAAGATGTGCTCTTAGGCTAATTGGCAAAACAAATTCTCCCTAAATTGTCTCAAATTTGGTTTTTAATCCATAGATCTATAAATATAGACAGGGATCACGGGTAGAGGTGGGAACATCGGGGTGGCGGCGTGGGCTCGTTGGGCCAAAGGCCCTGTTTCCCGTGCTGTTTTGTTCTTTGTTTCACTGGAGCAACGAAGGTTGAGGACTGACCATTAGAAGCCTACAAAATTATGAAGGGCACAGACTGAGTGGATAGTCAGAAGTTTTTTTTCCCAGGATGGAACAGTTAATTACTTAGGGACATAGCTTTAAGGTGCAAGGGGCCAAGGTTTAAAGGAGATGTACGAGGCAAGCTTTTTTTTAAAAACAGAGGATGGTGGACACCTGGAACTCACTGCTGGATAAGGTAGTAGAAACAGATACAATAATGACTTTAAGGGCACTTGGACAAATATATGAATAGGATGGGAACAGAAGGATATGGTCTGGAGGTGGGGGCTTTACTTTGGTTGGGCAGCATGGTCGATGCAGAGTTGAAGTGCCTGTTCCTGTGCTGTAATTTTCTTTGTTCTTTATAGAAGGTTGGTCAGATGTGCAGATCAGTAGCAAAAGTGAGGTGATGCAACTATGTAACAAGACAAGGAAATAGTGAATTAATAGCAGGATACTAGGGACAGTGGGATATGGAGGTCCTTATCTTCAGATCCTTGAAGGTGGCAGTACAGGTAGTAGGGTAATTAAGAAGGCACACAAGAACAAGGAGGTTAAGTTTGCACTCTACAAAATGTTGGTTAGGTCGTAGCTGGAATACTGTGTGCAGTTCTGGTTGCCTCACTATCAGAAAGATGTGATTGCACTGGAGAAAGTGCACCAGGATATTGCCTGGCATGGAGCATCTGAGCTATGAAAAGAGAGGCTGGATAGGCTTGGGTTGTTTTCTTTAGAGCAGAGAAGGCTGAGGGGGGTCCTGATTGAGGAGAATAAGGTTATGGAGGGATATGGATAGGGTGAGTAGGAAGTGGCTGTTCCCTTAGTTGAAGGGGCATAATTTTAAAGGTGAGGGACAGGAGATTCAGAGATGGTCAGAGGAAAAACCTTTTCACCCAGATGGTGCTGGGAGTTTTGAATGCACTACTGGGAGCGTAAGAGGGGTTGAGAGAAACATCAACCTTTAAAAAGTATGTGGATGAGCACTTGAAATATCATAACATTCAAGGCTATGGGCCAAATGCTGGAAAGTGGGATCAGTGTAGACTTTGTGTAGGTGTTGTTGGTGCAGACTTGATGGGCTGAAGGACCTCTTCAGTACTATATGACTGACTGATCTGGTTTATTTTTTGAGGCAGCTATTAACACATTGGGCCGGGATATATCTACAGATACTGGTATGGACAGCCAAGTGCCATTTGATTGGTTTCTATAGGAGATTATTTGCAAAAAACAAAAGAGCCCTGAATTGCAGGTAATCTTGTGTCATTTATTGGAGGGATGTGACAAGCAGTATTCCATAGGGCTCCCAAGCAGGATAGGTTCCAGAAATTTACTTTGTATTCCTTGAAAAGGTTGAATAATCTAACAGAGGAATTGCAAAAGGATGATGGGGTTCGAGGAAAAAAGAAACTGCTACTTCATTTAGAGAAATCCAAAACAAGCAATTGTAAAATTTTAATTAGAGTTAATCTATCTAGGAGATAAATCAGGAAGCACTTTTATCCCCACACAAGAACATTAGTGAAACTGGAAAATTATTTCCCATGGAAGGTTGTGGATCCCTAGTTAATTGATGGATGGATATTTGTTCTGCAATGGTTATTAAGGGGTATGGAGCAAAATCAAATGCAGTTGTGGTACAGATCTGTAATAATATAACAGAATGAGTTTAAGGTGCTGAATGGTCTGTTTCCATCTGCCAAGTTTACTTCGACTTGCTGACGTTTTCAGCGTTTTGTGAAAAGGTACAAGCAACTGACCTCTATTGTATTCAGTGACTAGCATTCTACATATTTCATCAAACAACTTGTCCACCCAAAAACAGCCACTGAGCATATAAAATGAGGATTGTAACTATCACTTTTTTTTTAAATGCATCATTGTCATAATTGTTGAGCTAAGATAATTTATTAGGAAAAAAAGCACTGAGCTATTAACAGATGTTGAATTTTGCAATTCATAGTTCCAAAATAAATTAGCTTAAATGTCAAATTTCATGTTCCATGGCAGCTGTATTTCCAAACTCCATATCCATCCATATTTATGTTATATTGATCTACATTTTAACCGTAGAAGTAGTAATTGTTTCTCTTCACTTAACAATAAAATCCATTATACAAGGCTATAATGGTAAAAGCCCATTTATCTTCAATATCAGACAAGTTATTCTGTAAAATGTAATCTGTGGGGATGTAAAGCATAGTTCCTGGTTTCTTTCCAGATTAATACAGGTTCAATGCAATGTTAGTCAGTTGGCTGGTTTTCTTTCCTAAAATTTTCCATTTCAGTTTGTGTTGATTTTATACACTACAATGTTCTTTTTTGGCATAAATTTCTTGTTAATTTAAACAGATACCTACCTTGCTTCTGGAGCTGATGATTTGCTTTATGACTACTCTGTCTGCCAACACCAGTACTTTTGTAACAGAGGACAGCAGTAGCCGTGCCGCTTTTATCATTCCAGTTTTATCTGTGTAAACCGTCGCCCTTGTATCTGATTCTGGTTGGTCAAAAGTGCCCACATCAGTCAACTGTGCAATGCTCTCTCCTGGATAGCAATATAAATCAATAAAACAAAGCATACATTAAACACAGTTAAATGGATTAAGAATTAGAAAATCAAATTCTGAAAACCACCAAAGCAAAATACATATGACCATTCACGCCAGTGGGATTTTCCCATCCCATTGCAATGAATGGAGATTTGGCTTGGTGCCAAAATTTCCAACTTCACTGCGGCAGGTCTGTAATGTGAACAGCAAGATCGATCACATTTGCTTAATGTAAAAAAGCTCAAACTAAAATTCTTCATCGTTATCATTTACAAATTAATGTTAATATAAAGCAAAAACATTTCTTGGAAAGATGGGGGTAACATATTTGTGACCACTTGACATTCAGAAGGAACGTGGTAAATGCAAAGTTACTGTTGCAATAAAAATACTAAGCATCATTTTAAGAAAGATTTATGGCTATTTGTCATTACTTTTATCACAACACAACTTGCATCAAAATATTTCAACAGAAGAGAAAATGTAGGTTTCAGTTTGTCAATAAGCATATCTCCAAGAACACATTTTTATCAGAATTCTGATAAAATGTATTAATGGATAATTTTCAATGCTGTTGAACAAAGA